>JAUPFT010000024.1:11750599-12390599 GCA_036936625.1 Parnassius smintheus behrii
TGAAGACTTTTACTTTTAACCAAATTTAACTTATCGTGGTGTAAAAAAAAGTATGAACACTACAACACGTACGAATTAACTTGAGACTCCGCTGGAATGCGACCCCCTTCCTGACTCCCCGCATTGGCCGTGCGCGCTCAGTACCGATAGCATTTTTGTTACGGATACGCGTCTCGTCTCTAGTTCGATATTTTTGATAATTGTTTGTTGTTTGGTTTGGACTTTTGTTTGTTTTTGTTATACTTGAACGTTATTTTATCTGTTTGTTGTTAATTGCGTTGTTTTATTGTTAAGTTTGGACGTTGTGATGTGCCGTTTTCTTGTAACGCTTAGGAGTTACTCCGCCTTTTTTATTTTTAAAAAAAAAGATGGGAGGAAAGACAATACATAGCCAAGCACGGACACTTGCTCTAAAAGTTTTAAAATTTTTCGAAGATGAAAAATCAAATAAAAAGTTTCTTATTCCTGTGGACCAAGCTTTAAAGAGGGCTTGTGCAGCAACAGGCATATCAAAGGCAACACTACTAAGAATGAAAAACGAGGCGAAAAAAGTTCAGTCAATTTCTCAAGACCAAAATGATGATGTCACAGTAGTATCGGAACCATGTACTTCTCAAGCAAGACCAGAACTTAAACTATCAACTCCAGGAAAAAAAAAAGAAACAGAGCTCAAAAAAATTGAACTCGACAATTTTGATCTGTGTGCTCTAAGAAACCTTGTCAACAGTTTCTATACAGTACGGAAAGAAATTCCAACATTGAATAAGATTTTAACGGCTGCAAAAGCAGATCTAAGTTTTCCAGGTACGTACCCATATTTATTGACATTTTGATGAAAAAATGACGAAACCGGAACTGTACACAGTGTATACAGTGACAATGAATAATAAATATTATAAGAAATCCTTATTAATATTCCTTACTTCTATTCCTTGATTTTACATAGTTTGTGCTGTTCCGCTTATCCAAGATTGATTCACTTTCACCCTAAGGTTGCCTGGGAGAGATTGCTTTTTAGCAAGAAGGTCGCCTGTTATGTTTTGTATTTTTATTGTGTACGAATCTGTAACACTTTTTATAGTGCAATAAAGTGTATAATAAATAAATTAATAATATTATAAATGAAAAAGTGTGTATGTTTATTTCTTTGTCCTTCCTTGACGCGTTAACTAAAAATAATATTATATATACAATAAAAAATAAATATTTAATATATATAAAAATGGCAACAGTATATCACTTATTACTTCACCCCTTGCCAGAACATTTTATTTTGTTTTTATTAATAATCTCATGCAAATCTCAAAAATTTCAAATAAAAAAATATTACGACGCATTATTTTGCACACCGTACATTGACAATTACGTCATCGGCCCAGGTCTCAAGTTAATTCGTACGAGTTATAGTATGGCAAGTTTTTTTAAAAAATTGACGCAACTAACCAACATTCCAAAATGGTATAATACTCTAGGAAAACAAGTTATAAAAATATGGGCCTATTATTTCTAAACAGGGGCCAAATTCCTTAAATTGTAATTGTCAGTAATCACTTTTACTACATGCCCAAAATGGGTTCTTGTTACAATTTCTAGGAATTTGAATGGGGCATTAATACCTTAGATGTAAGAGAGAGATAGATAGATAGAGATATTTACGTTAAAAAGAGACAACAACAGGGCAGGTAGAGAAGCTGTTATTATTCTCAGCAAGTCAGTTCAGTACGCTCTGCTCCTTTGTTTACTGCTCACCGTTCCCAATTCAACTTACGTGGCTCTCGTACATACTATCGACTTTTGGCTTGGCTTTTTGGACTGGAATCGACCTGCAAACTTAACTGACCTGGCATTATTTGTACTGGAAGTGATCTGCAAACTGAACTGACCTGGCATTATCTTGGACTACGATTGTGTGTTTTGTGATTTAGAGTTCTGGCGCATTTTGGACTGTTTGGCGTTTAACATGCCGCAACCGTACACACCACAGAAATACGCTAATATGCATTTAATCTATGGAGAATGCCGATGTAATGCTAACGCTGCTAGCAGACTGTATCGAGAAAGATACTCAAATGCTCAAAAATATCCTGATTATCGAGTGTTTATTAATGTGCATCAAGCGTTTTCGGAGGGTCGTATGCCATCCAATAGGAGAAGCACTGGAAGACCTCTAGATTGGATCGTCATGAAGAAGTTCTCAATGAGATAGAAAATGACTCGACTACTTCGGTACGTGCCATAGAAGAAGCTACAGGAATCCCGAAAAGTTCTGCACATCGAATATTAAAACGTCACAAGCTTCACCTATATCACTACAGGCGTGTGCAGACGTTATTACCGCGGGACTTCCGCTACGAGTCACATTTTGCCGTGTAATGCTGCAAAGGCACAGTGAAGATCCCCACTTCCTAGACAAAATTCTATGGTCGCATGAAACAACATGCAAGAAAGATGGGTATTTAAATCTTCACAACCTACATAGTTGGAGTAATGAAAATCCACACTTGATGAGACAAGACAAATCCCAATATCAATTCTAGGTTAACCTATGGACATATTAAATGGAAAAGTGATTGGGCCCTTTGAGTTACAAGGAAACTTAGATGGCAATAGTTATTTAAACTTTTTACAAAATGACTTGCAAGAATTGTTAAACGACGTGCCCTTAAGTGATCTTCAAAACATGTGGTTCCAAAATGGTGGTTGCCCAGCACATTATGCCCGTCCTGTGCGAGAATATTTAAATCAAGAGTATCCAGGGCGTTGGATCGGGCGACTTGGTCCTATCTTATGGCCACCCCGTTCACCCGATTTGAACCCTCTGGACTTCATCTATTTGGGGTTGTTTTAAAAACAGGGTCTACTCAAAACCCATTGCGACATTGGACGAGCTTCGTCGAAATATCACTCAGGCTGCTGATTACATTAATAGCAGAAGATATGCAAGACAAATAAAACGATCATTTTTAAGGCATGTATTAATGCTGGTGGCAAACAGTTCGAACATTTGCTATAATGTTTATAACTTAATAAATTACACGTGAAACTGTTTGTACCATTTGTTTTGAAATATTAAACATTTTTCAAGAACTAATACTTTTATTTCATCCATTTGGCCCCTGTTAAGAAATAATAGGCCCATATTTTTTATAACATGTTTTCCTAGAGTATTATACCATTTTGGAATGTTGGTTAGTTGCGTCAATTTTTAAAAAAACTTGCCATACTAGTTGTTATACTTTTTTTTTACACCACGATAAGTTAAATTTGGTTAAAAGTAAAAGTCTTCAAAAAATTTACGGAATAAAATAAGTTTCATTAATTTTCGTGATAAAACAAGAGTTATTCTGGAGTTTTTAAGAATTGTGGTAGATAGCAGTACTATCCAGGTTGCCTATAAAAAAAAAGAAAAAAATATTAAAGAAATTGTGGTCATGGTAGTGAAAAATATCATAAACGGTCTCAATTTCGGAAGAATTTCATATTTTTTTTTATATAACTTTAAATATAATTGGGATATATTTTTTTTCTTCTTTTTCCCCGATTAGTCCAGGGCAGGTCTATCCTCCGGTGTTGGCTTATCGGTGAATTTTGGAACACGTTGTGTATATATATATATATATATATATATATATATATATATATATATATATATATATATATATCCTATACCTTTAAACGAGCAATTCTTGTATATATATAAATATATAATCAGAATCTCGGAAACGGCTCCAACGATTTTCATAAAATTTTGTGTGCAGGGAGTTTCGGGGGCAATAAATCGATCTAGCTAGGATTTATTTTTAGAAAATGTCTTTTTGTCCGTGTTTTTAGGCAATGAAAAACTGCTATAATATCGTTAGAATAAGAAGGTAAATTTTGACAGTTTATTAATGATTACAAATAGCTTAATTGGTATATTGGGCAGTCACAAAATCGTAATACCATGGTTCGAGCCCAGACCGGCCGACCGACTTTTTTTAAATTTTTTTTCAAGTTCCTTTCTTTTTTGAGAAAATCTATTATTTCGAGCCCTTTTTTTAGTATTTTTTAAAAACACGAAAATTTAAATTAAACTATTTGCACTCATGATTTTTAATCAAACAACCAGTTCAGTTTTTTCTATTATGTCGCTACGATCAAAAAATATTATTCGTATTTCATCAGTATATAATTTGTATCTAAATATAATTTCCAAAACACACGAATTAAAAAAAACCGAACGAAAAATACCGAGCAAAGCACGGTCAACCGGGTACTATATATATATATATATATATATATATATATATATATATATATCGACTGTGAACTGGCAACTGGTACTATCTCAATTTTGACAACTTTACAGGATGTAGAAAAAACTTGTTTGCATCATTTGTATAGCATCTGGTATATTTAAATAAAAATACGTAGTTTTTGAATATTTTTATTGCACATGTTATTAAAAACAAAAGTTGCAATATATGCTTCCTTATAATATAAAAACGAGATAGGACAATATAAATCAACTGAAGAACGAACATAGGATATTTTGCTTGAAACAATAAGGCCTATCTTCAAAATCAAAATAGAAACAATAACGATAGGACATCATCAACTCAATATACTATATAATGAAATTAAGTTATTAACTTACAATATAATTGTTATTCATAATAGTGTTTATATTTCCGACATTATAGAAACATTATTAGGTGGACAAGTCTACAAAGCCATTAGTGTAGGTGGGTGTCATTAACAATTGTTTTTTTAACTTTTTATTCTCAGTTTTAGAGGTCATCATTTCTTAGAGTAAATCAACGAAAGATTCAGATATCTTTTTCACTGGCCCATCTAAATTAATCGTATTGTATACAAACCCTATTTTATAAAAAAAATATAATAATTAACAAAATTAAAGAATCTACAAAAATAACAAAATAAGGCTTGTTTTATGCCACCTTTGCCTACAGTCCTACTTTAACTAGGCCAACCAACTGCATGCAGAAGTGGCAAGAAACTGATTCTTATTCTCTTTGGGATCAAAATTATTCTTGATAAGGCAAATTATCATAAAAGTTATGACAATCTTGTGGAATGATAGCTTTTAATTCTAGAAGGTGCAACCACTTCGTTTTAGGAATACGGCATCTTGATGTAAATAAGGGTAAGGTAACAGTTCGCTGGATGGAATCTCTTTGGTCTATGAGGTAAGTCCATCCAATCTTTGGTAAAATCAAGTTTCGTCCTGATTAGTCCTGAAGGATCATACACTATGACTTTGATGTCTGTGACCATTGGATCATTTTTTTTTCGACCAGGTCTAAATAGTATCTCAAAGGTTTCGTGTAGTCTTTAAAAAAGTCGTAAGTCAGCTCAATAACCTCGTACGGTGATGAATTTTTTCGTGCTTCGGTTATTGTTACGGTTTTGTGCTGTACATCCATCAGAAAATATTACAACTGGTTTTTTATCAGAAGTGAGACATTTTTTTCTAAATAGTCAATCAGGCCTGATACGAATGTTGATGCAACTAGTTGATTGTTTTGATCCTCTGAAAACCAATAACATGTAGCTTGCTTTTTTACAACATCGTAAATTATCGAGTTATGACAAGCTAGCTTTGTTTTGTAATAAAAAGCATTAGCGTGGGTAGATGGAGCTAGCTTTACAGCTTAAAAATCTACTTCTATTAAAATAATTTTTCCCTCAATAGCTTTCTTTATATCCTCGCGTTTTTCCATTCTAGCTATCTATTCGCTGTATGCTCCTTCCAAACTTCTTCTTGTACATTTTTAGTTTCATAACCGGCGCATAAGTTGCATTTATCTTTTTTTACACTAAATAATGAAATATTTTTTTCAACCATAACTTCACTAAATTTTTTGCAGCTAAAGGACGGTTGCAATGCCTGAGTGTACTTGTATTGTTTGAAAAACGGGTTCTAGATAGAGTTTTGTTGAATTCTGTCTATTGTAATGGGACGGCATTTTTGGAAGATTAGCGAAAAAGTTATTTAGATACTAGATTTTTGATAAAAGGTTATTATTTGGTGTGATATTTTTATCTTTTGAAGTCATAGGTATTCCATGCAAGCTCTCACTTACCCATGCTTGAACCATTCTATACCCAATACGAACCGTATTTATAAACGTTTCTCGACAAACCTGATAGCTCTCTTGTCCATTATTCAAACTATATTTGAGACCATAGTTGCGTCGAGAAACACTGTCAGTAGTATTAGCTTTCGTTGGAACACTAGAAACCGATTCACACACAAATGATTTGCGTTCTCCCCAAGTCAAACACCAAAATCGGTGATAAATCGTTTTCCTCTGCTCTTCCGTAAATAATGAACAATGACGTTATTAAGACTTTAAACAAACATTATTCGAACATGTTGGCTTCATTATTCGTTTTCTCTTGGTGTATCTTCTACAACAGTTTTTCCATTTTTTTTTTATAAACTTAAGTAAGCTTTTCCTTCCATTCGCAGTTTTTTGTTGATGTTTCTCTTCCACTCAGCCTGCTCAGCTTTCTTTCTTCTTTTCCTTCCTTCACACATATTATAATTATTGGGGTCATTCTCTGAAAATTTTCCTTGCACGTTTTCCGCTACTTGACCTGCACTATTTTCTACGGTATCATTTGTCGCTAAAATTGATGGTGACTCGGGAGATTCTTCGCTTGATGGTAGTGTGTTTCGAAGTGCGTTCAGTGGCATATTTGGAGACTAACTTAATGACGGGCTGATTGACATGTTTGGTTTATCTGAACAGGCTTCATCGTATATGTAATCATCATCTATGTTATGTTGAAAATCGAGTATGGCTGACTGGTAGGATGGCGAAGGAACGAACCGTGGAGATAAATAATCTGCAGGTAGAGAATCATAGTGTCCATATTTGGGTTAAAATGTATGTCCTCAGTATAACAGGTGTCTTCCGTAAGTACTATTAAAGGGACTGTTTTTTGCTGGTTAGACAGGGTAAAAGGGGCCGTTTCTGGCTGGTTAGACATGGTAAAAGGGACTGTTTCTCGCTGGGTAGACACGGTAAAAGGGAGTGTTTCTTGCTGGTTAGACATGGTAAAAGGGCTTGTTTCTTGCTGGTTAGACATGGTAAAAGGTACTGTATTTTTCCGACCAGACATATTCGTATGTTCAAAACCTGTGTTGATATCCTAAAATGTACTAAAGAAACCTATTAGATATAAAATAAGCCAATACCTCAGCAGATTTAGTTACGTACTAACACATTATTTATTTATTTCGTCACTTTCGTTTATTTTTTGTTAATTTTTATTATAATACAGTTAAAAATCACAAACCTTAGCATTTTCTTTATTTTTATCGCCATTAAGTACTTCCTGTACCAAGCGCTTACCACGTCTCAGCTTATTATACTCCTAAAAAGAGTAGGTGTAGGTAAAAGTAGTAGCTAAAATGGTAGCAGAGCAGCGTATATCAAGACGGATAAATCGTTTGAAATTACAAATGATTTCCACAATTGTTTATGCTATAATAAACCCAACCAAGCAAGTGGCTAGTTAGTCAAGAGGCGGGTAGGTAGTAATAACCACATTCTGCAATTCTTTTCCCGCAAGCCTATACGACGCGGCGGTTAAAGGGCAAGCAGTCCATGCTAATAGGGGGCTCTTGAATAATACAGTAATATCATAAAATATTGTTAGATGCCTACTTATAGCGGAACCGTGCATCTTAAAAGCATGTAATTCATTGTATACCAACTAACGTCTACGTACGTAAAACTTTTAACGTCGATGCATAATGTACTATCTCGATTTATAGATTATTAACGTAGAAATATTAATGATTAGTTTATAATGAAAACATACCATTTCAGCTACTAGTAGTCCCCAATAGTGATAACTAATAACTTATGGCACAGAAACCTAATAAATTCACATAAAACAGTTATTCGTTCCAAGAGCGCGCGAAATCGCGTTCATATATATATATATATATATATATATATATATATATATATATATATATATATATATATATATATAACTAGTCGTTAATTACAGCCGCAATAGCCTAATAACCTTTGGTAAGTGTGTTCTTTTTCAGAATTCGAATCCCAAAATGTTCGTTATATTTTCATTCATTAAAAACTAACTTTGCAGGTTTTTGAAATTTCTACTGGTATTATTTAAAAGTCAATTCGGGCGCTGTCTTTTCTTTTCCAAATTTCCGCCCGTGACCATGTTCCGTCGTCCTTAATACGCCAATGTCAGGATGCCTCAGGGTTAGGAAGACAGACGAGTGGAGACGGAGTCAACACGCAGTCGACGTGCATTGTAATAAAGGGATTTAATTTGAACTCGGAACTCACGCCGCTAACAAACCGCACGCTGATAACAAATCGAGAACTCTTTCTGTATGAGAAGGTCAATGTGACGTAATAAGATAGACACAAAATATTTGTTCTAGAACGATCAAAAGGAAGCTTACTGGCAACTGGCCAATCCAACCTCGAAAAGGTCATAACTAGAGGCGCCATTGTTACAAAGAGCAGATGAGTCAGACGTCGCACGGCCATATTTACATAGTGCGCTGACCCACAACAATTGGCGAAGCACCGTTATCAATAGCATTTTGGATAACGCGATAATTCTCTCGGTAAATATAGGAAAATATTTATCAACAGTTTCCGAGTGGGTAGCACTTCGTTCGTCCGGTTTTGTGTACCAATACCAGTCAAATCTAAAATTAGCTAGAAACTGAAGTTGTTGATTTAGACTTTTTATATCTGTCCCCTTGTCTTTGACCCAAATTACACCTTGTCACACAAGTCAACTGCTGAATAAAGCCCACCTCCCCCCGCCCCCCACCTAGGAATGCCACAAACACGATCTTAAGCCACTTACATACACAGAGGGGAGCAGCCCTAAAAACTTCACTGTGGTAGGAGACTGACTAATACGGCCGACAGACGGCCACTTCATCTGGGCTACGTCTGTATAATATATTTCTATTATATGGACATACATGTGTATGATATATGTATAAAATATCATGTATAATTTATATTCGTTTATATCTTATACTCTGTTCGGTTCTTTTTCATTTTTAGTTTATTTTTGCTGTACTACTTCCCCTATGTTTATCTGTACTTAGTCTAATGGTTGACTGCAAGAGAATTCCTTAAGGCATTAAGTCACCATAATATGTATTATGTACCATTTTTGTGCATAAATGATTCAGCACCTAAACAATGCCGTAAACGAAAAGTTACTTCTAGAAAAAATGGTTGGTCACTGGTGGTCTAGCGCCAGTGTGATTCATCACAGTTTCTTACCAAACGGGATGAGCATTGCAGTTGTATATTGTAAAGCACTGAACACAATGATCAAGAAGCTCATATGTCTCTAACCAGTTTTGGTCAATTATTCCTGCACGACAAAGCGCGACCTCATACTGCACAAAAGACAGTCTTCAAGTTACGAGAGCTGGAGTTGGAAGTTCTCCACCATCCGCCGCTCTCACCAGACCTTGCGCTTATAAACTTTTACTTTTTCCAGAATTCGGATAATTTTTTGGCGGGAAATAAATTTAATACCCGAGAGGCAGTACAAAATACCTTTCTTGATTTCTTTAAAATGGACATCAATAAACTGCCACTGCGTTAGCATAGATTGCGTAGGTGATTAATTTGAGTAATAAAAAAAAATAACGCTAAGCTATTTCATAAAAAACGGCTATTTCATAGGTATTGTCACTCATGTATCTCTATATATACACATATACATAGATTTATTTATAGATAGACTACAATAAATCCACTATGATTTTAAGGCATTTGCAAAATAAAAATTAAACATCAAAAGTTTTTTTATGTTTTCACATGAATAATTTATGTAGACAGGAAACAAATATTGGTAAAGAAACATCAAACAAATAAATGATAAGTTTCATTAAGTCATTTCAAAAGTTCTTTTCCTATTCTTGTTTTCTTTGACAACCTCTCATATTACAGTGGACTTATAAACAAATAATTTCAACTTTTTATGATGAAATTCTCTTAGTAATATAAATAATTTACATAGAAACATCAAAACAGTTAAAAATCAATAGGTTTTCTTGTTATTTTAACCGACTTCAAAAAAGGAGGAGGTACTCAATTCAACTGGTTTTTTTTTGTAACCTCAGAACTTTTTTATAAGTGAATCGATTTTGACAATTCTTTTTTATTTAAAAGTTGATGCTTCTCATTTGGTCCGACATAAATTTAATCAAGTTGTGACCATTAGTTTTTGAGTTAGTCTTAATATTGCATATTTAATTGACTTCAACTACCATGATGATATTCTTATTTTATTTATATTGAAGTTGATTGTAGAATTTTTTTAATATATGACTTGTGACTTAAGTATAACATTTATCTATAACCTCTCAACTGCGGATGTCCAAGACTTGGACACGAAAATATCTCCGTTGACTGCGGGCGTCCAAGTGTTAGACTTTTTTTACCCGCTCTTTTAATGAAGAAACAAAGCATTATGTGCTATTTCTAACTCATTCTACCATATGTCAATGTGTATAGGATAAAAAAGGCTAGCATATAAACCTCACAGCTTTATACACTTTAGTAGTATATTTTATTTAAATCATTCTTAAATGTCGTCCTTTCCTTGAGTCAGCCATGATTGACGCGCGCAAACAACGAAGTTGTTTGTAATTATTTTGTATTAATTTATATTTATTGTGTTGTGAATTGTGGTAAAACAATGACTGGGTAAGTAACCTTCTTATTTGTAACCTCATTTTGTGTTTTATCTAATTAAGTACGTGTAAAATCGTTTTTTAATATGTATGAAGCAAACTGCTATCTTAGAACTAACATGCTGGTTATATTATATTTAGTTACACTAATTACTTTAAAACTTTATTAAATATATGTACTCGTTTATAGGAAATTTCATAGAGAATTCAGAAATGTATACATATTATATTATTCGATATACCAAAATCAAGATATTTGCGTTTAAACGGATTGGGCCCAATCAACCGTCCATTTTATTAAACAGCTCCGCAGTCAACGGAGTATTACGGTTAGAGTCTCCGCAGCTGAAAGGATATTAAGTATATTTATAATTAGCTGATGAATGGATTGGCTAGCACTCTCCTAAGCCAAACGCAACCTCTGCTATTGTATATTATACACAAGTTTACTGCTAAATATAGGTCTACATATAGCCTCATGTTTGCCATAGTTACCACACTTGACTGGGAGGGAGTTTTGTAACCGTTTTTTTTTATATTTTAGTTGTTATTAGGAATATGCTGCTGTTTATCTTCTAATCTTATGACACTCATGGGTCAATATGGGGTGTTGTAGTAGATATTCTGACACCATCTCTACATGGTCAAACCTTTGTTTATTATAGAATAAGGATGACAAAAGGGCAACCAGTCCACCTGATGTTAGTGGATGCTGTGGCCCATAGACATCTATATCTATCCTCGATTAAGAATTAAAATACAGAGGACTAAGATGGAATGTTTTGTTTCCTATAAAAAGATCCTCTCTGGCTCACTACAGTCTAGACATAAAAATCAGCAGCATTAAGCTGTTATTTTGGGTTGTATTTTGTGAGAGTGTGGTCCTTCCTTAGTCCAGTCAAATCATTTGTTCCACAACCACAAAATAGGAGCAGCATGGCTTTACCACATATAATAAACCTCTGCTAACACACACATTTATTTTAAATTCTTGACCAGATATACTATGCCCAGCTGGGGAATTTCATTTTTTAAATATTTTAATTTGTTTAAATTGACACTGCAATGCACATTCTTGAAAAGTCCTACTGTGTCAGCATTTCTTGGGTCATTTATCCATATTTTACCAGCTGTGTAGACAGATTGATTGGGATAGGAGCTGAATAACCAAGCACTGGTAATGTTGTTCTAAATCAATACCCTGTGAAATATTGGGATCAGCAGTTTTAGAATGCTTCCATCATCAGCCATGTACGCACTGTATATATAAGAGGTTGACACATTCTTATTTACACCCATTAGATACACTTAGAAGATTATATAAAATATAACAGGCAACAAATATCCCATTGCTAGGCACAAAGGCCTCCTTTGTTAAGGCAGTCCTGCAAAGCTACCTAAATAAGTGTTGGCTACACTTGGTAGGTGTATTTTATATTATTGGTGGTGGATTTTATATTATTTTGTTTTATCTTGTTTAAGGAGCACCTTCAAACTAGGTAAGTCACATCACTTAATTTTATAGCGCAAGTCTTAGCTAATTAATTTTTAACATCTTTAAAATGATGGATTTTGTAAAGTAATGAACCAATCTATTAATTATATCATTCAAAAGATTCACCATATGGTGGGCTTAAGTGGGATGTGTTGAGCTTTTTGCCAGTATACTAGTTTATGCTGAAGACACAGTGAGTGGCAGATGCCCCTATTTTTTTTAAAAGGACAAGGTGACAAACGAGCACACAGTCTACCTGATGGTAAGTGGAGGCTGTGGCCCATAGACATCTACATCTCACCTCGATTAAGAATCAAAATGCAGACATGTTGTTACCCTTGAGGACTAAGAAGGAATGCCTCGATTCTAGTAAAACGGGTCTCCAGTTCTCTACACTCACCATACGAAAAACAGCAGCATTAAGCTGCTATTTAACGCTGGTATTCATTCCCATTCATACTACAACTATAATAGCTGCAACATGGCTCTACCACATATTAAATCATCACATAGCACTCCGGCATGCATAGGTTCAAGTGCCACAGAACTTTGTGTAGAAATGATTTTATTAATACTCTCAGTTTTACGCAACGTTTTATACTCAAGGAGCACAGAGGAGTAGGTACAAGTACGAGCATGTAAACACCATATTTCACATTGTATCCCTGTTCTCAATTCAAATAACTACTTACTGTGATAGATTGAAGTAACTAATCCACTATTTTTATAGAACTTTATTGAGGAGAACCCATGATATGGGGTCATTGAAATTAGTAAAAAAGTCATAGAGATTTTTAAATAAATATTAATGAAGTTAATTATTTCATCAACATCATCATCCACCATTACAGCCCTTCACAAGTCTACTACTAAACATAGGCCTCCCCCAAAGAACGCCACAAAACATGGTCCCGAGCCATCTGTATCATGCCGTGCAAAGTAGACATTCACATCATACATGCTTAAAAGATATACATTGAATGAATACAGATGAGTATGTTAATGTGTCCTACTCCTCCACAAATAACTCGGCGAGGTACTCGGCAAGTTGCTAGTGCTGATAATGTAAATGTGCCATTAGAGAAGTCTTTACCACGAAAGAAGTCTCTTAGCGGCAGCATCAGTCTCTGTGAAATTTGACATTTGGTATCAAATTCCATAGTTTCCATTTGAGTTTGATCAAAAACTACTTTTTGTAATAGGATGGTATAAGTTTACAATTAAAAGTATATAAACATATGTTACAAAATACACTGTTGACAGCCACTGAGAGTGATAGCAATTAAATGAAGCTAAAGAGAAAGTTATGTTAAAGATACTTTGTTAATTTTCAATTATTTTTAGGTTTTTAAAATATTTTTAGATTTTCCTCCACACTAAGTTTTTCTCTTGTATGTGTAGGCAATGTGAAGGCAATTTACATACATAAATTGCACAAGAATAAACATCAAGACCAGACAAACAATTTTATAAGCCATACAAATATTTATACCTTGAGAGATTCAAACCCGCAGCCCTCAGCATTTCAATACTAAGCCACTACACCACGGAGCCATCAATATGGATTTAGGATGAAATAATATATATACCAATAACTTATAAAAATTAATTCTATTTTCATTCACATACATAAATCAAGTAGCAAATATATGAAACCAAGGCAAACATTATATACAATATATAGCCCGTTTATTACCGTTTGATGTTTGCTACCGTATTCGTACCTATAGTAATTGTAAATGAAGCTCGCATATTAATTGTTAGGCGTATTCGCAAACTTTCTCTCTTGTCTTGACGTCTAACATGAATGAAA
This sequence comes from Parnassius smintheus behrii, assembly GCA_036936625.1. Classification (NCBI taxonomy): domain Eukaryota; kingdom Metazoa; phylum Arthropoda; class Insecta; order Lepidoptera; family Papilionidae; genus Parnassius; species Parnassius smintheus. The sequence goes on from JAUPFT010000024.1 coordinate 11,764,637, forward strand.
ATATAAATAAAACATATCATTGGTTTACTTACATCGTATGGTACATTTTTCTCAGCGATTGACGTCCTATCACGATCTGAAAAACATGAAAAATAAGCCTCATAAGGATAAAGAAAATGGGTCGCGTTACAGTGTACTCTAACGTAATTAGAGGATTTATATCAGTAACAATGTGTGTCATGTCTAAGATTAAAAGCAATGTATTACCATCATCCTCCGTGCCTGACGGCCCCCTAGTAGTTTCCGTCTTTTTAGACACTGAACTATCCATTACTTCTATGTGATCGCTGTCTCCCGAAGCCATTTTTGTTTTCTTTTTACACCCCCTATTTTGGCGTCAATATAAACAATTTTTGCACAAAATAAATTTTCATGGCTCACATCACACTTGTATTAGAAACACAACGATTCACTGTAATTTAATTAGAAGAAATCAATTACTTTACGCGAAAATACTCGCCCTAAGCATCAACCTGACACGACCGTTCAAACTAACTGTCACAGAGTAGACAATAGGCATGTCGACCAGAGATCGATCAATCGAATAATCGATTTGTTGTGCCAAAAAGATCGATCTTTTAATCGATATAAAGTACTGAATCGATCCAGTGGATCGGTATTTCACCATAAAAAATCAAAATTGAAACTTTTCCCTTTTTAATAAGAATTATAAAAAATTTACAATAATTTGAATGTCTGTCATGAACCCATACTTGTAAGGAACGACGCTCTTCTTAATGGATTAAAAAAGTAAAAAATAAGTTACGTTTGAAACCTGTGCTTTGTAAGCAAATCAAAAAAATTGATTTTTGAGAAACCGTTCTTTTAGACCTCCCTCGGTTTTTAGTGTGAATCGATTCATCAGATTTCGAATGGAATCGACTTAAGAATCGATCTTTTTCAGAAAGAATTCACATCACTATCACAGAGTACTGTAATCGTAGACAGAGAATGCTGATGAATGGATTCTCTGTCTACGACTGGACTAAACGGTACTATATAACTGTAATAATGTAGTCTATGATATGTAGTATGTACCAAAGAGTACAGTAAATATCCATTGATGTTAGAGAACATGAGAACGATCGCTGTAGAAAATAGTGTCCCATAAATATGGGCAAAATAAGTTACCCGCTGCTATCCCTAAGTTGCCTGAATAAAAGCGGGCCGTTGTGCGCTAGTTTGTAATGAATATAATATCATTCAAGGAAAAAAAAGAAAATAACGAAATTATTATTATTTATCAATAAACAAATTTTAAATTATGTTCTTTTATAATTTTAATTATTACAAATATTAAAAATTTTTACAAATATAAATTATGAATTATTATTGGTTTTTTTTTTATATTTCACCATTTTATGACGTTTCTTTTCGTCAATAATCAAAAAATTACTTCGCAAATATTTGGTACTTACCGACGGCAACGCGGCTATAAATTCTATAAATTTTCAGGCTATGCTTTATCATTATCTTCTATGCTTTATCACGTAGCGATCGTTCTCCTGTTCTCTAACCTCCATGGTAAATATCACTAACCTCAATGGGAAATATGTGCCTATTATTCAAAACTAGCTTGCTACATATCTATTTATCTATGCTCAGAACAATAACTAAAGCATAGAAGTAGTACTAAATAATTACAGTCCGTTTCACGAAAGAAGTCCCTTAGCCGCGGCACCAGTTTTTGCCATGAAGGTTAGAGTACAGGAGAACGACCACTACGTACTAAAGCATAGCCCGCCTGTCCTTGAAAATTGTAGAATACATAGCGGCGCTGACGTCAGTGAGTAGTGACTGCAAGTTAGCTGTTTATGTGAAATCAAGTAGATGAGTCAAGTGAACTGGACATTCCGAAAGAAGTGGAAAGGGGTATGGAGATAAGTGTAGATGAAATAATGAAAGCAATGAAAAGCATGAAAGCAGGTAAGGCAGCTGGATATGATAGATTATCACTCGAGATGCTAAGGGCTGGAGAGGGAGTGGTGGCAGGCCTGCTGTACACCTTGTTTAATTTATGTTGAGAATTAAAACGGGTACCGGATGACTGGTGTAAAGCAGTTATAGTACCAATATATAAGCGAAAAGGGTCACAGCAGGACTGCAAAAACTACCGCGGTATCAGCTTGCTTAGTATTGTGGGTAAACTGTATGCTAAGGTGTTAATTGAAAGAGTTATGAAAGAAACTGATGGAAAAATTTGGGATGTGCAAGCGGGTTTTAGAAAGGGAATGGGGTGCACAGATCAAGTCTTTTCCATGCGCATGATTGCGGGGAAGTTTTTGGCCAAAAACCAGAAAGTTTTTTGTGCGTTCATGGACTTGGAAAGGGCTTATGACAGAGTGGACAGAAATGTGTTATGGCAAACACTGAACTCATTTGGGTTGAGCGCTGGTTTGATACGGGCATTAAGGTCTCTTTATAGGGACTCTAGTGCTTGTGTCAGGATCAATGGGGTCTACTCGGACTGGTTTGGCATCCAAAAAGGTGTCAGACAGGGCTGTGTAGCTTCCCCTTGGCTGTTCAACCTATTTATGGACCGGTGTTTGCAAACTTTGAAAGATGAAAAATGTGGGTTAAGAATGGGCGAGTTAACCGTCAAATGCCTTTTGTATGCCGATGATCAAGTCATATTTGCGTCATCGGCGGCTGAGTTGCAAATGATGGTTACATTAATGAACTGGGAATTAAAAGAAAGGGGAATGAAAGTGAACGCATGTAAGACGAAAGTGATGGTTTTTGAAAGAGAAGAAAGCAAAACGGTATGTGAAATAAGAATAGAAGGAGAGTTAATTGAGCAAGTGGATGAGTTTGTGTATTTTGGATGTGTATTTAGCAGGGATGGTAGATATGATAGGGATATAGAACGACGAGTAAATGCAGGGAATAGAGTGAATGGGGCACTACACTGTATTATGAAGAACCAGAATGTGTCAAAACAGGCACGTATAGTAATTCATAATGCTGTGTTAGTACCTACTTTAATGTATAGTAGTGAAAGCTGGGTGTGGCAGAAGAAGCACGAAAGTAGAATAAATGCTGTAGAAATGCGGTCTTTAAGGAATATGCTAGGGTTGAATCTGAATGACAGGGTGAGAAATTGCGTGATAAGAGATAAATGTGGTATGCAAGATGATATTGTGACCAGGATTAAGAAAGGAATGCTTCGGTGGTTTGGTCACGTAGAAAGAATGAATGAGGAAAGAGTGACAAAGCAAATTTATATGGCAGATGTGAACGGCCGAGTCGGGAAGGGGCGCCCTAGAAAAAAGTTTTTCGACCAAATTGGCGATATTTTGAAAATGAGCCACGTTAAAAGTACCCTTAACCGACGAGCATGTATGCGTAGATATATGGATGTAAAGGAGGCGAAAGAGGTATGTCAGGATCGTGTTAAATGGAAGTCCGTAGTTTCTGCCTACCCCTCTGGGTGACAGGCGTGAGTCTTTATGTATTTTATGTATATGAGTCAAGTAGGTGAAGTTAGTTGAATTTTGTACAAATTTTAATTTCATTTTTTCGTAGAAAATTTTCATGCTCCGTAATTTTGTAATTTTTGACAAAAAGAAACATTAAAAAATGGAGAAATATTTTATTGTGCGTGGATATGCAAGTGGTTGAGCATCTGATCGGAAAAATAGACTGAAAATGACTTTTATTGACCGCACTTAGTGATCGCAGCGCCTCACTGATGGTGTCCATATTTCTGGGAGACTATTTTCTACGGCGATCGTTCTCCTGTTCTCTAATCTTCATGGTCATAACAATAACTAAAGCATAGAATTAGTACCAGATACCTAATTAAAACGTACATTGTCATTGACAAAAGAGTATTAACTAGTAATGTACCAGTACAAAAAAATTATGCCGATATCGATATTGGTATTTTTGTCTATGGTGAAATCAAGAAAGCGCGGAATCAGATTATGATATGGTGTTTTCGGTTTTCAGAGTTTAATATCTCTACATGATTATCATTATTATACTAATCAGGCGCGGCGGGCAGGGCCGTAATTTCAGTAGCGTTCGAGATTTTAAACTTTTTCTTAACCAAACTACTGAAAAAACACCAAGTGCTAGTGAATGCCCGCAACCTTATTAAAAACCACAAAGGGCAAATTGCAGGTGCGTTGCCGGCCCTTTAGAAAGAAGTAAGCTCTTTTCTTGAAGGTCACTAGGTCGTATCGGTCCGGTAAACAATTCCACAGAGAAGTTATACGAGGAAGAAAACATTCAGATGGTTAGGACAGTATCTTGAATTTTGACGCGAGGTGCGTTAATGAAATTTGGCGGCTGGGATTAATCCGAAGCATTCCTCAGAGCACTTCCCGGGTTAGATGCGATAGAAAATGCAAAGGGATGCAACATCCCTACGCAGCGCCAGTGAATCTAGCCGATCAGCAAAAACCCAATCGGCGATGATTCGAACCGCTTTGCGCTGGATGTGGTCACGTGGAAGGAGCTGGCACTGGGGTGCCCCGGCCCAAAAATGAGAACAATATTCCATGTGAGGCTGAATTTGCGCTTTGTAAATTTGCAAGCGATGTGCCGGCATGAAATACAGCCTCGCTCTGCTGAGCACGCCAAACTTTGTTTAGGCCATTTGGCTTTCCCCTTCAAGTGACCTCAAAACTGCACACTATTGATATGTCGACGCCAAGGATTCCGATGCTGGCTGAGGCAGGAAGGGGAGTGCCTTGAAACTGAGGAGATACGACAAAGGGGGTCTTTTTAGCGGTAACCGCACAAACTTGTGTCTTTTAGGGATTGAATTGGACTAGATTTAGTCACCCCCAATCCGAGACTTTGTTCAGCAAAGACTCGACTTCAGACACAAGTTTGTCCCGGACATCACCAGTGCTGTCGTCTGCATAGCAATGAATGTTACCAGTTTGCAACATATCATTGACATGCAGAAGAAACAGCGTTGGTACGCAGCCTCGTGGAACACCAGCGTTAATAGACTTGTAATCAGAGCATGCACGGTCGACCTTGATGCTCCGATTAGCAAGGAAACTAGTGATTCAATTGCACAATTTCAATTTCAGTGGTTCCATCGGATGCAGCGATGTATTGACTGATGTAAATGGACACTATTTTGAAAAGATATAATAAAACTAATAACTTACTAGTTTTTTCGGTTTTGATTTTCTAAGAACTTTCAGTGTCACCTTCGTATATGTAGAATTGCATCTTACGTGCCCACTTCCATACGGGCCAATGGCAGACCAAAGGGAAGTAGCCATAGTATTTTTCCTCATACAAAACTGTCGGTTATTTTTTGCGGGGAGAAATCTGCACACACAGCAACAGTCGTCTGTCACTACAAAACTCACCCAAAACAATAAAGTAATAATTTAACACAAACATAGATACATTATAACAGTATCGCTCGGTAACAGCAACAAATCGGATTCAGTCTGAGATTAGTCGCTCGACTGATTTGCATATTGTATGAGAGCGAGCGGCCTGTTGGTAAACAAATTCAAAACAACAAGACCGTCATCATTGTAGTTATAAAGATCAAAAAGAAATAAATAGCAATAATGTGATTAAAAATTACTTATAGTAATACATATGAAAAGTAACACTATCTTTTTGTAAATTTGATGTGAAATATCCCTTTTTGCAGCAAAAAAGTGAAATATTCGGCACTTTTATAGGACCTAGATTCAACCACGCAACTATATTTAGAAGTGAGGAGTGCTGCTGCAACTAGTTTTATTGTACGCATAGGACCGCGTGGATTTATACTTCAGGAAAAAGGATCGCCTGCGCATGGCTACTCCCCTGATCTACTGGTGACCTCTGTTGCTTCATGGGCCACTCCAGTGTATTTTGCTTTATACAGAGACGTTTATTCAATGGAATTTTTATTTTTTAGTTGTCATTAAGAATTTTTTTCTCTCTTTCACCCCTTACAACACCCACGAGACGATATGTGGCAGTATATATTCTTATATATAATTTAGTCATACATATATATTATAATAGAATATATTTTTAAACAACAAAAACACAGAATTTTCAATAATGAATGGAACACGGAAATTTCAATAATGAATATATTTTAACATGTGTATATTTTTAACAAATGCTATTATTAACAAGAATGAAATAGGTAAATTATCACAATCAACAGACTAAAATGTAACTATAGTTACAATCAAGTCTTATAGGAAGACATATTAACATTTTATAAACTGATTTATTAGTTTGGATGACGTTCCCTGTTCCCCTAACTTTCAAGAATTTAAAGAAACAACAGAAACTGGAAGATACAAAAAGCCAAACGCCACTTTCGAGAGTAAACAAGTAAATTTTCAGAGATGATTTAAAAGAATATGAAGCAGTTTCCCTGAGTTTCAAGAATTTAAAGAAACAACAAAAACTGGAAGATGCTAAAACCCAAACGCCACCTTCGAGAGTAAATAAGTATATTTTCAGAGCTGATTTAAAAAATATGAAGCAAAAACAAATTTTGAAAAAAATATATTACCTTCGAAATCTGTTGTTTTCTTTGAAGATTTAATAGTTTCATGAATTAAAATCTATGTCTCTCAGTCATTGATCTACTACTAAATGGACGGCGTGTCTAGAATAAAATTCACGAAAAATGTGTCCCGAGTCGACCCATACAGGGTTATTTTTCAAATACTACCCAAATTTAATAGTTAAGTTCAAAATATAAACACTGATGTACACTTTATGTAGTTTCTAAAAATACACGTCAATAAGGTTTCTACATTTATTTGAAAATATTCGAAATTGAATGTATTTATAGGCAATTACTACAGGATTCGTGCGCTCGTGTGTGTGTTTGAGTCAATCTACGATGCTTTTGCCTACTATTTACTTCTTTAATGACACGCTTGTTACAAGTTGATAAATACGTGACGCAAATTATGATTCATATTTCCATTCGTACCATAAATAGGCTTAAGACGTAACTGATGACTGTCTTTATTATGGCGTATTTAAAAATTGGAATCAAGTATTTACAAGTATGTATTAACAATTTAAAACGATTAACTCTTTACAAAAACGAACTATTTACAACTTAAATTCAATCATTTAAAATAACACTAACCATACACAAAAATATTTTAGAGGTGAACCATCTTTATTATTCAGTGTTTGCACACGTTACTAACGAAATTGGTGATATCCAGAAGAATTCAGTAATTTCCACCCGTACTGGCTAACACTGCATCACTGGTGCTAGTGCGGGGCATTCGCTCGAAAAACTCGTCTCTTGTGCGTCTGCGACAGCCAAGCTTATTATTAAATGACCACCTCGAGCACTTCCATGTAACTGAGGAGTGAACTGTTCAAAGTCTCAGCTTTTAGTTAGCTGCAAAAATTGTTCTCCGATTGGGTGGTACATGTGCGTTAATTGCGTGTCTTTGTAAACGCTAAAGACTCACTTTAGTATAATCTTGCACAAAAGCAAATTTGATCATTTCGTACCTACACACTTTTCATGTATCGTGTACGGTTTTGTTTCAAACTGAAGGAAAAAAAAACAGCAGCACTTCGGGACATTTTCTGGTGTGAAAGTGTCCCGAACAGACGGAACGAACGCTCATAGATCAAAGTATTCCATTAATTTCGCCATTGCTTCAGCTAAAATGATTGAAATAGCCTCGTTTACCGGCGATTAGTTTGTATGCGTCGTTCATACCGAGCCGTGTGTTGAATTATTTTAATTTTCCATTATTTCTTAACCTATGCGTCCAAATAACATGCTAAAAAGAGCCAAGTTTATCTTCATAAAATTGTCTCCATGATGAAGTAGCTTTCATTAAGATTAATACGCCATGCCTAACGCCCAAAAATCACGTTTTATTTTTAATATTTTTTGTCACAAACTACCAAACGAGCATGCGGCTCACCTCATGGTAAGTGACTCTCGCCACCTATGAACAACCGCAACACCAGGGGAACTGCAGGTGCGTTGCCGGCCTTTTAGAAAGGAGTAAGCTCTTTTCTTGAAGATCCTTAAGTCGTATCGGTCCGGTAAACAATTCCACAGAGAAGTTGTACGAGGAAGAAAACATCCAGATGGTGAAAGCGGTATCTTAAATTTCGACGCGATGTGCGTTCTTGAAATTTGGCGGCTGGGATTAATCCGAAGCATTCCTCAGAGCACTTCTCGTGGTAGATCCAAAGAGATGAAACATCCCTACATAGCGCCAGTAAATCGAGCAGAACAGAAAGAACTCGGTCATCGACGATTCGAATCGCTCTGTGCTGCGATCAAGTGGTAGAAGCCGGCACTGTGGTACTCCGGCCCAGAGATGAGAACAGAAATCCATGTGAGGCCGAACTTGCGCTTTGTAAAGTTGCAAGCGATATGCCAACATGAAATACTGTCTCGCTCTGCAGAGTACGCCAAGCTTTTTTGAGACCAATTTGGCATTTCCTTCAAAGTGACCACGAAACTGCATACTATTCGATATGTCGACGTCGAGGATTCCGATGCTAGCTGAGGCAGCAAGGGGAGTGACTTGAAACTGAGAAAATATGACAAAAGGGTTCTTTTTACGATGAACGCGCAAGCTTGTGTCTTCTGGGGATTAAACTGGACTAGCCCCCAAATCGTCCCCAATCTGAGACTTAGTTCTGCAAATACTCCATTTCAGGCACAATCTTGTCCCGGTACTCGGCGATGTTTTCCCGAGAAATATTGGCACGGCTGGTTTATAAGGCATCACCAGTGTTGTCGTCTACATAACAATGAATGTTACCAGTTTGCAAGACATCATTGATATACAGAAGAAAAAGCGTTGGTGATAGCACACCAGCATTAATAGTTGTTTGTATTAATGTGGTTTGTAATCAGAGCACACACGGTCGACTAAGACCTTGATGGTCCGATTAGCAAGGAAACTAGAGATCCAATTGCACAATTTCTCGTGAAGCCCATAGGAAGGGAGCTTCGCAAGAAGCAATTTGTGCCAGGCCCAATCGAAAGCCTTCGCTATGCCCAAACTAACGGCCAATGTCTCCCCCCGGACTCTACTGCCTCCACTCATCTATGAGTCAGGTATACGAGAAGATCACCAGCTGGTTGGTAACGACGAAAACCGTATTGGCTGTTGATCCTCAAGGTACCTCATGAGCTGGCAGCTATAATGCACTCAATTATTTTGGAGAACAAGGGAATGATGGCGATAGTTATTAGTATATTGTTTGTTGTTTAGTTGTGTAAGGGTCTCATTCATTAAGTCATATACCGCATGTGTAGTGGATTTACTTTTCATACTGGTTGTTTTTGAGTATATAATATTTATCAAAAAACGATGTAAATTTTTCATGCACAACCTTCACATACGCTTTGGATAGGATAGGGAGCATAATGCGCTGGAAGTTACTTACGAGTGTCTTTTTACCCCTTTTAAATAATGGCTTTACCAATGAGAATCTAAACTTGTCTGGAAATATCCCAGATATCATTGACTGATTTATCAGAAACGCCAAAACAGCGCCAAAATATCTTGATAATCTCTGTAGATACCTCGTTATAGCCTTCTGAGCTTGTATTATTCAGTGATATAAAATTTTATATATACTTCTGAGATTGAGATACATGCCAGATATGATTTGGATATTACAATATTTTCAGTAGAGTAGCATCCCTTGTTTTTATAGGATAGGGTGACAAACGAGCACACATTCCACCTGATGGTAAGTGGTTGCTGCGGCCCATAGACTTCTACATTTATCCTCGATTTAGAATCTAAATGCAGAAGCGTTACCACCCGTGAGGACTAAGATAGAATACCTCATTTCCAGTAAAAAGGGTCTCCAGTTCTCTACACTTACCATACGAAACATAGCAGCATAAAGCTACTATTATACGCTGGTGTTCTGTGAGAGCGTGGTCCGGTCGAGCCAACCCATTCGTGCTACAAATATACTACTAATATAACTCCAGCATGGTTCTACCACGTACTAATACTACCACTTATAAATATATATTACTTTTGGTGGTTCATTTTTTTAATTTTGCGCTAAAACTAATCACCTAAGCATTGTCATGGTCTGACAACCAGTGGCTGAACAGTCCCTTGCACCTATTACGTTACTAAATTTATGGTCATGACAGTCTTCTAGTGGGCACCGTTATATGCTAGTTTAGATTATAGTATTTTTAGAATGTCTTGGAGATATGTGGTCACCTTATTATTTAATAGAGTGTTAATATTAATATCCCCTACAATAACAATTTTTGCTTCTGATATTTGAACAAAAGTTTACAAAGGAATAGTTCAGAATTGTAAAAAAACGTTTCAAAATGCCTTTTATTTTGTGGCTGTTGATGCTCGGTAGACACTAAAAATTATGAAGTTTTGTAGAGGAATCGATATGGTTCAGCACTCAAAATGAATATTAGCTGTATTCTTATCACTACAAATGGATTTTTTATATGCTATCCCTTTTCTTAATTAATATGCAGGTGCCACCTCTTCTTTTATTCCTTGAGTAATACGCTACAAGCTCGTAATTATGAAAAATTATAATTTTTTTCCTCGCCGTTTATTGTAAAAGACTTGGTGACTTCCTGCATGTCTTACCAGGTCGTCACTCCATCTAGTGGGGGGTCGCCCTACACTTCGTCTACCGGTACGAGGCTGCCACTCGAGAACCTTTTTTCCCCAACGGTTGTCGGTTCTTCGAGCTATATGGCCGGCCCATTGCCACTTCAGCTTACTAGTCCGTTGGGCTATGTCGGTCACTCCGGTTCTACTGCGGATATCCTCATTTCTAAGTTTATCACGCAGAGAAACTCCGAGCACAGCCCTCTCCATAGCTCGCTGAGCGACTTTGAGCGTCCTCATACGGCCAGAAGTGAAGGACGTAGCACATGAGGGCGCAAATCGCACTTAAGTTCCGATAACGCTATCTCGATAAGTTCCTTTTTAGATAGCAGTGAATATTTTGATTTAAAATAACAAATTAATTTAGATTTCTATTTGGCACGAAAAAAATCATGTACTTTCTTGTTAAGCGATTTTATAACAATGTTTGAAACGTTTTTTAAGCTGTGAAAGTAAAACGGTATTGTAACATTGCTTTATATATTACTATTTAGCGTAAATCATTGTATTGTACCCTTTTTGGGTAATCGGGTGTTATTATTTTTGAAGGATAAATTATTTGAAATACAACTTTTACACTTAAGATTCTTTCTTTTGGCCTTTTAATATGTATTACTGTTCGTATTTTATGTAGTTTATATCTATATTTAATTTAAGGCTGATTTCATGAAGATGTAATGTTCTATTTTGGTTACTGTAACTATTGAATACATGGTCAATATTTATAAAAGATTTTGTAAGTTTTTACAATAAAATAAATTTCAGCGTTCAATTTTTGGATATTTAAGTAATTATTACGCTGTACACTTAACAGAAATATTTTCAATTCTCTCAAATTACATAAGGCGTAACATATATTTGTTATTATTTCGTAGGGATTTTTATCATTGGAACGTACTGAAAAAATTAATATATCATCTTGAGTTAAAGACTCGTGTAAATTGTTGCAACTTTTTATTACCTGTGAGCTTGGCAAAAACGGTTTCACCATTTCACAAACGTTATAAATATTTTTCCATTTTCCAGATCGCTGATGTTTCGTTTTTTCTACTAGGTCTCGTCTTCGTACTTGTTCGTCACCAATAATGCGAATATTTTTCCTCTTTCTTTTATTGCAAGTGACAGCTAGCGCCTGCGCCATGGGTGGAAGACGTGTTTTACGTTTCGATTATTCGGAATGCTTGAATCATTGAGGTTCACCTAGTTTGATGTGTTAATCTTAGATGGAATCTCAGATGGTATTGGACAGTCTTAAGGTTAGAATGAAATCCCGTGATCTAGCACAAATTCACGGTTAGCGTGACAGGGGTCGCCTTGGTCTTATTGCTCCGCTTGTCTCGGGTAGTTTTAGTCGCTAGCGAAATTACGCCTAGAATACGCGTGGCAACCTGAGCACCCACTCTCAGGAAGAGTAGGGTAGCTTGTGCGTGGATGCTCAACGAGGGATTCTTCATCATCAGGGTTGTTGGTACCTACCTGGAGTAGTTTTTATTTGGTTCCGCTACCATGTTAATGGGTGAGGGGATTAGGTTTCTGGAAACCAGCGCTTACCAAGCGAAACGCCCATGCGACATATTACGTATCACTAACATTTACGCCAGCGCAAGCACTTATTCTTCTGACTTGCTTAACAGAAAACAATATTTAAGACTAGACGAGAGGTGTAGCTTATGGCTTGAATCTATTACTTATACTCTCTAGGCTCTATACTATTTCTCATAAATCTGACTGTAATATACACAAATCATTTTTCAAATCGAACTGGTAGTTTTAGAGATTAGCGTATTTAAGCCTTTGAGCATAGAAAATAGAGGAGATGGCAAGCCTACAAAAAAATCGTGTCAAATTGAGACAATAAATGGCGGACGCTGTAAGCTCCGTCCATTTTTTAGTGATGTGAACTCAATCAACTTTTAAAATTTAGTAACACCTTTATGTATTTAATTTATTTTTAATATGCAAAATTATATTTTCTCTAACGATTAGGGAGGCTAGGGGAATTTCGTGTGAATTTAACCGCCAGATGATTGCTGCTCCAGTTTTATCGTTTAAATAATAGTTTGCAGACGATTTTGATACTTAAAGCACGGATAGCAACTCGTGCTTGTAAGGTGTAAGTTAACAAGCTAGTTGCTCTGACTTCATATTATACAGAATAAGCTTTACTTCTGGGCTAATAAGTTACTATCTAAAGCCAGGATGGTTAAACAGGATGGAGTTCTCTTTTAGAGCTAGTAGCACCCCCCCACCAGTTGCTTGTGCACCAGTTTCGTGTGGCCGTTTAAACTAATATCTCTTGAAGTAAAAACTACCTACTTTAGAATCGCTGTGATTTGAATATTATTATACTTTACGATGCACTTGTGGTTACAAATTATCATAACAAATAAATTATTTGCCGTGAAATATTTTTTATTTTATATCCACCCCGGCTTAGCATGGGTGATTTCTGGATTTTGGCAACAAAATCAAGAAAGACCAAGTGAAGTAGATACAAAATAATAAAAATCTGCGGATACTAAACCGCCTGCCAAGCGTGGTAGCTGTGGCAAAATGCCCTATGAGGTAATCCCAATCTATAGTAGAGACCTAGGTGCAGCAATGAACTTTTAGAATGTAATGGATGGATGGATAGAGTAGGAAAATAAATAAATTTTTGTTAGCAATAGAAAGTAGTTTAATAACGTAATATTTTTATAAAATACTTATCTTGTTTGTTATATATATATAATAATAATAAATACTCTCATATCCAAATATAAATCTTAAAAAAACTCCAAAACAAAAAAAATGTAAAATGGCTGTAGTTAGGGATGACAAAACGTTTTGCTTCTGCTTCGGATTTTATCCAAGTTTCGGTTAAAATAATGATGGCAGCAAAGATGTTTTGACCTATAAAACATCTTTGTATGGCAGTATTTTTGAACATTTTTAGTATGCATTGTAACTCGTGAAACTTTCCTGGTGTGACAATGCTGCGTATGTTAGCATAGTATATTTTTAATGATTTCTTATATGAGACAATGTGTTCGTAGTCGTCAAGTAGTTGGTAAGTGTTTACTTTGTTATCTTCTCCTGTAATTTTACTACAATTTCCTAGTTTTCGTGTTTTATTATTTAACTCTTGAGTAAGCTCCTTTAAGTATAATTTTAGTTGCGGTGTTTGGTCTGAATATAATATTGTTATCATCATTCAGCTTTGTCTTATTCTTCAATATGTATTTAACGATATCTTGGGATTCAAAGAAAATTTTGATTGAACGATGTTTACCAGATGTATACTTACAAAGTTGTACGATTTTTTCGGTAAAGGACAAGTTGCATCTATTTTTTTTAATATACTTATTAATAACCTCACCTTTGTCAAACACTATTGTATGTTCTTTATCGAATTTTTCATAATTAATGTGTTTACAATATTTTCTTTTATTCATTTCTAAACAAGATCGTTTTAGTAAGATGATTGCGGAGACTAACTTTTTCTGTAGCACATTTACCAAAATATTTTTATCGAATATTTACATAATATTTGATTATACTCTTAACTAATAACTCTCTATGTTCAGTGTCATGTTGTACATCAAGAGATAAAACATTTTCTTCCTGAAAATGTTCCATCAGAAATAAGTACACGTATAAAAAATAATTTTCACTTTTAACATTTTTATGAAGGTGTAACTTTAAAATTTTTTCTGCTCTTTTTAAAATACATTTAACGCCTTCGGAAGGAAAAACTAATCCGCCTCTGGTCTTGCAGAAAACAATTCCTTTCTTATTTACGCAGCCTTGAATTAAATTTAGACACTGTTCACATTTTAGACGCCTATTTAATTTTCTAACAATAAACCCTCCAATATATTCTATTACATTTTCTGTATATTCGTTTAAATTTGTTAAAGATAAACATTCTAAATACTGATCATACAAATCACTCTCATTTTCGGGAATATTTACAAGTAAATTTCGGTCCGTGAGGCTGTTTATGTTATCAATCGGATCTATTTTACTGGAGCAAGTTAGTATGTTAATTTGGTTTAACGCAACACAATTTCCTACCCCATGCTCTCGAATTTCTGCTCTTATTAATAATCTTTTATATGCTGACCTAAATTGCAATGCGTTAGGATTGTTGTTAAAACCTCCTCGGCTTCTAATAGCGGAGAAAAATAATTCCAAATGGTCTTGGCTGATCTTATATAATGGCAAGTATTGCAAAAACATTTTTTCATGTACTAATCTTTTATACAGATTTAGTGTGCTATGAATATTAATAATTAGCCCAATAAATCCAGTTCTACGTCGGGACATTACTAAAAGTTCTCCTGAAAAAAGATGCAGCCCATTGATATAATCTAAGGCACTCAAGAGGAATTCTGTTACTAGTCCTATATTTGACGAACAAATTGCCTTTTTCCAACCTGGAGGACGAATGGACCTACTGTTAAAAATATCAAATAAGTCTTTCATTATTCTAATAAAATTGGCTGTACCAGAGCTCCCTTGGAAATCTTTTAATTTCAAATTGAATTCACAAAAATTCAGGGCGTCTGCAACAGAAGTGCTTAATAATTGGGTGGCTAATTTAACTTTCATTTTTTGTTTAGAAAATTCTAAGTGTCCTTTTCTTATTTTTGTTCCCAAATATAAATTTTCTTTTTCCTGCAAATTGTGAAGATTTTCTACATACCTAAAGTCTATGTTTGGTCTAATGTATGTTGGGTCTAATGGACCCAGTACTTAATATTTTGCTTAATAACTATTCAAAATCGACGTTTGCAATGTTTCAGCTCTTAGTACCTTTCAACAATAGTGTAGCATGGCAAATAACGACATTGGTAGTCAGTTAGTTTAAAAAGTGTCACTAGAATGTTGGAAAGTGTGATTTTCGTTCAAAGAAGATATTGTATTTTTGAATTTTATATTAAATATTTCTATGAAGATTGATCCCTCTTTATTTCTTGTAAGTAAATACATTATTGTGTAAGAAAATATATTAGATTTTGTTGGAAATAAGTAATTTGTTTGAAATTATAACGATTAACCTTTAACATGTCACAAAACTCTAGAGAAATTTAGTATATTTTTGAAACAACTTTTGTTTAAGTAAAAACAATAAATATTAGTATTTGTTTCAATTATAGTTTTCTTTACACATATCATATCCTTATTAGAAAGTAACTATTTACGTTTATAAAGCAGTTTTGGAATAAACTTATATTATACTGGGTCCGGTGGACCTAGTAGCGAGTACTTGTGCTACAAATTAGGACATGACTCCCTAAGTGAATTTTCATGCACTGGGCCTATGCCTTATTTTGTTAAGAGTAATTGTAAGTTAACAATCTTAATTTCCAAATTTCGCAAAAAGTTTAAATGAATTCCACAAATACAATGTTTTAATCATAAATGTTTATAAAAATATTTTTTAATATGTAACAGTTTCCCTGTCTACAAAACACACAATAGTTTAACAATTGAAATGTTCATATATGATTCATAGGGCAGGGAAAGAGATGATAAAAAATATATGTAGTTTCTTTTATAAATATAAAGTAAATATCTATATTTTGGAAACTAACTAATATTATTTATGTCAAAATATGCATAATCAGTAATGTTAAGCATCAGTAATCACTTCTTCTAAAAGAACTACTAATCATATTTGCATAACAAACATTGCTTGTTGTACAAGTGTAACAAAACTAGAAACTTACAGCCGGAAAAATTGTTGGCACTGCATCATGACAAAGCCTAACTACATCAAGAGTTTTATTAATAGATTCCTTTGCAAAATGCAGGGAACATATGAAGTTTTGTTTATCTGTTGGGTTGATATTTTCTACACCAATAGAGTCAAGCCATATTTGTCTTTTCTTTTTGTTCTTTGGCAACCTAGAAATGATAGAACAGAAAATAATAATTTAGATCTATGAAGCTGCAAATAATATTACAAATTAAACAACACCATGGTTGTTATAAAAGGTGACTTAAGGTAAATTATAAATATGTATATGCTAAACATTTATGTATATTGCATTATTAGAAGGCACTGATGCGCTAATATATACAATATATAAGTATACAATATATAATAAAGTGAAGTAATAATGTCCATAGTCTGAGGTATTTGCATGTTTGCCTACAGAGAGAGATTACTTACAGGCGCTAGATTGTACTTTATGTAATCTTTGTTGCTTTGCTTCACTTTTATTATGTAGGTACCGTAGATCCTACCATGAATGTAACTCCGTTTCCGTATAATTTAGTTAATCATTTATGCTCACTGCTCAGACCCATGACACCGAAATAATGCAATGCATAACGCAAAACTTTTGCACATAATACGACAGAATAAATCAAGAAAACCTTAATAAAGTATGTCCTTGAAAGAATGTATTGTTAGCAATGTAACATCACTATTTACGAACAACAAAATTTTATAGATACGCAAAGAATGATAAGAAGTAATTAAATAATATGAATTAAAGGTTTAGGGTAAATAATTACATCCATCTACTTACTGTCGCAAAAGATATAAACGTTTTTACATTATATTTACACCAAAAACTAAATCACTCACCTATGAAATGATAGTTCGTGTGATTTTTGACTATATTTTGAGGTACAGCCTCTTACGCAACACTTAGTCATCTTCGTTCTTTATAATGAATTGGAAAATTCACTATAAACTGTTTAAAAATTCGCAAAATTTTCAAATTAAGAAATATCAAACGACTTTTTATAGCAGCAAATCTGAGACAATAAATGGCGGAATCGGCCGCAAGGCGGGGTTAAATGACGTCATCTTAAAAATGTTTACCAGAATGCGAAACAATTTCTATTATCTGTTTCATTTATGAATGACACTTAGACTTACACTTCGCTGAGTGAAAAAGAGATAGGCAGCATATTGACAGTTCAGTGTCGAATATAACCATATTTGTATAATCAATAAAACATATAGACGCTCTGGGCAGCTCCTCTATTTTCTATGCTCAAAGATTTAAGCACTTTGATACAAACGTCAAATTAAGTACCTATATAATGGTATATAATCTATGCTTAAATGGTAGCAACACAGCAACCATAGAGTATCTTTTTATAACCAGAAACAGCAACACTAAGCACGCCATGTTTATTTCTTTTCTTTCCGTCATTTCGTTGCCGCGGTAAGAAATATCTTTAAGGTTATTTTTTATCTCGGCGTATGCGTTAATATTAATAGAAATAAACTCTTTTTGCACTTATACAATTGCTAATATTGAGTGTCAAAAATTTAGTCCTTTGAAGTTTGGGTTTTAGCGTATTCGAGTTAGTGGTAATCATTGCTAATAAGCAATACATCGTCTACGTCTAGCGGCGTTACTTGAAAATGGGTAAAAAAGTTAGAGAATATAAATCCGGCGACTTCATTTTCGCAAAAGTTAAGGGTTATCCAGCATGGCCTGCTCGAGTAAGTACCGATAAAATATATGATTAATAAAATATGTTATAATAAATCATGTTTATTGTTATATATGCCTTTGCGCGGGAAGACATGATGCTTGACGCTATCGTTATGTACCTATTAGATAATTGATAATTTGAACACTTGTGTTGCAGTTTCAAGTAAATTGATTTATTTACAAAAAGTTATTATTATTTTGTTTTTCATTCTAGTTTATTAAAAAAGGTGATAATTTGATTACGTTATTATGTAAAGGGTACCTATTCTTTATATCTATACCAATACTTTGGAAACCATAGCTAATTGTTATTTTCTAAATATTCTTCTAAGATGTATTTTTTTAATCAAACTTATAAATGGAAAGTTAAATTATTTTATCCTTTTTTGTTTCTCGAGTCAATTCAATATATAATATATTTCGCATTAATTGAGCGTTATAAGATAAGTTGAGCATTGTGTCCTGTTTACTTTATAAGTTTATAATTATAACCCATATTATGTTATATATTTACTGCCCCCTAAAAATAATAGCAAATATTATATAAAGTAAAAGATAGAGATTAGCAAGGTAAGACTAGTCCCTTTGTAATATTATACATAGTGACTGTATTGAACCACAAAATTTCCAGATATTCTAAAGAAAAAATCTTCCATTTTAGCTAGTTATTTGGGCAGTACCGAAATGTTTTTTGTAATTATGTTATATTCCACATTTACAATAATATCTAAAACTAAATGTTGTTAAGTTTGAATAATAATAACGAACCTATGACTTCTGTCAAAAATATGAAAGCACCTCTCAAACATAATTAGTAACAGAAAGATGAGCTGTCCGAAATACCCACTCTGCTCTTTCATTGTGCAGGATACTCAAGTAAAATCTTTACTTATTTTATAATTTAAATTTTCTTTTAAGTTTTTCACCTTTACTGATGGATATTTTTCTTCCAATTTAAATAGGAACTCCCTTGAGGTACCATACAGTATTAAAATAGTATTTTATAAAAACATTCAATTCTTAATAATAAAGAATCATTTCATTCTGTTCGGCCATTTCTAGGAAATCGGTTAGCTTACAAAGAAATGTGCTGAAAACAGCCAGTAGTTAACTAAACTAAGTTGCTGAATATAAACTCCTTTTTTGAAGTTTTTTAAAATAAATTTAACAAACTGATTTTTTGCATGCAGATGATAATTAAGGACAACTTTCGTATAATAATATGAAGGGAGAGAATAAATTAAATTTATAACTGATATATTGCATTGTTTACAGGTGCAAAGATTGAATGGGAAAAAATATTTTGTGTATTTCTATGGCACAGGGGAAACGTAAGTTCACCATCAAATTACTTCACCAAACTACTACATTACATGATTTGTGTAGATTTGACAATAAATAGGAGTTAAATTATTAGAGATGGGCCGAATATGAATTTCACCGAATACGAATATTCGACCGAAAGTTCAGTAAAAGTTTAACCGAACCAAATATTATTTGGCAGGAGGTACCTAATCAATTTATGTAAAAAATTGTTGTCGTAAAGCGCGCGGGATTAGCGCCGGACCCTGCCCCTTGTTCTCCTGCCACATCTGACTTGTTATTACTCATCTAGTGCTGAGCAAATTGCAGGCACAAGCTTATGTTTTGACTATTTTGGTGAGAAAAAAGTATTTCGTTGTGTTATTTGCTATATTGGACATAAATCTACAGTGACTCAAAAACATAATATTTCAAGTAGATTTAGCCCATAAATAAAATATACTTTCAACAGTAAAATTATGAAAGACATGGCTTTACTCAATTCGTACATTTCAATACAGTGGACACTGAGTACCATTTAAACAAATTTTCGGTGATTTAGCGGTGAACTCGGCCAAATATGAATATTTTGGTAAAGCTGCCGAATATGCTGAATACCTAATATAAAACGAATATTCGGCCCATCTATATCAGAGTTGTTTTCATAATGTAAGGGTTACATTTGACCACAGTACCTGATGGGAAGTTATTGCTGTGGCCTATGGACACCCACATCCACTCCTTAAGGCTAAAGTGACAGCGCATTACCAGTAAATAGGGTTTGCAGTTCTTTTCACTAGGAACACAATAAATTAGAGGCTTTTTAATTCTGTTTAAGGATTAATAGGGATGGACCCCTGGTTAAGCTAATCAATTTCACAGACAATCCACATCATAAATCTGCCACTTAAATAATGATATAAAAGCAAAAGGATTATAAACAAAAACAAAATTATTTTACTATCTGAGCCGATAATAGTGTAGTAATATAACATTTTTCATTCCAGGGCAAATCTCCCACCTAATATGATTTTTGACTATGCTGAAAACAAAGACAAGTTTCTTACAAAAACTGTAAAAAGGAGAGATTTTAATGATGGTGTTAAGCAAATTGAACATGATTTTGCAAACAATGTACCACTGGAGCAAGTTGTTGGAATTTCTGCCACAGTAAGTCTTCTCATAATAATAGTCCTTAATTTTATTCCTTATCACACAACATGATCTTCAAGTGTATATGCAGTCAACTCTTGAGGACTTGCCTACTGCTGTTTCTACCATCAGTGCTGACTTGGCGGCTATTAGCGAATGGAGTAAGTGCCATGGGCATAAGGTGTAAGTCTCAGGCCATTATTCTTGGCAGTGCTGGCATGATTTCAAAGCTTGACTGGAATAACTTTCCATCAGTGCTATTGAATGGTGTTTTAATACCCTACAGTACCACCATTCAAAACCTTGATGTCCACTTTGATGCTAGTTTTTCGTGGTCTCATCAATTGAAGGAAGTTAGTAGAAAGACTTGCTGCTATGGGTTTGCTCAGGTGTTATGTTCTTTTCTTCCCATTCCTATTAAGATTATGTTAGCACAATCTTTACTCACTCCTTTAAGATAATGCGGATGCAAGCTATCTTTTTTTAACTGAAGATCAACTAAATAAACTTGAGCATATTCAAAATCTGGCTATTAGGTTCATATTTGGTTTGCGCAAATATGATCATGTCTCCGAATTTTGTTTAAAGCTCAAATGGTTACCCATTCGCCTTCGCCGGAATCTACAAATTGTTTCTCTTCTGTACTGTGTATTAATCAATCCAATAACTCCTAGCTATCTGAAAGAAAACTTTAAATTTCTTGGCCGTGACAAACCGGATACAGTTCTATAGTCAGCTGAAGAACTTATACTCATGCTGCATTATTATCATACTAAATACTTTAGGAATTCCTCCACAGTTAATGCCATCTGCTTATGGAATGATCTGCCTCTGCAAATTCGTCAAGCGAATACACTAGATAAGTTTAAGACTGACATCAAAAATCACTACCTAACTCTGCAGTAAACACTAGTCATCATTTGCGACATTTAATTTTTGTATCCTGTGTATTTATTTATGTAAATTTTATGTATATTTGCCTATTTATTATTATGTAAGTCTATCATGTTTTTATTGTATATATTAGTGTATAAAATATTTTGTTATTATGTATCAGTTTACTTTATTTATGTATTAGTATGTAAATTAGTTATAATATACACCACCTCCCAATGTCCAATAGTACAATTTTCTCCTAGTCTTAAGGTTGTCTGGAAGAGATCGCTTTTTAGTGATAAGATCGCCTTATTGTACCTCTTAAATATTACTTTCTGTAATCAGTTTTTTTAATAGTTTTGTGGTGTACAATAAAGTATATAATAATAATATATTAAGGTTATTATTTTCTATTGTACTTTTGTTTGATATTTCCTCTACATTCCTGTCTGTTCAAATTTGCTCCTCACATGTAATAATATACATGTGCAAGTCTATATTACATATGTGGCTACCATAATGTTACCTGTATCCAGATTGTCACGCCCATCTATTGGAGGTGGCACTTACACATTTTGTTTGTTTAATTCAAATTTTATGTTACTTTAAAGTAAATTTCATTTTATTTCTTATTTTTCTACAGACAGGTAAATAAAATATATATTTAAAATCTGTCTGCAGTTATCGGAAGACACAGCAGCCAATGACACATTAAATGAGTCTGCAGCAAATGATACAATAGATGACTCTGCTATAGGAGAGGCTGACACAACAGATGTCAATGATACTACCACTGAGGATGTAAGTTTAACCTATATAAGATGTTTATTTTGTTTATATATTTGTTATAAAGATAAAGAGCACTAGCTATAATATATATTTAGAGATAGTATGATATTTAGAGAAAACAACTTTTGTGATAATGAAGGCAACAAAATAGAAGTGACTGGTAACTCGCGACTTTAAAATTTGAGTAAACGTCATAAAAACAAAGCTAGTTAAATATGAATCACCTATATTAGAGCATCAGGATGGGTTTTTCGCAGTTTTCAGGAGTCACGAAAGGAACTGGTTCCCAAAATTTAACACAGTTTTTTCGCTTCCTTCAGTTCCTTTACAATTTTTCAAATTTATTTATCAAAAAGTATATCATTGCAATGTAGTGTTATAAAAAACGTAATTTCCAATCATTTCTGCTATTTATGGCAAACAGTATGATTTGTAATGATATTTTATTTAATTAAACTATCGGTAATCAATATCCATATAATATTTTTACTTACTGCAGTAATAAAATGGTCACTTTTTTGCGAAAACAAATTAAAAAATGTCGACTAATCCGAGTATCAATAAAACAAAAAAAATACTGCGATACTTGTCCAACACTGACAGTTATTTTGCAAGTATGGATGAAGAAGGAACTATCTTTTCCCAGCCTACAAGTGATGATATGTTACATGAAATTGTAAAGCTACTGCATCGTACAAACACTATATAAAAAAGCATTCCTTGAGAAAACACCAGTAATAGGAAGTCAAGATCAGCAGGAAGTTGAATTACTTGACTTCTCCCTAACAAATGAAGAGTAACTTAATAAAGAGTCCTCTAAAGCTGTTAATAATACTACTATTAATGCTACTTAATCAACAGATTAAGAAATTACTTAATTGTGAGATTTGAAATGGCTCTATTTGAAAATATGCATAGTCTACAATATGCTGCGCTAGTCTTTGAGTGACAAAACTTTGGATGCATTAATTTTTCATTCTTTTTATTTAAAATTAAGAAGTAATGTTTAATTAAAACTATTTATTTTCTCATAACTTAAGCTGATTTATGTTATGTAATAATACCACTATCCGTAAAGTTTATTCTATGATAATAGAATATTGTATTATTATAATAGATTAGAATTTCTATTGTATATTATTTTTATGTTGATTGACATTAAAATTTAAGTGATGTGAAATAACTGTTTATGTGCAATTGTAAAATTAATCTTACTAGTTATTATAATATAATACTAGTTGCTATATATAATTATTTTAAAAAATACTTTGTTAACTAAATAAAAAGAATTATGTATAATAATAGTTACTATATCATATAACCTAAAAGAACTGAAGGAAAGGTTCCAGCAACAGTTTGGAACCGAATGAACAAGTTCATGGAAAGGGACCGGTTCTTGATGCCCTAAACTAGATACTTACCATCTATTACTGAGAAATCAAATTCCGTCATCAAAAATCCAACTAGGCTATGCTCTGTTTATGACCTGCAATGTAGGATTTTCCAGTGGGTATCATGCTGCATTTGTATTATGTTTTTTTTTATTATGATAGAATAGAATGTAAGTAAGTATCATATTTATCCAATATAGATTACTAGAATACTTATTGAAATCATATTTTACTTTTACCATTTTAATAATAATAATAACATTCCTACCTTAAATGCTACAGTGATTGGATTTGATAAAATGGAGCACTGTATAAGATTTCTGTGCTTCTAAACAAGTCCATAGAGTAATTTAGTTTTTGCCAAAATTTTTGCCTTAAGTTATAGCAGAAGTTTGTCGAGAGATCTTACATTTAATGAAAAATAATTTTCGATACAAAAATTAAGCTCAATGTTCCCTTGCTTGTAGCAAAGTTCTTCAAAAATATATTTTCTTAATGCCTAATGTTTGAAATGAATTATCTATATGTATATGTATGTTTGATAAAAATGATATGCCTAAAAATCTTCACTAATTGCTATGAAATTGTAACTCAAATTTGTTATCAACTGTGTGCTTATTTTTATGATTTTTGAAAAACTTTAGCCAGTGTAAAACTAGTATACATTAAAAATTACAAAAAATTTGCATACTTTAAATTGTTTGCTTAGAGTTACTTGGGGCTGTTGCATATTCAGTGGAATACAGCAAAGAATAAGCCATTGTAAATTATCAAATTTGCTTTTCTTTAAGTAAAATATAATTATTGTCTGCCTGGAAGAATATAAACACTAATATTTTTCCTCAGACCACTGCACAGAATGAGACTGGCGTGGATGATTCTGATGATACCGGTGGGCTGGTTATTGACGAGGGCAAGGTGATAATTGAAAATTAATTTCTATTAACACTGATTATGTACGCAATCAATTTTGATATTTCTTTTTGTTCTAAATTACTATTTGAATTACATAGCAAAACATTCTCACCATTCATAAAAATTTTAGGTGGTAGGAGGCCGTTTCTGCCTCAGACAATCAGCCCCATCAAACCTATTTTTGCCGCCATACAACATTTCGTGCACTGCTGTGTTCTGGTTAGAAGAGTAGAGCTAGGTAGTATAATTACAGGCTGTAAGGTATTCCATCTTAGTCCTCAGAGGTGACAATGCCTCATAGGCCTTTTTTATTTCAAGTTGGTGCGCTGAAGTCCAATATGGTACTGCAATAGGCTGCAGTAACCTCTTACCTCAAGTTGTCTGTAAGCTCATTAGTCATTTCAATTTTATGTAAAAAAAATACGGTTGTCCCTGCAGGCCATTCTTGCAACTTCCCGCTAATTTAAAATGCGAAGTGCTTCAAATTTCGTCTGTTATGGGTCTGTTACCTGTACATGTTCACGGTCGACCGATTTTGATGCGGTTTGCGGCAATCGACGCAGTTTTTTCAGCTTAACATAAAAGACGTATTACAAAAAAATTGATATGACGGAAATTTTTCAAGT
Organism: Parnassius smintheus behrii; assembly: GCA_036936625.1. NCBI lineage: Eukaryota > Metazoa > Arthropoda > Insecta > Lepidoptera > Papilionidae > Parnassius > Parnassius smintheus. Next base: position 11,789,737 of record JAUPFT010000024.1, read on the forward strand.
TATTTTGAACCTTTTCTACAATTTCTTTAGACAATATCTCTCGAACGAAGAAACTCATTTTGATGCGGTTCACGGCAATCGTCGTCGTTTTTTGAGTAGAAGAGCTGATTAGATTGGAGAATTGATCAAAACAAGGGTGTTGAAGTAATTCCTTAAAACAACTTAAAAAATTAAAGAAACTTGAATTTTTGAGGTTTTCTCAGAATCTGCTGTGACTATTCGATTTAAATTCACAGGAAATGTAAGTTCAGCGAGGCTCTTCTAGGCCGCAAACCGCTTTTCGATCAGACACTCGGTTACAAAGTTATAAGATGTTTACACACACATACACACACACATACACACACGCACAACACAATACACATACACACACGGACATACGGACATCATCGCGAAAAAAGGCAGAATAGCTTCCTAGCACCTCGAAACGTCAATATTTGATGAAAACACAATAATTTCCCGATTTTTTAAAAATCATTGATTTTCATAGCGGGAAGTTAAAAATGCTTAAATTGAATGGCATGTTAAATTACCTAAAACGCCATGAAAAAATAATTTCATTAAACTATATTTAATATTCTGTGTACTTTCTATGTTCTACTGAATAGTATTAAAATTTAAAAATATCTCTTATCAGAAGGGTCGCAAGTCCACGCCAAAAGTACCTTCAACTCCTGCCAAACCTGCGAAAGAGCCTAGGACACCACGTGGAAAGGCAAAGAAGGAAGAAGCCAAGGAAGAGGAGGAAGAGAAGAAAGAAGAAGAGATAATCAGTAGGAGCGGTAGAAAAATACGACCGAAGAGGTAATTATATGATGTTCTTCTAGCTGATTCCGTACTGCATTCCTCTGAACACTCGTAGAAGCAACCAACTTTTTTTTAGAATAAGGGTGACAAATGAGCACACAGTCCGCCTGATGGTAAGTGGTTGCTGTGGTCCATAGACATCTACATCTATCCTGGATTACAAATCTAAATGCAGATGCATTGTCACCCATGAGGACTAAGATGGAACACCTCGTTTCCAGTAAAAAGGGTCTCCGGTTCTCTACACTCACCGTACGAAACACAGCAGCATTAAGCTACTATTTTATGGTATTCTGTGAGAGCGTGGTCCTTCTCCGGTCGAGCAGACCATTTGAGCTACAATCATAATATAGCTGTAGCATGGCTCTATAATGTATAAACTACCTCCTAGAATCAATCATGCTTCCTTTGGCCAATGTAACACTTATGATTGTCAGAGAACACAGGAATATTCACAATGGGACCCAACAACCAACATTTTAGTTAGTTTAGTTTACGACGGGCTGTTTTCCGCAACTCCACGTCTACGCGCGTATTTTGCGTGTGGGCAGGAATAATATGCTTATTCGAGCCATGATATCTCCCCGAAGAAGCTCAGCAGTCCCTTGATGTTGCAAGCAACTTCGGGGAGTTTAGCCCTGTATGAAGCGACTTCTGGACATGTCAGCAACACGGGAGCCGCCGTTTCTTCCTCTCCCATGCATGCCCTGCACAGGGGGCTGTCAGTAACACCTATGGTGAACGAATGTTTGTTAAAAGAGCCATGTCCTGTGATATCACTTGTTACTATCCTGATCTGTGGCTTGTTCAGTCGACCAACATTTTATGTGTTGAGATCATCTTTGTCTAGGTTACATGATCGTTATTAACAATGTATTAACGATTCGATTCATCGATTCGATTAATATTCATCTACTCGATTAATATTCATCTACATCAACCTGTAAAAATCCACTATTGGGTATGGGCCTTTCCCCTTGTTGGAAGGATTTGCCTCCATGAGGTCTTCATAATCTTCCGCTCACCAGATGTCACTAGTTGGGGACTGAGGTAAAGTTTTTTTTTTTGTCAATTTATTGAGAAATTTGTTTTAAGTAGATGTTTATCTGTTTCTAGAGTATTATAATTCATAATGGGACCTATATTATCTAGCTTTATATATTATCTTTTTTTTTTTTATCATCATCATCATCATTACAGCCCTTCACAAGTCCACTGCTGAACATAGGCCTCCCCCAAGGTATGCCACAAAGCACGGTCCTGAGCCACCTGCATCCATCGACTTCGTGCATGTGTTACCAGGTCGTCACTCCATCTATTGGGGGGTCGCCCTACACTTCGACTACCGGTACGAGGCTGCCACTCGAGAACCTTTTTCCCCAACAGTTGTCAGTTCTTTAGTTGTTAATTATTTAGTAATAATAACTTATGACGATAAACAATAACTAGGGCCGATGCAGATGCAAAGGTAAAACCTTTTGCTAGCATCATAAATGGAGCGAAGTAAAAGTCTAGTCATAACTATCTTTATTTCAACAAAAGATTCAGTCAAATGGTGTGACATTGCGCAGATGTAAATTAGCGAATTGATTAGATAGTAAAAGACAAAAAAAATCAGATTTTTATAGTTCACAATTCTTGTCTGCGTTGAGCTACAAATATTGCCGAAAAAATTATGAAAATTGGCCTACAGGTTATGGAGGAGATAGATTTCAAAGAATCGTTTTGTTGTGCCGTGCTCCAAAAATGAAGCAATCAGATCTTAAAACAACTACATAGTAAAAAAAAAACACAGAGGAGGTGTCAACGTATATTATTAATTGATCAAAGTAACTTACCTTTAAGTGTCCTTTGATCATAATTATATGAAGTTGAATCAACCCACCCTATTACCCACCCTTGGTGCTTGCTTACATTTTAATTATTTTTCTTCTTCTTCTTTTTTTTGTGGCGGTTTGATTAAATTCGCCAATGACGTATAGAGTAGAAAATGAAGGCTTATGAGTTTAATTAAAATAAGAGTCTGTGATAATACAAGGATTCAGTTTTCCTCCGAGAATTTTGACAAATCTATTTGTTGAGTTACCTAGAACAAATATGACAAACACAGGTGTTAGACTCTTACCCGTATGTTAAAAGTGACAAGGATTTAAAGTTTCATATTATTAGTATTAATAAAATCACATAAAATATACACAAAAGGAGTACTGGTATATGTTAAAAGAGAATTAAAATCTATAGGTCGAGGAATATAAGGAGGAAGGTAATCATAAAGGGAGGAGGGTAATTTGGGACAGTTGAAAAAAATATGGTTTGTGGAACCTTCATCTAAGCCACATTCACACAATGAGCTATCCCTTACTCTGATTTTTGCCAGATGTGCATGTGTACAGGCGTGTCCAATTCTTAATCTACAAATGATTGAAGTTGTATGTTTATTTGCTTTGTTAAATTTAAAGAACCAAGGCTTGGGAGGAATAACCTCTTGGATGGCAGCATAGTGCTTACCTTTAACATTTTTGGAAACTTCCCATAATTTATTCCAATTTTCATTCAGTTTCCTTTTAGCTAGCAAAATTAGGTCATGTGAGTAAATTAAATTTTGTAGAATGCCATTAGCAATTGCATTTTTAGCGAGTACATCAGCTGTTTCGTTACCATGGATACCACTGTGGCCTGGAATCCAGGCCACTGAAACATGGATTCCTTTAAGATGGCATCTGAATAGGGTATTTTTTATTTTAAGAATTAGTGGAAATTTATGTTTGTTATGGAATTGATTGGACAAAATAGCTAACAAACAACTTTTTGAATCTGTGAAAATAACTGTTTTATTAAGATTATGTGACTCTACATATAACAAAGCTTCACTGATTGCAGTTGCTTCACCGGTAAAAGTGGAGGATAGTGAGGGGCATTTAAAGTTAAGAATGATTTTGAACTTAGGAATCCAAACAGCAGCTCCAGTATAGTCTTCATCAGACTGTTTTGAAGCGTCTGTGTACATGACAAGCCAATCTTTAAAGGTGTTTTCTATAATTTCTTTTAATTTCAAATTTGCCATTGGAGAATCCTTTTCTATACCTAGATCTAGATGAATGTCGGGTTGGAAAACAATAGCCTCGTAAGGAACATCAAAGAGTGGATTTATTTTACATTGAAAGATTGGGTAAGGAAGATGAAGAAAAATTACAAAACTTTTAAACAAGCAGGGAGAGTCCTTATGGGTCCAGTATCGGTCAGATGAGATATACTCTGAAAGAAGGTGCAATTTAGGAATTAGGAGATGATCTGAAAGCTGGCATATCTTAAATAAGAATCTGTCTGAAAGGTATTGCCTTCTTAATCTTAAAGGAGGATCTACGCACTCAACCTGAAGAACATTTATTGGTGAGGATTTCATTGCCCCTGTAATAATGCGAAGGCATTTCGATTGAATTTTGTCCATTACTTTTAGGGATGATTTATTGCAAGGCTCCAACAGAAAACATCCATAGTCAAAGTGGCTTCGTATTAAAGCATTGTACAGTAATTTCTGAGAAAAAGGATGGGACCCCCACCAAACACCTGACAAAGACCGAAGAATATTTATGTTTTTTTCGCATTTTTGTGTTATATATTCAATGTATGGACCAAAGGCCAATTTCGAATCAAGGATAACTCCCAAAAATTTAACATTGCCTCTAACTGGAAAAGGTTGCTTATCATATACAATGGATATATCGGGAATTCGCCTTTGGCGGGAAAAGATCACCACACTACTCTTGGCCACAGATAAAGAGAGGCCATGATTAGTTAACCATTCTTGTAAATAATCCATGGATGAGTTTAGACGGGAACATGCCACTGTGAAGTTGTTTGAGGAGATGTATAGAGCTAAATCGTCTGCATATTGAAGAACATTACAAAAAGAATTTACTGAAAGTTCTAAATCGTGAGTATATATAGAATAAAGGAGAGGACTAAGAACTGAGCCTTGTGGAAGTCCTTTCCATATAGTTTTTGGGGGAAGCAGGAGATTTTTAACATTTATAGATATTGATCTAGAAGAGAGAAAGTTAGAGACGTAATTGACTATCCTCACTGGAATGCTCAGATTAAGCATTTTCTGCCTGAGCACAGGAAGTAGCACATTATCATATGCAGAAGAAATATCCAAGAAAACTCCTATGAGAAATTCATGTTTTGAGAAAGCAATATGAATATCTGTGACCAAAGTACTTAGGCTATCCATGGTACTTAAACCTTTTCGGAAACCGAATTGGCTTTTAGGTAAGAGATTATTCCTTTCCAAAAACCACTCCAAGCGATTTTTTATTAAATGTTCCAAGATTTTTGCCAAAGTACAAGAAAGGTCAATAGGTCGGTAACTGGAAGGGTCATTGCTAGACTTACCTGGTTTGAGAATGGGCAAAATAATTTGGGTTTTCCATTCAGCAGGAGGATTACCAGTAATATAAATAAAATTTAAAATGGATAGTAAGACAGTTTTAGTGTTCTCACTACTATTAATTATAAATGAATAAGGAATCCCATCAATACCTGGTGAGGAGTCTTTAAGGCCATTGAGTACAGTAAACAATTCTTGAGAAGAAAAGGGGGAATCAAATTTATCATTTGTTTTTAAAAAAGCAGAATTAAAAACTAGGCATTCATCATAAGATGGGACTGTTTGTGGTGCAAGTTTATTAGAGAATTCATCTATCCACAGGGAAGGATCATTAGAAATTATATTTTCACTAGAAACTGCACAGCGATATTTTTTAACATTTCTCCAGACCAAAGATGGGGGAGTCCTAGGTGACAGTGACTCACAGAATTTAAACCAACCAGTTCGCTTTTTGTCTGACAGTAATTTTAAGGTTTCTGCAGCAATTTTTTTATAGGAGATATAATTCTCTGCAGTCATAGAACGGGAGTATATTAATTCAGCCTCTTTTCTTCTTCTACAAGCTGCTGAACAATCTTGGTCCCACCAAGGAGGGGAAGGATACTTATTTTTGAAAGGTTTTTTTAAGGGGATTGACTTATTAGCAGCAGAAATAATTGCATTTCTGAACTCTATATATACAGGAGCAATATTATCATTGTTAATTGGGGGAAGATTTGAAACCTCTTGTTCCAAAACTGTAGAATATAATTGCCAATTAGCTTTGGATAGATTATACTTTAGTCTTGGGCAAAATGTAAAATTTATTCTAGGTGAAGTAGGAGGAGTGATGAATATAGGAAAATGGTCACTGCCATAGCTAGAAGGTAATATTTGCCACAAAAGAAGGGAAGCAATATCTGGGGAGCAGAGAGTTAGGTCAACGGCACTTCTAACATTTTGTTATGGGGATACTCGACGGGTAGGAGACCCGTCATTTAGAATACAGAGATTAAAATTATCAATAAGATCTAAAAATGAGGGAGCCAGTGAATCACACAGATGGGAGCCCCAAACAGTATGATGCATATTAAAATCTCCCAAAATAACCATAGGAGGTGACAGAGAAGAAATAAGTGTTGCAAGTTCTGTTAAAACATTTGCATCAGGATTAGGAATGTAAACAGAGAGAATAGAGACATCAAGGGCCTTAATAGCAACAGCATTAACTGCTGGACTATGAGAAGGGAGAGGAATTTGTGAAAATGTAACTGTTCTTGAAATTAAAATAGAGGTGCCAGCACGACCATCACTCCTATCATCCCGGAGGCATGCATAGCCTGAAACCCTAAAATGAGACTCAGGTCTAAGCCATGTCTCCTGGATGGCAAGAATGAAGGGATGAAATTTATTAATGAGGTAAATGAGTTCATTTTTTTTATTTCTAATGCTCCGACAATTCCATTGAAGAATTGGCGGGACTGCGAATGTTACGGGCTAAGGAGGAAAGCTGAGTAAGTTTTTGGTGTAAGCTGAGAGGAAGTTCCGTGTCATTAAAACGGGAGATCATGTTAATTAGAATTGATATCATAAGTTCGCAGAAATTATCATTACTAGAGGAGTTGTTGTCATTTCCCAGTAGAGCACACCCATTAGGAAGGGAAGAATTAGGATTCTCAACAATTGCCTGATGGGCTGCCATATCATATCCAGAATTTAATGATTGGCTATAGGTACGTTGAGGGATAAAAATTGTTTTTTTGTATGATGCAGTTTGTGAGAGCTGTGCCGAAGGGGTTGAAAGACTGTCAGTTATGGTATAAGGGGTCTGTTGAGAACAATTACGAGGCTGGATTCTTGTTGTATCAGCAAAGGATCTTTTTGTCTGAGGGAATCTAGCTGAAGCTTCTAAATATGAGATATTTTCTTGTGACATAACAAGTTTAATAGATTTTTGCCTTAGATGTTCAGGACAAGTAGGGTCTTTTGCGGTGTGGGGACCTGAGCAGAATAGACAAGTAGGAGTTTGTCGAGAACAAGCTAAACCTTCATGATTCTGTGCACACACAAAGCAGCGAGGAGGTGATCGGCACTGGGAAGTAACATGGCCAAATCTACAACATTTATGACACTGAATTAGTGGCAAAATATATTTTTCTACTGGCATTGAAGTGTAAAAACAGTAAATATGGGGAGGAAGTTTTTGTCCAGAAAAAGTTAGAACAACCGTCTGAGTTGGAACCCATGAAACGCTATTGCTGTCACTAACTGATCGTCTATTAAGTCGCCGTGCTTTAATTATAGAACCGTAGCCAGAGGGAATTTCTATAGCTGCTATTAATTCTTCTAGTGTCCACTCTATGGGAACTTGTCTAACTAGCCCCATACGAGTGATACTATATGAGGGGATGGTTGCTTCATATTTGGAAATTTGGAGAGCTGGGTGATCGATAAAGGTGTTTGCATCTGCAGCTGTTTTAAACTCCACTGATATTCTATTTCGTCCCACTTTTTTGACTCCATCATGGACTATATTTTTAATATTGTTATGATACAGAAAGTGACCAAATTTAATTGGTTTAAGAGTTACTCCAGACAGCTGATCATTTGAGATTTTACTTACGTGAACTAGAAAAGGAGCGGCATCATCTTGAGAGTACTTAACTTTTTTATTAATAAAATCAGGATGGGTATATGAGGATTGTATTGAAGGAAACTGTTGTTTTGGATCAGTAATAACTATTTTTTGTGGATGGGCAGACTCGTTACTTACTTGGGCACGTTTACGGTTAATTAGTTCTACATTATCAATGTTAATGGGTAAGGAAAAGGAATCATTGCGACCCCTTCCGGGATCGGGAGGTTCGTCCTCCATTATATTACTACAACAAAAAATTACATAAAAACGGCACAACAACAAACACTTACTAATTTACAGATATTAAAACCTCCACCAAGACAGAAAAATTTACTATAGTAACTCAACAACACTTAATAAAATAATAAATTTTAAGCAAAAAAGGCACGACACTTGTATCTCTCACTTCCTCCCCACCATTTTCCCAATTATTTTTCTTAATTCTAGAGTCCGGAGGATAGAAATTTACAGTGACGTGATATGTATAGTGTTGCCAGTGGGAGCTGGTAAAGGTTGGGACACCAGTAAAAATCTTTTTCCCCCGAAATACACAAAAATTTTTTTTGATTTATGAATTTTGCTCTTTAATTTTATGATTTTTTTTTAAAAATCTACTTTTATAGATATTCTTAGATTGGTTTATTCGTTTCTAATCTGATTCCTATAAAATATAACTAATATTTCAGAAAGAACCATTAATCTTTACACTTTTCTAAAAAATAATTTCCCCTGCTATGAAATCTGTCAAATATTCATCAAAAATGGCGCCGCCCTGGTGGCAGAATAAGCCGTGGTCTCATTGACGCTGTTGTCCATCACTTAGTATTAATTTTAATTATACATTAAGTTACATCACTGATATTTTAGTAGTAGTGATGTACCGTGTGGTGATGGCGTTAGATTATCTATCACCTTCGATCAACAATACCAACTAGATGTCGGGTCGGCGCAAGAAATTCATCTAAGTAAATAAGAGCGCACATGAGACGTGAGCTCTTATTTCGTTTAGTTCACTTGAAACACAGCCAATGTAAACACGTTTCACAATGCCGCAATGTGTATTTAAAAGTTGCAAGAATAATGCCCGAAAAAGTAATTGAACGGCCGGAGTGTCATACTTTCGGTAATTAAATGTATAATAATATGTCATATTTTAAGCTCTAAACTAACAAATAATATCATATTTGAAACAAAATTACCGATCATAACCACCCCTACAAATGTTTCGCCAATGTTTACCAATACACGCGCAAACATTTGTGAAACAGAACATGGACGCATGAAGTAGATTTGTATTGCTACTTTTGTCTTTGTTTGTGTAAATCCAATAGATGCTTAGATTCTTTTTAGCTTTCCTAGCTTTCTTCCCCGGTTGAGCCGACCCATTAGTGCTACAACTATACTACTAATATAATTGCAGCATGGCTCTACCACGATTTAAAAGTATGCAATGAGTGAGTGAATCTCTGGGAGAAAATCCGGCGACGAGGTTCGCCACCCGTCACGTTCTGTCTCCCGGAGGGGCGAAAAGTGGATTGCGCAAACCCGGAATAGATGTGTTATGTGTGAATGAGACGAAACGAAAGGGAAAGGATGCCACTGCACATGGCACGTATACCGCGTATTGGTCTGGTGTAGGCGAGACCGAACGGGCATGCCAGGGAGTCGGTTTCATCCTTTCGGAAAGAATGGATCAATGTGTGAAAGAGTATGAATGTGTAAGCCCGAGACTGCTATGGATACGAATGAAAGTGGGCTTAAAGAAGCTGTTCCTGCTAGGGGTGTACGCCCCAGACATGTCTAAGCCCACTTACATCCGAGAGCAGTTTTGGGACATGGTAAATAAGGTGTTGACAAAATGTAAGGAAAATGAAAATATTATTATGTTAGGAGACTTTAATGGAAGGGTTGGGGTGAAGAGGTCTGGTTATGAAAGGATATTGGGAACGTTTGGTGATGAAAGTATAAATGAGAATCTTGAAGGACCTCCTCACCGTATGTGCGGAAAAGAATCTTTTTGTGACGAATACTTTTTTTCGTCATAAGAAGATTCACATGTATACATGGGAAAGAGGTGATGATAGAAGCATGATAGATTTCGTAATTGTGGATGAAAGAATGTGGAGCGCAGTCGTAGATACAAAGGTTTACCGGGGGTCCAACGTAGGGATGGATCATTACTTGGTCTTATGTCGAATTAATGGTCTTTTCAAGCGTTGGCGGCATCGGACATCTGTGTCTACCACTGCGTTACAGCGTATAAGAATAGAGAAGTTACAAGATGAAGATGTGAAAGAGAAGTATAAATGTAGACTGAGAGAAAATATTAGATGTTTGAATGAGTTGTGTATAAATGATTTAGACTTGAATACTGTGTGGGATAATATTAAGAAAGGTTTGGTGGATACCGCCACCGAAGTATGTGGTGTAAGTAAGAGAACAAATGAAAGGAAAAGTAATACGTTATGGTGGGATGATGAGGTACAGGTGGAAGTTGAATCAAAGAAGAAAGCATGGTTAGATTTACTGTTATGGCAAACTAGCAACCAAAGCTGGTAATTCTTCTGGTATGAATGATGAGATTGAAAGAAAAAAGGCAGAATTTAGACGTCTAAATAAGAGAGTAAAAGAAGTTGTTGAAAGGAAAAAGAAAGAAAGAACGGATAAGAATGATAGAAGGATATCTGATAATTTCCAGGCTAACATAAAAATGTTCTGGAAACTCGTAAGAACTGCCAGGGGAAATACAAAACAGCCTATAATAAATGCTATAAGAGACGAGAATGGATGTATTCTGAATGATGAAGTTTCGAATTTAAACAGATGGAAGGAATACTTTGAAAGCGTATTTATGAGTGAAGAGTCGTCTGAATTAAATGAACTAGAAATTCCGAAAGAAGTGGAAAGGGGTATGGAGATAAGTGTAGATGAAATAATGAAAGCAATGAAAAGGATGAAAGCAGGTAAGGTAGCTGGATATGATAGAGTATCACTCGAGATGCTAAGGGCTGGAGAGGGAGTGGTGGCAGGCCTGCTGTACACCTTGTTTAATTTATGTTGGGAATTAAAACGGGTACCGGATGACTGGTGTAAAGCAGTTATAGTACCAATATATAAAGGAAAAGGGTCATAGCAGGACTGCAAAAACTACCGCGGTATCAGCTTGCTTAGTATTGTGGGTAAACTGTATGCTAAGGTGTTAATTGAAAGAGTTATGAAAGAAACTGATGGAAAAATTTGGGATGTGCAAGCGGGTTTTAGAAAGGAAATGGGGTGTACAGATCAAGTCTTTTTCATGCGCATGATTGCAGAGAAGTTTTTGGCCAAAAACCAGAAAGTTTTTTGTGCATTCATGGACTTGGAAAAGGCTTATGACAGAGTAGACAGGAATGTTTTATGGCAAACACTGAACTCATATGGGTTGAGCGCTGGTTTGATACAGGCATTGAGGTCTCTTTATAGGGACTCTAGTGCTTGTGTCAGGATCAATGGGGTCTACTCGGACTGGTTTGGCATCCAAAAAGGTGTCAGACAGGGCTGTGTAGCTTCCCCTTGGCTGTTCAACCTATTTATGGACCGGTGTTTGCAAACTTTGAAAGATGAAGAATGTGGGTTAAGAATGGGCGAGTTAACCGTCAAATGCCTTTTGTATGCCGATGATCAAGTCATATTTGCGTCATCGGCGGCTGAGTTGCAAATGATGGTTACATTAATGAACTGGGAATTAAAAGAAAGGGGAATGAAAGTGAACGCATGTAAGACGAAAGTGATGGTTTTTAAAAGAGAAGAAAGCAAAACGGTATGTGAAATAAGAATAGAAGGAGAGTTAATTGAGCAAGTGGATGAGTTTATGTATTTGGGATGTGTATTTAGCAGGGATGGTAGATACGATAGGGATATAGAACGACGAGTAAATGCAGGGAATAGAGTGAATGGGGCACTACACTGTATTATGAAGAACCAGAATGTGTCAAAACAGGCACGTATGGTAATTCATAATGCTGTGTTAGTCCCTACTTTTAATGTATGGTAGCGAAAGCTGGGTGTGGCAGAAGAAGCACGAAAGTAGAATAAATGCTGTAGAAATGCGGTCTTTAAGGAATATGCTAGGGTTGAATCTGAATGACAGGGTGAGAAATTGCGTGATAAGAGATAAATGTGGTATGCAAGATGATGTTGTGACTAGGATTAAGAAAGGAATGCTTCGGTGGTTTGGTCATGTGGAAAGAATGAACGAGGAAAGAGTGACAAAGCAAATTTATATGGCAGATGTGAACGGCCGAGTCGGGAAGGGACGCCCTAGGAAAAAGTTTATCGACCAAATTGGCGATATTTTGAAAATGGGCCACGTTAGAAGTACCCTTAACCGACGAGCATGTATGCGTCGATATATGGATGTAAAGGAGGCGAAAGAGGTATGTCAGGATCGTGCCAAATGGAAGTCCGTAGTCTCTGCCTACCCCTCTGGGTGACAGGCGTGCGTGTTTATGTATGTATGAGTGAGCTTATTGCTGGCTGACAGCAATTTCTTCCAGACAACCAATTAATGGACAGGATTACATGAAGATGACAGGACTAGGGCAAATTGGTGTGATAAAAAAGAATATATATATATATATATATATATATATATATATATATATATATATATATATATATATATATATATATATATATATATATATATATGTAAATATATACTATACATAAATACATACATACAACGGACATATATACATACAAAAACAAAATAGATGTATATTGAATTAGTTAATTAAATACAATCAATATACTACATACTATATTATATTTAATGGCTAGTGTGGAAAGTATGTATACCAACAATCATAAATGCCCAAAACATAAAAATAAATTTAATTAAAGTTATGATCAATTATAAATTATTTTAGTGTTCAACGCGACTCTATACTTCCTGGACCAAATTCGAAGAAGAAAACAGGAACATAACAAAATGACATAGCTCACAAGGCAATAACGGGAAAATGAACTTTATTTGTTACGCGTTAAGGTTGATTTCCCACTAAAGGTTATTTAATTAATGTCTTTTCATTTCCAAGTGAAAGGAGTATTGTATAGCTTTGTTCTTTTTTTTTGTGACTAATGATCGTAAGATTTGTGACTTTATTACTAGTTGCGATGGTTGTAATTAGGTTGAACTTAAAACTATTTTAATTTTTTGTCTCATTTCTTTAGTAAACAAATGTAGCTGTATAAGTTTATATTTACGTGGACAGTATTTAGCTATGATTTTGTACGTGACCCGTTTTCTAGTTGGTATTGTTGATCGAAGATCACCACAATACCCATAAAGTAATTGTAGAGGCCTATGAACTAGACCTATGTTAACAATTTTTTTCGTAACTAATGGGTTTCCTTATTAACATTGATTTTAGAGACAGAAATACATGTTTACACGAAATCCAGACATAATATAGCGTCACTTGCCGAAATGTGATCTTGAAGTCCAAAATTACATTTGCGATTGTGACGTACAGTAAAATTGGTATTTATTATTTATAAGATACATGTTTATAAGCTAACAGATGGTAGCATCCAACACGCTTGTAACATTAGATACATTATGGGGGGTATATTTAGTAGACTTACTTAAATCATAGCCAATTTTTAACTACCCGCTTTGTAGAAAGAATATTTCGGCCTGATTTTGAAAATGCGAGTTTTTTGTACGTATGTAAATAAAATTGTGTTGTACGATATCTTTAGAAACGAATCAACCGATCGTTCGAAAGTTTTCATAGAGACTTCGAGCCGAGTAGACTTTCATATCAATCGGTAGAGCCGATTTCCATAAAAAAATATTCTTTAGTTTTTTTTGTTCAAAATATTTGATTAATCAACTCCAGACATCAGAAATACTTTTTTGTACTTAAAATCCATCGAATGCTACCAAGCAAGACAAAATCTGACAATGCGTTCAAAAATTGCCATTTAAAAATTTCGAAGTAATCGTTTTTTGGGATAATTTTTAAATTATTCGATCCATTATTGACTCAAGACCTTTTTTGTACTTAAGAAAAATAAATCAAAGTTATATTTTTTCAACTATTTTTTTTTGTTCCTCTCAATCTAAATTATATGTATATTCATTTGTGGTCAATAATGTTAGTTATACTGTTATGTGAATAAGTCAACTAGCGCCATCTAGTGTCAGGAGCGAGAGCGGGGTGGGCTTTGCAGAGAATGACATCGCGGATCTCTCGACCGACAGCGCCGCCCGAAGAACTAAGTTTCTAGAAAATCTATACTCGATTTCTCGGTACCTTGCGCGTGTTTACTTGAACATTCCGGATGTTTTGCTGATTTGAATAAATAGGTGGCGCAAGATGCGATCGAGACAGAGTTTAACTCGGCGACACAAGCGAAGCCTCGGTGTGAAATTAAGTGAATTAGTGTGTTTAATTATTAGTGTTTTTTTACTTTAATTTGTATAAAGTAAATTAAAGTGTTAATTTAGGTAATTTTATCGGCAATTTTTATTGTCACGAACCCTAAGCTCGTAACAATTGGTGTCAGAAGTGGGATAAAATAATGCCGATTTTACCTAAGGAGGAAACGGAGGGTGTCCGTACCCGAAGTCAACGCCAGCAGGAGACGGACCAGAGGAGATTTGGTGGTGCAACGCCGCAGATGTTTGAGGGCCAGCCGCCGGCCACGGAAGCCGGTCCGTCAGCAGCTTCTACGTCAGTGGCACCTGACTTAGGTGCTCTGATGGTGATGCTGCAGGAGCAGGCTCGCCGACAGGAGGAGCAGGTCCGTCAGTTGAAAGAGCAGCTGCAGAGCGGACAGGAGGAACAGGCCCGCCGATTGGAAGAGCAGCTGCGGGGCGGACAGGAGGAACAGGCCCGCCGACAGGAGGAACAGGCCCGCCGACAGGAGGAACAGGCCCGTCGTTTAGAAGAGCAACTCCAACGCGATAAGGAAGAGCAGATGCTCCTCATGAAGGACCTTCACGCTATCTTCGGAAAAGAGATACGGGAGGTGAAGGATAAGGTTGCTCAACACGACAGCCGCCTGTCGGAGGCCGAAACCCGAATCGACCAAGTAAACAATCGGGTTGACAACGTAATGGCTGACATGAAGAAAACGCTGGACGACCTCAAACTTGGGGATGGAACAACAGCTCCCGTAGTAGCTACAACACCTTCGCTACGTGGATTCAAAGTGCCGCCGTTCGACGGGACCTCTTCCTGGTCGGCCTACAAAATCCAGTTCGAGGCCGTCATGGAGGCGAACGGCTGGAATAAAAGCCAAGCCATGACTGCACTCACCCTAGGCCTGCGCGACCAAGCCTTAACTGTGTTGGAAGCTCTCGGTAAGAAAGTGACCTATGAGCAGCTTCTTGAGGCCTTGGAGGCGAGATATGGTGACGCTCACCTGGAACACGTCTTTCGCGCGCAGCTTAAAGATCGCGTGCAACGCAGCAACGAAAACCTGCAGCAGTGGGCCCTTGAGGTGGAGAAGATGGTTCGTAAAGCATACCAGTCTGTACCTGCGCTCATTGGAGGGAACCTGGTGCAAACATTCATCGACGGCATCCGCGACCTGGAAGTCAGAGCTGCTGTGAGGCTCGGGCACCACGAGACGCTTAAGGACGCCTTGGCCCATGCACTGGAGGTAGAAGCCGTGCGGCAGGATCATCGTTCCCATCGCGTCAGGGAGGTGCAGCAGCTACAGTTCGCGACCGCAACAAAGGATACAGCCCTAGGTGCTATGGCTGTGGGGAAAAGGGCCATCTTCGATCCAGCTGCCCTAAGCGAACCCTAGAAAGGGAAGTTGAACGATCCCAGGAGGGTATTGCGGCCAACAGCACCGCCCAGCAGCAGCAGGGAAACGAGTAAAAGCCAGAACTGCGGGGCGGGTGCTGGCTGATGTTAAAAGAGCCCCAAGGATCTCGATCTCACAAACCCATGATGGGAACAGTCTGGTCATCAAGGGCGAGGTCAACGGAATGCCGTGTAAACTGACCATAGACACTGGAGCCTCTCGTACGGTTGTTAGTTCCCAACTTATAAGTCAGTTCCTTGGGGACTCCGCATACAACCGAGAACGCATTAATTTGGTAACAGCCACCGGTCAGCGTATACCCGTCCGTGGAGAGAAGGAGATGGAGTTGAAGCTTGGCAACGTGATCTACCTGCATAATGTCATCGTGGCTGATATAATGGACGACTGCATCCTAGGCCTAGACTTTATGAGGAATAATTGTTGTGAGATCGACGTTAAGCAAGGTGTTTTGAAATGTGGACAGGAGGAACTTTTTATGGAAGGTGCGTTACCAGGGAACGTGTACAGCATTAAGAAGATTGTTCTTCCGCCGAGATCGGAAACGATTCTTCCGGTTAGTCTTCCCCGAAACGCTGGACAAGCTCACCGTTGTGTACTTGTGGAAAGGTTAAACAATGACCTTCCATGGAAAGTAGCTCGAACCTTGGTCAGGACCACTGACATCTCAGGAGTACGTGTGCTGAACCTTTGCGACCGGGACCAGATTATAGAAAAAGGCACATTAATTGGTACTTGTGAGGAAGTGGATTGGTTACGTCGGTGCCAATATATATCGAGTGGGACCCCCAGCAAGGATGCAGAAACGAGAGTGACCACACTTTTGGAAGACTGTCGCAGTGTTCTGTCCCCGAACGAATTGGTCAAGGCGAAGAAGTTGTTACTCGAGTACGCCGATGTATTCTCATCAAACGATGCTGACATAGGAAAGACTGGTTTAGTTCAACACAAAATAAACACAGGTGAAGAGTTGCCTATCCGTCAGCGGCCAAGACGATTGCCGGTAGCACGTGAAAAGGAAGTGGAAACCATGATTGAAGGAATGGTGAAGGATGGTGTTATTGAACCTTCCTCTAGTCCATGGTGTTCGCCAGTGGTGCTGGTGAAAAAGAAGGATGGCAGCATGCGGTTCTGTGTTGATTACCGCCGTCTGAACGACGTTACAAAGAAGGACAGCTATCCCTTGCCAAGAATTGATGACACGCTGGACATGCTTACAGGAGTAAAATGGTTTAGCACGCTGGATCTAAAAAGTGGCTACTGGCAAGTTGAAATTGACCCTAAGGACAAGGAGAAAACTGCGTTCTCGACGGGAAAGGGTCTGTGGCAATTCAAAGTAATGCCGTTTGGGTTGTGCAATGCTCCAGCAACGTTTGAAAGGCTGATGGAACTTGTACTTACCGGGCTAATTGGCGATGCCTGTCTGGTCTACTTGGATGACATCATCATCGTGGGCCGTACGTTTGAGGAACACCTTCAAAACCTGGAACGCGTGCTTATGAAGATTCAGAGTGCCAACCTCAAGTTGAACCCGAAGAAATGTTCACTATTCCAACGGCAAGTTAACTTTTTGGGGTTTGTAGTATCGGAAGAAGGTATCCGCACAGATCCAGAGAAAATCGCCGCTGTCAAGGATTGGCCGGTTCCAAAAGACAAGACGCAGGTTAGAGCATTTTTGGGTTTGTGCTCCTATTACCGGCGATTTGTGAAGAACTTTGCAGATATAGCCAAACCTCTGCATAAGCTAACCGAGGAGAAGAGACATTTCTGCTGGGATGAAAGTTGTAATATCGCATTCCAGGAGCTCAAGGACCGTCTGTGCAAAACACCTATTTTGGGATACCCTGATGCAAGCAAAGAATTTATAGTTGACACAGACGCAAGTGATATAGGACTTGGCGGTGTGTTGTCTCAACGGAATGGCGACCAAGAGGTCGTGATAGCGTACTTCAGCAAGTCGTTGTCGAAACCGGAAAGGAACTATTGTGTCACAAGACGCGAATTGCTAGCTGTGGTAAAGTCGTTGCAGCATTTTAGCAAATATCTTCTGGGGCGAAAATTTCACTTACGAACTGATCATGCTGCACTAAAATGGCTATTGCAGTTTAAAAATCCAGAAGGACAAGTTGCGAGGTGGATTGAACTACTGCAGGAATACGACTTTGAGATCGAACATCGCAGCGGGAAATCTCATGGCAACGCAGATGCATTATCACGAAGACCTTGTCCTGAAGATTGCAAACATTGTACTAGGCAAGAGAGTAAGGGAGTGGTATCCGTGAGGATGCTCAGGGCAGACCACCTCAGCAACGAGTGGAAGGACAGCTTACAACGTGCACAGCAGGAAGATCCGGACATCAAGCCGATCCTGGAATGGATGAAGGCCAGTACTCCCAAGCCCAAGTGGAGCGACGTCTCAGCGATGAGTTCGACCACTAAAAGCTATTGGGCCCAGTGGGATAGCTTGCTGCTTCAGGATGGAGTTCTGTGCCGTAAATGGGAAAATGTTCGGGGAGACAGCTGTCATTTACAAATGGTTGTCCCTAAAGCTAAAGTACCGGATGTTCTACAGCTGTACCATAATGATTATTCAGGAGGCCATCTGGGAGTTAAACGAACTCTACTGAAGATCCGAGAACGGTTTTACTGGGTCCACTGTCGAAACGATGTCGAGGACTGGTGTCGCAAATGTACAAGTTGTGCGGCTGTAAAGGGACCTCAGACTCGTAGTAGAGGTGCATTGAAGTTGTACAATGTTGGTGCACCATGGGAGAGAATAGCCATTGACGTGGCGGGGCCGTTTCCGGAGAGTGAAAGCGGTAACAAGTATTTCATGGTTGTGATGGATTACTTCACTAAGTGGCCAGAAGTTTTCGCCATTCCAAATCAAGAAGCTTCAACAGTTGCAGATAAACTAGTTCATGAAGTCTTCTGTCGTTTTGGAGTACCTTTAGAGATTCACAGCGATCAAGGAAGGAATTTTGAGTCTCAAATATTCCAGGAAACTTGCCGAGTTATGGGTACTCATAAAACAAGAACGACTTCTTATCACCCGCAATCTGATGGAATGGTGGAACGATTTAATCAGACATTGGAGAGGTACCTAGCAAAAGTTGTAGACAATCGGCAACGAGATTGGGACAAGCACATACAACCGTTTTTGTTGTCATATCGAAGTTCTGTTCACGAAAGTACAGCAGTGGCACCAGCTTTCGCAAACTTTGGAAGAGAATTACGGCTGCCTGCAGACCTGATCACTGGGATAGCACCTGATGCCCCACGCAGTATAACCGATTATGCATATGACTTGCGGAACAAAATGAATGACATTTATGAGCACGTCAGACAATCGGGCCAGCAAATGTCTGAGAAAATGAAAACCCGGTATGACCGCAAAATGAACAATAAAGGGTTCAATGAAGGTTCATTAGTGTGGTTGCACAATCCAGTCCGCAGCAAAGGGAAATCTCCTAAGCTTCAAGCTAAATGGGACGGCCCGTACCGGATTGTAACCAGGATCAACGATGTGACCTACCGGATACAGAAAGGCGCAAGAGGGACTCCTAAGATCGTCCATGTGGATCGCTTGGCGCGTTATTATGGGACCGATAATGCTCGGGACGAGCATGTCTTAGGAGGGGGCAGTGTTATGTGAATAAGTCAACTAGCGCCATCTAGTGTCAGGAGCGAGAGCGGGGTGGGCTTTGCAGAGAATGACATCGCGGATCTCTCGACCGACAGCGCCGCCGGAAGAACTAAGTTTCTAGAAAATCTATACTCGATTTCTCGGTACCTTGCGCGTGTTTACTTGAACATTCCGGATGTTTTGCTGATTTGAATAAATAGGTGGCGCAAGATGCGATCGAGACAGAGTTTAACTCGGCGACACAAGCGAAGCCTCGGTGTGAAATTAAGTGAATTAGTGTGTTTAATTATTAGTGTTTTTTTACTTTAATTTGTATAAAGTAAATTAAAGTGTTAATTTAGGTAATTTTATCGGCAATTTTTATTGTCACGAACCCTAAGCTCGTAACAATACTATTGAATTATATTATTAAGTTCATTTTATTTTTATGAATAAAGTAAACTGTTTGCTGATCTAAATAAAAATATCACAGGTATTTAGATGAACAGACAGAAGAAAATTCAACATTACCATCACCGGCACCAAAGAAACGTCGCGGTGCATCACCGACAGCATCCACTGACAAAGAAAAAGAGAAAGAAAAGGAAAAGTCTGAGGCAGGAGCAGTTAAGGATAAAACTGAGAAGTATAAACATTTCAATGGTGTTACACAGGTAATTATTGTTTATTCAACTGGAGTGACAAACAAACATTACAGTCCACCTGTTTATATGTAAGTGGCGACTGCTAAGATGGAATGTCTCGCAGCCTGTAGTTATACTTGCTCAATATCTTCCGGACCGCAACACACATATGCAAAGGTTGCTATTTGGTGACAGCATTAGGGGTACAGAGGTGGTGCTTACCCTGACTCCTAGGCAGAAATGGAGTCGCACGCACTCACGCACTCACGCACGCGCGCACACACACACACACACACACACACACACACACACACACACACACACACACACACACACACACACACACAATCACTATATATATAGTGATTTCTGCATCTCATCATCATCTCAACAGTGCCACCTACCGGATCCAATTGTGAATCTAAAGTTTAAACCATCTAGGGGTCCACTGAAACGCATACTAAAAATAAAGCCGTTTCCTAGCTTTTAGCGAGACTAACGGCCAGCAATTCTTTTTATTTTTATATAAGCTGTAATATTTTATATAATTAGTTGATTAAAGTCTGATGTACACTTACTTTGCTTTGTACTCAGTAGTACACAATTTATTTTTTTATTTCAGATGGAACTTGAAGATTTAAAAGAACCATTCACCCAAGGTAAGCAATTTTTTATTTATTATAAATTTAAATATTAACTAACCACTCGGGTCATCATAAGGGAATCTAAGATTCTGTATCATCTAGTAAATTTCGTAAGTCAATAAAACCAAATTCTAGAAACACTTTGAGACCTCCAATAGATAGATGGTGCCGGAAATGTGCTCGGCATATTTGCAATATTTTAAGTACTGTACTTTAGACAATATGGCCCCCACTAGATGGAATGACGTCCTGATAAGAGATGCAAGGAGTCGATAGAAACAGGTGGCTCAGGACCGTGCTTTATTGCATTCCCTAGGGGAAGCCTATGTTCACCTGCGGATTTGTGATGGACTGCAATAATGATGATGACGAAGTCTTCATGGTAGAATGATGAAATGTAAATAAATCAATATAATTTAGACACTATTGATGTGGTTCCAGCTTTAAATTACTTTAATAATCTAAGTTTTAAACATTTTCTTATGGCATAACAACTGCATGTTTTTTCCCTTCTTTCTTTCTTGATATTTGGAGTTTAAGATTTGCATAAACCTTTTCTATCAACCACTTAAGCGCACTAGTCACAATTGTGCTTTAACAGTTTTCTAAATTGAACCAAGTATTTGACAAATTACTCGATAGTACAAACATAAAACCCAGTAATACTCAGTACTCAGTACTGCAGTAAGGAGTAACCCTTAAAACAATCACGCAGCGCATCACTAGCGGTAACCATAGTAAGGAAGCTAATGAAGATAGAAAGCGTCTAAGATTTGAAACATCTGGTATTGCGATCTTAAATAGACCTCCCAAAGGTAACGATTATGGTTGTGACCTTGTATAAAAACATCCCATATAAGACCTTTAATTGAGAAAGCTGTCTATGTTTATTTGTATTTTTATATATTTAAAAATCTTTCTAATAATTTTAACCAAATTACAGCTTAGCGGTTTTTTGGATAAAGAAAAAAATCTGACGAAAGTACCAACCTTCAGAATTTTTTGTTATAAAATATATTTTTTAGTTTTTGTATTATGTTTTAATCATTTAACATTAAACTCAAGTCTATGTTAATTTATTCGTCTATTTTGTCTGTTAGTCAAACCACTTCTAAACCTTGGTACCATGGAGTAAAAACTAAAGAGGATCATGGTGTGACAAATTTTGTCCATATAATGTTGACCTCGGCGTGTTAGCGGCTGGTTGAAACGGTAGTTTTTTTTAATTATTTAATCATGAGAACGATGCTGCTGACACCCACGAGGTAGTGAATATTCTTATGCCGTACCTGCATTGCCTCATACCGGTAAAAAGTGTAGGTGACTTCCCACTAGATGGAGTAACGACTTAGTAAGACATGAAGGAAGTCAGTTTACTAGATGGTAGGACTCCATTTGCCGCCTAGAAGCATAGTAGAAACAGAATAGTAGGATAACTCCCGCGCCTCGCGAGACAACCCTTCAATATGCACACGATCGGATCCTACCACGGCGACATTCCGTCAAATTTCAAGCAATCGGATCCGACCACACCCACCCACAGCGCTTTAAACCATAAAAACTTATATTTAGAGACTACTTGTCTATAAAGAAGTTTGGTATTATAGGCTCCATGTGAAATTTTCTATCCTTTAATGCAATAAAAAGCTTAGTTAGTATATGGTATTTAATTATAATCTACGTTCATTTCGTACGACTGTTATGTGTGGCTTGTTATTGTGTTGATTTTTGGATTTTTCTAGTGTATTATTAGTGTTTAGTAGTTTCTTGATATAAAATTGTTATAATAGCTTTTGTGTGAAAATAATTTATCTTTTTACATAAATAATTTCCAGTAATATATAGAAATAATTGTGATTCACGCTGCTGTCCGGCGCTGGATATGTACATTTTTACTATGAAAATACAATTAAAATTTATTTGTAATGAAGTAAAAGCACTAAAACAAGTAATATAACATAATTAATAAACAGAAACAAGTATTATATTGAAATTGACAATGAATTTTATTGAAAATAAATGTACGACAAATTCCATGTTAGGTTATTTTTAGCGACGCCGCGTCACGCGAAGCGCGCGGGAGTTAAATGCCTACACTTACAGGGTTGTCACTGTCTTTTTGTTTAACAGCTAAGTCTCATTTAGTTTACCTTTTGTTTACATATGCATATATTTGTTAATCATGTCTAGTTTCCTCTCGAAGAATCAATGTTTGTCAAAAAAATCCAGCTTTACATTACAACAAATGCCAAAAAACTAAAATACGAGTAAATTAACACTGAGCATATATATGGTGTAAGCTCAGATAAAATTAATTTGATCTCATGATACGACAACTAATATACTTATGAGGTATGTATCTACGTATAGATATAGTAATATAAACAATTGATAAAAAGCTAATTTACTTAAATAAACGCATATATTAATTTATTTCACAAAAATAGAAAATAAAACGAAAAAAGGACTGCTAGCAAAGTTTTTTTTAATTTAACAATCTCTAACAAAGGTGATTGCGGAGCGCAGCGGTGGGCGTCCACGTCTCGGACCGTTCTTCCCGACTGAGGAAGTGTCGCTGTGTGCGTGCTGTGGCTCGTGCGTACGAGTCTGTAGTGGCACGAGCCAGGCACCACACAATTCTTAGACGATAGCCTACTATACCTACTGTTTTTGCTATGCTAGAAGGCCCTCCAGTTTCTGACATGATAGAATGCAGGTGACTCAGGAACGTGTTTTGTGGAAATCTTTTCCATATATGTTCAGCAGTGGACTGCATCTTCACTTTGTTTTTGCTATGGACTACTAACCTATTGGACCTATTGATTATATATTATTATAATAATATACTGATATAAACGTTTGTATGCCTTGGTATAATGCACTGAAATGATTTTGGAAAGTAAAGGTATATAAGTCAGTCCCGCTGCTAATCTGCAGGTGGACTCACCTGGATTCTCAGCCCATGAAAGAAATTTCTTTAATAATTACTTAATGCTTATTTAGAGAAATGAAGAACATTGCAAAAAAATATATAATATCGAATAAATTCGTTTTTGTTTAAAGTTGTTTTAGTTGTTTAAAAATAAGTTTTATTTTACTCTTTTAATACAGATATACTAAGTGCTTGTCCAGACTGCAAACGGGGGCGCGGGTACGGGCGCGACGTGACTGTTCGCAGTAGAGTGCGGGTTCGTTCCGAGTGTTGATATGATCAGTTTTTGTCAAACTATAATATGGATGAAGAATACTTAATTTTACTGGAAAGTTCATACTTTAAATAGCAAATTCTACAAGTGAAAACGGAGTTAATATAATCAATTTACCCAGAGAAAATGAAGGAGAATTTCACACACTATGTGCAATTACGTTTTAATGGCGTCTTCCGAAATATATATAGAAGAATTTATTTTATAAGAAAATTTACTATGTTTTCTAATATATAGTCAAACGTATCCATTGATATTCCCCTATATCCAAAAAACTTTTGAATTTACGCTCGCAATTGTACATAAAGTGTGTGAAATTCTCCTTCATTTTCTGTGGGTAAATTGATTTCATTAATTCCATTTTCACTTGTAGAAGTTGCCATTCAAAGTAAGAACTTTCCAGTAAACATAAGTCTTCTTTATCTCTATATTATAGTTTGACAAACACAGATCACGATAGCACTGGCAACGAAGTCACACCCGACAACAGCTAGACAAGTTGCGCCCGCACCCGCGCCCGCATCGCGTCCCGTGCCGCGTTTTCTGTTTGGCCAAGCACCCAATCGGTCGTATTGCAAAATATGGTTTATCGGTGGTCTCGAGCTTATATTAAACCTGATCTGAAGCCATAGCTTTAATCCGAGACTAACAATAAACCACGTTTATACACACGGTACTAAAATATACCACGGTAATAAAACCGAATCCGAAGTCCCAGGTTTGAAATAGAATCTGTTATCCGAAAAAATAACATGCGGAAATATGCGAACTAAAATTTTAAATATCTCGAAGACTGATGCCGTTTCTTTCTTGAGAAAGACTATTAAACCTCAGTTTAGTCATCACTGCGTTGCTCCAGAGCTATATTTTCAACCGTTTGATCATTATACGTCAAAAAGCAACAGTGAATAAAATTATATACCATAAACAAACTAATTTACCATTTATTTCCCTGGGATTGCAAAAATACGTCAGTGCGTTAATTGAGTTCCCCTCCACTGGAACGGAGCAGGGTGGGCCGAATTGTGTGGCGGAAAAAATATGCTCGCTGAGCGATTCGACGACGCTTCCATCGCTTTTTGCCTCACCTTGCCTCAAGTGGACGCCTAGCTTTATATTGCGTTGCAGCATTAGATTTTTTGTTAATGGAAACAGATATGCTTCGTCACTTTTCGTAGCCGGTGTTCTGATCTCATTCGACAGAATAATACAATTTCATCATCACAAGCTTACATACGTTGCTGTTCACCAATAATCTTTTTTCTTATAGAATATGGGTAACAAATGAGCACGTATCCATGCAGATGCATTATCACCCCTGAAGACTAAGATCGAATGTCTTTTTTCCAGTAAAAAGTGTCTGGTTCTTTACACTCACCATACGAAACCCATTAGCATCAAGCTAAGATTGAGAGCATGGTCATACCCCCATAGTGGCCCTAGACCCATTCGTACTACAACGATAATATAGCTACAGCGTGGCTCAAATACATACAAAAATCTGGTATCTCCTGTAATCCAATCCGCCTTTAGACTGAGGCTACAACAAAATCGTTTTGTAGAATTTTGTTATACCTTCAACGACGTAAACTGGATGGATTCTCTTTTCTATATCTCCTCATCAGCCTTTATACAGTCTATTGCTGGACATGGACCTTCCTTATATTTAGGAGGATCTGCTGTTATCGTCGCGTTTGGCAGGCGATTAGCCGTTCGCAATAATTGAAGTCCCGCAACTTTGACACTGCTGTCTGAGAATATTTTGCATTCTGTTACAAATATTAGAGATATACAGCCATCTATTAGATACTACACGATCTCTCGGACATTAATTCCTGAATTCGGCTCATACGGAACACAATAGTGAGATGCTACTTTGAATTCTTTTACGCCGCCACCAAACTCTAATATCGATCTAAATCTGATGATATAAGTAGCTCATGTATAAAGCGCATACTAGAAACTAGATTATAAAATACTATATTAACTTTGAAAGTATTAAAGATAGAAACCATGATAGATATACTGTTACAAATTAGCCGACGAACTATAACTGTACAATATATTCAGTATTTAAAAAAAAAAGGAAAATCTGCAGAAAATCAGAAACTGCGTTCGAAATAACACACTGTAACACAGGCATTGTCTTTAATATGGCTGAGGAGGGTGATGGCTGCCACATAACTCATACTTGTTAACAAGTGTTTATTGCAGAAGGTAGTCTGATCGATTTTGTCATGTAAAAAATAAAAAAAGTTCTTTTATTTCATTCCAGAGTAACTTAAAAGTGTAATGTCTCCTTTTCCATAGTCGCCTTATATCTTACGACATTAACAAAGTGATCTGGGATAATGGATTATCGTAGCAATACATAGGTACCTTGTTTTGGCCACTTACAAACTGATATTTAAAAGCATAGTTTTTTTAAATATTAATTTTTGGCGGCAATTTGAATTCATGAACGGATTTTTTTTAGTCTCTATGCGAACTATCGTTGAAAAAGATGAGAGAACTTAAATGGTTATATATAAACCTCAATTTCTTTAGGTGCCTAGAAATAGCATCTACATAAAAGGGCTGTCGTCGAAATCAATATTGTTACGAGCTTGAGGTTCGTGACAATAAAAATTGCCGATAAAATTACCTAAATTAACACTTTAATTTACTTTATACGAATTAAAGTTAAAAAACACTAATAATTAAACACACTAATTCACTTAATTTCGCTCCGAAGCTTCGCTTGTGTCGCCGAGTTAAACTCTGTCCCGATCGCATCTTGCGCCACCTATTTATTCAAATCAGCAAAACATCCGGAATGTTCCGAGGAAGGTACCGAGAAATCGAGTATAGATTTTCTAGAAACTTAGTTCTTCGGGCGGCGCTGTCGGTCGAGAGATCCGCGATGTCATTCTCTGCAAAGCCCCCCCCCCCCGCTCTTGCTCCTGACACTAGATGGCGCTAGTTGACTTATTCACACAACACTGCCCCCTCCTAAGACATGCTCGTCCCGAGCATTATCGGTCCCATAATAACGCGCCAAGCGATCCACATGGACGATCTTAGGAGTCCCTCTTGCGCCTTTCTGTATCCGGTAGGTCACATCATTGATCCTGGTTACAATCCGGTACGGGCCGTCCCATTTAGCTTGAAGCTTAGGAGATTTCCCTTTGCTGCGGACTGGATTGTGCAACCACACTAATGAACCTTCCTTGAACCCTTTATTGTTCATTTTGCGGTCATACCGGGTTTTCATTTTCTCAGACATTTGCTGGCCCGATTGTCTGACGTGCTCATAAATGTCATTCATTTTGTTCCGCAAGTCATATGCATAATCGGTTATACTGCGTGGGGCATCAGGTGGTATCCCAGTGATCAGGTCTGCAGGCAGCCGTAATTCTCTTCCAAAGTTTGCGAAAGCTGGTGTCACTGCTGTACTTTCGTGAACAGAACTTCGATATGACAACAAAAACGGTTGTATGTGCTTGTCCCAATCTCGTTGCCGATTGTCTACAACTTTTGCTAGGTACCTCTCCAATGTCTGATTAAATCGTTCCACCATTCCATCAGATTGCGGGTGATAAGAAGTCGTTCTTGTTTTATGAGTACCCATAACTCGGCAAGTTTCCTGGAATATTTGAGACTCAAAATTTCTTCCTTGATCGCTGTGAATCTCTAAAGGTACTCCAAAACGACAGAAGACTTCATAAACTAGTTTATCTGCAACTGTTGAAGCTTCTTGATTTGGAATGGCGAAAACTTCTGGCCACTTAGTGAAGTAATCCATCACAACCATGAAATACTTGTTACCGCTTTCACTCTCCGGAAACGGCCCCGCCACGTCAATGGCTATTCTCTCCCATGGTGCACCAACATTGTACAACTTCAATGCACCTCTACTACGAGTCTGAGGTCCCTTTACAGCCGCACAACTTGTACATTTGCGACACCAGTCCTCGACATCGTTTCGACAGTGGACCCAGTAAAACCGTTCTCGGATCTTCAGTAGAGTTCGTTTAACTCCCAGATGGCCTCCTGAATAATCATTATGGTACAGCTGTAGAACATCCAGTACTTTAGCTTTAGGGACAACCATTTGTAAATGACAGCTGTCTCCCCGAACATTTTCCCATTTACGGCACAGAACTCCATCCTGAAGCAGCAAGCTATCCCACTGGGCCCAATAGCTTTTAGTGATCGAACTCATCGCTGAGACGTCACTCCACTTGGGCTTGGGAGCACTGGCCTTCATCCATTCCAGGATCGGCTTGATGTCCGGATCTTCCTGCTGTGCACGTTGTAAGCTGTCCTTCCACTCGTTGCTGAGGTGGTCTGCCCTGAGCATCCTCACGGATACCACTCCCTTACTCTCTTGCCTAGTACAATGTTTGCAATCTTCAGGACAAGGTCTTCGTGATAATGCATCTGCGTTGCCATGAGATTTCCCGCTGCGATGTTCGATCTCAAAGTCGTATTCCTGCAGTAGTTCAATCCACCTCGCAACTTGTCCTTCTGGATTTTTAAACTGCAATAGCCATTTTAGTGCAGCATGGTCAGTTCGTAAGTGAAATTTTCGCCCCAGAAGATATTTGCTAAAATGCTGCAACGACTTTACCACAGCTAGCAATTCGCGTCTTGTGACACAATAGTTCCTTTCCGGTTTTGACAGCGACTTGCTGAAGTACGCTATCACGACCTCTTGGTCACCATTCCGTTGAGACAACACACCGCCAAGTCCTATATCACTTGCGTCTGTGTCAACTACAAATTCTTTGCTTGCATCAGGGTATCCCAAAACAGGTGTTTTGCACAGACGGTCCTTGAGCTCCTGGAATGCGATATTACAACTTTCATCCCAGCAGAAATGTCGCTTCTCCTCGGTTAGCTTATGCAGAGGTTTGGCTATATCTGCAAAGTTCTTCACAAATCGCCGGTAATAGGAGCACAAACCCAAAGATGCTCTAACCTGCGTCTTGTCTTTTGGAACCGGCCAATCCTTTACAGCTGCAATTTTCTCTGGATCCGTGCGGATACTTTCTTCCGACACTACATACCCCAAAAACTTGACTTGCCGTTTGAACAGTGAACATTTCTTCGGACTCAGCTTGAGATTGGCACTCTGAATCTTCATGAGCACGCGTCCCAGGTTTTCAAGGTGTTCCTCAAACGTACGGCCCACGATGATGATGTCATCCAAGTAGACCAGACAGGCATCGCCAATTAGCCCGGTAAGTACAAGTTCCATCAGCCTTTCAAACGTTGCTGGAGCATTGCACAACCCAAACGGCATTACTTTGAATTGCCACAGACCCTTTCCCGTCGAGAACGCAGTTTTCTCCTTGTCCTTAGGGTCAATTTCAACTTGCCAGTAGCCACTTTTTAGATCCAGCGTGCTAAACCATTTTACTCCTGTAAGCATGTCCAGCGTGTCATCAATTCTTGGCAAGGGATAGCTGTCCTTCTTTGTAACGTCGTTCAGACGGCGGTAATCAACACAGAACCGCATGCTGCCATCCTTCTTTTTCACCAGCACCACTGGCGAACACCATGGACTAGAGGAAGGTTCAATAACACCATCCTTCACCATTCCTTCAATCATGGTTTCCACTTCCTTTTCACGTGCTACCGGCAATCGTCTTGGCCGCTGACGGATAGGCAACTCTTCACCTGTTCACCTGTGTTTATTTTGTGTTGAACTAAACCAGTCTTTCCTATGTCAGCATCGTTTGACGAGAATACATCGGCGTACTCGAGTAACAACTTCTTCGCCTTGACCAATTCTTTCGGGGACAGAACACTGCGACAGTCTTCTAAAAGTGTGGTCACTCTCGTTTCTGCATCCTTGCTGGGGGTCCCACTCGATATATATTGGCACCGACGTAACCAATCCACTTCCTCACAAGTACCAATTAATGTGCCTTTGTCTATAATCTGGTCCCGGTCGCAAAGGTTCAGCACACGTACTCCTGAGATGTCCGTGGTCCTGACCAAGGTTCGAGCTACTTTCCATGGAAGGTCATTGTTTACCCTTTCCACAAGTACACAACGGTGAGCTTGCCCAGCGTTTCGGGGAAGACTAATCGGAACAATCGTTTCCGATCTCGGCGGAAGAACAATCTTCTTAATGCTGTACACGTTCCCTGGTAACGCACCTTCCATAAAAAGTTCCTCCTGTCCACATTTCAAAACACCTTGCTTAACGTCGATCTCACAACAATTATTCCTCATAAAGTCTAGGCCTAGGATGCAGTCGTCCATTATATCAGCCACGATGACATTATGCAGGTAGATCACGTTGCCAAGCTTCAGCTCCATCTCCTTCTCTCCACGGACGGGTATACGCTGACCGGTGGCTGTTACCAAATTAATGCGTTCTCGGTTGTATGTGGAGTCCCCAAGGAACTGACTTATAAGTTGGGAACTAACAACCGTACGAGAGGCTCCAGTGTCTATGGTCAGTTTACACGGCATTCCGTTGACCTCGCCCTTGATGATTAGACTGTTCCCATCATGGGTTTGTGAGATCGAGATCCTTGGGGCTCTTTTAACATCAGCCAGCACCCGCCCCGCGGTTCTGGCTTTTACTCGTTTCCCTGCTGCTGCTGGGCGGTGCTGTTGGCCGCACTACCCTCCTGGGATCGTTCACCTTCCCTTTCTAGGGTTCGCTTAGGGCAGCTGGATCGAAGATGGCCCTTTTCCCCACAGCCATAGCACCTAGGGCTGTATCCTTTGTTGCGGTCGCGACCTGTAGCTGCTGCAACCTCCCTGACGCGATGGGAACGATGATCCTGCCGCACGGCTTCTACCTCCAGTGCATGGGCCAAGGCGTCCTTAAGCGTCTCGTGGTGCCCGAGCCTCACAGCAGCTCTGACTTCCAGGTCGCGGATGCCGTCGATGAATGTTTGCACCAGGTTCCCTCCAATGAGCGCAGGTACAGAGTGGTATGCTTTACGAACCATCTTCTCCACCTCAAGGGCCCACTGCTGCAGGTTTTCGTTGCTGCGTTGCACGCGATCTTTAAGCTGCGCGCGAAAGACGTGTTCCAGGTGAGCGTCACCATATCTCGCCTCCAAGGCCTCAAGAAGCTGCTCATAGGTCACTTTCTTACCGAGAGCTTCCAACACAGTTAAGGCTTGGTCGCGCAGGCCTAGGGTGAGTGCAGTCATGGCTTGGCTTTTATTCCAGCCGTTCGCCTCCATGACGGCCTCGAACTGGATTTTGTAGGCCGACCAGGAAGAGGTCCCGTCGAACGGCGGCACTTTGAATCCACGTAGCGAAGGTGCTGCAGCTACTACGGGAGCTGTAGTTCCATCCCCAAGTTTGAGTTCGTCCAGTGATTTCTTCATGTCAGCCATTACGTTGTCAACCCGATTGTTTACTTGGTCGATTCGGGTTTCAGCTTTCTCGATTCGGTTTTCAGCTTTCGCGATTTGGGTTTCAGCTTCCAACAGGCGGTTGTCATGCTGAGCAACCCTATCCTTCACCTCCTTTATCTCCTTCCCGAAGGTAGCGTGAAGGTCCTTCATGAGGAGCATCTGCTCTTCCAACCGACGGGCCTGTTCCTCTTGTCCGCCCCGCAGCTGCTCCTCCAAACGACGAACCTGGTCTTCCTGTCGGCGGGCCTGTTCATCCTGTCCACCCCGCAGCTGCTCTTCCAACCGACGGACCTGTTCCTCCTGTCGGCGAGCCTGCTCCTCCTGTCGGCGAGCCTGCTCCTGCAGCATCACCATCAGAGCACCTAAGTCAGGTGCCACAGACGTAGAAGCTGCTGACGGACCGGCTTCCGTGGCCGGCGGCTGGCCCTCAGACATCTGCGGCGTTGCACCACCAAATCTCCTCTGGTCCGTCTCCTGCTGGCGTTGACTTCGGGTACGGACACCCTCCGTTTCCTCCTTAGGTAAAATCGGCATTATTTTATCCCACTTCTGACACCAATTGTTACGAGCTTGAGGTTCGTGACAATAAAAATTGCCGATAAAATTACCTAAATTAACACTTTAATTTACTTTATACGAATTAAAGTTAAAAAAACACTAATAATTAAACACACTAATTCACTTAATTTCGCTCCGAAGCTTCGCTTGTGTCGCCGAGTTAAACTCTGTCCCGATCGCATCTTGTGCCACCTATTTATTCAAATCAGCAAAACATCCGGAATGTTCAAGTAAACACGCGCAAGGTACCGAGAAATCGAGTATAGATTTTCTAGAAACTTAGTTCTTCGGGCGGCGCTGTCGGTCGAGAGATCCGCGATGTCATTCTCTGCAAAGGCCCCCCCCCCCCCGCTCTCGCTCCTGACACTAGATGGCGCTAGTTGACTTATTCACACTACAATATCTTCAGCCCCCAAACATCATGTAAAAAAAGTGAACAAAATGCATGTTAAACTAGGCTCTATCGGCACGGATTTCTTTGCATTTAATTAATAAAAAAAGTGAAATATATTTTAGTAAACCGTTAATTGTTAAAAAGTACCGGGAAATACTTTTAAAATGCTCACTGATAAGGATATAAAATTATTCAGTGAAAACCTTTTAAAGGAAGATAGCGCTATAGATTCTAAAGCAGGCATGTTTTTAAAGGTTTAGTTTATTTTTAAATTTAGCTCTTTCTGAATTAAATTATTGTGTAATTATTTTTTCAGATACATTTTGCAATGTTACGAAAAGTTCTAGTGTGAATAGCTCGGTAACATCAACTAACGACAAATTTCCGCCGCATTTATTTAGCAACAGTAAACAAAATAATAAAAATGTGAAAAAGTCAATTAAATTTAAGCCGCCCATAAAAAAGGTTAGCCTTGATAGAAGCGCAACTCAAAATAAAAATGCAATTCAGATTCAGAATGATCAACCTAAACGTATGAATCACAGAAATATACAGAAAAGTGTTACAAAAACCATAGAAGAGAGTTACATTGATTTAAAAAGTGATTTAAAACAATCTTATACTAGCGCGGATATAATTATTACTAATGAAACAACGCCTCTTGAAAAAAGAACAGAAAAGGCATCATTAGGAAGTCTTATATGTGGTTCGCTTAATGTTTTAAACGATGATGATATATTCCCTTCCCTTCTTAAATCCCCTTCTCAAGAAATACCTAACTCACAGTTCACTGACAATTCAAGTGTGAAAAATTTATCACTTAGTCGCAATGCATCTTTCTGTTCCGTAACTTCGGTAAATAAAACTTACACTAATTTAGATTATAACGAAAATGAGGTGACGGACGAATCTCCGTATCATATACCTTCGGAAGATGAATTTCTAAAATTATTTAAAGGTAAAAGTAAAGTTACGCAAGCGTGTTCTGTTGCAATGTCGACAGAATTTGGTGATATGGGTTTTAATATGAGATATTCGGATTATATAAAAGAAGTGCCTTATCATCACACACAAAATTCTCAAGATTGTACTGATGAAACTGTCAGGAAAATACTTAATATTTATCCAAAAGAAAACGAAGATTTTATAAAAATTAATCAAAAAAAGTAACATTCTATTACTATAGTTTGTGTTAAAATTTCGTAATTAAATATAAAATAAATTTATTTCAATTATGAATGTGACATTATTATTCTTATGTATATAACGTTAACTTAATTTTAATTTGTTTATCTATCTAATTTTAAAAATATTCGATTCATAATTCATAATTATTTAATTGCATAGAATGTAGGTGATATTTTAATATTATATACAAGAGATATTAATTTTATATTTTATTATAAGAGTATTGTTAAAACCATCGATCACTAATAAAGAACGTTTTTAACTAAAAGTTTTTTATTAGTGGTCGATGGTTAAAACATAAAAATTCCTATACATTCTGCCTTATCGAGGCGTGCAAATTTTGACTAATTAGATATAACAATGTTTTTGATGAATTTGACTTATTTACAAATATCAAAATGTTCATATGTAAAAACAGTAAAATTAACTAATAATTATTCTATAACTATCGAAGTCCTTTATAAATTCACAGTAAAAAATTCGAGCATTTTTTGATAGAGGTATTTAAAAATATATAGTTTTTTTAGTTTAATTATATAAAAATATATAGTTTGTTTAGATTTTTGTGATCAAGATACTCATTAACAGTATAGAAACAATTAAGTAAAAGCCATTCATGAAGTTTTTTTTTACTTTGTCATTAGGAAATTTTTAAACTCGTCGGGTAAAGAGTTAAAGATTTTAATTGGAAGAGCATCAATTTACATTTTGGAAAGTATATTCTGTTATTAGATTTTTCTCCTCTTAAAAAATTATTACTTGGGAAGTATTCAGGGAATTGCTTGACCAAAATCGCCGCTTGTTTTATATACATACATGCCGATTACTGCCTACATACTCGCACTGCTTGGCACAGGCCTCTCATTTCCAAAGTTATGGATCAATTAGTCCCCGCCTTGTTGCTCCAGTTGGTAGACTTCACATGTCTTCAAAATAATTTTATTTCTTAGGCATATGCAGGTTTCCTAACGATGTTATCCTTTGCCACTGAGCACGTGGTAAAATTGAAATGAATATTACAGTGGTGTCGGCGGGAATCGAATTCTAGGCGCGTACTCTGAAATTTATTGCGAGTGTTTAGCCACCGTGTTACGCAACGATTCTTTATGTTATGGTTTATGTTAGTGTAAATGATAAAAAAAGATTAACAGCTTAATGTTATTGTTTATTCCAAGATTTGGCGTAACTTATATATAAGCAACAAATTTATTGATCATAAGGCGGACTCAACTGTTATAAAGTCTGGAATAGAAGCCTTATTTGTAATATTGTCGCAATTGCAAATCATACCTCAACCAACTTGTGTCTTAAAGAATCTACTTCATTCAACACATTATACAGCCTTGTAAGATTTAATCCATGTTTATTTAGTCTTTATATGTATGGCGATACTAAAAGTCCTTTTTGTTTTTATAGACTCTAATGCGAAATTTAAGTATTTTTAGCATGCTACTCGATTTTAGAACAAATATAGGTACATTTAAGCGAGATAAAATTAGTGCAAGATGGTAAAGTGCGAGAGTATCGCACAATAAAAATAGCCTTTTTAAAATCGGTTAAGACCAGCTTTATAAAAATTTGGTTGAATGAACCGTGTAAAATCGTCAAATGAAACCCTCATAATGTTTAAGGCTCTTATAATGATGAAACCGGCCCTTGTTTATTGTAATCAAGACCTTCCATAACGTTAAAATGAAGTACCATTTTATTTTCTAAGAAATTAAAAGTTTCGTTGACCGGAGAAGAAATGACGAAATAAAGTTGGAAAAATATCTGATTTCTTTTTTGTATTGGCTGAGAAAAGGCAACATTACAGTTAAAAAAAAACCGATCGGTAACGAAAGCTTGATATGATAAAAAAAAACTAGACGTCAATATTTGGAACTCGGTAGCAAATCCGAATAGACCAGCCTTCGTAAGTTACGGTGAAGCTAATAAGCATTATTTACTTTTGATTTGCCTACATATTTCCCAATAGAATTGAATTCATATCAAAATTTGCAACAAACTGAACTGAAAAATGGGAGTTTTGGTGGGAACTTGACCGGCGGCTTTACTTAAGTATTAAATAATTTTACACATAAAATCTTTGGAAAATGGAAATATGTTGGTAGATTTCACATAGTCGTCATAATCATAATGTTTTTTTATGCAAATCTTAAATCTAAAATTTTAATTTATGCACGCCTTTGGTTGCCTGGAAGAGATTGCAATACAGCGATGAGGCCGTCAATTTATACCTTCTACTTGTTCTTTTAATTTTTTCCACTAGTAGTGCCTATTATCTGTATCCATGTACTATTTTGTTTTGGTTTAATTGTGAAATTTCTTCTTTCGTTGGGTTGATATTTGAAGAAAATGATATTATTTCTACCGTGCGTTCATGGAATAATTTTTTTTATTCGATATAGATTACAAGTAATTCATGCTAATTATAAATATATTTTATGATATAAGAACTGTAGTGAAATGTTTAATTTATTTTTTATTTTGTTAATAGAAGATCCAGACAAGGAAAATATTCTAATCACCTACCTCCCTGATGGGCAATATGTTGGAATAAGGCTGTTCCAATCTCGGCCTACAAGTTTCAAGAACGAGGCTGCCAGGTTGCAATGGGACAAGCAAGCCGCTTCTAATGCAATCACATTGAAACTGCAGTTAGGTTTGTGTATTATTTTTTTGTTGTTTTTGTATTTTTACAAATTAAGACAATAACAACCTTAACTAACTAATATTGTTTGAAATACTTTTACTAACACACTTTCAAAATATCCAAAAGAAGCCCCGAGTGTGTTAAAAAATTACTATTATGCACTGCTTATTTTATGATTATATAAGAACTTTATCTCAGCTTTACTGTATGTTTTGAAAATTTAAGTGAGAATGGTTGCTAAGCAACTTTAAATCGTTATAGAACCTAAATGGTCATTCAAATTAAAAAAAAATATTTCAAAAACCTAAAGATGATTTTCAAATTCCTATTCAATGATACCTTGACATAGTCCGACGACTTTTATTTTTTCTTTTGTTCAATATGGCGTCTGATTGTCGTCATATTGAATTTTCAATAGTATTATGTATTTAGTGTCACTAACGAGATAAAGACAAATCGATAAACAGAATCTTCAAAATCGGCCCACGCGTTTGGTTTCTGCAGTAACTGTGCAACAAAAGAACAAACATACATACATATATAGGCTGATGAATAAATTACCCTTTGCGTCGCGGAGTCGTCTAATCAAAGCCATACATTATTTTTAGATACGTAAAATATATTGTTTGAGTATGTAATTTGACAATTTCGTGCCATTACCTCATAACTAATATACTATAATAGGAATATGGACATTATACGAGTACAACTTTTCAGTGACGATTTATCACTTTATTTATAGCACCTTCTTTCGAATCAGAATCAGGAATGTCTAGAACAGGTAAATGAAATTGTATACTTGGGGAGTGCTTTCAGCCGGGATGGAAGATGTGATTTAGATGTGGATAGGCGTGTCGCTGCCGGAAACAAAGTCAATGGTGCCCTGAATGCATTAATAAAAAGGCAAGGCGTGGTGAAGAGTGCACGCCTTGCAATACATAACGCAGTGTTGGTACCGACTTTGTTATATAGCAGCGAAACCTGGGTATGCCAGAAGAAGCATAAAAGCAAGTTGAATGCAGTGGAGATGCGATCTCTTCGTAAAATGTGTGGCGTTACCATAGCCGACCGAAAGCGAAACGAAGAGATTCGCAATATGGCAGGATTGAAAGATGACCTTATCACAAAAATTGATAGGGGCGTACTCCAATGGTTTGGACACGTTGAACGAATGAGTGAAGACCGAATGGTGAAGAAAATATATAGAGCGAAAGTAAATATTAAAAGGTGTCGAGGTAGACCGAGACTAACTTTCGAAGACCATGTGAGCAAATTGCTCGAAGAGGGGAGGGTCAAGAGTACTCGGATACCTAGACGTGCATGTATGAAGAAGTTAATGAACCTGAAAGAAGCGAAAGAGGTATGTAAGGATCGTGACACTTTGCGATCTGTTCTCTCTGGCTACCCCGTTAGGGATTGTGCGTGACGATAAGTAAATAAGTAAGTAAGTTCTTTCGAATCAATTCAACACAACGTAAAGACCCTAACAGAAAAACACGCTGCGTTTGGCAGAAAAAAGCAAGCGATTAGTAGTATTAGTAGCTAGTAGCGACACGAAGTTAGCTTTAACCGGGGAACCTAACCTAATTTTAAATATATGTTTGTAAAGTATTCATATTAAAACCTTACCAATCATGAATTTTTATTAACATGTATAATATGT
Organism: Parnassius smintheus behrii; assembly: GCA_036936625.1. Taxonomy (NCBI): domain Eukaryota; kingdom Metazoa; phylum Arthropoda; class Insecta; order Lepidoptera; family Papilionidae; genus Parnassius; species Parnassius smintheus. Next base: position 11,827,326 of record JAUPFT010000024.1, read on the forward strand.
TTATTCATGTTATTATATTACTTGAAAATAATATTGCACTAAACAACTTATAAACTCTACTTCAAAACAAACAAATTAAATAAGCATCCTGGTCGAAAACTGTTTAGTTTCGCCATTTTGCTTACAAGCAAAATGCTTGCTAGCGCTTTTTTCTGCCAAACGCAGCCAATGTATATCAGATATCAACAACCTGTAATGAACGCTTATCATCCTAAAATACATAATAATTATATTTATAAATATATCGGCTAGACATATAATATTTATTTTCAAAATGTCTCGTGATACTACCTTTCATAGATCAAAACGTGATTGCGCTAATATATTCTGAAGCTAGTATTTTACTTATGTCAACAGAGAGAGGTCAAATAACAGCACAGTCTGTCTTAGGACAACTAGTGATGGACCTTCATTTAACAGATGAAGAAAAAGCAACGTTGGATAAAGAAAGAGAAACAGGTAATTATAATAAAAATTCCTTGGAATAATTTCAGAAATGTATTTTTTAATTACGTTTGCCTAATGATTGAAACTAATTTTACGAATTCTATCGCGTTTAATTTTGACTTATCGCTATATTAGAACATATCGCTGATGTGAAGCACCGACGCTCCGGGAACTCTGCAGCATGTCAACATGTTCGGATCCTTCCAACCGTTATATCAGATTTGATAGACCACGAATCCACGAATCACGGAAAAGAACACCGATACTTACCAAGGAAGGCTATTTAAATTAAAAACATCCTAATCAAGAAAAGATGACTGGGTGCTACCATCTGCTTGGGTTCCCATAATTAATAAAACTAAATCCAAACCCAAGCATACTACTGCAAGATACTGTAAGCTCGTTCTGCGTAGATCGGACCAAAAATTAATATTCAAAAGTTGAAGGTAGCCTTCGTTAACTGTGGACGTCAGGACGTCAAACACATTAGTCCCCTCGAGACCATGGGCGCTGGAAAGTGCCCATAAGGAGGCGTCCATTAGTCACGTGATGTTTTTTTAGCATTTTTAACAACCTCCCCTCCCCCTCTTGGTGATACATGGTGAGGTTTAAGACTTAAAAAATTACGTGAATTTTTTAGTACCTATAAAGTTGTGTCAAAATGTCTAGACAGAAAGGTTGCGGGTTGTTTTTGACTAGCATAAAAATATTTTTAAAGGAATGGTGGAACCATGCGAAAAACATATATTGTACTAGTACATGAAGGACATGAAATATTTAATCTACATTGTCCTCCGACCACGGATTAACAAGACTCTTCAACACTAACAAGTGGATAAGCATCTTGCAAGTCAGTTGTTGGCACTGTGCTTTGTAGAAGATCAGCGTCGGTTTCATCAAACCACTCGGCGTCATCATTTTCGCGCACTACACAGAGAATCTTGATCTGCCGATCGATCGTCGCATGAGGATGCGTGAAGGACGAACATTGTGCATCTCTAGACTATTATTGCTCGGATTAGGTTCATGCTTGTGACATTAATTTACATGTACAGGCGAGTCAAGGTCACATTAGACGCCGCTTTTCGGCTTAGAAATCGCGCGTTTCACGAAAAAATAAATACACGTGATAATCTTACTACACCCCCCTGTCCCCTTGTGATATTCCGTGATTTTTGTCAACCCTACCCCCCCTTTTCGAGCCTCACGTGAATAATGAACGGCCCCTAACGTCGGGAATTAAAAAAATACAATTAAACGCGATAGAATCCGAAAAATTAGTTTCATTCCATACATTTTTCTTTTATAATTGTAGTTGTGTAAACAAATATTGAAATTTTACATTCCTCTGAATTTCAGAAGAAAAGAAATCACGCGTACAGTTCTTAAAAACTGAAATGAAGCTTATTGAACTGGAGGCTAAAATAAAAACATGTCTTTGTTTGGAAAAGGCAGACACTGAACTGTGTTTGAAGTTACTGGATGAGCTGATGGGTATGTATTCTTTTAAAGTGAACCGTTAGCATTGTACTTAAAACACTACAGTTGTTTGTTTGCATTTCTTTTTAGAAAAGTTGTAATAGGCATTTCTTCTGTATCGAGAAGAAATTTTCACAAAATGAACATTTTTTTTTGGTATCCATGTAATTGGTTCTGTGTGAGATTTGAACTTGCGTACTGCAGTGATGCAGTCAAATTCTTAGCTGCTGAGTGTAAGGCAGTTTAATATATTATATTCCAAATCATATCAATATAATAAAAAACAAACTTATTTAACTTATCTAAATTGATGTCGTAGAATGGAGGACTAAGTCAATTTATAATATTATAAAGGGTTTTTCAACAAGAACTTTGTTTTCTAAAACGAAATAAAACAAAGAGTTTAGATGAAGATGATTCAAATTTTTATTGTATTACGAAGAGAAAAGTTTGGCAATTATGAATGAAAAATGATATCTGGCGAATGTCCACCACGACCACGCTGACAGATGTGGATTCTTTCATCAAAGTTTTTAATCACTTTTTGGCAAAATGGCGGGTCCTTTTCGTTAATCACGTCACGGATTTTGAGTTTTTAGGCCGCGATCGATTCGATTGGCTCCGTATAGACTCTGTCCTTAACATAGCCCCACAAAAATTAATCCAGTGGTGTTAAATGACACGATCTGGCTGGCCATTTAACAGCTGAATTTCGTGAAATTATGAGATCGGGAAATTTGGTTTGCAATAAATTGATTGTTTCGTTTGCTGTGTGACATGTGGCACCGTCCTGTTGAAACCACATGTTTGTGATATCGATGTCATCAATAATAGGCCAAAATTGAGATGTTAACATCTCGCGATAGCGTGATCCATTGACTGTTACCGCATTTCCAGCCTCATCTTCAAAAAAAACGGCCCAATCACGCCTCCAGAGCACATAGCGCACCATACAGTGACACGTTGAGCATGCAAAGGCTTCTCAATAATCGCTTTAGGATTTTCAGAAGCCCAAATGCGGCAATTTTGCTTGTTGACGTACCCTGACAAGTGAAAATGGGCTTCGTCTGATAAAATGATTTTTTCAGAAAAACCAGCGGGCTGTTCCTGAATGAGTTGAGCGAATCTACGGCGATGTGAATGGTCGGTCAGCTTCAATTCCTGCACCAATTGAACCTTGTAAGGCTTCAAAGCCAAATCCTTACGCAAAATTCGCCATGTGGTGGTTTTGGATAACCCCAATTGTTGAGAACGTCGAGGAATTGACAAATTTGGATCTTCTTCAACACTGTGGCTCACGGCTGCGATGTTTTCGGTTGAACGACCCGGTCGAACACGCGTTGGTGTTGGCACATTTTGTACTGAGCCTGTCGATTCAAATTTAGCGACCAAATTCTTAATAGCGGTCTCAGAAGGACGATTATGTTGTTCGAAAATATCACGAATTTTACGAAACGTAACTTTAACAGAACCACCATTTTCATAGTAGATTTTAATTATTTTAATTTTCGAGCGAAATTGAATTCATTGTAGCAATTGCCAAAGCATCTACTACGAATAGGTCAAAAAACTAAATGTCAAAACTGTCATGTTGTTGGTGTTGCCCCAATTGAAAATCAAAGTTCTTGTTGAAAAACCCTTTATTATGACAATTTTCAAAGTTATATTCTAACAATTACACACATTCACCCTTATCATTTTTGTATGTTTTTGTCCATAATTTAAATTTAGATCTCGTAAAATAGCATAAAATAAATATTAATTATAATCAAAAACAAATATTATAATCTATAAATGTAATTTATTGCCATACACTTTGCAAAACCATAAAAAGCCGATAATACATTGTTGGTGTCAAAGAGATCATGAAATTGGCTAAAATCGTTCAAATAATGTTTTTATACAAATACAAGACTCCAAAAAATATTATTTACCGTAATATCTATGTTGTTTGATATATATGCCCACTTTAATGTTTTTCCAGAACTTGACGTTAAACCATTAATGTTGCTGAAACATCCAAATTGCTTGGAAACTGTAAAGAGAATGCGTGCATATGTTGGTAACACACCGTCTTGGGATCTAAGTGAGAGCGCCGCATTGCTGTTTAGCAAACAAGCTCATCGTATAAGGAAACAAGCAGATACTCTGTATAAAAATATGAAGGTGAATGTAATTTATGTCCATTCCTTGTGTCGTGGCATTTTGAAGTTAAGCATTTGTTGTAAATTTGCGTATTCCGCGAGTGAACCGATTTTTTTTTTACACAAGAAGGGTGATAAATGGGGCACACAGTCCACCTGATGGTAAGTTGATCCTGTGGCCCATAGACATCTTATTTCAATTAAGAATCAAAATGCAGATGCCAGCTCAGATCGAGGCCTTATACCCAGTAAAAAGGGTGTCTAGGGTTCTCTACGCTCACCATACGAAACACAGCAGCATTAAGCGCTGGTTTGCGTTTGTATTCTGTGAAAGCCTGGTCCTTGTGGCTGCAGTGTGGCTCTGCCACGTACTTCTGTACCGCCCGCACCAAAACATCGCAGGGAACCTGCTTATCCTTGAAATAAATTCGGAGACATGTGCAGTCCACCAACACTGAAAAGCACGGACATTCAAACATATATAAAGTTTTTTTTACACAAGAATAATATTATGTTTATAAATTGATATGAACTCCATTCATCAACATCATCATTACAGCACATTACAAGTCCAATGCTGAACAAAGGCCTCCCTCAAGGAATGCCATAAAGCACGTGCCAGAGCCACCTGCATCTCTTACCAGGTTTTCACTTCATCTAGATAGGAGTCGCCCTACACTTCGCTTACCAGTACGAAGCTGCCACTCGAGAATATTTCTTCACCATCAGTTGTCGATTTTTCGAGACCGGCCAATTGCCACTTCAGCTTAAAGATCCGTTACGCTTTGTCGGTTACTTTTGTTTTACTGCGGATATTCTAATTGCGAAGTTTTTCGAGCAGAGAAACTCCGAGTGCGAAACTCGCTGAGCGACCTTCAGGTTCCTCATACAGCCGCCAGTGTAGGACCATGTCTGATCCATATGTAATCATGGCAATATGTACTAATTGTACACTTTTGTTTTCAAGTTTTGGGATATACTTGACCAGATGATGTGCTGTAATCTTCTGGATGGTGCCCAGCTGAGTTGAATACATCAATTGACCTCTCACTCACAACTTGTTGGCCGATTTGTCCTATGTAAACATACTCGTCAACAATTTCGAGCGTAGTGATGCCAACTACTACCTGCATAGGTGGTAACATGGATGTTTACATGTGGACTCCATTACCAAAAGACTAAAACTTGCTGGAGTAAATTTTAAATATATCTATTCTGTACAGGTTTTAATTTATGTCTATTTTTACAGGCATTATTTAGTACACAAGAAGATCTTTCTTTTTGGCAGTATTTCTCAGATAGAGTTGTAAAATTTAAGAAAGTTACCTCAAAGCTTACCCCAGATGAATTACTTGAAATGGTGCATGAACCCTTAGGTAAACAGATATAACGATTATTGATTTTATTTTATGTATTTATCTTATTAGATTAGTAGTATCTTTATTAATTTTTTTAATGTCATGTTCACAGAAATGTCACTACCTACATCACATACAATGAAGGCGGCCATTGAGGCTGCTAATGAGGAGGATCCTCCAGAAGACGAGAATAATTCCAAGAAGAAACCTACTCCAGGTATTGTATTTCATACTGTTGCTTATATTGTATAGATAGATTGCTACAGAAAAATTTCAATATAATAACTGAGTATTTGATATAAAGGTGTAAGGTTCCTCAGTAATTTTTTACTTGTTTATATTTTATCTATTCAGGGTTATTTTTAAGAGTAGCCGAATTTTAAACTTCACTTCAAATATGTAAATAATGATATAACCAGCAGTTTTTGAATATACGAGTAAATAAGGCTTCTACTTTAATTTGAAATTATCCCAAATTGGATGTGATTTATGGGCAACAATGTTTTTGCCTACCGATCGACCTACGAGTGTGTGCGTGCGCTGTAAAATCAGTTAAATTAATGTATTATCACGCATTTTGAATTTAAAGATGAAAAGGACAGAATGTTTGAGATTTTTTAAATTAATTTTACTTCAGCATTTGCCTATAGAATCTTCTATGCAAATTTGGTGGCCGGTTATTGTAAAATAATCTTGTATATAACCTATCATATATAATGTAGATAAATTTAGAAATTCAAGAATTATCTGTTATAATTTATTATTTTAATTATAATTTTTGAATTGAATATAGTAATTAACTACTAAAAATGCATTTAATTTTAGTTAAAGCCAAAAAACAAAATGGAACACCATCAAAACCTCCACTTAAACGACAGTCGTCTAGAAAACAACAACAAGAAGAAAAAGAAACAAATAAAAACACTGATGAAGCTGAGGAAGATGAATCAAAGGAAAAGAAGAGTGACGAAAAGACTAATGATGCAAACAAAAATGAGGTTAAAAATGCAGAAGAATCAAAAGAGGAAACCGAAACGATGGAACAGACAAAGGAATCTGCAAACAATAAAGATACGGACAATATAGAAGAACCAAAAGAAAAAGAAAACAGTCCAAGTCCAAATTCACATGAAAGTGCAAAAAGTCCGAAAGAGAATGCAGAACAAAAGACTGAAGAGAAAACGGAAGAAGGGAAAGTGAAGGAAAAGGACAAGGAAAAAGAAAAGGAGAAGGAGAAAGAAAAGGAAAAGGAGAAAGAAAAAGAGAAACAAGAAGTTGACGAGCCCAGAGCAAAGCGATCAAGAGAGGTATGAACGGCTATTTATTTTATTTAATAAAATATGTGGATATTTATTTAGTACAAGTTCCCACCGTTAAGTATGAGATTTCAGCTCATTTTTTATTCCAATTAATTCATACACAAACTTGGCACAAAGGCTCTTAAAAGCATGTCATTTTTCATTCTGGAGGAAATTTTAACTGGATTTATATTGGAGGTGCTGAAAATTCTCCCACACTGCTGCAATGTGAGTGCTAAATATACATTTTCTTCACGCACGCACGACAAGTTTCTAAAAGATATTTCAAGAAATGAGAGAGAGCATACGTGTCTCTTCTCCTTAAGTGCGCGTGTGCCGCTTGTGGTTTTTGTGTATTTTATCAGCGATCTTTAATGAGGGCTAAAAATCTTCCGCTCACCAGAAGTTACTAGCTAGGACTGAGGTGAAGTTTCTGTTGCACATTGTCATCAGCATTAGAAAGTTGCAAGAGGTAGAATCCCGCTGCAGCTATTTTATGGTTATAGCACAAATGGTTCGGCTCGACTGGGGTACTACGACCATTGTCTTAGAATACCAATGTAAAATAGCGGCTTAACACTTACTGTCCGGTTTTTAGACAATAGCAATGACCTATATGTAATGCATGGGACAGCGAAAGGCTTAATTAATAACGTTTTAAGATAATTGATAGAATCAGGCGTTACTTTGCGGAAATCCGTTATAATAAAGATATTAACAGCTACCTTACAACCATCCGCGCAATTAAATACAATGATGTGTCTTAACTAGATTGGAGAGCACCTCCCTCAACTGCGTGCACTAATCCCGTCACCACCAATCCCAACTACTCGAAGTATCTTCAGGAAAAGAAGTCCTGAAGATGCCTCGTGTAGAGGCGAAACACGTGTCGTATTATCGTCGATGGTGTGTCTTTCCTGGAATAGTGGTGTTGGGAGTAGTGGTGCTATTGGTGGACTAGTGGTGACGGGATTAGTGCACGCAATTGAGGGAGGGCGAAAGGTGCTCTTCAATCCAGATAAGACACATCATTGTATTTAATTGAGTGGATGGTTGCAAGGTACCGTTAATATCGGTAAGGTATGTTAATATCTTTATAATACTGTTTTGTTTTGTATGGTGAGTGTAGTGAACTGGAGATCCTTTTTCTGGAAATGAGGCATTCTTAGTTCTCAGGGTTAACAATGCATCTGCATTTTGATTTTTAACTGAGGATAAATGTAGATATCCAACAGATGGGCCACAGCATTCACTTACCAACTTTTGAACTGAGTTTACCCTTATTCTATAAAAGAAAGTTTTAAAGTAGATATTTATTGATTAATATTTTATTATAACATTTTATTTCAGAGTAAAAAGACTGAACCACCACCTCCAAGATCTCCAACTAAAAGGAAATCTAAATGTTAAAATATATTTTTATTTAAAGTTGGACTTAGTCTATGCACAACATGGCTTTCCAGAATATCTCCAACTGGATTAGAAGTAAATACTTTAGATTGCAATATGTATACTTTGATGAATTATTTGCGTAGATTTGTGTATTTTCATTGTTCGTCATCATAATTTACATTTTATTTGTTTTATATATGAAGGGAAACAAATTGTGTTCTCAACTTATTTAGTGCCTACTACGTCACAAGGCATCTTGTATCAGTTGCATCTTTATGTCAAAGGCCTATGATAGCGCCGAAACATGTTAAATAAGTATTTATTTTTGCGCCGACATTAAATGATTTAAGAAACAGCACTATTGTGATGAACAATAATAGAGATCACATGGAGAAACGAAACTTATTATAAGAGTTATCAACAGTAATTTTAATTAAGCTGTATTCATTTTGATTTTTAATATAATTAGATAGATTTATGTATAATTTTTCGTAAAATTAATATAGGCTACTCTAAGTACATTTATTTTATTAGTTCTTAAATATCATAGGTTATTTGTAAATATTTACAGAATATGGACAATTTTTCTAAATCATTATTTTCTGTGACATAAAAAAATATATTGCATTTTTTAATGCAGTGAATGCTGCAATATTATTTCACATTGTATTGTATTATATAAAGTGTAATACCTAGGATAATTATAAGATAATTATAAGATTCGGAAAATCACCCTCTCGTATTGATGAAGAATGTGGTGTGATATTCCGTCTATTATATTTTCATCATGTTCGATAAATAAATATTTTTTGTCTTCGAAGGGAAATTCTCCGGTCCATTGGTAAGTGTAAATTGAATTAATTGAATTGCATTGCGATGATCAAGCATTTTGTTATGTTGGAAAGAAAATTAAAAAGTAATTTAAATTTTGCTGGTATTTTTATTTTACATCATTATAAGCAAAATGGATCGACAAATTCAATCAAGATTTTTGTGACTGCTATGATAGTCATGACTCATGACTATTAAAAACAAAATAATTTAAAAAAATATGCTAATTATGATGTATGAGAGTTCCATCATCCTACAGTCAGTCTCGTGGGTGTCGTAATAGGTGAGTACCTGAGAAATCCAAGGAAAACTCTGCCTTCTGGTAAATGGCAAGGATAAAACGGTACAACTAAATACAGTGCAATCTCGATATAACGAAACTGAAGGGAATTAGAAAATATTCGTTATACTAAGCAACGATTTGTTTTAACAAGGTAAAGTAAACCTCATCCTCAACATAACATAAATACTCATCTGCTTACCCTGTTAAAACGAACTACATCCACTAATAAATGAAAAAAAACCCACTTGAATAAAAATAAAATATTTTTATTTATGTCCGAATAATAAACAATTTACAAATGTCTTAGTAAGATGTTTCTGAACCTGTCAAGACATTATTTATTGTGGAATTAAGTGGGAATAATTAATGGGATACGTTATGTCAAAGTTCAAAGTTGAAAAAATTTGTTAAATTGAGGTAAATAACACCTATCTATATTCTGCAACAATTAAAAATTCGTTATGAAGTGGTTTTTGATAAATGTATTCGTAATGAAGGTATATTTAGTATTAGCTCTTACCATAGATTACTGTATATACTTAGTCAGGTCATAAGTTCTGTCAAAAACTTTTTATAAAATTAATGATAAACTTTTCGATAATTATATAGAAATTATATATGAAATGAAAGGTAGTTTAATTAAGAATACAATTTTATTTACATAATTCATAATGCCCTCCCCTATTTTGAATATATGCCCTTAAACGACGCGGCCAATCATCAGTCGCAGCGCGCACCACACTCATATCTATTTCTGCCGCCGCTTTAGCCAAAGATGTTCGGAGAGATTCCAAATTATAATGAGGTTTAGCGCAGACTTTCTCCTCTAAATTTTGCCATATTTTATAAGCCAGTGAGCTTAAATCTGGACTAGAAGAGGGCCAGTCTTCATGTCCGATAGAGCCAATTCCATGGGCGGTCAAGCAGTTTTGCGTGCCTCGTGCCCTATGAGCTGGTGCAGAGTCCTGTTGGAATATCCAATGTCTGTTTTTAAACATTGTTTAAGAAAAAGGTTCCACTATGTTTGTTAGGAGTTAGGACGGTATTTTGGTACACCACAGCACTGGTTTTTACACCTTTTTCGCAGAAAAACACCTCAGTTAAGCCTGAATATGAGCCTTCAAGCCCAACCATGAGTGAGGAAGGCTAGTGTGCTCGTTGAACCCTCGGAATACGCGTGCTGGCTTCTTCACTGCTGTGGGCATACACCTTATCATTTTGTTTATTATAACTTTCTTCTATGGTAAAAAAATTTTCATCCGAAAACAAAACTTTGCGGTATTTTTCTCCCGCATACCGCCGTAACAAAGCGCGGGATCTAACCAGCCTAATCTTTTTCAAACGCTCGTTCAAAAAAATATCCGGCCTTCTTACGATAAGCTCGTAGTTCTAGGTCTTCATTGATCACTCTTTTGACCGTGGTTCTGCTTAAGCCCATTTGAAGAGCTAAGATTTTTTGTTTACGAACAGGATTTCGTTCGATTCGCGCCTTCACTGCTGTGATGATCGCGGGTGTCCTAACTTTACGAGGTCAGCCGGTCCTCTTACGATCTTCAAAGCTAGATTCTTCAGTGAATCGTTTGATTGTGCGATAAACAAATCGTAAGGTTATTTTCAATTTTGGTAGAATATTGAAAATAACCTTATCTTCTTTATTCGACCTTATTTGAAAATGAATCAAAATTAATGTCCATTTTATTTTCGGCAAGGGTAAACGTTATATTTTTAAAATTGGTGAAGTTCATCTGGTGAGTATTCAAATTATTTAAATAATAAGGTTTTGACAGAACTTCTGACCCGACTAAGTATACTAGAGAGCTCTTACGGGCAGCTCATCCAAGGAACACTACTTGCTCTCTGGCTAGAGGATTTCGAAAAATTCGTTATATTAAGGCTTGTTATATCAAGGTTACTGTATACGAGTGCCTACTCGATACTTTTCTTTCTTTAATTTAGAAAATATTTTTAAAGTTGTTCAAATAAATGAACATTTGTTATAAACGATCTTACGTTATATAAAATATTCATGGAATACTTTAGAAGTAAATACAATACAATATCTTAAAGAAGTATGCATGTCAACAACAAAACCCATCACGATGTGACACGGCAGCCTCTGCAACCTCATCTTTGCTTGTACTCAATGAAAAACCACTATGATAAAGGTCGAGCCTTTATCATAGTGGAATGGATTTGTTAGTTGCTGCAGTACTTACTACTGTTAAACAAGTGGACTTTTAAAGCTATTATTAATTTTCTACTCTCTCTCGTAACATAAGTAATTTTGGTATCGATGCTTTTAAACCAAGTACTAGTAGTAAATATTAAAGTTCTCATATCAGTAACCGTTCTTCTTCTCGTCAGGTATACCTCAAAACTAGATTATATAACCAGTGCGTGTTGCCAGTGATGACCTATGGATCTGAGACATGGTCTCATGGTCGTTCAGCGAGCAATGGAGAGGGCTATGCTCGGGGTTTCTCTGCATGATAAACTTAGATAGATAGATTAGATAACCTCGAAAGAGTCGTCTATCCCACTAATATTTTTTCACGCATTCCTTAAATTTAACCCGTAGCTATAGTGGCGCCACCCTTATTTAACGGTTTTCTATGGACACTTTTTAATACACAGTCTACTCCTTACCTCTGCACTACACATAATTGGTTTTTTCTTAGATAGTTAATTTATTCTCATGAACTCTATACCTAATTTCTTTATTTATTATTGCACCCTTGAACTACTTCTAACGTAGTTCTATGTTATGTATTATAATTTTCAACGTCTGTGCTAAATTTAAAACATGGCTCACTTTCTGTCATCTGTGTATTCCTTATAAATGAGCCTCTTTTGTGCTAGGGATGTTTAGTCTTAACCGACACGCTTGGCTGGCTTATTGGCGTTCGCAGCATGAGAAGTCTCGCACTTTTGGTGGGGCTTCCCACTGCCCGTCTGTATATTTTCCACCATCTACCGGAAGCCATGAACTTTTCCGCATTAGCCATAGTTCGCCTCTTATGACACACACGGGGCGAAATGGGGTGCTAAATTTTCTTATACCGCTATCACACGATGCTGTGTGTTTGCTGAACGTAAAACGAAAAAGTGTAATCTTGCCTCTAATTTGGTGTAAGACCATGTAGCCACTTACTTCGATAAGTCATTTCTTATAATAAAAAATAAATGACTACTATTCTAAGCTACTTTTAAACAGTTTCTCATTCATTCAAAAGCGTTTTAAAATCCACTGTTGTACACAGATTGTCTAGTAGGTAGGAAATTTGCCATAGTCGCCATGCTTGGTATCTGCAGAATTTTTTTTATTTAGCAATTTATATTATTATTTGGAGCTGTTCAGGAAGATGCTGCTGCCCATCTCCTGTTTCATTTCCCTCCTATTTTTAAAACGCCAACGGGAAGATAAAGGCTAGTGGATTCCAATCCCGGAGTAACACTTTCAAATAGTGCTTTATGTATTTTAATGAGGCTCTGGCGAACAAATTGCGGTTAGTCCATTGGGTAAACCGCACCCAAATTTCTTCAGACGGGTAATGTGCACAGCATTACCAGTACTAAGATATCTTTACTACGCTCACCGATCTGTTCAGCATGCCGAGTGTGGGCAGCTCTTTTAAAGTATGCGGCCTCTATCCAGCAGTAGATTTAAAAGGTAAACAAGTGGTAAAATTAAAAATTTTGTACAACGAACGTCAATGTAAAAATAAAATGAAAACATCATCAATGTAGTTTAAGTCAATTAAATACGCATTATTAAGGATAACTCAAAAACTACTGTTCAGATCTTAAACAAATTTATGTGGGATCACACGAGCCACACCTAGAAAAAAGTTTTGACATGAGGTAACACATTAAAAAAATACAGTCGAATACAGGTACCCAACCTCCTTGTTTTTGAAGTCGGTTAAAAACATTGTAGGCAACAAATAATAGTGTGTAAATAATGTGGTGTAGTTTAACCCGAGATGACGGTATAACCATGTCAGGCAAAATACCCAAACTGGTAAAAGGAAGCGACGTTAAAGGTAAGAGACATGATATTGTCTAGCGTGAAACCTGGCAACTTTGTGCATTTTTGGAAGGACTAAAGTTTAGAACCGACTTTCCTACATAAAAGGTACTGTCTGACTGAGCGTCAATTTCAAATGTGGCACTATATTTTGCTCCGTGCACTATATACTTCATAGATTTCGTAGGTATTTATTAGTGATTTAAACCAATAATAACATTAGACAAAATACTCAAAAGCAGAAAATGGCAAAGTTAACCTCACTTAGTGGCAACTGCTATCAGGGTTTATAATCAAAATAATAGGACATGATTTCAAGGTAAAGGATAAGTTTACACTATAATATATAATTACACAAGGCAGTAATAATTATATATTATTATATTTGGTAAAACTGGTCTATGGATGCTACGGTGAATCATCTATACAAACATACATACATAGAATGTCAAGTACAGAACATTTTCTTTGAATCGTCGTAATCGGTAAGGTACACGGTACACGGTCAGTTCAACTGATCAGTTCAAACTAAAACTGTTGATATTTTTTAAAATAGTGGATTTCCGATATATCGGTCATTATAAATATATTAGTATCGGAGTTTTACATATATAAGTTTATTTATGGATATAACGAAAATCCGATATTTAAAAAAATATCATTAGTTTTAGTTTGAACTGATCGGTTGGAATGATCAGTTGAACTGACCGTGTGTGGCCATCATTAGAATACTGTCATGTCGGCATCACTAGTATAACTGCCAAGTCAGTTTTATAGACAAAATGTTATGACCACCAATAATCTGAGCCACCCAAGATGTAGGTGTCAACAGTCAGTATTTCAAACAGAATCAACAAAAGTTCTGGAGCGGTGAACAAGGAATTAAATCGCCATCACAATTCCACGTTAAAATAAAATTTCAAAATTAACTTTCATATAGCCATATCGAAAATAATGCTGTCAAGTAGTTAGTAGAAAAACGTTACGCTGTCCGTATTAATCGTAATTTTGTACCTGTGCATCGCTGATGGCAAAGTTAACTTCAATTGGTAAAATTGCCAGACTTGACTGTACCGTATTTATTATACCTTTGATTGAGATCGCTCCGGGCAAGCCACGCTGGCGGCGGCGATGAAAGCAAGTTATCACAATCTTTTTGATTTTCTACTTTGAAATTCTTACAAGGCTTGATGAAGAAAAAATAAAACACTAATTTATATAAGATGTATATTTTTATACACTGCTCATGAAGTATTTATATTTTTCTGCGATATTGTCTGTTATGGTCGGGATACAAGGATAATATTTTATCTTCACTTTGCTTCGCTTCTCTTACTGAAAATGCAATATTATTATTTATTTATTTATTTGTGTCATGTTGGTCTGAGTCTGCGATTTACAGGGCTTATGAATACGTGGGATTTATAACATGAAAGAATGTGCCGAGTGCCAGATTTACTTGCCTAGCATTAGAGTTGTGGCATATTGGGATTGTGTTTCTATAAGTTTTGGGTTAGCCACGTATCACTTACTTCGCAATTTTCTATCTACCTACACATACTTTTTGGTTAAATGTCGTCCAAGTACCTCGCTACTCCTTGGACTCCCTACGCCTCCCTCCCTCGCCTACCACCTCGGGGGTCACAGGCGTGACGCTATGGAAATTTATTTATTTGGAGAAACGTTTTGTTTACTTAATACATTAAAATTATAACCTCTTCTTAAATTATCCTACTTCTGATGCTAGAAATTACTTTCAAAATTATTTAAATAATTAATATATTGCTCGGTAACAACTTTAAGTTCTATTACATATTATGGAATATAAACACAGTAAGCAGTGAGAAGTAAATACAAAATAACATTAAAATAGAGGAAGTATGCGAAACACCAGCACTGCAGCCTATTACGATGTATAATACAGGACAGCGTCTTCGCAATATAACCTTTTGAAAGAGTAATTTCGAAGACATATGAAGACCGCCAACACGCTTTAGGGCATGGCGGTAGACATTTACTTGTTTTAAAAACCATTTCAGAAATGAGAGGAGGCATGTGCCAAGCTGTGGGACGTAAATATATCAGACTACTTTATGTACTTATTTGCCGGATGTATCTTTCGCTTGAGATTCAAACACAGATCACACGTCATAGACGAGATAGTTAACCCGTCATCTGATCGAGGATACAGGGTTACTTTTAAGCTATTATCACACTTCAGGCAAAGATTTTAAATTACACAACGTTTTTATTAATTTTAACCGTAACCACATCACGTGGGTATCGTAAGCGGCGACAGAGGAAAACAAATCATGAGATGGGCAGCTGCGACTTCCTAATATGTAATGACCAAAAATAAAAGCTTGCCCAGCGTGGCAACTATTGCAAATATCCCCCCCCCCCTCAATGAGGTAATCTATGGGGGAGGCCTATGTTTAGCAGTGGACTTGAATAGGCTGTAACGGTAACGGTAATGTTCTTATTTTATACTCACCATCATTTTCAGATATGTACTGTTTATGTCCTTCAAGCAACATGCTTATGTCGAAACCTATATGTTTTACAGTGGACGTTGGATTTCTAGCGAATATGGACTTGTTTTCAAAGAAACGTGATTCATAAGCCGGTACGTGTGCTCCTTGAAAAAGATTTAAGAAATCTTCACCTTCAGGTATAACGTGGTTTTGTTGATAGTTAACGTTTTCTTGATAAGCGGTATTATGAAAAGTATTTCTATTGTACATGAAATTCCTTGAGCTGGAGGCTTTCAAGTAGTTAAAAGAAATCGCATTTTGAGCGTCAGGGTTAAAGCTATTTATTACTTCCCTGGTATTCATTGTGGGGATATGGTTAGTATCAAATAAGTTTCCTCGATAAGTGGTATTATGAATAGTATTTCTATTATACATGAAATTCCTAGTGCTGGAGGCTTCCAAGTTGTTAAAAGAAATCGCATTTTCAGCATTAGGGTTATAGCTATTGGTTTCTTCCCCGTTTTCCATTGTGTGAATTTCGTTAGTATGGAATACCTTCATTTTAGCTTCGCATTTGTCGTTGAATTTAAAATCGGAATTGATGTTTTCTGCCAGTGTTTCTATACTCGAAATTCCTTTAGTAAGAAACATTGCTTCTTTGGCTTCAGCTTCATCTATAAATTCAAAATCAGACGATTGATACCCGCTACAGTGTTCTGAAAGTGAACTAACGGAAGCAATTTCGTCAGCTTCTGTATCTACATTCTTCAATTCCTCTATAAATGCTTTAAAACTTTCTAAATAACTATTTTCAACACATTCGAATGGTTTTGTACAATGTCCGGTGTTTCTTACTTTACAAGTAACTTCATTTAGACCGTTGTTCACATATTCGTCGTTTAGTTTGTTGTCCTTCATGTCTTCGTATTTATCTTTCTCACATTCCAGACCGTTAAAGAAAACTGGCATTATGTTATTTTGTACATCACAAGATAGAGGTTCAGTAGAATATTCACTCAAAACATAACCGTTTAATCCTGAACACGAAATGTTGTTGCAATTTTGATTCAAAGCGTCGGTATCAACACATCCATTGAAGTCATTGTGAAAGGCATTACATAGAGACTCATATTTGAATATGTTCAAAAGTGTAGGTGCAATAATATCGTTAATATTATTATCATTAATACTTTTATTATAATCGTTAGTGTTATTACTATTATTATTATATTCATTTTTGTGATAGCTCCTTTCCTGATTAACTTGCTTGCCGTTCATATTCATTTCCAAATATGTTCCATCCATCTCAACGCCTTTGTCTTCATAATTTTCATTGTTATTTGTTTCTATATTTCTTTCATTATTACAGATCACGGGATGAGAAAAAACATCTTCCGCACTTGTAACATTTTTATTTAAATCTTCAGTTAACAATAAATCCTTTTGTAAGTGGTTTAAATTGACGTCGACCATTTTTCTCTAAATTTTTCAGTTATATGAGAGCTCTTGAAGATTTCTAAAATGAAGGCTGTCGAAAATTATTGAAATTATATTTAAATCATCCAAAACTAGATGTAGGTGGTAATTATTTAAGATAATTTTCGAATACTGTAAGTAGCTATCAGTCATGCATAAGGTATTCATGTCCATGTTATCACAGACTCAATTAAACTTAAAAACCTATTTCACACGCTGTGTATACATCATATGAGATTGAAAGTAGTCCTAGGCAAATTGTCATACACGATCTTGACAAATAACCAGATCGGGAATCCAATATCGAGAATCCAATTTTTTGTATCTAATGTTGGTCATTTATATACCTGCACTGTCTGTACATAATATTAAATTGAAGTTGAATGGTACGGCATTGACCGACGAGCATGTTATCGAAGATATATAATAATAATAATAATAATAATAAAGCTTTTTATTTGTCTCAGTTTACACATGTTATTAAAAAAATACAAATAGAAATCATCACAAACTTAACTTAGAAACATACAGTAACATAACAGTAATGAGACAAACCGGCCTGTGACTCAGCTATGTGGTGATTTTAGGTCACCGCTGGTATTCTGCCACAACCGACTATTTTAAAAACATAGTATATTAACATAATTTTGGCATTGACGTAATACAACTAAAGAATAGACTAAAATGTTTATTCATATGTGCTATGCAAATTTAGTAAGTAGTAAGTAAAGGAGACAATCGCCTCTGGGCCTACCAGAAACTTCAACGACTCTCAATGGTATTAGTAAGAATTAAGTCTGTAGTTATATATAATACTTCATACCTGCCTCCAACTTTTGTTGTTCAAGTAACCATACTTTACATTTCTTTCTAAATAAATTTGTATTTACGATCTCCTGCAAAGGAGGAGGTATATTGTTCCAAATTTTGGAGGCAGCATATTTGAAACATCCTTTTGCTTTAACACGCTTATACGTTGGAAGTATATATAATAGTTTACCCCTTCGTCTCAAACGTGTTAGTCGACATTTTGGAGACAATTTTTCATAGAAATAATGAGGACATTGCGAATTATTTAATGAGTGTACGAAACAAGCATATTTTAATTTTCTGGTGTAACTCATACTTAAAATATTATTTTTGAGGAGATAAGGAGTTATGTGGTTAGTCCTAGGTATGTCAAAACAATAGCGCATACACGCATTTTGAACCCTTTGTATTCTCCCTATGGTTTTCTGTGAGAGGCAAGGACCATATACCAAGTCGCAATAATGCAAATGTGACAAGACAAGATATATGAATGTGAAAGAACCGAGAGAGGGAAAAGTGTGTCAGATTCGTTTCAAACTATAGATGTACCAACTCGGAAAAATTACGACTCGAGTTGAAATTATCGCAACTCGAGTTAAAACCCGAGTTAGCACGACGAAACATAGTCAATGATTTGCTATAAATTACTATTTTTATAATTTATTTTTATATCTAGCTCTTTTGTGGGTTGGGATAACTAAAATTATTTTTTTTATTACTAACCTTAGTAGGTAGGATTTAAATATAAAGTATATTTAGTATGTCTCACATGCATATGCATTTTTGGTTTTAACCTTAGTTATAGTAAGTACCTGTATTTAACTAAAAACTAGCTATATAGCGGTCTTCACTAAAAATATCAGTCTAGCTTTAAGATGTAGGTACATTATACATAAACTATTAGTAGTTTAATTACCACCGTCAAAATATTCTTAAATCGCTTAGCTTATATTTATTTTAGTTATAGATATTTGTTGATTACCTTCATTTATTGTCTTCGATCAATTTGTTGCAATAGGAACATTTATTTAATTATTACTACTTAAATTAGAATATTATTTACCTAATTAACAAGATATAAAACAACTTAATTAAAAAGTATTTCGATCGAGTATTTTCTGAACAAATAACCGAAAAATAATACTCATATAATGAAATGTAATTTCTTGTAAGTTAACACACTTATAAGTATTTTCAACATCAATGTTCTCAAATTACTAATCATAACTTCTTCTAAGTTAACATATAAATAAGTATTTTCAGCAAAAAAATTATATTCTAAAAAAACTAAAACTATCTTCTTGAAAGTCAATAAGTTATGTATAATAAATAAACTAAAGATAAATAAAAACTGTAACCAGTACATGATGAAAAATAAAGGAGACAAACAGTTATTGCATGCTAATTTGACAATGCTAATTGAATATAAAATTTGGTCAACTTTTTTAGTTGCTAGATGGTATCTTCTATAATTGCCAAAAATTCCGGCTTTTGAAAATAAGCGCTCTGAAGTAACTGATGTTGCCAGTTGTTGTTGTTGACGATCTGCAAACTTCGTATAGTCGTCAGTCTCATTAGATCGATTCAGACTATGGCAGGAACACAAAGCGCGCACACAACGAATAAATCGTGTTCTTACTCTTTCACCAGCTCGGTTGATTCGTACGTGTACAGCCAGCCAAAGCTCGAGTTGACCCATCGCTATTTCAAACCGTTGTCTCTGCCTGCCCCTTTCGGTGATAGGCGTAAGAGTTTATGTTATATCATAGTACATTTGTATTTATATAATTAAAGTATATAATTATGTAAATATGTAAATATATAATTAATGTATACTTACATACATATATTTAAATTTGTATAAGCTACAAGTCTATCATTTCTAAATATCATATTCAAAATATGCGTTATAGTACTACAAAAATATACCTGTATTAAACACCACTAAATTACGCTATACTTATAAAAATATTATCTTTCAATCTTAAGATAAACATTTTTCTAGTTATTCCTTAAGAAACAAGAAATTTTTAATGGTATGAGGTACATACCCTTCTATATATACCTAGATCA
This sequence comes from Parnassius smintheus behrii, assembly GCA_036936625.1. NCBI lineage: Eukaryota > Metazoa > Arthropoda > Insecta > Lepidoptera > Papilionidae > Parnassius > Parnassius smintheus. The sequence goes on from JAUPFT010000024.1 coordinate 11,847,418, forward strand.
ATTTTCACTTATTGTATTACCGTAGAAATAACATTAAAAGTAGAAAACAATGTTAACACACAAATAAAAAAATCGAGGATGCTTTTTAATTGAAGGAGGGAAAATATTTTTTTTGTAACTTCGAGACTTTTTTTAATTTAGTACCGTAATCGTACGGTTGTACTTTTGCCAGTGGCAAGTAATAAGAAATCTATAAATTAAATGTAATTCTTCGAATGAATTCACATACCCTTTATATACCTAGATCAATTTTCACTTATTGTATTATCATAGAAATAACAGTGAAAATAGAAAACAAATTCGTGTTAACATTGTTAAAAAAATGGAGAATTTTCTTTTTGTAATTTTGACTTTTTTCTTTGGTTGTGAAATCATATGGTTGCATTTTTGCCAGTATCAAGTAATAAAAAAATCTGTAAATTAAATGTAATTGTTTGCTTGAATTTACATACCCTTCCATATAAATACCTAGAGTAATTTTCACCTATAGTATTATCGTAGAAATAACAGTGAAAATAATTTTTTTCTTTTATAGAAGAGGGGGCAAACGAGCATGCGGCTCGAGAAATATTGGCACGGCCGGTGTACAGAGCATCACCAGTGCTGTCATCTGCAAAACAATGAATGTTACGGGTTTGCAACATATCATTGATATGCAGAAGAAACAGCGTTGGCGATAGCACGCAGCCCTGTGGAACACCAGCATTAATAGGCTTGCAATCGGAGCTTGCACCGTCTACAACGACCTTGATGCTCCGATCTGCAAGAAAGCTGGTGATCCAATCGCACAATTTCTCGGGAAGCCCATAGGAAGGGAGCTTCGAAAGAAGCGCTTTGTGCCAAACCCGACTCGCGGATGGTCGTCGCTGTCTACGCGTAGCCAAAGGATGGACAGGTCCAAACCTTCAAGTCTGCCCAGGCGTCGAGAACAGATGTCCTCTCTGACGTAAACGCAAACTCCAGCCCGAGGCATAAAGGAGTGTTCCAGTTTGTACCCCGGGTAGGAGAGATACGAGACATCAGCCGGAGAGGACACCTGCATCTCGGTCAGAAAGAGCAGAGCCGGCCTCGCCGCCTCGAGATGGTAGTGGAGGGCGTTAGAGTGAAGTCCCCTGATATTGCAGAAATTCACGGATAGCGTGGCAGGGGTCGGTTATGAGCGGAATTATGCCCCCCTCCCCCAGAATACGCGGGGCAGCCTGAGCACCCACGCTTAGGAGTGGAGTAACTTGGTTGTGGAAGCTCAGCGAGGGATTATTCTCCAGGGGTGCTGGTACCCTCCTGGGGTAGATCTTCACTTAATTCCGCTACCATGTTAAGGGGAGGGGGGATTTTGGCCTTCGGCCACCTGCACTCATCAGACGAAACGCGGAAGCAGAGCTTCCACTTCACGCCGGTATTCTGTGAGGTCGTGGTACTACCCCGGTTTGAGCCGGCCCATACGTGCAACAGCCTGCTTAAAAAAAGCACGACGATGCTTTTTAATTGGAGGGAAAATATTTTTTTTTGTAATTATTTTTTCTTCGGTTTTGAAATCATACGTTTATATTATTACCAGTGTCAAGTAATGAGAAATCTATAAATCAAACGTAATTGTTTGCTTAAAATCTTGATGAGTCACTGATCTTTTTGGGAGATTTCGACGTCAGGTTAAGGTGACAAATATCAGTTGATGACGATAGTGTTTCAAGTCTCAAAATATATTGCGTTTTATATTACCATCATAGTGGTAGTTGTTTTATCGTTTCCAATATTTCAGTAGACATTTAATACACAAAATTGGACCATTTTTACGTGATAAAATTCTACTTCAAAGCATTGTTTAAACATGTTTTTAAAATTGTAGTTCATCATACAATAGGTAAAATTAAAAAAAAAAACATTTGAAAACTGGTAAATTTATTAAATATTAAATGCAGTTAACATTTCAAGAAAATAAATACAAATTAATTGAAACTCCATTTGCAATGCTATTGATGTTTCAACCAAGGATATTATTGCAAAATTGTCTTTGAAACAAATGTATTAACATAGTTTTATTAAATGACAATTATTTAAAGTAGGTTAAATTCGTAATTAAATGAAACACAAAGATTATCCAGGTGTAATTCCTATTATATGTATTTTAACCTAATATATAAATATATTGGAAAGCTTCTGTTTGTCACTTTTTACCAGATTTCTTTATTCCACCTTGTGTCAGAGGTCCCTTTTGTGCTTTAGCTTTAGCTTCCTGGGAAATAAAAACAAGCTTATATTTTTTTGCCAATCCAGATTTATAATACCTTTGCACAAATTATATTTGACCTATTCAAGCTACAACCATAATATATTTAGTACCCGGTTGACCGAGCTTTGCTCGGTATTTTACGCTCGGTTTTTTTTTTAATTCGTGTGTTTTGGAAATTATATTTAGATACCAATTACATAATGATGAAATACGAATAATATTTTTTGATCGTAGCGACATAATAGAAAAAACTGAACTGGTTATTTGAAAAAAAAAAATCATGAGTGCAATTAGTTTAATTTAAATTTTCGTGTTTTTAAAAAGGGCTCGAAAAAATAGATTTTCTCAAAAAAGAAAGGAACTTGAAAAAAAATTAAAAAAAGTCGGTCGGCCGGTCTGGGCTCGAACCACGGTATTACGATTTTGTGACCGCCCAATATACCATTAAGCTATTTGTAATCGTAAACAACCTGTCAAAATTTACCTTCTTATTCTAATGATATTATAGCAGTTTTTCATTGCCTAAAAACACGGACAAAAAGACATTTTCTAAAAATAAATCCTAGCTAGATCGATTTATTGCCCCCGAAACTCCCTGCACAAACATTTTATGAAAATCGTTGGAACCGTTTCCGAGATTCCGATTATATATTTATATATATACAAGAATTGCTCGTTTAATAGTATAGGATAGATATTATGGTTGTAGCTCAAATAGGTCACCTCAACTGTAAGGACCATATCCTATACCTTTAAACGAGCAATTCTTGTATATATATATATATCTATATAATCGGAATCTCGGAAACGGCTCCAACGATTTTCATAAAATTTTGTGTGCAGGGAGTTTCGGGGGCAATAAATCGATCTAGCTAGGATTTATTTTTAGAAAATGTGTTTTTGTCCGTGTTTTTAGGCAATGAAAAACTGCTACAATATCGTTAGAATAAGAAGGTAAATTTTGACAGTTTATTAACGATTGCAAATAGCTTAATTGGTATATTGGGCGGTCACAAAATCGTAATACCATGGTTCGAGCCCAGACCGACCGTCCGACTTTTTTTAATTTTTTTTTTCAAGTTTCTTTCTTTTTTGAGAAAATCTATTTTTTCGAGCCCTTTTTTTAGTATTTTTTAAAAACACGAAAATTTAAATTAAACTAATTGCACTCATGATTTTTTATTCAAATAACCAGTTCAGTTTTTTCTATTTTGTCGCTAAGATCAAAAAATATTATTCGTATTTCATCAGTATGTTATTTGTATCTAAATATAATTTCCAAAACATACGAATTTAAAAAACCGAACGAAAAATACCGAGCAAAGCTCGTTCAACCGGGTACTTCACAAATAATACCAGGATTATTGTTACGTGTTCGTACAGTGCGTGCAGATAGCCAGATACCCTTTTCACTGGAAAGGCATTCCATCTAAGTTCTAAGGTTTGACAATGTATCTGCATTTTCATTCTTAATTGCGGATAGATATAGACGTGTACGGTCTACAGCATACACTTATCATCAGGTGGACTATGTAATTTGTCACCCTTTTTCTATAAGAAAAGGTAACTTGTTGTGTATGTTCAGTAGCTACTTATTTGCTGAAGACTATGGACAATGGAAACCAACTTTAAAAAAGATGGTAACAGATACGTTGGCACAATACTCAAGAGTATTAGAAGATAAATTATACAGTCCTTCAAACCAAAACACAACATTGGATAATATACTACTGATCAGTTATAGACATAGATAAAAGAGACACTATAAAAATTTAAATTGAGTCTAAATAGGAGAAAGAAAGAAATATAGATTACATTTAACACTATCCGTTTATCCAGAGTACATTTTATTTGTGCATTCATTACATCATATTAAAATACCGCAACTGAACAAAGGCCTCCCCCATACATTCTCATTAGAAGGAAATATTTGTCATAGTTGCCACACCTGGTAGGCGGTAGGCTTGCTTTTTTTGTTCAGTTGTTATCGGAGAAAGATGCTGCGCCCATGTCTTGTTTAATTTCCCTCTATTTCTTTAGGATAAAGGTGACAAACTAGCGCACCTGATGATGATGATGGCCCATTGACATCTACACCTATCCTTGACCATAAATCAAAATGCAGAAGCGTTGTCATTCGTGAGGACTAAGATGGAATGCCTTGTTTTCAGTAAAAGGGGTTTCCGGTTCTTTACACTCACCATATAAAACACAGCAGTTGTAACCTGCTATTTTATGCTGGTATTCTGTGAGAGTGTGGTTCTTCTCTGGTTGAGCCAACCCATACATGCTACAACTATACTTCCAAAATACCTAACTGCAGCAAGGCTCTCTACTACATAGAATACATCTTATGACATCTGCAGGATTACATGGAGAATATAATATAGATTTCCCTATGCTTCCATCACACAGTGGGCACATAACTGCAACTTATTTATGGAAAGATAAGCATTGGCCAATTGTTAGAAAAGTAATAATATTTTTATTCAAGGTGACTTCTGAAAATGAGTATTTTTCTTGTCCGCTACAAAGTATGTCTATAAATATTACTTTTTTAAGGCTGATGAGAAAAATAGACCCGCGTATCATATTAGTAAGCATACAGTTCACGTAAAACATAAATGTGAAAAGGGAATGAGTAAAAACGACAGTGAAGGTTGTTAGCCCCACAAATAAGAGTTGGCATTTGAACAGGAGTCAAGTTCTATAGTAGTTCTATAAATCATAGATATTTGGCCGAATTTAAAACTTTTAGATTTTTGATGAGCAGATCAGTCAGCCATTGAGTAAATAACTCAAAAACTGATAGATTTATTTATTAAATTTCGTATTCCAGGTATTCAAGGGAGCCTTATTAGCCATACAACATTAGTAGTGTGTAAGCTTGTAAGTAACCTTGACTTAGTTTGTGAAAAAATATACACACTGTCATTGTCACACTTTTCTTTCACAATCTTTGCTAAAACACCGTTGTGTTTTGATGAGCAATTTTGATTTGTTATTTTTATTAGGTAATTTTGAAGAAACTGATTTACTTTTAATAGAATAACTGGTTTATTCAAAGTGTACATGGAATTTTTACTTTAAGCCCCTGCCTTGCTAAAAGTTATTGTTGAACTGCATTTTTTCCTTTAATGCATTTACTTTAAAAGTTTTCCATCCATAAATTTAAGATAGAAAATACAATCAGTATACTAATTAAAAATGATTATTATATTATTATTATTATATATTATTATATTCTACAATTTACATGAACAACCATATTATTACCTGTAAAGCTTTCTGTTGCTCTTTTAATTTTTGTTTGAGTGCAAGGTCATCTTCATCCATTTCCCTTTGTTCTTTCTTTGGGGCTTTCAGAGGCTTCTTTTTTCCACCTTCACGCCCAGACATCTAGAATTAACGATAAAACTAATAAATATAAAATCGAATATACTCAAAAGTAACTGATAACATCATGTTGTCAAAGTCAAATTTTAAAGTTTTTATAAAATTTTATAGATTTACTGAAAAGAGTTTTAGCTTATCTAAATTAAGGAACCTTTAGCATTTCAAAGCAACAATGTTCTACAGGACACACAGTCTGTTGTCCAGTCCTACAGTCCATTTCTTAGTATAATAAATCTATATTTTTCCATATGTGCATGATGTTTCTAAGAAAAGACAACAAATGGTGTGTCAAAAGATTAGTACACTTAAAAAAATCAATGAGTGAATCCCAAGACCCCATGGTTAGCTAGTTTAGTTGTTTGCTTTTGAAATGTGAACATTGTTTCTAATCCGACTGCGATTCTTAGATAATACACCATGAAATATGATACTGTGCTACATAAGCAAAGTAGATTAATTTAGCTGTTGCATCATTAGTCTGCTTTATAATAGCAAAGATTTTTTAATTCGCCCCTGGAGCTTGGAATCAATAAAAATGCCAAAAAATACTGTGCAACTTTAAAAATCGACATTAATATCTTATTTACCGAATTCTACAGCAAGTGAAGTAGTGTAAACTGTAAAAATTATATTCGTAAGCAAATTGTTTGCTGCTAACCATTTAGAAATATTATTCAGTATTTGGTTGAGCCATTTCAGTGCAAAGTTGTTTCTTTTAACTTGTAATAATAATGGTGTATTATTAGCAAAAAGACTAGAACAGAAATAAGCCTAGAATCAATTTTTGAGGGACACCTAGTTTTTGACATGTAACAACGAAACTACATTGTTAAATGCAATTACATTGTAATCATAAAGGTTGTGTAACTTATTTTAGAGGAATTCATATTTTCTTAAGTTCAATGATATAATAATTTATTCTATGACATTTATATTTATTCAATAAGTCCATTATGTTATAGGCAAGAATATGTAAAGGTAGTGGAAGAAGTAGGTTTTATACAAAACAGTATTAGAGCTAAACAAGCAAAACAGGAGCTGCTTCAGTAGACAGTGAACAGTGATGTGGCAAATATGTAATTATTATAAATAAGTTTACTTTGTACCTAACAACTCTCTAGCTTTTGATTGCAATAAAAAACCTTCGAAGTTTGCTCATGAAATTCGACATTATAAATTCCACATGGCCACCGATCCAAGCGACCTAGTCCAATTTTTTTATAGGATACGGTGACAAACGAGCACACAGTCCACCTAATAGTAGGTGGTTGCTGTGGCCCATAGACATCTACATCTATCTTTGATTATGAATCAAAATGCAGATACAGTGTCACCAGTGAGGATTAAGATGGAATGCCTCATTTCCAGTAAGAAGAGTCTGTGATTCTCTACGTTCACCATATGAAACACAGCAACATTAAGCTACTATTTTACACTGGTAATCTGTGAGTGGGTTATTCTTCCCCAGTCGAGCCGACCCATTTGCACTATATACTACTAATATAACTCCAGCATGGCTCTACTATGTGATTTTGTTTATGTTTTGTGTAGACAATAAGGAACAAAGTAACATTTGTTATTTTAACAGTTGCGTGTATAATATTTTATATGAGACTAAAGTTAAAGTCTAGTATATTTTGGCAGTGTCAGATAAACAACGTGAAATTGTGAAAAAATCTCCATGATAGCTTTATAGTTTGTTACCATTTGTATAAACTAGAATAGTTATTGCTACTATTAAATAAGAAATAATAACAATTGTGGTAGAAAATCTTAAAAAATAAATAAAAAGCTTTAGTATGCATTCTAAGATAAGAAGACAATTCTTCACTAAAAATAGCAATTTCTAACTTCACTTCATAATTATACAACAAAAAAAATTTTTTTTTATAGGAAACGGGGCAAACGAGCATATAGCTCACCTCAACACCGGGGGGATGTGTTGCCGGCCTTTTAAAAAGGAGTAGGCTCTTTTCTTGAAAAGTCCCTAAGTTGCATCATTGGTAGTCATACCGGAAAAATCTCTGGTGGTATAAGCTTTATAAGGAAGTTGTGCAAGGAAGAAAACTTCTTTTAAATTGCACTGTGGTGGACCGCCAGTCATCCAGATGGTATGGATAGTATCATGAGTTTTGTCGCAATGTGCAATGGTGAAATTGTGCAGCTCTAATTAGTCCGAACAATTCCTCAGAGCACTCCCCGTGGTAGATGCAATAAAATACGCAAAGAGATGCAACATCTCTTCGCAGTGCCAGTGAGTCAAGCCGATCAGAAAGAGTTTGGTCACTGATGATTCAAACTGCTCTGCGTTGGATGCTATCAAATAGAAGGAGCTGGCACTGGGGAGCCCCCTCCCAGAGATGGGAACAGCATTCCATGTGCGGCCGAACCTGCGCCTTGTAATGTTGCAGGCGGTGAGCCGGCATGAAATACTATCCCACTCTATTGAGCACGCCAAGCTTTTTAGAGGCCAAATTGGCCTTATCTTCCAAGAGACCACAAAACTGCACGTCACTCGATATGTCGACGCCGGAGATTCCGATGCTAGCTAAGGCAACAAGGGGAGTGCCTTGAAACTGAGGAGTTATGACGAAGGGTTTGTACACGAAGTTGTAAACTTGCATCCAGATATTAGATAATCTTTTAGACTTTGGTTTAAAAACGTTTTGAAAAGCTGGTCTTTAAAAGAGTTTAATGTTTAGTGTTGTTGAAATGATTGTTGCCAAGAGCAGTTTGAGTTTTCATATTGGAAACGGTCACTGCCAGAAGCAAGCGAGTAGGTAACTTACAATATTGACAGCATTATTTCTTTTTAGTATATTTTATGTTTCTTACATAGTGTGAAATGGGGTAATATTGGTGATAGCCTGTTTGAATATTTTAATAAGAATTATTTATAAGTGTAATAAAATATTAAAAAAACTTTTTCACATTCAAATTAATTTCGCACTCGGCTTTAAACGGCGAAGCATTTCTTTATCTACGCCGCTCTGAACGTGTGCATACAAACAAATAAATCAGCATTTAGGGCATAACCTATTCAGCGAACAGAACGCAATTTTGACTTTATTAATAAAATAAATAATTAGAGACGTACTGAAATGTACTTAAAATAAACTTAATACTTACTTTCCTTTAAACTTCTTAAACTTAAATCTTGAAATTTCGGTTTACCCAAGGTTCAAAGGATGGGTTATTTCAGGGCCTTTGTAGTTAGAACATTTTTCTGTTCTATAGAAACTGGCATTGCATATTTAGTTCCACAACTCCCCAAAGGACGGCGCTGGAGTAAGTTTACGTCCGAAAACGCGTTGTTTTAATTAATTAAATCAAATTCAATGATCGTATTACATTGATTAAATCAACGTGTTAATAATGTGAATTTAAATATTTTCACCAGAAAATTAGTTAAACAACTAATTTATTAAGATTTATCTGCTATAAGTCTAGTTTATTTGTTTAATTGGAAGATGGAATATTGGTGTTATAACACGTAATTATAATTTCTAAACGTGACCACCCGCTACCACCATTTTGTTTGTTTTGAATTTGACTGTGCTTTGAATGTTTTAGATTTTTCCTATATTTTCTTACGACTTGGCTTTTCTTGGACTCCGATTATCTTTGCTTAATACAGTGACCCACGCACGTGAAAGGGACTTCAATTATCTATCCTCCGGACATAGTTCATATAGTTCAGTGATGGCAGCGGATAAAATATGCTGTGTTTCAGGATGTACTAAAAGCCGTGAGTAAATCCAATTATTTACAGATTCCACCAATTAATATATTATTTCTCTTTCTCTTTTATACATAAGTCAGTGTCACCTTGGGCAACAAAGTGATACCTAGCGCGGACGCAGGTAGACCAAGAGTTCTGTATCACTTTTGCACCCTTAGAGCCACTACTTTGCTATGTATACTTATAACACTACTGCTTATACTACTGTCATTACACTTTTCAAAAACACTTCTAAAATATTAAATTTTTTTTGTAGGTGAAGATGGCTATGTACTTCACAAATTTCCGAATCCTACAAAAGATCCGACACGATTTTGTACGTGGGTTCAAGCAGTTGGTGGAAACCTTCTGTGCTTAGATGATATAGGTATATGTATTTAAGTACCGAAGAATTTGTCATACACATTTTGATTCCAAGTACTGGACCAGGAGTAAAATGTTAAGCAATATTGCAATACCAACATTGCATATGAAAGGTTAGTAAAGATTTGCATTAACATTGTTGTAATGATCTATTCTTAATATTATGAATGTTAAAGTTAATATGGTAGTTTGTTATTTACTATCAAACATGAACAATTGAATGTATAAATGTTGATTCATTGTTAAACTATGTTCTGCAATACTAATTTTCAACTTCCATGTTGACAAAATATTGTGCATGATATGCAAAGCAATTTTATTTTTGAATAACTATTTGATTCAAACGATAATAAAAAGCTTATAAATTAAGGTTATTATAAAGCTTATATGAATATCAAAATCTACACCAGTACATAAATATTAAACTTTCTCAGAGTACATCTGGGAAGAAACATGAGTTTATGTTGCAATAACAAATATATAGTGATTTAAAGATATTTTCCAGTGAGAACATACTATATTCTAGAATATTTGTAATTATTTTTTAATCTTATTGTCCTTTAGTATCTATAATGATTTCTTATATTTACGCGAGCACTACACATTGATTAAAACCTACTTTTACGGATTTTATCGCGTTTATTTTACTATTATTTTTAATTCCCGACGTTTCAGGCGCTTTCCAGCACCCATGGTAAAGGGGGACTGAGATGACTGACGTCCCAATGTCATTGTTAAACCCGGAGTACCTTCAGCTTTTTTTAATTATTATTTATGGTCCGATCTATGCTAAATGAACTGACTATGTCCTGAGGTCTTGCAGTGGTATGCTTGGGTTTAGTTTTAATTTTATTGATTATAGGATCCCAAGCAGGTGGTAGTACCCAGCCTCCTTATGTATTGAAATTAGGATGTTTTTTAATTTCAATAGCCTCACGTATCATCCTTGGTAGGAATCGGTGTTCTTTCGCGAGGATTTGTGGTCTTTAAAATCTGATGTAATGGTTGGGCCCGTCTAGGATATGATCGCAAACTGCAGACTTCCCGGAACGTTGATGCTTCACATCAGCTATATGTTCTTTTATGCGGGTTCTAATTGATCTTTTTGTTTGTCCTATATAAGAGAGACCACATTCACAATCAAGCTTATACACTCTGGCATCTTGTAGAGGAATATGTGGTGGAACCATACAACAACTATTTATCACGCAATAATAGGGCATCTTTTAAAGCGCACCATACATCTGTCCTATAAATCCCAAACATCATGTATAATGTCACTGCATTTATTATTCTAAAAATCGTAGGCATTTTATAAGTCCTTCCTTAAAAATAACACAGTAGATAGGTGCAGTGCGGGCCCTTTGTTTATTAAAGTATTCATTTATTAGCAAGTATAAATTCCAAACATCATTAAAATATAATATCTAGAGATACTTACCCATTTATATAATTATAAATCAGAAGGAGATTGTGAATTAAAAGAGATAAAAAAGAGTGCCAGAGCATTAAATTCAACTTTGCTCGGCATTTATTTATAAATTACACATATAACATAATATATAACAGAAAATAAAAGCACACAGTAAAATTGAAATAGGTAAAATAAACAACATTACAATTTTAATTGATCATTATTAATCATCATTGCGACAGTCCACTGCTCAACATAGGCCTCCTAAACTAAATATATAATGTAAAATATTACACAGGCCTTTCGTGAATTGCCACCCCGTCCCATATGGTGTTGTAAAAGTCGGCAGAGTAAAATAAAAATATCAGGAGATGGGCGGCGGCATCTTCCTATAGAATACCACAAAAAACTTTGGTTGCCACAAGTGTAGCAACTATGGCTAAAATCATCATTAATATAACAATATTAATACGCATTAAGGTTATAATCATCATTCTGTATTTTCAATATCATCACTTGATGGTAATATATCATATAAAAAAGATGCAGGTGGATCAACCTCATCTCGATACTATGCCCATGATAGAAACCAAACTAAAATAGCAGCTTAATGCTGCTGTGTTTCGAATGGTGAGTATAGAGAACCGGAGACCCTTTTTAATGGTAACAAGGCATTCTATCTCAGTCCTCAGGGCTGGTAACACATCAACATTTTGATTTTAAATTGAAGATAAATGTAGATGTCTATGGGCCACAGCATCCACTTACCATCAGGTGGACTGTGTGCTCGTTTGTCTCCTTATTTCTATAAAAAAAGAGAAAATTACTTTTTATTAATCATCCTCTCTTACAACTACAGCATCAAGGAATGCTGCATGTGCTGGTATTGTCGGCTGATGCCTGGCCCACCCAAGATACCACACAAGCGTCATAACATGTGCATAGCACCCAACTGTTCTTCTACCAACTAAACAATTGCAGCAATACTCTATTATAGCTTCCCTTCCAGACAAATTATTTTCAATTAATTTATACACATAATATACTTTTCTAGAAATGTGTCTGGATTTGATTTTGCCTCTTATAAGTGAATTGTTTCCACTTCCTCTAAAACAATACTCTGGTTCATTAATGTTTGCTTATTTCAATTCTGTACCCTCCGTGAAACCTGACATGTTCACTATAATAGGACCTTGCCTGTTGAATTTGATATGTTCCTAGGGCAAATAATATAACTTCACTATATTCTAGATGGGGGAATATAATATTAGTATTGGAATGAGCTGTAATACTAGTAAAATCAGATGTTCGTCTATTCATATTCATACTATTTATAAAATCAGATAAATTATTATTTAATGGAAATCGTTCTCTAATCACATTTATGATTTGCTCAGCATCATTCCTGTTTTTTAATCGAACATCATTTTATGCTTCCATAGCTGCAAGCATTAAAATGCTTGCAGCTATGGAAATCATTTGCATCATATGTGGAACAGTTTTATTAAAAAAATCTTGCCGAAATATTTTAAAGTCTCGTTTGAAGTACCTGTTAACAACTTCCACCACCCATCGGCATATGGTCACACAACGACTCCTGTTAGCTTGCTCGGTGGTGAGCAGATGTTCGCCCTCAAGCAGGGATTCTGGCATATATGTTCTGTAGCTGCAAGCCTCTAACAAACTAATTAAATCTCTAAATCCCCTGTCTAGAATAAAAACATCGTTATTTTGAAAGTATTGTCTGAGAGGAGAGTTTTCATCTCTGAAAAGAGACTTCATTATATCTGCATCAGTTGTGGTAGCTTTGTATGGGCCAAAGCAGTCTACAATGTAGCCATCAGGTGTCACCAGCAAAAATGGTTCTAAGAAGTTTTTGTATTTATGTAAGGAATATGTGTCCTTTTGGAACATATAATTGGAACTTTTGTTTATAAAAATATATGTCCCATCACATATAACTATCGCATTTTCATTATTTTGATTATAAATTGCATTTGGAATCATTACATTGTGTTGCAATAATTGCTCACGTGATATGTGTTCAATTCCCAGATTTCTAGGCACAAAATCTTGTACCAATATTTCCCTAACCTTATCCATTAATCTTTCTAATGTTTGCCTTGGATACATTAATAACTGTGATAACCGATCATCTGATTCACCAGTTCTCATCCTCATTAGAAGAGCACATAAACCTAACATGCCTTTATTTGTTTCTACAAGACGGGGTGTTTCATATACTAAAAGTTCAAATTGTTGTTTATTCATTCCGAGCCAATAATGAAACAAATGCTCATCAATGATGTGTGGTGTGACAAGGATGGATAAGATAAGGAATGAGTATATAAGAGGAAGCCTGAAAGTAGCGCCAGTGGTAGAAAAGGTGAGAGGAAGCAGATTGGCATGGTTTGGGCATGTGATGCGGAGGGATGGAAGTCATGTCACAAAACGAGTGTTGAATATGAATGTGGAGGGACCACGGGCAGAGGAAGGCCGAATAAAAGATGGATCGATTGTGTGAAGAGTGATATGAGAATGAAAGGAGTAAGTATGGAAATGACGGCTGATAGAGAGGAATGGAACAAGAAGGTTTACTGCGCCGACCCCAGATAATGGGAAATGGTTTAGAGAATGATGATTTCAAGCATGTTAAAGTCTTTGCGTTCGTGGATTTGTACTGTGACCACAACATTCTTCCGGAATTAGTATAACTAATTTGATTAATAATTAGTGCATAAAAATGTTTAACTAAAAATTTAGTGTATGTATTATGATTATAACATAATATACTAATTGGGGTGTCTGAGGGTGTGCGTTAATTACGTTAAAGATTGTATATATCTTCTGGTAATACCCTATATTGTTATACCTTTTTGGATAGCTGATATACGTAGATATTTTTACGTACATCTGCAACATACCTGCCATGCCATAAGAACCTGCCATAGATTTTTTTAAATATTCCTCAAAGAAAAAAATACTTTTTCAATTATCAATCGTCTACTACGACCTAGATTGTATATTTACCTAAGATCTTGGTCAAAACATCGGGAAATAAAAATAAGTTAAAAAAGTAGATTGATTAAACACGATAAAATCTGTAAATATAGTTTTATTCAATAAAATATTGGTGTTTAAAATAATAAAGCAACTTATCTACTACACAAAAGTAATAAGAAAAATAAATAAAATGTTCTAATTACAAAAAAATTAGTATACTACACAAAAACTTAGCAATTTTTGTCTATTGTACTAATTTAAAAAAAATTAAATATCCAATATCTTGAAAACGGTTAAGTTTGGGGTATGGTGACTCATAGTCAAAACAGTCGGTGATGATGCAAACTACAACCCCCTAAAGGTCAACTTAACATGTAACCCTGTATATATATTTCAATATTTATCGACTATGTTCCAAATTATGATTCAAAATGCAATCAACAATTAAATTTATTTTTACTAAAATATGGTACAAATTTTCTAGGTTGTCTATATAAATATAATGTTTTGTTATTTTAATTTCAGGCTTGAAGGTGACTAAGCCCAAAAGGACTCAAATTAGCACAAAAATTAATGTGTTGAAAAAGAAACTTAAAAGCATGAATATAGCAAATGAGAAATATTCAAAAAGACTTAAGAAGGCAATGAATCTACCAGAAAATACAACTTTCTTGAAAGCAATTAAAAGTTTTACCTCAATAGCAACAATTTTTACTATGCTCCAATTCCGAGAATGTGGTAAACACAAAATGGGCAGAAGATTCACACCAGATGAAAAAGTGATGGCATTACATTTTTTTAAACGTGGGCCAAGAGCTTACAGGATGTTGCAAAAGATATTTGTTCTGCCATCACCTTTCACCTTAAGCAAGATGGTGTCTAAGGCCAATATTAAGCCTGGTATAAATGAAAACATATTTTACCAACTTAAAAAGCAAGCATCTAAAATGAAAGCCAATGATAAATTGTGTACACTGATTTTTGATGAAATCGCCTTAACACCACATATTGATTATGACAGGAAAAATGACAGGATTACTGGTTTAGTTGACAATGGTGATGTGGTGAGGACAGAAATAGCTGATCATGTGTTAGTCTTTATGATTAGAGGTATTCTAAAAAACTATAAACAGCCGATATCATATTCATTTTGTGCTGGCAGTACAAAAAAAGCTGAATTAGCCTTAATGATTAAGAGACATATAAGAAAATTGAAGGAATCTGGCTTTAAAGTCCTTGCTACCGTATGTGACCAGGGAACGTCAAATGTTAGTGCCATTAACCACTTGATTGAACAAACAAGGTTGGATTATGCAAGGGTGGGTAAAGAAGCAAGGGATGGAGTATTTGAGGTTGATAATGAAGAAGTGGTACCATTGTTTGATGTGCCTCACTTATTAAAAGGAATCCGAAATAACTTGTTCACTAAAAATTTAAAATACACTATGGAAGGCACTGATAGAATCGCAAAATGGGACCACATTATGAAACTCTTTGAAAATAACCCTACATATAAAGGCATAAGATTAATTAAAAAGCTAACAGAACCTTATTGTGACCCAAATAAAATACCTAAAATGAAAGTCAAGCATGCAACTCAAATTTTCAGTCATACTGTAGGAGTTAATATGGGATATTTAGCTGGTAAGTTCAAATGAGTCTATGTGTAGTGTGTGAAATCTTAGAGTTATTGTAGAGATATAGGAGAGAATCCTTCTCCCGTCGTGCTGCTGTCAGCCCAGCCTACGTCGTTGAACACTACTTCACTGAACGAACACTTCACGTAGAATCGCAGCGGCGGCGGTTATAGCGACGGAAGGCGGTGACACACAGCGGACCTTACTTTTTAGCAGCGGCTGCCTTCTTGGATGCTGCCGCGGAAGGCTTCGATTTGGGTGTTGTCTGAAAGTCTGCAGCTGACTTTCAGAATAGCAGAATTGAATTGCAGTTTCTGTGCTGAAACTTAATAATGACTTATATAATATACTTACAGTAAAATAGATAAAATATAGCTTCACTTGAATTTTATTTTCTATTTCAGATCAAGGATTACTGCCAAATGAATGTAAAGATACAGCCGACGTACTATTATTTTTTGACAATTTGTTCGACTCATTGAATGGCAGCTTCAATAACTCCTCAAAGAGAAGTGGCAAACCATTGCTGCTAGCGCTTACACCAAACTCAGAGCATCAAGAAGTTTGGACAAAATCAAAAATCATCCTCAAATCTATGAAATTCGTATCCAAAAAGGGTAATGTTGGTGTGGTTCCATCAATAAGTAACTGGATACGTACCATTGAAAATATGGAAAGATTAAAAAGTACATTATTCAATGTGTACAATATAAAATCAATCTGGTGCCGGCATTTTAACCAAGACCCGTTGGAGAATTTTTTCGGTAGTGTAAGAAGTCATGGCTATCGAAATAATTCTCCAACATGTGCAGGATTTGAATCCGCCTTTGTAGTACTTGTGGTGAATAATTTAAGCAGCACTTATTCGCCGGGTTCTAACTGCGAGGATGATTCAGGCTTTATATTTAAATCGTTAAAGGCTTTGTTCTTTACAAAACATAGCAAGGAAGATAATGTTTGTTCAGAAATTCGATGCGAGGATATTTACAGTGATGAAATGATGGTAGATTTAAATATAAAGAAAAGGGACCCACGAATAATGGCTGCTTTAGAGTACGTAACTGGTTACTTATTACGACAGTGTCGCTCAAAAGTTTTTAAAAATTGTAAAACTTGTTTCGCAAATTTGTATTCTCGTAAAGTAAATAATTACTTAAAATTAAGAGAATACAATAGGAAAAAAAACTATCTAACATACCCTACCCTTGATTTGGTTAGTTTTTTTTCCATTATACAAGATGTATTTCATTATATAATCAAGACAAGGCCGGATATAAATAATATAAGAAATTATATAAAAATAATTTTAGAAATCAGATTAGATTTTAAATTTTTGGCATGTGAAACTCATAAAAAAGAAATAATAGAAAAAATTATTAACTCTTCATGCATATTCTTTTTATATGATTGGTGTCGGGACGTAAATAAAATAATTGCTGGTAGTAATACCCACTATGACAGAGAAGATGTGCTGCAATGTTTAGCATCGGAATATAATAATAAAAGAAAGAGGAAATAGTTAAAAAAATAATTTTATTTTATTAAATAATTAAATAATATTAACTTTGGCATCGCAATATATTTATGAAAATGTAATGTATGTACATAAAAACATTGGCCTTTTAACCATTGGTATATCTGGCCTTTTCTTAATTATATAATGAGATACATCTTGTAGCTTTCATAAGAATACAGATGTTCATACTTTAAACACTAGGAATAAACATAAGCTTGTAATATCAGTTACTGGACTTTACAGAATTAATAATTCATTTATGGGACAATGTATACGCTTTTACAACAAAATCCCAGAAAATGTACAAAATTTGTCATTAAACAAGTTTAAATGTTTTATTAAAGAAAAATTGTACAAAAGAGGTTATTATATTATAAATGAATACATAAATGAAAATAACCCCTGGGAATGAAGTGATCGCCACCATGCTGGTTCTATAAAAATTCATAGAAACATTGTACAAAATAAAATTATTGTAAATTGAAATATGTTTAAAAATGTCCCACTTGGTTTCTTGCTGGTTCTTCCCAGGACAGGTTTTTTTGCGAACCAGTGGTATAATATAATAATCTATATGACTTTCAGACTGTCTACAATAACTCTAAGATTTCACACAGTACACATAGATTCATTTGAACTTACCAGCTAGATATCCCATATTAACTCCTACAGTATGACTGAAAATTTGAGTTGCATGCTTGACTTTCATTTTAAGTATTTTATTTGGGTCACAATGAGATTCTGTTAGCTTTTTAATTAATCTTATGCCTTTATATGTAGGGTTATTTTCAAAGAGTTTCATAATGTGGTCCCATTTTGCGATTCTATCAGTGCCTTCCATAGTGTATTTTAAATTTTTAGTGAGCAAGTTATTTCGGATTCCTTTTAATAAGTGAGGCACATCAAACAATGGTACCACTTCTTCATTATCAACCTCAAATACTCCATCCCTTGCTTCTTTACCCACCCTTGCATAATCCAACCTTGTTTGTTCAATCAAGTGGTTAATGGCACTAACATTTGACGTTCCCTGGTCACATACGGTAGCAAGGACTTTAAAGCCAGATTCCTTCAATTTTCTTATATGTCTCTTAATCATTAAGGCTAATTCAGCTTTTTTTGTACTGCCAGCACAAAATGAATATGATATCGGCTGTTTATAGTTTTTTAGAATACCTCTAATCATAAAGACTAACACATGATCAGCTATTTTTGTCCTCAACACATCACCATTGTCAACTAAACCACTAATCCTGTCATTTTTCCTGTCATAATCAATATGTGGTGTTAAGGCCATTTCATCAAAAATCAGTGTACACAATTTATTATTGGCTTTCATTTTAGATGCTTGCTTCTTAAGTTGGTAAAATATGTTTTCATTTATACCAGGTTTAATATTGGCCTTAGACACTATCTTGCTTAAGGTGAAAGGTGATGGCAGAACAAATATCTTGCGGCATCTTGTAGGCTTTTGGTCAACGTTTAAAAAAATGTAATGCCATCACTTTTTCATCTGGTGTGAATCTTCTGCCCATTTTGTGTTTACCACATTCTCGGAATTGGAGCATAGTAAAAATTGTTGCTATTGAGGTAAAACTTTTAATTGCTTTCAAGAAAGTTGTATTTTCTGGTAGATTCATTGCCTTCTTAAGTCTTTTTGAATATTTCTCATTTGCTATATTCATGCTTTTAAGTTTCTTTTTTAACACATTAATTCTTATACTAATTTTAGTCCTTTTGGGTTTAGTCACCTTCAAGCCTGAATTTAAAATGACAAAACATTATATTTATATAGACAACCTGGACAATTTGTACTGTAGTTTTGTACAAATAAATTTAATTGTAGCAAGTTGATTGCATTTTGAATCATAATTTGGAATATAGTCGATAAATATGGAAATATATATACAGAGTTACATGTTAAATTGACCTAGATCCTCTAAGGGGTTGTAGTTTGCATCATTACCTACTAAAAACAACAATAACACCATACACCGAACTTAACCGTTTTCAAGATATTGGATATTTAATTTTTTTTTATAAAAATTGCCGATTTTTTGTCTATTATACTATTTTTTTTTTAATTTGTGCGTCTTGTTTTATTTTTCTTATGATTGTGTAGTAGTTAAGTTGCTTTATTATTTTAAATATCAAGCTCTTATGTAAATAAACTTTTATTTTACTTTATTTCGATTAATTTATTTTCTTTACTGTCATTGTCATGTTGGATTTATTATTTTAAAATTGTTACATTTCAATTTTTTATTTATTTCTAAAATTGTGTATATTGCTTAATTTTTAATTCATTGATTTTACTGGTTATGGGTGTAAATTGCCTGAATAAAGATGATTATTATTTTTTAATTGAGTTTTATTTTTTATGCTTTACCTTTGATCACATAATTCTGCAACTAGTTTTGTGCATATAGTTGCAGAATTATGTGGTCTTATAAAATTCGTTAAAAATAATCAGTATACCAGGGACGGGGCTGTACTATATATATAGTATATATTTATAGATAGATCATCCGTTTGGTTCGACAACTCCACTATAGATGTCTCTGTACCACAGAATCGACTAGCAACTCTATTCCAGGTATATATAATGTACTCTGTGGGTTATTTTATGGCAGTTGCAAATGCAAGTTAGCAGCTGACAGTAATGGTTAAGTGTTGCCAGATAACTGTCTCGTACAGTGTGACCATCTTTAAAATACAGATCCTGCCTTACTTTGGTTAAAAACCTACCAAATCCTGCTAAATTCTGTAGTGAAAAATGCCTAAATACTGCCAACTTTATTTACCATTGTGTTAAACATTTCATTACTACACTACACAATACGGCAAATTGTGTTCTACTTAAAAACCAGCGTTTAGCTCTGTCTTTTTTAATTTCCTTTTGCAAGGAATATTTATTAAAGAACTGTTGCACCTGAAACAATTAAGTGATTTATTTTAAAATGTAATTTACATTGTTGTGGATGTAAGGTTAAATAAATAAACAAATATTAGCTTAGCACTGCGATAGACGTTCGACCTGGTGGAAAAATAAATATACCTATAACAAATTGTTTACTTTGTAAAACTTACCGGAGGCTGCCTACTGAATTCACTAATATTTAAGGCTAAGGCTTCACAAAAGGCCACGTCTGGATCATCTATAGCTTTGGAGATTTACGACGAAAATAAGGGATCTTGATCCCACTCCGCTATACACGCCCTATCATATTTCTGCTTCATCATTACCTCCAATAATTACTATCGCCCACGAAATATTATTAACAAGATATTGTTGACAATATATTTTCACCGTGAAATTACATTTTGAGAAATGACAAGTGCGAGTCTCACTTTAAAAATATATTATCGTGTTATACTAAGACTGAATAATTAAGGGCGTCCAGCCTTTGTACCAAAATGTCCGGCTACGCTTAATGGTCTGTTTGGCTTTTCAGTATAAAGCCTGGCAACCAATCTTATAAACTTACAATACAGTTTTACCCTTGTATTACATACTACTTTTTTAGCTATTATATATACTAGGTTTTTCTCCTGTATCATGGAGGCAGTTTACAAATATAAATTGCACAAGGACAAACATCCAGATCCAGAACAATTATTTGTAGGTCATGCAAATACTTGTTCCGTGCGGGATTGGAAACTACGGACTCCAGCGCAGCAACTCATTCCTACGTCAGTGTGCCACTGAGTAACGATAACGTAAGGACGGATAAGTAAGTTACAGTTTTATTTCTTTATAGTTAGATAGGTAGGTACTTACCGAACACACTTATATTTTTTTATTACTAAGTGCTTGGCTTCTGCACTACGGGTCGGGGGTTCGATTCCCATACGGAACAAATATTTTTATGGCCTACAGATAGTTGTGAAAATTTATGTTTGCAACCGCACCGTCTCGATCTCTTCTAGAGCCGAGGTAAGGTAGGATTATAGGATCTAATCCGACCCGTAGCAGAAGTAACAAGTTAAAAAAATCGGTTTCTGAATCGATTGGAATCGAAGGTACTTGGATCGATTATCGATTAAATCGAGGAATAAAAGATCGATTTTCGATTAATCGCGATATTTTCAAACATGAAATTTCAAGAATTTTCGATTTTTTTTCTTTAACTTCTAAGCCCTAATATTTTTTTTTTAAATAAAATATTAGTAATCTAAATGATTAACATTACTAATATTACTTTAACCACTCCTGGTAAGCTAGAAACGCTTGTGTTAGGAGTGGTTCGCACATACTCCACTCGATACCTTTTTTTACAAAGTGATTCCACGTAACACTTTTATTTGACATTTTAGGCTAAAAACAACAACAATACTTTTATAAAAGTGCAAACTGCAACGTACATTTCTCGATAAATCTGTTTCAATTTAATAACTCACTATTTATCATATTGAAATGAATGCTACACGAACACAATACTGGTTATTTCCTTACTATACACCTCTATAAACTTCAACGTATGGTATAATATTTTTTACAGTATCTAGGTATTTAAAAAGTACTCTGTCTGTACTTACAGCTCACAGTATGTATATTTTTGATAATAAATAATGTAAATTCACAAGTTCACAGTTCAAACAGGTTCACAGCTATAATATTATATTATATTATAGTACAGGAGGTGAAATATAATATGAAAATATCGCTCGGTGGATCGAAAAAATATTTATAGTTTGGGATGTAATATATATTACACATCACTGGAAACGGTTCTATTTAAAAGTACGGTGAGCGATATTAATTTGTATCTCGAGATGTAATATTAAATTTCATTATATCCCTTAGTGACTTAGTGGAAAGTGGGCTTAAGAATTTTAGAAATGAAAATGAAATGACTACTTTTCGATATTGTTGGATGCGTTCATAAACATTTATGTTATTCAAATATATATTGCTTTAAAATTATCAACCATGTACGACCGGTTGTTTTTGCGTTCCCTAACAGCAAAAAATTAAAAAACTGTGGTATCTTACCCCAGCCAGTTTGGTAATTTTAGCTAGTTCTTGAATCAAATGAATCAGTCTGATTCAATAGGTTTTTGGATCGATTCAGTGAATCGATGCGGTGCTTCGAATCGATCTAAAAATCGATGTTTTTACTCCAAAGAATCGATTTTTTGATTAATCGATTTTAGATCGACATGTCTAATTAATGTGCCATTTTTCTAAAAAAGTTTTAATTAGGTAGGTAATAGACGTTAAAAATAATAGTACTAAATTACACTATCTGCTCAAAACTCTTTAAGTAGGTAACTACTACAAAAATAAATAAAGAGTTTTGAGTTGAGACATTTATTATTATAAATTTTGCAGTTTACGCGTAATTTTAGTTAAAGTAACATTAGTGTGACTTCTGATGTTGTAGATTAGATCACATTTAAGTTGTATTGGGGTCTGTAAAATCCTAAATATAACATAAATGAATTTGTAAATACAGTTGTGTCAAGGAAATTTACTATTATGCTATGCGTAAACGAATTATGCATTCCTTGGGGGAGGCGTGGACTTGTGAAGGGGAATGATGATGATGATGATCAAGCAAACTATGCGTCATTAGCAATGGTAGTCCACGATGTAACTAGTATCACTTGCGTTCGTTCGTAATATAATACTTCATAGTGAACTTTGCGATCGGTGGCGTGGCCAAAATATTGCGTCGCATGCCATCGATGGCAACGTTCGATGCTCGAACGATGGCGTGCCATTGGTTTTCCATCCCTGCATTATCTCATTATTTTATAATTATGTAGATTCTCCCCTATCAAATAACCATTTTTGCTGAGATCTGAGTAACTTGAAGTTGTTTAGTATAGCAAGTTAGGGAGTGCATTTCAAAAAAGTTCGGTGAACGGTGTCAGAAAATAAAGGAAATAAGAGTTTCAATCTAAATACCATTACCGCCCACCTTAACAAATTATTGGCTTTGATTATATACTTGTTTTATCAGATGAAAGTTGACAAAATAGGTTTAATAAATTAATTATATATATGTATACATATATATATATATATATATATATATATATATATATATATATATATATATATATATATATAAATATATATATTGATCATTTATATACCGGCACTGTTGGTCATGTTGCATATAAAATAGTATATGATATATATATATACAACATGTAACATAATTAACGCACTTTGAGAAAGTAGTGTGTTCAGAATCGTTTACTGAATCGATTCATATCATTTTTAATATAGGTAATTTTTTATCCCAAAAATAATTAAAACTACGTAAATTACAGTCACACTAAATCTGTACAGTCAAAACAAACTGAAATGGACCGTAACTTAAAACAATAAGACTTTTAAGAGTGCAGTTTTATTTGTATTATTACTAATTCTGTCATTCAATAAAAATTTATTTATTTATTTATTTTTTATTTATTATTTATTTGGAAAACTTACAGCTAATTTACAAAAATAATATAATTATAACAAAAATGAAGGCCATTTACAAGTTTTCACTTATATACTACTTTATAATAAACAAGATTGTGTCAAAACAGATATGTACAAGTATAATATGGCAAGTAACAGTACACTATCGAGAAGAAAAGAAATTGTTAGAAAGTGATCGCCTAAGTTGGGGAACGCTGGAATGAAACAAGTCAATATCCACGTTGTGAATATGTGCTGTAGCATTAAAAGATTTGCATGATCGAATAATAAAAGAGTTTTGTCTATAATTACTTTTCACGTATGGTACCGATAAAAGTGTAGGTTTCCGCAAGTTAGATGATGAGGTACGTAAACCTATTTTACCCAGTAATTCAGGGCAATCAACAACACAATTAACAATTTTAGAGAGGAAAGAGAGATCTGCAATATTTCTTCGCTCATACAAAGGTAAGATATGAAATTTTTTACATCGAAGAGTATAGTTAGGTATAAACTTTTTTGATTTATATTGAAGAAAACGCAAAAATCTTTTTTGTATGCGCTCTATCCTATCAACATATACATTATATTTAGGATTCCAAATTTCAGAGGCATATTCTAAGTGGCTGCGTACAAAAGCGCAATAAAGAATTTTGAAAGTTTTTGTGCTTTTAAAATCTGCCGATAATCTTAATATAAAACCTAGCGCTTTGTTTAGGGGTCATTGTAGAAGCGTGCTCGTCGCGACCCCTGCCAGCCCTTTTCAGGGCTGCAATTCTACACAGCTGCGCACCCATGCGAACGAGGGTTAGGGCGTCCCCCCAAGGCGACGCACACCAGCTCGTCCCCGTTGGTGTGGAATGCAGCGCGCAAAGCGGCGATGGGGACCGCCACCCATCACGCACAGCCCGACACGGCGGAAGGTGGAGGACGGAGTGCAGAGTTGGCACGTGGAATGTTAGAGGAGGCATGAGAGATAAGACGAATGAGTTGATCGAAATAATGAAAGAAAGAGAATTAGATGTCGTGTGTATGTCGGAGACCAAACGGAAAGGCAGTGGTATTGAAGAGCTCCCTGGCGGGACGTTAGCTATATGGTCCGGAGTCCCGGAAAGCGAGAACGCCTGCCAAGGAGTGGGAGTGCTGTTGTCGTCCCGGTTGGTCGATCTTATGACTGAATACAAGGTTGTGAACTCAAGACTTCTCTGGGTTCGCTTCAAAATGGGACTGACGAAGTTATTCCTTTTGGCTGTTTATGCGCCGGTAGCGTCGTCGTCCAGGGCTGAGCTGGAAGAGTTTTGGGAGAATGTAAGAGAAGTTCTAGATTTGGTTAAGGGAAACGAAAGAACTGTTGTATGTGGTGATTTGAATGGATGGGTAGGCATCGCTCGACCAGGATACGAGTCGGTGCTTGGAAAGTTTGGAGATAAAAGGGTTAATGATGCTGGCAAGCTTATACTGGCTGTATGCAAGGAAAAGGGTCTTCTTGTGACAAACACTATGTTTAATCACAGGAAGATCCATATGTACACTAGAGAAAGAAAGAATGAGAGAAGTATGATTGATTTGTTCCTGGTGGATGACCGACTGCGAAAACAGGTGATGGATACACGAGTGTTCAGGGGTGCTGACCTGGGAACGGATCATTATCTAGTAATTACTAGATTTAGGGGTTTGTTCGCGGGTTGGCGCCACCGGACGGCAGTAACAGAACCACAGTCGGTCTGTCGCATCCGAAGCTGGAAGCTTCAGGAAGCGGATACTAGGGACAAATATCACACGAGGGTAGCCGAAAAGCTTGACACCATCGATGGCAGGAAAGAATGTGTGGAGAGAATATGGCAGAACCTTAGGGGTGGAATGGTAAGTGCAGCGGAAGAAGTATGTGGTACGACAAAAAGAGGTAGTAGTAAAAGAAGAGATGCATGGTGGAATGACGAAGTGAAAGAAGCTGTAAAAAAGAAGAAAAAAGCATGGTTAGACTACTTAGCCTCTAGTAACGATGAGCATATGAGAGAGAAGATGAAAGAAAGATATAAGCTGCAGAAAGTTCATGCGAAAACATTGATTGAGGAAGTACGTGAAAGGTGTAGAATAGAAGCGGACGAGAGGTTGTCGCACAACTTTAGGGAAAACTCCAAACTCTTCTGGAAAGAGGTTGGAAGGTCCCGGAGTGGTGCGACAGCTTTAAGAATGAACAAAGTGCTTTCGAGAACCAATGACGTCCTCTCAGAAAAATCGGACGTCATGCAGCGATGGAGTGAATTTTATAGAGAATTGTATGCGTGTCATGATCTTAGTGAAGGATCCGGGGATGACGCCGTGACTGGCACGCCAGACACGGACCTCGATGACACTGAGGTCATCAGCATGAAAGAGATTGAACGTGCGATTCGAAGTTTGAAATGTGGTAAGGCTGCGGGACTAGACAGAGTTACTGCTGAAATGGTCAAGTACGGTGGGCCTCGCGTCTGGGACAGCTTTCATCTGCTGTGCAATTTGTGCTGGCGGACGGGAGATGTCCCGGATGATTGGCGATCCGCGGTCATTGTGCCTTTATATAAAGGTAAAGGTTCACATTTTGACTGCGGGAGCTATCGGGCGATCAGCTTGACCAGTTTAGCAAGTAAAGTTTATTCGAAGGTTTTGACACGCAGGATGCAAGAGAAATCGGAAAGATTCTTATGGGAGGCACAATGCGGATTTAGACCTGGAAGAGGATGCACGGATCAAATGTTTTCTCTCCGCATGATCACGGAGAAGCTCCTGAGTGTTAACCAGAGGATTTTCTGTGCTTTTGTGGATCTGGAGAAAGCATTTGATAAGGTTATAAGGAAGAAAATGTGGGAACTGTTGCCGGGATATGGTGTGGATGGTCGATTGTTAAGGGCTGTGCAGTCACTTTACTATGACTGTAAAGCCTGTGTGCGGGTAGGGCATGACCTGTCACCCATGTTTAGCGTCCAAGCGGGCGTAAAACAGGGTTGTGTCATGTCTTCCTGGCTGTTCATACTGTATCTCGACAGCTGTTTACAGAAGCTGAAAGATAGCTGTTTGGGTGTGAAATTGGGTGACATAAAAGTTAATTGTCTGCTGTATGCTGATGATGCAGTGCTTATTGCACCATCAGAAGCAGAACTGCAGGCATTAGTCACGTGTATGAAAGAGGAATGTGAAATTAAAGGTCTCCGTTTGAATGCTAATAAAACTAAGGTTCTGGTATTTGAAAAGGACGAAGAGAGAACGAAATGTGAAATATGGGTAAATCAGGAATGTCTAGAACAGGTAAATGAAATTGTATACTTGGGGAGTGCTTTCAGCCGGGATGGAAGATGTGATTTAGATGTGGATAGGCGTGTCGCTGCCGGAAACAAAGTCAATGGTGCCCTGAATGCATTAATAAAAAGGCAAGGCGTGGTGAAGAGTGCACGCCTTGCAATACATAACGCAGTGTTGGTACCGACTTTGTTATATGGCAGCGAAACCTGGGTATGCCAGAAGAAGCATAAAAGCAAGTTAAATGCAGTGGAGATGCGATCTCTTCGTAAAATGTGTGGCGTTACCATAGCCGACCGAAAGCGAAACGAAGAGATTCGCAATATGGCAGGATTGAAAGATGACCTTATCACAAAAATTGATAGGGGCGTACTCCAATGGTTTGGACACGTTGAACGAATGAGTGAAGACCGAATGGTGAAGAAAATATATAGAGCGAAAGTAAATATTAAAAGGTGTCGAGGTAGACCGAGACTAACTTTCGAAGACCATGTGAGCAAATTGCTCGAAGAGGGGAGGGTCAAGAGTACTCGGATACCTAGACGTGCATGTATGAAGAAGCTAATGAACCTGAAAGAAGCGAAAGAGGTATGTAAGGATCGTGACACTTGGCGATCTGTTCTCTCTGGCTACCCCGTTAGGGATTGTGCGTGACGATAAGTAAGTAAGTAAGTAAGTAAGTAAGCGCTTTGTTAGCCTTTGTAACAATATTATCAACGTGATTATCAAACAGCAATTTTGAGTCAAAAGTAACACCTAGATCTTTGATAGTGCTGGTTCTATTTAGAGCAGTATGGTGTAATTTATAATTATATATTATAGGATTAGGTTTACGAGTAAATGAGCAGATAAAACATTTAGAAACGTTTAGATCAAGTTTATTGTTAAAACAATACACTTCTAAATTATAGAGATCCTTTTGAAGGCTAGAACAACATTCCAAATCTGTAATGGGACATAAGATTTTCATATCGTCAGCGTAAAGAATAATCTTGGAACTTTTAAAACACGTATCGATATCATTGATAAAAATTAAGAAGAGCAAAGGACCTAATATGGATCCTTGCGGTACGCCAGACGATATATGGATTGTAGAGGAACGATATCCACCAAGGACGACAGATTGACTTCGGTTTCTGATATATGACGTAAACCATCTGAATAAATCACCTCTGATACCCATTGAAAGGAGTTTACGTAAAAGAATTAAATGATCAATTCTGTCGAATGCTTTGCAGTAGTCTGTATATACTACGTCAACTTGTGCTGGTTTGGACATAATGCTTGTTAGATAGTCGGAACAAATAATAAGGTTTGACACGGTGGATCTGTTTTTTAAGAAACCATGTTGATTTTCACTAAATGTGTGACGAAGAGAAGAGTACATCTGGTTGTAAATTATTTTTTCAAGCACTTTAGCAAATAGACAGAGCTTAGAAATGGGACGATAATTTTGTACCTCATCCTTAGGTCCTTTTTTATGTACTGGAGTAATAAACACATTTTTCCAAATATTTGGAAAAATGCCCTCCTTTAAAGAACGGCGGTACAGGATGCTCAGAGGCAAAGTAAGGGAGCCCGCACAGCGTATGATGAAGATCGCCGGGATACCGTCTGGTCCAGCTGATTTGTGCGGGTCGATAGTCTTTAAAAGTCTGAATACCTCGGCTTCTTTCACTTCGATGGAATTGATATCGACAGGAGATTGATCAATTTTCGTGTCAATAATATTAAAGTTGGTTGTGTCAGAATCGTGAAGAAAGTTAGACTTGAAAAACCGATTAAAGAAATCACAAATTACTTCACCTTTGCTTGAAGAATATTGACCAAATTTCATACTAGAAGGGTATGAATTTGGAGATTTTTTACTCTTGACAAAGTTCCAGAAGGCTTTCGGTGATTTGCTTATGTTATTTTCTATATTGCGAATGTAAGCTTCGTACATACTTTTTTCAAGAACCTTACCACGTTCCCTTAATAAAATAAAAGAATCAAGATCGGAAGTGTTTCTATATTTCTTATACTTAGAGTGGTACTTCATTTTTTCTTTTAAGATTTTAATCAGAGAATAAATATAATAAAGAAAATAAAATAAAGAAAAATGAACTTTATTTCAAGCACGTTAAAGTCTTTGCGTTCGTGGATTTGTACTGTGACAACAAAATTCTTCCGGAATTAGTATAACTATTTTAATAAATAATCAGTGCATAAAAATGTTTAACTAAAAATTCAGTGTATGTATTACGATTATAACATAATATACTAATTGGGGTGTCTGAGGGTGTGCGTTAATTACGTTACATATTTTATATATATATATATATATATATATATATATATATATATATATATATATATATATATATATATATATATATATATATATAGGGTCCCACATAATATATGCAGTAAATGAAACCATATACTTGTTATCGCCTTTGCTGACGATATACAAAAAATGAACGTAATCGGTCCAGTAATTAATGCAAAAAGAAGAGTTTTAATTTTAAGCAAATTTGAACACTATAGAATTGGGTCACTAAGTCAATGATTCAATGAACTTGAATCCTTGAACATTAAAAAGCGACGTTGCCACGCAGTGCAAACTATTGGTATTGCGACATATCGACAGCGGTGTCTTTTGTCGGCGTGCCACCCGCGTGCAACGTTGTCACTCTTCCAAGGGGTCAAGGTGGGGTGTGAAGTCAGAAGTCCTCCACGTGTGCCTGGTAGTTGCGTGTCCCTCTCGAAACGTCTGGAGGGAAGAGCAGCAATTGGGCCGGTGCACCCTGGGCGCGGCGGTAATCTTCCTCGAGAAATGAGAAGAAATTCTTATTCCTTGGGGAATGTTGCTGCCGCGGCTAATTATTCTGACATGGGGGGGGGGGGGTCCGTCCTTGACCAACAGTGCGTTCCTCTGCGTGACCCTCTGATCAGCAGAGGGCATAGCAGAGGAGCGAGGGCGGGCTCAGTGTGCACTTACCCTGCCTCCGGGCAGACAGTGAAGGATTCATCCTTTGCTGTCACCGCCTGTCTCGTAATCCCAGTATCGAAGTGTCGTGGATCAAGTCTCGCGGCTTTGATAGGGACCGACGGTCTTGGCTTAATCGCCCGGACCGCGAGGGAGAAAACCTCTATAAAAAGTTACTCCGAATCCCAAGCGGCGACGCACCGCGAGGGGATGGATGGCTGACGGGGTTCTATGAACAAATCAGCCGCTAGTGCGCTCCTCGCCGGGGTACCTGCAGACGCCCTGGCGAGTAATAAATCCTCTAAATCTGCTTACCTTGGTACAGGGGTCTCTGCCAAGGTGGACCTTTAATTCCCCCATACTCGTGGGTACAAAAATGCAAAACCAACAAAAACAAAAAACCAAAACCGCCGGCAACGGCAACGTAGAGGAGAGGAGGAACGATGCGGGGACAGAGTTCGACGCCGCATCGAGCAGCGTGGGAGGCTCAGAGAGCTTCCGACGCGTGGGGCCTGGGACCGCGGAGACCAGTAAGTTCTTCCGCAGGCGGTCCAGGCGGGATGGCGACCAGGGGCCGTCATCCGGTGAAGAGGAGGTTTCGGCCCGGAAAATCCCCACCAACAGTCGGGGCTGGCTGAGAGGCAAGGGGAGGGGGCTCTCTGCCAATCAGAGGGCTGAACGAGCGGCAATGCTTGCCGAGGAGGGGCGCCACCCGGGCGATACGGCTCGGGTATCAGGCGAAGAGACGAGTGCGACTGGCGGCTCCGAGGTGGAGCGTAAGGCCAGATTCGTAAAGGAGGTGGAGGCCGCGATCAAGGTCGTGGCCTACAAGCAAAAGCCCTCCTCGAAGTTCAAGGCCATTCCCGGGGCCTCCGCCTCCATCATGGCGGCTGCGGAGGCCAACTTTGTTGGGGCCGGGCCTAATGCGGACGAGGTGGCGAAGCTGCGGGCGGACGTTCACAGACGTGCAGGCTCACGTAGACCTGGCTCTGGCTGCGAAGCTCAGAGCGTCTCTGAACGCGGACGAGGCCCGAGTGTCCAGGCCCGTCAGATGCGCAGACCTGCGCATCATGGGTCTGGACGACTCGGTATCGGAGGAGGAGTTGGTGGCCGCCGTCGCCAGGTCCGGGGGGTGCACTACTGACCAGGTCAGGTCAGGCACCATACGCCCGGACCAACAGGGTATGCATGCCGCCACGGTGTGCTGCCCTGTTACGGCGGCCAAAACCATAGTGGAGGGCCGAAAGCTTCTGGTGGGCTGGGTCTCAGCACAGGTTAAGCTTCTGGAGCCCAGACCTCTGAGGTGCTATCGCTGTCTCGTTGGGCACCACGTATCAGTGAGATGCGCCTCGGAGGTTGACCGTAGTGGCCTTTGCTTCCGCTGCTGTCAGCCCGGACACATATCGGCGACTTGCTGCGCCACGTCACACTGTTATGCATGTGCGGCGACCGCCAAGCCAGCCGATCACCGGGCCGGAAGCAAGGCCTGCGTGCCACCCGCCAAGGCCAAGGCCGCGGGTAGGGGAGGGCCCTCCGCTGCCAACGCCTCTGTGGCCTCCGCTCAGCCGCAACTGCCGCCGCTACCGCTGTCACTGTCGCTGCCGCCGCCGCCGCGACACCGACGCCCGCAGAGGGGCCCCCCGTGGAGGAAGCTGAAATGGAATGCCTATAACGGCCCCATTAAGCTTCCTCCAGGCGAATATCAACCACTGCGCCTGCGCTCGGGATCTGTTGCACCAGAGCATGGCGCAGTGGTCGATTAACATTGCTGTGGTCGCTGAGCCGTACTTTGTCTGGCCTAGGGAGGACTGGGTGGCGGACCTTAACGGCTCAGTGGCCACCATCTCTTCGGCCGCCGCCGGTACTCCGACCCTTGAAGGTGTCAGGAGGGGTCAGGGGTGCGTAGCAGCACGGTTCGGGGAGTTCGTCGTTGTGGGGGTGTACTTCTCCCCGAACCGATCTCTCGCCGAGCTCCACAACTCTCTTGCAGAGCTGAGAGCAGTCGTCGTCGGAAGTTATCCCCTCCCCGTACTTGTCCTCGGGGACTTCAATGCCGAGAACTTGGCTTGGGGTTCTCGTCGTACAGATGTGTGGGGTAGGATGGTGGAAGACTAGGCTCTGGAGACAGGCCTGGTCGTCCTAAATCGGGGTTATGTCCACACGTGTGTGCGGATGCGGGGCGGTGGTGGACATCTCGTTCGCTAGCCCCGCTCTGTCGCCGCGTGCCATTGACTGGCGTGTCATGGAGGGGGTGGAGAC
Source organism: Parnassius smintheus behrii (assembly GCA_036936625.1). Classification (NCBI taxonomy): domain Eukaryota; kingdom Metazoa; phylum Arthropoda; class Insecta; order Lepidoptera; family Papilionidae; genus Parnassius; species Parnassius smintheus. Next base: position 11,879,646 of record JAUPFT010000024.1, read on the forward strand.
CTACTCCGACCACCGGTACATCCGGTTTGACGTCTCCACCCAGCCCTCGAGCGCGCCAGTCCAACAGGCCCCGAGTGGTCCGCGTTGGGCGCTGAAGTAGCTGGACCGGGAGCTCCTCCTGGAAGCCTCGATCGTGCAGGCCAGGGTGTCATCACCGGATAGGCCTGCCGACGTCAATGATGAGGCAGGGTGGTTCCAGGAGGCCATGTCCGAAATATGTGACGTGGCAATGCCCCGCGTCCGGCCTGGAAGCGCCCGGCGTCAGGTGTATTGGTGGTCGCGTGAGCTGACGTCTCTGCGCGAGGCGTGTGTCGCCGCGCGGCATCTGTACGCCAGGCATCGCAGGCTCCTCATTCGTCCAATGAATGCGGCAGCCATTGAGGCGGAGCTGTACGAGGGATACAGAGCGGCGAAAACCACCCTCCGGGAGGCTGTCCTGCGGGCCCGGGATCGGGCCCGTGAGGAGATGCTGGAGACTCTCGACAGAGATCCGTGGGGGCGCCCTTACAAGATGGTGCGGGATAAACTCCGCACCCGGGCCCCCCGCTGACGCAAAGTCTCCGGCCCCAGCTCGTGGAGGACGTGGTGAGCGCTCTGTTCCCTGCGCGAGGGGAACATCCGCCCCCGCCTATGGCTCCGCCACCTGCGGTGCCGGATGCGGACCACCAGGACGACAACGACGACATCCCGGAAGGGACCGGGGTGGACCTGAGAGTGGCGGTACGTAGGCTCAAGGCCAGGAATACCGCCCCAGGACCCGATGGCTTGCCTGGAAAAGCCTGGGTCCTGGCCTCGGAGGCTCTCGGGCCCCGACTGGAGGGGCTCCTAAGCGGATGCTTAGAGAGAGGCCAATTCCCGCTTCGTTGGAAGACGGGGAAGCTGGTCCTCATTCGGAAGCCGGGGCGCCTTGCGGACTCTCCGTCCGTATACCGGCCCGTGGTGCTGCTCGATGAGGTGGGCAAGCTCTTTGAAAGAGTCATTGCAAACCGCCTCGCCGAGCACCTTGCGGGGACGGGGCCGGATCTTGCGGAACACCAGTTTGGTTTCCGCAAGAGGCACTCCACGGTGGACGCCATCATGCGCGTGAGAGTCCTCACGACAGGGGATGCAGTGGCCAGAGGGGGGTTGTCTTGGCGGTGTCTCTCGACATCGCCAACGCCTTCAACTCCATGCCCTGGAGCTGCACTAGGGAGGCACTCCGGTATCACCGGGTGCCGACCTATCTCCGTCGTATAGTCGGGGACTATCTGATGGACAGGGCCGTCATCTACCCCGGTCGCAACGGTAAGTGGAACCGGCGAGAGATGTCGTGCGGTGTCCCACAGGGTTCGGTTCTGGGGCCACCTCTGTGGAACATCGGTTACGACTGGGTGCTGCGCGCCGACCTCCCTACCGGCATCAGCTTAGTTTGCTACGCTGACGACACGCTGGTACTGGCACAAGAGGGGTCGTACGAGGCGGCGGCGGAAACTATGACACGCGAGGTTGCGATAGTCGTTGAGAGGATTCGGCAACTAGGTCTCGAGGTGGCTCTGCACAAGTCCGAGGCCATGCACTTCCATGGTCCTCGGAACAGGCCACCACCGGGATCCTCAGTGATGGTAGGACGGGTATCCATCGGCGTCGAGTCGACGCTGAAGTACCTAGGACTCGTCCTCGACGGCCGATGGAACTTCGTTGAGCACTTCCGACGTTTGGCTCCCAAACTGGAACGGATCGGGGCTGCCTTCAGGCGGCTCCTGCCGAACCTTGGGGGGCAAAACGCCTCCTGCCGGAGGCTCTACGCGGGGATCGTGCGGTCCATGGCCCTTTACGAGGCCCCGGTGTGGGCGCGTGGTTTGGCGCGGCTTGCCGTCCACTACCTGAACGCGCCCAAAGGGTGGTTACCGTGAAAATGGTTCGCGGCTACCGCACGATCTCCCGCGAGGCGGCGATCCTCCTTGCCGGATTGCCGCCATGGGATCTGGAGGCGATAGTCCTCTCGCGCCTGCACGAATGGCACGCGGAGGCACTATGCCGGGGGGAAACCCCGCTGCCGCGGCAAGTTGTCGCGCAGCGGACAGACTTCCGGCACGATCTCATGGTGACATGGAGAGAGCGACTGTCGCAACCCCGTGCAGGGCACGCCACTATAGCGGCGATAAGACCTTTCTTTGAGGAGTGGCTTGAGAGACGCCACGGCATCCTCACCTTCCACCTGACCCAGGTCCTCACCGGACACGGTGTGTTGGGGAGGTTCCTGCACCGAATCGGGCGGGAGGAAACGCCCGGGTGCTCCCACTGCGAGGATGGACCGGAGGACACGGTGGAACACGCCGTGGAGGTATGCCCTGCTTGGGCGGAGCACCGCCGTGTCCTCGTAGCGGCGATAGGCGGCGGCGACCTCTCGCGTCCGGCCCTGGTCGAAGCCATGGTCCGGAGCGAGATGGAATGGGATGCCGTCACCACCTTCTGCGAAGCAGTGATGCTAGCGAAGGAGGTGGCGGAGCGGGAGAAGGAGAGAGCAGCAGCTTTCCTCCCCGGCCGCCGCGGGAGACACCCCGGGCGTCGGGGGCTACGTCGTGGCCACCGACCACCGTAGGCGCGGGCGTCCGTCCGTCCGTCTAACGACGACAGGCCGTGTCGACGGCGCGTTTTGTTCCATGCGCGCCTCAAAGAGCTGTCAGCAGCGTGAAGGGGCCCGCAAGGGCCGACGCCTGCCGGGGCTGCGGGCTGTTCGAAAGAGATACCGCGGCTCCGGAACGTAAGGGCACTGAAGGAACACGGATGGTTTTTAGTCAGTAAAAGTCTGACACTCCCTTACGCTCCACCCAGAGCGAAAGGCGTCATTAGATGATTTTTCATCCGCAAAAAAAAAAGGGTCAAGGTACGTTGTCTAAACAGAGTGTTCACTTTTACTGAATTTATTTTAATATTTATTTTGTTTGAAAATTTCACTTTTTTATTTTACGGGTTTTAATTTAATATTTAATTTTTCTACACTTCTACGGACGACTAGTATTACTTGTGGTTTCATTTATTGCATATATGTGGGACCCATTCTGTATATATATATATATATATATATATATATATATATATATATATATATATATATATATATATATATATATATATATATATATATATATATATATATATACAGTGTGTCCGGTCACGGACTAGCGATACTTTAGGTACTTATAATACAGCTATTTTAATATAAAATACACTACACACTGAGGTCTAATCCCCTCCCCCTCTATTTGGCAGCCATTTTGTTTTTTTCTTGAGATATTCTATACGCGTTTACGAAAAATGTCATATCTCTCAAAGTTTTAGTCTTACTGAGCTAAAAATTAACTCATTTGGAGGCCAATAATATTGTTTATCGTTTACATTATCAAAATTTTTGTTGACATACTTGTAACTTAGAAGAAAAAAAATTTAACTTCCAACAAATATTAAAAAAATATGCTAATCGGCAAATTATTGTAAATTACTGCAAAAGCAACCCCGTTCACCCTTTTTATTTTTATACTAGATCGACAGATTTTGAGTTAAGCTACAATACAACATAAAGTTTACAGCTGTATCTTTATTACTTTAAGAATTATTGTTGTTTGAACATAGCATATGCGCAAACACAAAAGGCCTTTGTTAAATGACAACAGGCACTGCCTGCCTAGGAGTAATAGTAATCTGAGATTACTTATGATCTTCGATGAATTAGAGATGATGAATTAGAGATCAGAGAATCAGAATCATCATTTATAAGTATATAATAATAATAAATATAATAATAATAATTTAATATAATAATAATAATTTGAGAGCAGGCAGCACAGAACACTATTACTCCTAGGCAGGCAGTGCCAGCCTTTTGTGTTTGGGCATACGCCATGTTCAAACAACAATAATTCTTAAAGTAATAAACATACAGCTGTAAACTTTATGTTGCATTGTAGCTTAACTCAAAATCTGTCGAACTAGTATAAAAATAAGAAGGGTAAACGGTGTTGTTTTTGCAGTAATTTACAATAATTTACCGATTAGCATATTTTTTGATATTTATTTGAAGTTAATTTTTTTTTCTTCAAAGTTACAAGTATGTCAACAAAAATTTTGATAATGTAAACGATAAACAATATTATTGGCCTCCGAATGAGTTAATTTTTATCTCAGTAAGACTAAAACTTTCAGAGATATGACTTTTTTCGTAAACGCGTAGAGAATATCTCGAGAAAAAAACAAAATGGCTGCCAAATAGAGGGGGAGGGGATTAGACCTCAGTGTGTAGTGTATTTTTATATTAAAGTAGCTGTATTATAAGTAGCTAAAATATCGCTAGTCTGTGACCGGACACACTGTACATATATGCCTCCAAAAACAAATTGGAAAAGGTAATAGATAAATATATTAGCATTACCTTATAAAGCAATTAATAGATAATTAAATTTTGTGACGGGTTGTAATCCAAGTCAAAATACATTTAATCATCATCACTGAAGTGCAGCAGTGGTATAATCTGTGGCCAAACGAACGGAGCCGGAAGAGAACTCGTATTATTGTGAAATGGAGCAAGCTTAGGTTAGCAATGAGTAAAAAGTAAGTAAGTAAGTAGTAAGTAAGCTTTGGGGACGGAAAAGAAACTTTCGAAGATGAGCCATGTTCTGGTCGAACGCCAACAATCACAATCCCAGACATTTGACATACAGGACCCACAAGTGACCGTGAAATTTCCTCCACGACAACGCCCGTCCATAGGTACATGATACTCAACTTTCTCATTCTTTGCTCACCCTCCTTACATTGTTATCTTCAAATTTAGCGCAGACAAACTTCTTTTTTTACGGAAAAGCTTACGAACGCAGACGTGGTGGATATCCAATATCGTATAACCACGGTGCTTCAAGCGATTCTACGAGGAGCGTTTTCTGGCAGTTTCTCACAGCTTTACAACTACATCCTTTGTTAAGGCATTTATGATGGTGGTATTTAGATTGAAACTCCTTATTTCCTTTATTTTCTGACACCATTCACCGAACTTTGGATTTTGGACGGATTTTTGGGAGATATACTCGACTAAAAGTTTTGATAATTATCCTCATATTTTTTTCTGCACGCATTAAGTGGCTGTGACACAACTTCTGCGCTTTTTAAAAAGGGAAAAAATAATTTTTAAAATTTTTTGAGAAACTGACTAATTTGGATAAACTAGCTGCAGCATTTGAGGAAGAAAATTGTTCGGCACAGAGATTATTAGAGAGTGGAACTCAAACCTTATTGGCAGTCCATAATGCTCCGAAATCTGTGAAAAGTCTCGATCATCTTCGTTGTACGCCTTACGTCAAGTCTACAAAACTTAATAAACCTGTGCAGCTTTCAAATATTCCACCAACAAGTGCAGCTGCTCATCAACATTTCAATCGTGTATATTATCAAGTTCAAACTTGGTTAGGGCATGATGTGGAACCCCAGGTATGGGGTTGGGCAATGCGAAACGATTTTCTGGAGCCTATCATGACAATTTTACCACCTGCTCCAGAAGATTTGCTAAATACAATTTTCTGCAACTACAAGAGTGGTTGTGGTTCGCGATGCGGATGCAGGAAAGTCGGCTTGCAATGCTCTTTAGCTTGTGGATAATGTAATGGGCAGTACGCAAAGTAACTCGGAGCACATCCCTCTCCATAGCTTGCAGGATGACTTTAAGCTTCCTCATGAGTCCAAAAGTAAACTTGCCTTCGGGTCGCGAGGCTGTCGTCCACGTCGTCACGCTTTGTGCCGCCTCTGCTCTCAATGTCTCTTGTAAGGCTTGTTGTGGATGACAGTTATTAAAAATATTATTCGGCCTATTTATGGAAAAGGGTGATATGGCAATAGCAACAGTAAATATACGAGAGGGATTTACGTCTGATTTATTAATGATGATCATGCTATCTCCAGCTGCATCATAGTTTTTAATAAACATGTTGTGGATAACAGGTAATAATAATATTATGCGGTTCAGTTACGGAAACAAGATTAATTGGGTGCGTTTCGCAGAAAAAAGCGCTAGCAAGCGCTTGTAACCAAAATGGCGATCGTAAGCGGCAAGCGCTGTCAAATCGTAAGTAGCTATTTTCCTCTAGGACACTTAGTTTTAACCGGGGAACCTAACCTAATTTAAATATATGTTTGTGAAGTATTCATATTAAAAACTTATCAATCATGAATTTTTAATAACATGTATATTTCTATTCATGTCATTATATTACTTAAAACTAATATTGCAAAAAACAACTTATAAACTCTACTTCAAAACAAACAAATTAAATAAGCAAAATGGCGGATTGTGTCAGCGCTACTGAAGTAGCAATCGTGTCCTGGCCGAAAACTATTTTAGCGCTAGTAAGCGCTTGCTAGCGCTTTTTTCTGCCAAACGCACCCAATGGTAATAGCTACAACGCTTAGAGGAAACAAAATTTAAAAATATGTAGAATCCGCCTACAAAGAACGAAAAAGAATATCATAACTTCGACATAACTTAATAGCTTCGAAAGTCGAGTTTTAATTCTTTGATGTACTAACTTGGGCTAACACCGACTTCTGAAGCTATTAAATCATGATACGGAGATTATTTTATTATTTTTAATTATTTTAAAGTTAGTCTCACCCTCAAAGTAACAACTAGAATTTCGTCTAAATATTTACGTATTATAAAACATTCATAACCTATTTTATCACCCTTAGGGAAGGATTTTTTTTCAAATTTGATTGAGACTCAAACTAAGAAGAATCAAAACTTCCACAATACATGACGAAGATATCGCGTAATATAATAACAAAAACAAACAAAAAATAACTAAAAATAAAGTACAGCCGTATTGAATAGCTTCTCCTTTTTGTCGTGGGATAATTAAAAAATTGCGTAACAAATATTTTTATTGCAATAAAAATACTAACAATCATTATACGCTTATTTTTGAAGTGAAACTTCCGTAGTGGAGAAATTTAGAACGGTATTCAAAAAAACGTCACCTTTTCTTGTAACGTTTTAACGCCGGGGCTGCATGAGTATGGGCCTGCGGGAAATAAGACCTAGCTAAGGGAAATTCGAAATAAAATGAGAAATATCCAATCTAGTCTACATATTTTAATGAAAATAATTGGTTTTGTACAAAGACTCTAAAAAGTACGAACGAAAAATTGTAACATTTGCCATTAAGAAAAACAGAATGAAAAATTTCTGAAAAATCTTGCTAGTAGGCTGTATTTTACCATGGTAGGATAATAAGGCCTACTGCTTTAACTTACACAAATAATAAAACTATACGTAATATATTAAATATTTGTAATCAATCACATCAATCACATGAATAAGCAATTAGGATTTAAGATTTAAAAAAATTGCCTCGCCTGACACTTAAAGTCTTTAGTATAATGATGAAAACACTGACAACCGTACATGTTTATCATCAGTGCGTCGGTTGTGTCTCGAGTTGAGTTTAGTTTTAGGTTGAGTATTGGGTTATTGGGTTCCCCCTTAATAGGTTCCTCTCTTGTCGTTGCCGGGGGGCTTAGGAGCCGTGGCTTGGTAGTAGTTACGTTGTACCAGTTCTGGCGCACTTGTAGTTACGTTGTACCAGTTCTGGCGCACTTGTAGTTACGTTGTACCAGTTCTGGCGCACTGAGTCAGAAGTGGTACAAGTACGACGTTCGTCGACTCCCGATCCTAAAAAAAAAAGGGTTTTGGCATGCTCTGATCCATTTTTGCGTAGGATGCACGGTTCCGGAGATGTGCAGATCAATACCTCTTATCTAATTGATATCCGGTGCGGGCCTCCACCGTCATTAGCACTCCATTGTTCTTATCTACTTATCTATTGTTCGTTCAATACCGTCATTATCTATTTTTCCTCAGCGTGGTGCTATTGTATTAGACTCCTTTGTTCCTATCTACACTAATCTGACTCATTAATAAAACACTACCTAATTTTGTTAAAATTTTTATTTATAAAATACAAAATCTTATTACTTATTATCTATAAAATAGGAGCGAAACATCTCATCCACTAAAATATCGTTGTACAATGTGTTCCCTGTAAATATACTCGTAAAACTATGCATTGAACATCCCTGAAACTTATATAGCAAATACATTAAGCAATATTCGCCACAAACTGAAGTCCACTTATTCTGAATCCTATCAACATTCCAGTTCCATCTTTTACAATTTCTTTTTAAAAAACTCTAGATGATATCGTACAGGTGCTCGTCTGTATGAATCAAAATATTGACCGACGTCATTCGTATCGATATACAAAGCTACCCAATGTGACCCTGGTTTATCATCTGTACCCAAATTGCATATTACATTTATTACCCTACTTTTTATTAACTAATAGTTTACCTAGTCAGGTCATAAATTCTATTACATGTTTAATATAAAATAATTGAAACAAGTTTGTTCATTATGTAACCATTTATATACCAAAATGAACTTAACAAAACATAGATTCTTATGACACTATAGTTTATTCAAAATGACCTCCGTGATTTTGAATACAGGCCTTCAATCTGCGCGGCCAGTCGTCTATCGCACCACGAACGAGGTCCATGTCAATATCGGCGGCTGCCTTAATCAAGGATGTCTTGAGTGACTCGAAATTGGGATGAGGCTTTGAGCACGCCTTTTCCTCCAAGTGTTGCCATATCTTGTAATCTAACGGATTCAAATCTGGACTGGAGGAGGGCCAGTCTTCGTGTCGGAAGAAGTCGATTTCACGCGCCGCCAGCCAGTCTTGTGTGCTCTTCGCTCTATGAGCTGACGCCGAATCTTATTGGAATACCCAGTGCCTGTTATTGAACATGGTATGAGAAACAGGTTACACAAAGTTCGTCAGGACTGTATTTTGATACACAACTGCATTCGTTTTTAACCTTTCTCACAAAAACGTACCTCTGTTAAGCCCCAATAAGAAATTCCCAACCATACCATGAGCGAGGATGGAAAATGACCCCGTTGGACACGCGGAATACGGTTGCATGCTTCTTCACTACTGCGTGCGTACACCTTATCATTTTGTTTGTTGTAGCTCTCTTCTACGGTAAAAATTGTTTCATCCGGTAAAAGAATTTCCCGATATTTTTTTCCCGCGTACCGCTTCAACAAAGTGCGGCATCTCTTCAGTCTCAGGTCCATTAGACGAGCATTCAAACGATGTCCTGTTTTTCTTCGATATGCCCGAAGCCCTAAGTCTTCATTTAACACCCTTTTCACCGTGGTTCTGTTTAACCCCATCTGAAGGGCCAACAGTTTCTGCTTACGTTTGGGATTTCTTTGAATTCGCGCCTTTACAGCTTTTATCACTGCTGGAGTCCTAACAAATCGAGGGCGACCACTTCTTGACCTGTCATCTACACTAGAGTCTTCATTGTATCGTTTGATGGTACGATAAACGAATCTTTTGCTTATATTCAAATTTTTCAGTATGTCAAAAATTTGAATTGGCGCGGAACCGCAACGATGCAACGCAATAACTGCAACACGGTCTTTTTTAAGCGTCCACTCCATATGTAAATATGAGTAAAATTCTAAAAAGTATACAGTTTTATTTACATGAACAATTCGAATTCAATAAACTTTTTTGTGGCCAGCATTCTAAAAGAAAAGTTTTTACTGTGTGACAATACTTATGACCTGACTAGGTATATACGTTGGTACGTGGGTGTACATGGACAGTCTATTAGCAGCATAAACATTATTTTCTAGACGGGGGTGAATCTTTTTCAGATGTTGTTGTACATCTAGTGTATCCATGATATTACTGCTATTAGTAGATTATTACAGTACAGTACTCAATGACTAACACAGGAATGATCAATTATAGTGATTTCTAAATATTAAATTGCATTATTTTGTATTATTTTTGTACGTATTTGAGTCATCGATACACTGAACAGGATGACACGAAGTAACGCTGAGATAAACAACAGAATGTTAGATAAGCTTGTTGACGCATAAAGTTATTATCAATTGCACTGTAGAAATTCTTTAGATTAGAATTATTACTTACTGGTACTATATAAGACCAAGCAACTGCAGTCATGGAGTTAGTGTATGGTCGTTTAACCGCAGTGGATCTATCAATACTACTGTTACGAGCTTAAGGTTCGTGACAATAAAAATTGCCGATAGAATTACCTAAATTAACACTTTAATTTACACAAATTAAAGTTAAAAACACTAATAATTAAACACACTAATTCCTTTAATTCCGCTCCGAAGCTTCGCTTGTGTCGCCGAGTTCAACTCTCCTCGATCGCATCTTGCAGCGCCTATTTATATAAATTAGCAAAATATCCAGAATGTTCAATTAAACACGCGCAAGGTACCGAGAGTTCGAGTTTTAAACTTCAAGAAGTTTAGTTCTTCGGTTCGAGACTAGATGGCGCTAGTGCGCCGATTTGAGCGCGTAACACTGCCCCCTCCTAAGACATGCTCGTCCCGAGCATTATCGGCCCCATAATAACGTGCTAGGCGATCCACATGGACGATCTTAGGAGTCCCTCTTGCGCCTTTCTGTATCCGGTAGGTTACATCGTTGATCCTGGTCACAATCCGGTACGGGCCGTCCCATTTAGCTTGAAGCTTAGGAGACTTCCCTTTGCTGCGGACTGGATTGTGCAACCACACAAGTGAACCTTCGTCGAACCCTTTGTTGTTCATTTTGCGATCATACCGGGTTTTCATCTTTTCAGACATTTGCTGGCCCGATTGTCTGACGTGCTCATAAACGTCATTCATTTTGTTCCGCAAGTCATTTGCATAATCGGTTATACTGCGTGGAGCATCAGGTGGTATCCCGGTGATCAGGTCTGCAGGCAGCCGTAATTCTCTTCCAAAGTTTGCGAAAGCTGGTGTCACTGCTGTACTTTCTTGAACAGAACTTCGATATGACAACAAAAACGGTTGTATGTGCTTGTCCCAATCTCGTTGCCGATTGTCTACAACTTTTGCTAGGTACCTCTCCAATGTCTGATTAAATCGTTCTACCATTCCATCAGATTGCGGGTGATAAGAAGTCGTTCTTGTTTTATGAGTACCCATAACTCGGCAAGTTTCCTGGAATATTTGAGACTCAAAATTCCTTCCTTGATCGCTGTGAATCTCTAAAGGTACACCAAAACGACAGAAGACTTCATGAACTAGCTTATCAGCAACTGTTGAAGCTTCTTGATTTGGAATGGCGAAGACTTCTGGCCACTTAGTGAAGTAATCCATCACAACCATGAAATACTTGTTACCGCTTTCACTCTCCGGAAACGGCCCCGCCACGTCAATGGCTATTCTCTCCCATGGTGCACCAACATTGTACAACTTCAATGCACCTCTACTACGAGTCTGAGGTCCCTTTACAGCCGCACAACTTGCGACTTCAGTCCTCGACATCGTTTCGACAGTGGACCCAGTAAAACAGTTCTCGGATCTTCAGTAGAGTTCGTTTAACTCCCAGATGGCCTCCTGAATAATCATTATGGTACAGCTGTAGAACATCCGGTACTTTAGCTTTAGGGACAACCATTTGTGAATGACAGCTGTCTCCCCGAACATTTTCCCATTTACGGCACAGAACTCCATCCTGAAGCAGCAAGCTGTCCCACTGGGCCCAATAGCTTTTAGTGGTCGAACTCATCGCTGAGACGTCGCTCCACTTGGGCTTGGGAGCACTGGCCTTCATCCATTCCAGGATCGGCTTGATGTCCGGATCTTCCGGCTGTGCACGTTGAAAGCTGTCCTTCCACTCGTTGCTGAGGTGGTCTGCCCTGAGCATCCTCACGGATACCACTTCCTTACTCTCTTGCCTAGTACAATGTTTGCAATCTTCAGGACAAGGTCTTCGTGATAATGCATCTGCGTTGCCATGAGATTTCCCGCTGCGATTTTCGATCTCAAAGTCGTATTCCTGCAGTAGTTCAATCCACCTCGCAACTTGTCCTTCTGGATTTTTAAACTGCAATAGCCATTTTAGTGCAGCATGGTCAGTTCGTAAGTGAAATTTTCGCCCCAGAAGATATTTGCTAAAATGCTGCAACGACTTTACCACAGCTAGCAATTCGCGTCTTGTGACACAATAGTTCCTTTCCGGTTTTGACAACGACTTGCTGAAGTACGCTATCACGACCTCTTGGTCACCATTCCATTGAGACAACACACCGCCAAGTCCTATATCACTTGCGTCTGTGTCATCTATAAATTCTTTGCTCGCATCAGGGTATGCCAAAATAGGTGTTTTGCACAGACGGTCCTTGAGCTCCTGGAATGCGATATTACAACTTTCATCCCAGCAGAAATGTCGCTTCTCCTCGGTTAGCTTATGCAGAGGTTTGGCTATATCTGCAAAGTTCTTCACAAATCGCCGGTAATAGGAGCACAAACCCAAAAATGCTCTAACCTGCGTCTTGTCTTTTGGAACCGGCCAATCCTTTACAGCTGCGATTTTCTCCGGATCCGTGCGGATACCTTCTTCCGACACTACATACCCCAAAAAGTTGACTTGCCGTTTGAATAGTAAACATTTCTTCGGACTCAGCTTGAGATTGGTTTTCAAGGTGTTCCTCAAACGTACGGCCCACGATGATGATGTCATCCAAGTAGACCAGACAGGCATCGCCAATTAGCCCGGTAAGTACAAGTTCCATCAGCCTTTCAAACGTTGCTGGAGCATTGCACAACCCAAACGGCATTACTTTAAATTGCCACAGACCCTTTCCCGTCGAGAACGCAGTTTTCTCCTTGTCCTTAGGGTCAATTTCAACTTGCCAGTAGCCACTTTTTAGGTCCAGCGTGCTAAACCACTTTACTCCTGTAAGCATGCCCAGCGTGTCGTCAATTCTTGGCAAGGGATAGCTATCCTTCTTAGTAACGTCGTTCAGACGGCGGTAGCCAACACAAAACCGCATGCTGCCATCCTTCTTCTTTACCAGTACCACGGGTGAACACCATGGACTAGATGAAGGTTCAATAACACCATCCTTCACCATTCCCTCAATCATGGTTTCCACTTCCTTTTCACGTGCTACCGACAATCTTCTTGGCCGCTGACGGATAGGCAATTCTTCACCTGTGTTTATTTTGTGTTGAACTAAACCAGTCTTTCCTATGTCAGCATCGTTTGATGAGAATACATCGGCGTACTCGAGTAACAACTTCTTCGCCTTGACCAATTCGTTCGGGGACAGAACACTGCGACAGTCTTCCAAAAGTGTGGTCACTCTCTTTTCTGAATCCTTGCTGGGGGTCCCACTCGATATACATTGGCACTGACGTAACCAATCCACTTCCTCACAAGTACCAACCAGTGTGCCTTTTTCTATAATCTGTTCCCGGTCGCCAAGGTTCAGCACACGTACTCGTGAGATGTCAGTGGTCCTGAACAAGGTTCGAGCTACTTTCCATGGAAGGTCATTGTTTACCCTTTCCACAAGTACACAACGGTGAGCTTGCCCAGCGTTTCGAGGAAGACTAACCGGAACAATCGTTTCCGATCTCGGCGGAAGAACAGTCTTCTTGATGCTGTACACGTTCTCTGGTAACGCACCTTCCATAAAAAGTTCCTCCTGTCCACATTTCAAAACACCTTGCTTAACGTCGATCTCACAACAATTATTCCTCATAAAGTCTAGGCCTAGGATGCAGTCGTCCATTATATCAGCCACGATGACATTATGCAGGTAGATCACGTTGCCAAGCTTCAACTCCATCTCCTTCTCTCCACGGACGGGTATACGCTGACCGGTGGCTGTTACCAAATTAATGCGTTCTCGGTTGTATGCGGAGTCCCCAAGGAACTGACTTATAAGTTGGGAACTAACAACCGTACGAGAGGCTACAGTGTCTATGGTCAGTTTACACGGCATTCCGTTGACCTCGCCCTTGATGATTAGACTGTTCCCATCATGGGTTTGTAAGATCGAGATCCCTGGGGCTCTTTTAACATCAGCCAGCACCCGCCCCGCAGTTCTGGCTTTTACTCGTTTCCCTGCTGCTGCAGGGCGGTGCTGTTGGCCGCACTACCCTCCTGAGATCGTTCACCTTCCCTTTCTAGGGTTCGCTTAGGGCAGCTGGATCGAAGATGGCCCTTTTCCCCACAGCCATAGCACCTAGGGCTGTATCCTCTGTTGCGGTCGCGAACTGTAGTTGCTGCAACCTCCCTGATGCGATGGGAACGATGATCCTGCCGCACGGCTTCCACCTCCAGTGCGTGGGCCAAGGCGTTCTTAAGCGTGTCGTGGTGCCCGAGTCTCACAGCAGCTCTGACTTCAAGGTCGCGGATGCCGTCGATGAATGTCTGAACCAGGTTCCCTTCAATGAGCGCAGGTACAGACTGGTACGCTTTTCGAACCATCTTCTCCACCTCAAGGGCCCACTGCTGCAGGTTCTCGTTGCTGCGCTGCACGCGATCTTTAAGCTGCGCGCGAAAGACGTGTTCCAGATGAGCGTCGCCATATCTCGCTTCCAAGGCCTCAAGAAGCTGCTCATAGGTCACTTTCTTACCGACAGCTTCCAACACAGTTAAGGCTTGGTCGCGCAGGCCTAGGGTGAGTGCAGTCATGGCTTGGCTTTTATTCCAGCCGTTCGCCTCCATGACGGCCTCGAACTGTATTTTGTAGGCCGACCAGGAAGAGGTCCCGTCGAACGGCGGCACTTTGAATCCACGTAGCGAAGGTGCTGCAGCTACTACGGGAGCTGTAGTTCCATCCCCAAGTTTGAGGTCGTTTAGCGTTTTCTTCACGTCAGCCATCACGTTGTCAACCCGATTGTTCACATGGTTGATTCGGGTTTCATGTTCTTCGATTCGGGTTTCAGCTTCCGACAGGCGGTTGTTGTGTTGAGCAACCCTATCCTTCACGTCCCTTATCTCTTTTCCAAAGGTAGCGTGAAGGTCCTTCATGAGGAGCATCTGCTCTTCCGACCGACGAGCCTGTTCCGCCTGCTGATCTTCCAACCGACGGCCATGTTCCTCCTGTCGGCGAGCCTGCTCCTCCTGTCGGCGAGCCTGCTCCTGCAGCATCACCATCAGAGCACCTAAGTCAGGTGCTGCAGATGTAGTAGCTACCGACGGGCCTGCAGCCGGTGGCTGGCCCTCCGACGTCTGCGGCGTTGCACCACCAAATCTTCGTTGGTCCGTCTCCTGCTGGCGTTGACTTCTGGTACGGACACCCTCCGTTTCCTCCTTAGGTAAAATCGGCATTATTTTATACCAATTGTTACGAGCTTGAGGTTCGTGACAATAAAAATTGCCGATAGAATTACCTAAATTAACACTTTAATTTACTTTACACAAATTAAAGTTAAAAACACTAATAATTAAACACACTAATTCACTTAATTCCGCTCCGAAGCTTCGCTTGTGTCACCGAGTTCACTCCTCGATCGCATCTTGCAGCGCCTATTTATATAAATTAGCAAAATATCCAGAATGTTCAAGTTCACGCGCAAGGTACCGAGAGTTCGAGTTTTACAGTTCGAGTAACTACAAGAAGTTTAGTTCTTCGGTTCGAGACTAGATGGCGCTAGTGCGCCGATTTAAACGCGTAACACTATATTTGTGTTACTTCAAGGCATCAAAGGCCATAGATGTAAGTGTTTATTCTATTACCAAACTTACTTTTCTTTCTGTTATTTTCTTACGTGTGTATGATTTAGTGTTAACAAATTATATTTAAATATTGTGTGTGTATATGATTAAGACGTGGTAGCTCAGATGGTTAGCGCAAGCTGTAAATTTCACAGTACGTGACCCGGGTTCGACCCCCGCCGGCACCACTTAAATTGTTACTTGCAATTTTAAGTGCTGATTTACCACGTGCTCGGTGGTGAAGGAAAACATCGTGAGGAAACCTGCATGTCTGAGAAAATTTCGAAGGCATGTGAAGTTCGCCAACACGCATTGAGACCGCGCTGCGGACATTTCCTAGCCATAAATACAAAGACAATAGCAGAAAGTAAAAAGTTAAAAAATACTTTTTTAACAATGACAGTCATTAGTTGATCATTAGTGAATGTGATTCTGTTTTCTTAAATTACAGGAAGAAAAGAGCAGAAGGAAGAAATGGGATGATGGGAAGTAATGAAGAATGAATTGTTATGTGAAGTTTGTTGGAACAAACATATTTTAGTCACGTGTAAATACTTTTAACATTTTGGTTCAAAATGACACAAAATCTAAAAAAATATTAGATACATCATCGACATGGACGGATTTTACATTACATATCCCCATAAACATTTTCAATGTAGAGAAATGGCTATTCTAGACGTAAAACTATCTAATAAAAATGATTCGTTTATCGATCATTATTTGTTTCGGTCAAGTTATCCTTTCAATTATTTGTCGCCAAAAGACAAAAAAACTGTTCGTTATTGTGAAACACACGTGCACGGCATTCCATATTTTGATGTAACCGAAGAATTAAAATGTGCCTACAAACAAGAGAACATCATTCCCATATTAAATTGGTATATTAGAAATTTGTGCGAAGACGAAGTGATCGCATACAAAGGTGGTTCAACAGAAAAACAAATTTTAAAAATGTTGACGACGAATGATAGAATTTTTAATATTGAAGAATACAAATGTCCAAAATACAATGGTTTGGTAAATGTCATAAATTTAAACAAACGTTATGTGTGTAATAATCATATATTTGCAAAAAATAATCACAAAATTTTACATTGTTCTTGTGACGAAGTGTGGGTTTTTTACAAGTGGTTATTACTTGAAAATAAAATTTTAAATTAATCATAAATTTTGTTTGATTTTTCAAAAACATTAGTTATAGTATACTATATAATACAAAGGTGGTTCATCAGAAAAACAATTTTTAATATTGAAGAATACAAATGTCCAAAATACAATGATTTGGTAAATGTCATAAATTTAAACAAACGATATGTGTGTAATAATCATATATTTGCAAAAAATAATCACAAAATTTTACATTGTTCTTGTGACGAAGTGTGAGTTTTTTACAAGTGGTTATTACTTGAAAATAAAATTTTAAATTAATCATAAATTTTGTTTGATTTTTCAAAAACATTAGTTATAGTATACTATATAATACAAAGATGGTTCAACAGAAAAACAATTTTTAATATTGAAGAATACAAATCGCCGTCCCCGGAGAATAAAATGATAACTGCCATTATCTTAGTGTTAGTGTTATGTCATTTTTGGGATCTGTGGGTAGAAATACATCTGCTCAATTTTTTCGTAATTTTTATACAGTTATTTTACGAAGTTACAAAATTTTACAATAGTATTCAAAGATTTAACACAGGCCTTAAAATACGAGAATAAAGTTTTAATATAATATTATCGAAATGCATTCCTACTTGATAGTATTACAAATAGCCATAGAATTATGTTCTCGTGAAAAATATTTGAGTCGATAATGATAAAAGCAGTTATCATTTTATTCTTGTTCAAAACCAATCACTCGCTTGGTATAAAGATGTGTTAGTAAAACTACTTTTAAGGTTTGAACAGTAAGACTTATTGCCATTCTCTTCACTCACTTAGATTATACGAAAACGCAACTGCCATGGTAGATACAAACTCGCCGATGATTCCAGCGTATTGGTAATGTTCACTTACATAGTGACAAATTAATCGAAAATAGAAAACGAAAATGAAAGAAATGAAGATTTCTCACCAGATGAATCTGAATATTTGTCGAGCCCAGAAATAATGAAAATATTATAACAATGCGAAAGTCCATCAAGCATTGGAGGAAACTCATATTACATAGACACAGCCAGTTAGAATATAATAAGAATACCATCAACTATTTCCAACATATCTTTAGTTTTGAACACAATTTATCTAGTACCACACCTTTTAGTCGTATATGAAGCTGCAAGACACTCCTATTGTATTTTTGATTTGATACAAACTTCACCACATGAAAGTTATGGACTGTAGAGGTACAAAACAAAACTGTCATCAAAAAGACCAACCAAGGGAAAAAATACAAGAAAACTTAAAAAAAATTTAAACGAAAAACAAGATGTTAAGAATAATAATTAAAAAATTAAGGAGAATCGTATAAAGGGTGTAGATCGAAGAAAATGTACGACAAAAAAGTTTTAAAAGTTAGTTGTTAAAGTGACCGAAGAAATATGGCGAAAAATTTAACTTATAAGCAGAGAGAGAGTACATAATGCAGCAATATTATAAAATAAGAGATCACGAGAGACACTGAAAACTATCGTAAATCATACAATCGTCAAAGATGTTAAGTAAATCACCGTAGAGCAAAAACGCAACCAAACTCAATCGATCAATTACTTCTTTATAATAGACTCAAAAAAAGAACAAGTGCGCAAAACATTCTTCATAAATACTTTAAGAATTTCACATCAAACTGTTTATACACTACTAGAAAATTCTAAACCTGACGAAAATTTTATGGACAAACGAGGGCGACATGAAAATATACCACGTAAAATACACATTGCGACAGAAGAGAGCATCATAAAGCACATTGAATTGTTCCCTACAGTTGAGTCCCATTACGTAAGAAAAGATTCTAAAATGAAATACCTCTCAGAACTACTTAATATATCCAAAATGTACCGCCTCTACAGAGCCTGGTTTGGACAGCAAAGATCTGACTGCCATTTAGCCGCTAAATGTCAATACGAGACAATATTCAGCACCAAATTTTTTTAACGAAAAAAGACCGATAACGAGTGCTCTCAGTGTGCTCATTATTGATAGGCTGATTCAGAAACTCAAGAAATATTGCAAGAAAAATATGATGATCGTCAAAAAAAAACAACGTACGGCAAATTAAAAAAGAAGAAAAAGAATCTGTTGATCCTTCAAAAACAACTGTAGCAATCTTCGATTTGGAAAAGGTTTTGAGCATCCCACAATCTGAGGTTCGATTTTTCCACTACAAAAGGAGGTATCACATTTATAATTTTAAGGTATATGATGCTACTCAAAGTAAAGTTGTTATGTTAGGCATGGTCAGATTGCTATAAGGGGGGCATATGGAATTGGTAGTTGCTTACGACAATTTCTACTTAATGAGAAATCAAGAGGCATCCATAACATATGATTTTACTCCAACGGTTGTTGCGGACAAAACCAAAACAGATTTATATACGCTTTATATCTTTATGCTGCACGGAAGCTTCAATTGAATATCACACATGGATTCTTTGAATCCGGCCACGACCAGAGTTTTCGATTCATGTCACCATTGAACGTGAAACAAAACACAGAGTTGTATACACGCCTGATCACAATCATTATGAACTCGAAAGTATAAAGGAGTTAGAAAATAATAAACTGGTTAGAAAATGAGGAGGGCCAAAAAATATCATGGATTCAAATCATGGAAGTAAATGCCTCATATTCAAATCGCATTGGTAAGGCCAGTTACCAAGCCTAAATCCTGGCTATGAGCCTGAACTCCAAACGTTATACACTAAGCCTATTTCAATAAGCTATGCTTTATATGATGATCTTATGAGCTTCCGTAAGACGGGAGCTATTCCAAGTTACTATCGTGGTTTTTACGAGTTCTTTACTTATGACAGTAACTGTTCTGGTAGCAATAACGACAGTGAGGAAGATCGTTATGATTAATAATCATCATCACCGTCATTATCATCATTACAGCCCTTCACAAGTCCACTGTTGAATATAAGCCTCCCCCAAGTAATGCCACAAAGCACGGTACTGAGCCACCTGCATCCATCGACTTCCTGCATGTCTTACCAGGTCGTCACTCCATCTGTTTTATTAATAACAAATTATGTAATAGATAATACTAATAATTTCTTTCTCGTAATAATAATTTAGATATCAAGTGACCATAAAGCTGACTTTAACTAATATCAAATAGGTACAACGATTAAGAAAAATACTGTTTTTTTTTTTCAATTTTGTTTTGATTTTCGAGGAGTGAGAACCTAGTTTTGTTTGCTATTCAACAATTTGTAAGACATTCGTTACAAAGCTAATTTTAAGAAACTTATATTGAATAAAACTAATGTTGAATACTATATCATAGTTTTATTGGGACACCAAACTAAAAGTCCTTATCAGAAAAAAAGTTTTACAATATTTCCTAGAATAAGACGATATTAAAGTATTATCATGATCACTTGCAGCTTAAAAACCCGTAAAATAAAATTATAAGTAAAGGGTGCAATATTTGACTATGGTCAGGCTGTACGGAGAATAAAATGATAATCGACATTGTACAACTTACACAATGATTGATTTTGACTAACTTCTTATTTTTTAAATAATATCTCTATTTTACTAATTAGGCGTGTTCCACTTAAATATTTCGAACACACAAAAAATAACTTTTTTTCAAAGCTAACAATCATCAGTCTACGTTCAGTATTTAAGGAGTAAATAACGAAAACATGTTTTTTGTTTTTCCTGAAAAGTTGCAATTTTGTGATTATCATTTTATTCTCTGGGGACGGCGAAATGTCCAAAATACAATGATTTGGTAAATGTCATAAATTTAAACAAACGATATGTGTGTAATAATCACATATTTGCAAAAAATAATCACAAAATTTAATATATCCAAGTCACTCCGAGTGGGTTTGGTGAGTCCACTTCGTACATGTGTTGGTGGGCTGTGGCGAGAGGGGTGCTCTCTCCCCATACTGCTGCAGTCGAGTGTTGGTATGGCTATGCCCCACTCGCCCTATCCTCCGCGTCTCTGACGGGGCTGCACGGTTAATTGATGCGTTGGTGGTGGAGCTGCGAGGGGACAGGAGTGTTGGTATTGCGAGGCGCCACTCTCCCTACCCTCCGCAGTCGAATCTTGGTTGGCGGCGGAGCCATAGACCAGATCCGCCGCTGGGTTCGGGAAGGCTTGTGCTTCTGAGCGCTCGTTTTTCCTGGCCCCATGGTCTTCGCGCACTGGACACGGGGGCGTCTGTTGCGCATGTGAACGTTGAAGGCCGCGAAAGAGGGTGCGCTATGTGTTCCGGTGCGCCTTATCTGAGATGGAGATGGGGTAGGAGTGGTCCTCTCTCAAGAAGGGCTGCCATAGGACGGCCAGCGGATGTGTGCGAAAGCGTTCGATATGTGTGAAATACACGACGAAGGTGGAACCAAGGGGTTTTAGTCGGTGCTAGTCCGACTAACCTGTCCTTGCCACTGCGAAACGGGTATGCGTAGGCATTTATTTACCCATGTAAAAACGGGCTATTTAGTTGGTTGTTGGGTTGAGTGTCCTCAAAATAGAATTTCTGTCTCAACAGAGTGTAATGTTAGGAAGGATGTCAATGAAAGAGAGACGTGTTTATCTACTCAATACTTTAATTATACTGCTCCCATTCTAAACTTAACATAGATATATATTGACGTGGGGCTGCACTACACTACACCTCCCACCGACAAAAAAAATAAAAAAAATTAGGCTATCGATCTATTTTTTTTTTCAATCCTGAAAATAAATTCCTAAAATTATTCTAAACAAATTAATATCTTTATTAAAACAATAATCTAAGACATATCTAGGACGTAAAAATGCATAGTCACAGTAGTATAATTGGCATAATCAGGCATAATTATGTATAAAATAAAATTATGTATTGATTTTGCGAAAGTTTACAATATTATTTATTCGTATCCATAATAATTTCGTTATTATGCCTATCATTTATGTTCTTTTCATGTTCTTTTATATTTCAATATTTTATTATTTTTCTTTCATATCTTTACTTCATTCTTAGTTAACCATTATTTATTTTCCATACCTAGCACTTTAGCTATTCATTCATACCTAGCACTTTAGCTATTTATTATATATTTGTGTCATTTCTTTCACGTCACTTTCACGGCTCTCGTACATACATGATCAAGAATATGAGCAATATTCCTATTTCATATACAATTCATAATAAGTTATCATTTCCCACATTAAAATTACATTAAAACTTATTTCGCATTTAATCGTGTCCGAATAACCTTAAAAAAAAATTAAACGGTGATTAGGTTTTCCAAAGTACGTATACGGAAATGTTTGCGATTACATCGAACTATGACCACACGTTGTGATTCACACCTAATTTTAAGAAAACAACAATATATTATGACATGAATATACGTATTAATTTAACGTTGTTAGAAATATTATGATGTTCATTATAGCGTATACAAATAAAAATTCAAAATATCACTATAACAGTTATGTAACAAAACATTAATTTATTTAAACATTGAGAAGAGCAATTTTAATATCTATAGTCAATGTCAAAGTTTTAACAATGCATTAAAATTATATCGTGTGTAATGATATAATATCATTTTCAAAAGGTATAAGACTTTTATATAGGTATGTTAATAAACATTCATTATTTAAGTAGATAAACTTATTAAGTAGATAAATTTTTTAAGTAGATAAACTACAATCAGATAGTATATATAGTCTCTAACTCCCGTCAAAAGAATCTTTTCTTTGTATTGTTTATCATTCGCTTATTAGCGCGTGACCGTTAGTTGGCAAAATATGATAGTCGTTTAATATTACATGTTTTGTCACACGGCGGTTCTAGTGCAACATAATCATAATAATTAATCATAACAACAGGGATCAAATACAAGTTACAATCTCAGCCGCGTAAGCGGTTTGTGACACTTTTGTTTTAATTTCTAAGTATAATCATGGGAACGTTTTTTCGATTACGTTGTATAATGGTACCTAGTTTTAACCATGCATTCAAATGATATTGTAAATAAAATGAATTTAACTATCCCCATAGTATAATATAGTCTGTACCTCTAAATATAGATTGTTACATTCAATTTAAAATTCATTTAGTAAAAGTATTATCTTTTTTACATAGGTACATTAACTAAAAATCATTAATTAAGTTATTTATAATTTCGAAAACTCATTTTTCATGACATGAAATTTATATAAAAAAAGAAAACACTACTAGGTACACAGCTCAAATTTGTTTTACAAATATTTATTAACATTAAAAATAAACAATTTTATTTCAACCAGATAACATAATTTTAAGTTCCGTTGTCTTTTATAAAGAAAAACGTAAAAAGAATACCATTACATTAATAAATTTATAATAATAGTGTATCGATATACTCTGTACTTTATGAGCAAAATATAAACCAAATATAGTTTAAAATGTACAAATTTTATATAAAAAACATATGATAGAAAATCCAACCAGAATTATTGGAAATGTGAATTAATGTGTCTAAATATGAAAAAAAAATCGTAAATTCATAAACAAAAAAAACAAATGTGGTTAAACAATTACGCGCACAATACATACACACACACAACACATTTTCGCGTAATTGTGTAAATCGATCCCTATAGTTATTAAATGTGTAACTCGTTAGTCGCATTTTAGGATTTGTTAGTCGCATTTTAGGTAGCATTAAAGCAAAATAACTACCTATCTCACTATTAGATTATCATACATTTATCACACTTTTTAATTTGCTCGGGGATCCCCTTATTATCCCGTATTGTCATCAATTAATAGGCCTTTTATCATAATTCTTGTACGTACTTTCTTTTTTTCTTAATATTTTTGACATTTAGCTAGCTCTCTTTCTCTCCATTCGATTATATATATTTATTTATTTATTAGATACTGGGAATCGGAGTATTAATTCATTTCGTTTTTATTTTATTTCGTGATATTTATCACGCGGGTACTTTATAAATATGGGCCCCCCGTTTATTTGGGTATTATATTACATTTTCGTAACATTCATTTCATTTTATTGGTACATAAACTTTTTATCGTAATTATATCAAGGTAAAAGTTTACCTTGGGTTGTGCGCACAACCTTGAGGTCTACGTTTAAGTCATTTTCATAGGACTCCAACAATTGTCACTGAGGAAAACTAAGTTCGCACCATGATCCAACGAAGGATGTGACCTCAATGTACCATTATTAAGGGTAACAAATTTAAGACTTCTCTGGTCCCTAACAGTACTAATATGTGTAAACTCGTGTACATCACTTGTACTGAAGGTATTGTTCCCTAGTACCCGTTACTTCCGATTTTATCATCCAATCATGGAAACATACCCTGCTCGAGGACTATATGTTATACCAGTGATGGACGTTCCCGTATCTCTCCATTACCTATTTATTAAGGTCATCTTTTTTTATTCTTTTTATAAATCTTTGTCTGTCTCGGTTACTTTTATATTCTCTCAATCTCATTCCATCTCCTTTCAATTAAGCATATCGGTTTATTAACATAACCAGAGTTTGGGCCCTAAACATTGGCTAAGATAATATCCGATAGCCTAATTCCTTCATTCCAACAACTAGCAAAATTTTGATATTAAAATTGGATAGTTTCTAATAATTTATCTAAAAATCACATAAATCATTCCACATATACAACATATATTACAACATTTAAAATCCATACTATTATATTCCTTTCTTTGCCGTAGCCTGTCTTCAACTTTCACACATCCATATCAAAATCTCAACATTCTTCAAGAACATTAACACAGCCACAATTATTCGTTGGTTGATCTAGCCGATTACTAATAGTCAAGCTAATATTTTACTGTTCTTTTCAAATATAAACACCATCCCAACATATTTGAACACAACCTTAGTGTCATCACGTCTATCAATACTACCATTCTCATACATCATATATCATATCATTTCCTTTCTATAATTTAACTTAACCCTTTTTTTCTATCCTTTCTTTTACTCTTTTATGCAAACAGTTTTTACTTTTAAGGCACAAACAATTGTTTTTTCCATATCACATAAGCCATATGTTTTGATATCATTAATCCTATTTCGTTTTTTTTTGTTATATAAGTTGTTTAATATTTGTCCATAAGTCATTAGAGCCCTTACCTAAATTCAATAATAAATTTATCTCAAAAAAAAAGTATCGAACTACTATACAGTTTTGTATTACAAAATAATAGTTTATTTTATCAAGTCTTTTTTATCAATTGAATACTGGATTTTAATCGCAGATAAAGTAAATGAAAAAGTATAAAGTCAATATTTTGAAGGCAAGTCAGGAGACAACAGTAGTGTATATTAATGCATCATTCTGTATCAACTACGTGTAATATTCCGATGCCTTATATGCAAAAGATCACGTCAGCATTGTTTAGAATTTGATGCGCAATGTTAATACAAAGAAAACATGATATTACATTTCGATGAATTCTTAAACAATATCTGTATAAAATGTTGCAATTTTTATTATTAATAAAACATATCAGTTAATATTCTTTTGAGTTATTAAGTTAAGCTGCGTTTAAAATTAATATTATTCATCGATCAATTTATATTCTACAAAATTTATTCATAATTTGTCTTTTATCTGATAGCAATAAAATAAAGTTCCTCTTTTTCATTCGTTATGTTAAATATTTTAGAACCAAATAGATAATTAAAGTAATAACGCTAAAATAATAAGGATATGAATATACAAATAGCACTTGCTTTCTATTGAGAGTGTTCCATCTATTAAATGAACAAAATGAGTTAAAAAATGAAAAATGGTAAAAATACATGATTGGTGACTAAAGTTATTATATTTTTAATTCTATGAAATTAGAATTTTATAAGATATAAATACTTAAAATCACTCACCTTAAAATATAATCATATAATTTGCATTTTATACAGTAATTATTTTGTAGATACATCAAGCATATTTTTTACATTACAGTCTCTATAATTTTTTTTTTGTTTCTTGAAAATAAAATACTTCCTGTTTTCTAGTACGTAATATGGAGTACACGAAAAATTCAGTCCTCCTAAAAACTGACCACTCGATTAAATTCATGATAATTTAAAATAAAAATATCTTCTTTTTGTTTCGCTTGTTTGTTACGAGTTTTTGAAAATTGTCTATATATCTTGATAGTGTAAAATGTCCTATGTGAACACCATTGCGTACTTCAATTTAGATCTTCTCAACCAATATTCTTCTTATCTGGAGTGAAAAAGTTATTTCTCTCATCTTCTTTTCTCCTTTTTGATGCCTCTTTGCCTTTTGGTTTTATACTTCTTATGTTTTAATTTTATTTTATAAATATTTATTCACAATGATATTACTTTTTGATGGCTGGCTCTACACGACTTTTTAATTAATTTTCTCAATCCGGGAATGTGTCATAACTTTTAGTTTAACAATTTTTTACGTATTTGTTATAACTTTATTATCGGTGGCCAGCCGGTGCACGCGGCGAGCGGAGTCGCGCGCGCACCGACTGGCAGGGTCGCCATGTAATGTTAGGAAGGATGTCAATGAAAGAGAGACGTGTTTATCTACTCAATACTTTAATTATACTGCTCCCATTCTAAACTTAACATAGATATATATTGACGTGGGGCTGCACTACACTACAAGAGACTATGACCTCCACAGTACAGAATTATAGTGTCCGAATATATGCACAAGCATAGGTGTACTCTCTATTCCCTCACAATCATCAAATCGTAATACCGACACGGTCTGAGAGAGCTTAGGCGCAGGATCAATAATTTACACATGGGGGAAGTGCGGGCAAAGTGAATACCTTAAGATGTTCAAGGCTCTATCAGAAAAGGTATAAGCAATTGAAACAAAACAAATATCTTAAATAAGTCTTTATTAATTGCTTTTACATAATATATTATAATCATTTAACATTAAAAGTAAAACTACTAGTAAAAAAAAAAACTAAAATTCAATAAGGTAAAGTAGTATTCGCTTTGCCCAGACCCCCGTGTAAAGTGAATATGGTGCTCGTGCAAAGTGACTAACTACCGTCTAATTAGGTACATAAAACCCGACGTTACACTTAATAATTTAATTCAATCAACCGAAAAACTTAAATTCGCGTTTACAGGAAAAATCTTAAATATTAAGACTGGCAGTATATAATCTATATCATCCATATTGTAAAATCTAGATGCATCAATATCGTGTTTATCAATCAAAGATTTAAGATTTTCGTACAAACGTTCTACTTCACATTTGTTGAATACTTTCACTTTTCGATGTTGCCTCTACAGTCCTGAGCGTTATGTCATTGTGAAGTGACAAAGATGATTGTAGTTAGTCATCTCTGGCTTTTTCATACTAGTTCCAAATTTTTGGGTAACTCAAATTATTTTTTTAACGTATATACTAAATTCTTAAACTCATCTCGAGTTAAAAAACGGTATCCATGTCTTCGAGATAGATCGTTAACTCTATCTCCTCATCTTCACTGAAAACAGGACAGTGTCTGTACAAAGTTGCATACGCAAACCCATACTTTTAAGCTGTGTCCTTTAACGATACATTCCGGACATTAGTTTAATAATAAAAGCGTATGATTTATTTGCATATATAATATTTTAAAAGTGATATAACATGTATTATAAAACAAAAAAAAACTGCACATGAAGAGGTAGTATAATAAGTCCTATGGTGAAATTATCCGTCGAATAAGTATTTAAGAAAAAACAAATTTAAAAAAAAAATTATAACGATACGTTATTCAAATCTTCAAGATCAACAAAGCATTTATTGACAAAGATAAAGATTACGATTTTGGATAGTTAAGTGTAATATTACAAAATATATTCAAGATTTATTTGGACTGATTTTTATTATTGGTGCAGTGCGGTCGTATCTTACGATTATGATAGATAATGCAACTCTGGTGGCAGGACACGGGGTAGCGCGTCTCTGCGAACTTGTGTAGTGGCATTATCGTGCAATAGGAGTCTGCTATTACTTATTATCCCTTGAGCGAGAGCGGTTATTATAAATAAGATTTTTGTTACGTAGGCCTTATTAGTCGACAGGCCTTAATACCTGCATGTACATTATACTATTATTTAACCTACTTATGTAAAACATAAAATAAAAGAAGAATGATATTTCGTAAAGAAGTTTCACTTCACACGTGTGTACAAAATTATGCGCACAATTTTTTCACCAGCTGATGCTTATTTGCCGTGACGTGTCAACATTGACGACAGGCATCAAGTAATTAGCGCGTTCAGAAAAGGCACAAAAACGGCAAACGTCCTTTCAAATTAACCGGGAGCATCCACAATGTGACGAGGTTTCGGAATTCTAACCCGAAAGCAAAAGCGAGGTCGAAATAAAAGGGGAGCTGTAGTAAACACGCGGCAGCGACAAATTGCGTTTGAAGGCTTGCGCTTGGTCCCTGCATGCACTTAGTTGCGTCACACGTGCCTTTAAATAGACCGTTGTTACACCATAGCGTAATTTATCTTTTAGTTACGAGCGAAATACGGGCTCGCTCGTAACTTTATTTTTCTAATGTAACTTCCTGTAAAGGAGATATGCGAACTTTGCTCTTAATAATAATCTTGTCTATTATTAAATTACTTACTTACTACTGGTTACTTACTATTGGTTGAAAATTTGACTAAAATGCCATATTCAAATCCAAAGAACGGAGGGAGGGTACGTACCGGCGTGGTGAGTATGTATGATTTTTCTTGAAATGCCCCATTCTTAAATTAAACAATAAATAAAGAATGTAATTTTGCTAAAACACATGTCTGCTGGTGCAAATTAGGAAATGCTAATCTAACTAACGTGGACCTAACAGGCTGATGACAATGATAACTAAAAATATGAAAGATATTAAGATTATATATAAGGAATTTCACCTTTTTATAGAATAGAGTGACAAACGAGCACACAGTCCACCTGATGGTAAGTGGTTGCTGCGGCCCATGGATGTCTACATCCATCCTCCATTGAAATCAAAATGCAGATGCGTTGTCACCCGTGAGGATTGAGATGGAATGCCTCGTTTCCAGTAAAAAGGGTCTCGGGTTCTCTACACTTACCATACGAAATACAGCAGCATTAAGCTACTATTTCACGCTGGTATTCTGTGAGAGCGTGGTCCTTCCCCGATCGAGCCGACCCTTTCGTGTTACAACTATACTACTAATATAACTGCAGCATGGCTCTACCAAAAATACTATCAGAGCTGTTGAAAGATTAAGAATTGTATTAGTATATAATTGTTGTAAGATATTATAGTGCTACAAATCTAATCTAATTCTCTTTTATCTATCATTTTATTAGAGCATATCGAAAATCGATTATACTATATATTTTATTAGTTTATTACGCACGTTTCACGGGGATATTAATGATACACTAGATCCGTAAAGTAGCTCCTTTTTTTGAACAAAATCTGCAAGTTACATTCAAATCAACAATTACTGGCTTCGATGTCGGGTAGTCTGACCGCTAACAAGTTGTAATCGCATGTTGAAATAAACTTGAAGACATCATGAAATATGTTATGTTAATGTTGGTGTTACATGTCTCCTTTTTACATTAGAAATTACAACTAGAAAATTATAAAGGAATAAGTAAATGTACATTAACATATTAACATATTCGGTGTAAGAGGAGGTCCCGTTCTGTGTGTCCCGGAAAAATGTACACTGTATAATGCACACTAGTGTAGCAAGACTGTTTGATTTTCACAAAGGCTTTTATATCGGAAGCTGTGATAAAATAAAATGAAATAAAGACGCCTTTGCTTCGGATTTATTGAAACTTAGAGTTTGTAAATCGGGCGCTCGAGGCCGAACGTATTTACATATTTTTATGAGGGTGTTCAAAGGATTTAATTTTATGTTCGGAGATTTTTAGCTTTTAACACTAATAATTCCTTAATCATAAGAAAAATATCATCTATGGATTCAATTATTCGTTACAGCCCCATCACAAGTTCAATGATGAAAATAGACCCTTATATGCCGCCTCATAGGGTGTATTTTCCTATATTGTCAATTGTCACTGCCAGAAGACGAGATGGCAACCGCAGTTTTTTTATTATTTTGAATTGTTATAGGAAGATAACAACACAAAATAACAAAAAACTACGCTCATAAAAATATGCTCTTCTCCTGTTTCCGTTTTCCTGTTTTGTCGGGAGTCTGGAGATCAATTAAAATGTCGGGAGAATAGAGACGAATCCCGACCATCTGGCAACCCTATCGTGACCGTGTAGTAGCGGTGTAGGAATATCCACTGTCCCATATTTTCTCGTAAGTATCGTAAGATATGACACAGGGAAACTAAAACAGGAGACAATACGGGACAACAATAATTTTGATTATAACAAAAAAATATAAAAAATAGCATTGAATAAAACTATGTTTACGGATTTTGTCGCGTTTAATTAACTAAGTATTTTAACTTATTTTTTAATTTCCGACGTTTCTGGTGCTTTACAGCACCCATGGTCACAAGGGGGATGGACTGAGATGTTTGACGTCACAATGTCATAGTTAGCCCGGCTACCTTCAGATTTTTAATATCAATTTTTTGTCCGATCTACGCAGAACGAGCTTACAGTATCTTGAAGTCTTGCAGTGGTATGCTTGGGTTTTTTGTTTATTATAGTTATTTTTGTTAATTATAGTATCCATCCCTATTGAAATTAGTATGTTTTTTAATTTCAATAGCCTCGTATATATCATCCTTGGTAGGAATCGGTGTTCTTTTGCGAGGATTTGTAGTTTATCAAATTTGATGTAATGGTGGGAACGATCTCGCACATGTTCACAGACTGCAGACTTCCCGGAGCGTCGGTTCTTCACGTCAGCTATATGTTCTTTCACGCGGGTTTTTGTAGATCTTTTTGTTTCACCTATGTAAGGGAGACCACATTCACAATCTAGCTTGTACACTTCTGCGTCTCGTAGATTAATATTCAAAAACTGAAAGTAACCGGGCTAACTGTGACATTAGGATGTCAAATATCTCAGTCCCTCTCCCCACTCCCCCGTGACCATGAGTGCTGTAAAGTAACCGAAACGTCAGAAAATAAGTTAAAATAGTTAATTATCGCGATACATCCGTAGATAAAGTTTTATTCAATGTGTAGTGTTCGCGTAAATTTAAGAAATCACAAAAAAAAAATTTAATGTGACAAGCGTGGCCACTATGGTAAATTTCCCTCTTTCAAGCAGTCTATAGTGGAGGCCTATGCTCTATATTGGACTTTTATAAACTGTAATAGTAATGGAATTCATGTTTCCCGATTTAAAATTTACACAGGCAAGCCTTTACGTCGTTTGGCGAAAAAGGAAAATTCCTGTACCAATAAATAACTGCGTATGAAGCCACAACGGTAGTTTTCTACGACAGGAAATAAAAACGACTCAGATAGGTAGTTGGTATTTACGAGTTGTTACTCCGCATGCAACTTTTCCATGTGCCTTTTTTATTCATAACTTTTTCTAGGTTCAGTGTTACTGCTTTTTAAATGCCAACACGAACGATGTTTATTTGCATTATTGTTTGAGTGGGCCGTATTAACTGGAGGATTTTGAGAAAAACATTCAACAACACAGCTTATTTTTTTTAAAATAATGCCAATGTAGTTCTTTCTAAATATGTCTTATTAAAATATAATAAATACTGTAGCATTGACAGTTCTGAAAATAGAGATAACTATTAGAGTAATAACATACATACCTACTACAAACTCAGAGAGACACCCTTGCTAAAAGGTATATCGCAATAATTGCTTTTTACTGAGTTCGGTAGAGGTCAGCTAGTCATTTGCATGCCAATAAGATATGAATAACCCTTTTTCAGTTTTCAACAGACTTCACAATAAAGGATTAGGTGCTAAATTCGACTGTATGTTTTTTTTAATGTCCTCATAACTTTTTCTCGGTGAACCGATTTCGATGATTATTTTTTTTTATTTCATGTGGTCTCATATAAATTTTGTCAAGTCAAGGTCTGACCACTAGTTTTTCAATTATCCTTAATAATATATATTGAAGTCGGTTGTCAAAATTTTTAATTTTACCACTTGTTTAGTTTGTATGTTTTGGTCAAGCAAAGGCGGTAGAAAGAGATCCAACCGTATCTACGAGTATATATATATATACGTCGAGTTGTCGAGTTGTTGGATAACTAACTGGAGGTAAAGATCCACACGGGTTGGATCCAATGCTCCTTGTGATATTCATTAATGTATTAGTATTAAATTGGTTATTTCGATGATTTTCAACTGTACTGATGTTGTCTATCATCAGTAGATGATAGGCAACATCCGTCTACATTTAAATTTCCTTTTAATACTAGATTTCATAAAATAACGGAAATTAGCAACTGTAATGTTATTTTCAGATGCACACACTACGTGACATATGAAATAAGATTTAAATCGGTCTAGTTATGGAGGAGGAAACAGGGGATAAAGGGGACGATATGATGATTTCGTCAATTTTTCTTTGTTTTAGTTTTTAGCGCAATTAGTTTAAGGCGCTACTCCTAGCGAACGACCTCGAGCGTTCGGTCCTATACAATCCACGTGCTCTCAAAAACGCGCTACAATATATCGCGTTAGAAATACGCCCAAATATTTGAAATTATTCCAATAAAAAAAGCGAACTTACGAAATTAGATAAAACGTGGACAGTATAGATTTTTAAATTATCTATTCATTAGTGTAATCCTCAAATGATTAGAGCGTTGCCTTTAGCAACGGATGTATGTAATCAATAATTTTAGTCATTTTTTAAAAGTTTATTTTAGGTGTATTTATAACACATAAAAACAAATTAGAATGTGGAATGTAATGATAGAATATCGAACATTAATAATGTGCTTTTAGATGTAGTTTAATTCTCATATCTAATAAGTCTCTGAAAAACGCACTATCGCAAAGTTTTGGTCGGGGTATCGCCTTAAGCTACAGTTGCCTCTTGAAAAGGACACAACGGACGGAAACTAAGAAACAGAAGGGAGGAATCGAGGCTTCTCTCGATCCGGCCTCCTATAACGCCTACGTTGGGTTCGGGAACAACGTATGTGATCTCCGCAACGGAGTAACACACTAGGGCGATAACCTCGTTCCTTTTCAGCAAGTAGGTTCAGACGGGGATTACGGGTCTTCCGAAGTCGTCCCGGTCCCGACGCCTTAATTCTTCGATGTGGACTGTATAACTTAAGGGATCTTGGGAATGAAACAGCAATTATCTTCAAACCGTTCCGTGAGAGAGTAATCACTTTTCCCTATACTTTTCTTCTTGACTGCTGGTTTTCACTTTTCCCGAAGGATTTTCTTGTTTTTCCGAACTATTACCCCGAACGAATTGCAATAAAACCCGTTCACTAAGCTACCCCCAGAACTATACGCGAAAGTGAGCCGCGCCATTCGCGTGCCTGCGCAACTTAACAACATGAATTTGTACTATTACTCTCTCACGTTTCACTTAATTTCTTTATTCACATAAATCATACATAAATACAAGTTATCTATTTAGATAGCACAAAACAATATCTACACCATGATATATATTATTTTTCCGTATTACAAAAATCCTTTAATTTATAAAACAAAATATGCCTACTTTACTCACAAATCCAAAATCCAAACTTCTTAAATATTTAACACAGAAAGTTAAAACAATGTTTCCCACTTGAATTTATACATATGTTAACTAATACAATAGTTTAATTTACATTTTCTCTATTTATTTCACTATTTAAAACACTTTTAAATTTCTTATACAAAACTATCATTATTTCACTTATACACAGGAATTTTCACATAAAAATAACACAGAATTCACCTTTTTAGCACGTACAATAAACCTGAAATGTTTTACAAGTCATTTTTACATAAATTGCTGAAATTACAAACATTTTAAATTTTTACATATTCGGCCTCCTAAGGGCGTGGCCAGCGTGCTTCCGTGAACTCACACTATTTGAACAACTAACTTTGCACGGCTCTCGACTATCAGAAAAAATGAAAGTCTGAAATACACTTAATTTTAACAATATTAAATAAACAAGTGCTTCTACATAATTTTCAAACAGTAGGAAACTATTTCTGATAAGACTCTTATTCGTTATCATGCTTCTTATCAGATAACAATACAAGTGAATGTTTTCATTAATCAATCATAACAAATAGGCATTTGTTTTCGTACAAACATATCATACTTATACAAGACAATACTTATGCAATTAATTTCCGTTAATTCTGTTTATGCACAGAGTGATCATCTCGACCGGGGAACCAATCCGATCTCTAACTTCACTTTAATATTCCTTTGAATTTACATCATTGGAAAGACGATTTCAACCGGGGAACAAATCCGGTAATATAATTTATATCTTAAATTCCTTATGAATTTATTAAGCGATATTACTTAGGAAAACGAACAAACTAGTCTGGCCTGGGAGTCGAACCCAAGACCTTCATATCATTAATTCGACATTTCCTTAAAATTTAACTAAGCATTTTCTTATCAGAACATTTTAATTGGACAATAAGTCTTTGAAAAGCTATTCGTCGTCGGTTGACTTAATAAACTGAAACATTCTTATAGGCGCGTCGCCAACAATCTCCCCCCCGTGCGCTAGCACCATCATTTGGGAGGCGTCGCGGGTACCAGGACTATTATTCTGGATGTAGGTCTCCTCAAGATACCTGTGCTAGTAATGACGTCAACCACTCTGGTATGACCGTCTGGTCCCGGTAACGTTCTACTAATTTTGCCTTTCGGCCACGTATTTCGTGGCAACGAATGATCTATTATCAAAACAATATCGCCTTCTTTAGGTTCCATGAACTTTCCGTTATTACCTGTTCGCGGTATTAAGGTAGGCATGTATTCCTTCAGCCACCTTGTCCAAAAATGGTCGGCTAACCTCTGTGCAGCTTTCCAATTGAGTTGACCCGTCAGATGTCGCTCTAGAAATAATCCAGGTGGTCGATCACCACATGAGCGTCCCAGAAGAAAATGATTGGGTGTCAAACACTCTTCAGGACTATCCATACTGAATGTTACCAGAGGCCTGGAATTTACTGTGTGCTCTGCTTCTAAAAGCAACGTATGTAGAATTTCCTCTCGTGGGCTCCTTTCTCTGAGCGTAGCGGTCAACGCAATTTTAATCGACCTTACTAACCTCTCCCAGGCGCCACCCATGTGCGGTGCTCCCGGAGGTATAAATTTCCATTTAATGTATTTCTTAAATGACTCATTTTTCATGCCTTCATGGCATTCTTCGCATGCTTTCAATAATTCTTTATTCGCAGCTTTGAAATTTGTCCCGTTATCGCTGTATATAACGGCTGGTTTTCCTCTTCTGGCGATAAATCGCCTCAACGCCATTATCATTGACGCTGGTGTCAATGAGGCTGCTAATTCCAGATGTACTGCTCTGGTAGTCAGACACGTGAATAAAACACCCCAACGTTTTTCGTGTCGCCTTCCTATAGTCACACTCATAGGACCGAAATAATCCACAGCTGAGCATGTAAAAGGTGGTTCATGATGAGCTATTCTCTCCAGAGGAATATTTCCTTGTGGCACGTTCTGCGGTTTTGACCTGTATGTCCTGCACCACTGACAATGATGTGACACACTACGTACTACATTACGTAAGTTCAAGACATAAAATTTCTGGTTCACCTCATTCATCACCGTCTGGTGATTGGCATGTCCAAAATGATGATGAACTTCTCTAATCATCATTTTAACGATTTCATGTTTACCGTCCAATATGACAGGTTTTCTACTTTCCTCGGTCAAATTAGACTTGAAAGGTAAACGTCCATTTAAACGGAGTAAGTTATCTTCTCCTATTTCCATAGATAATTTACTTAAGCGTGAACTTCTTTCAACACTTTTGCCTGCTTTCAAGCACTTTATTTCCGAATAAAAACACTCGTCTTGAACGAACTTCCAAATTAATAATTCCGCTTTTTTCAAGAGCGCTATGTCCAACGCGCCATCGGGTCCTTTAACCGACTTTGCTAAAACTTTGTTGGAACACATAACCGACTTTTCGGCTGCGTCGTCGGGTCCTTTAACCGACTTTCTTAAACTCTTGAATTTTTCTACCGCTTGTAAGGTGCGTGTAGTTGCCCCAAGGAATTTCTTAAAGCTGCTAAATCGTCCGTAGTCGGGTAGACTTAACGGTTCTTGCTTTCTTAACGCATTTACGCCCTTTGGCGATTTTTCTTCACCTGTTTCCTCCTTCTTGGTGGAGATGTGGTTAACGATCTTGATCGGTTTAATACCACCCGATATGTGACCATGTAAAACCCATCCAAGTTTGGTGAGCGATGCTACAGGTAGGTTCTTACCTCCTGAAATTAATTCACGAGTAACTATGAGATGCCAATTGTCCTGACCAATTAATATGGTAGGTTTGGACCTCTCATACATCAACTCATCCTTAATCGGTGTCAAATGAGAACACCGTTGCAACAATTCTCGGCTTACCGACTGCGGAGAAAGGTTAAGTGACTTAATTGTTTGTACACTTATCTCTTCCAAGTCGCTCGAGTAAATGCCTTTTATCTTAACGTTTAAGCGATACGAACTGTCGTCGTTAATTCGCTTACCTCCCACGGCTTCGATACGTAATCCCTCTTTACGTCCGCGAGGCGCTAATTTCTGAGCCATACACTCCTCTATGAGTGTCATGGTCGATCCTTCATCCAGAAGAGCTGTTGTCTTGACCTTTCCTCTAGGTCCATACAACTCGACCGGTATAATCTTTAAGTATGCACATGCCAGTGCATTCACTGTACTAACAGTTGTAATCTGAGCATCTTTACCCCCCTCGTCCCCTTGTGGCGAGGTTTTTTCATTGGGGTATCGGTGTAGCATTCGATGATGTGACATTCTACATCCCTCTACACCACATTTTTTCGCTTTGCACTCTAACCTCCTATGGTTAGGTGACAAACATTGGAAACATACTTTCGCTTTTTTGACCGCTTCCCATTTCTCGCGAATATTCATGTCCTTAAACTTGTAACAACTCACTATAGAGTGCTCCTTGTTGCATATAACACACTTATGTGTTACCCGACTTACAGGCTTATCCTGGGTTGTCATAACCACCTGTCGGTTGTGCCCTTTACTATTTCGGCGTTCTAGACGCTCGCTCGATTTACTTCGGCGCATATAGCGCTCGCTCACGGCACATCTGCGTACACCTCCCTTTGCAGTGTGTACAGTTTGCTTCCTGAATTCAGGACGCTTCCTTTTTTCAGGCGCATTTTCATTGTTTAAGGACGCTCCAAATTGTTCACTCAATAAATTTAAAAACTTGGCCATCTTTTGTAACTCTGGCTCCAAAGGATACTGAGCTCGATATTCAAACCATTTAAATTTAATCATAGTTCCGAGCTTCTCCACTATGCGGCTCACTAACTCCGGTGAGTACAAATACTGTGGTTGATTCAACGCTTGTATCGTGGCAACCACGTTCGTAATACGACTTGCAAAAGATCCTATATTCCGGCAATCTTCTGCCAATCTTGGCATACGCTTTACATTCTCGATTTCGGCTAGAATGAGCATCTCAACCCTACCGAATCTTCTTTCGAGAGCGTTCATTATTTCTTCCGGTTCACACAAAGTAAATAACAACGACTTAACCGCTTCCTTAGCGGTGCCCTTTAATGCCCTCCTAAGGCGTGCGACATTTTGCACCCCTGAAAATTGGCTTCTCGTGTCTTCAAACACCGTTTTAAAAATAATCCATTCACCCGGGTCTTCATCGAACACCGGTAATTCCTGGAGGAAATGAAGCTGGGAAGACTTATCTTTACCAGCTATTTTTATTGCACTCACACTCGCTTCGGTCAATTCTGACACCTCACTCGCGTGTGTTTTCTGTGCATTTCCTTGGTTGCGCTCGATCTCCGCCCCTTTGCGGCGTGATCCTTTACACGCTTCCTTATCAGTAACATCGGGTTGTGCTACACTAACCGGCGCGCTCATTATGGTCTGCTGAACCCAACTCCTTACGAAAGGTTCCACCTGAGTATTCCGCTCTTCATCATCCTCACTCGAGTCGATCTCCTCTTCTCGGTTGAGTCGTGCCAACTCCAATTGAGACTTGGCTAAGGCAGCAGCTGCCTGTGCTCGTTCGAGCTCTGAGCGTTCGAATTTAATCCGCGCCTCTAATTCGGCTTTCAGCCTCGCCGATCGCGATGACCTACTACCTCTTTGTGACCCTTTATCACTAGTGTGCCCGATTACTGTCCTTGACGATGCCGCTTCTTCGGTCCTTTGAGCTACTTTTTCGACCACCGTTTCACTCCTGGATATAACGGATTGTTGTGCGGTACTGGCCTGCGTATCACTGGTGTCCGTCCTGTTGCTTGTCGTTGCCACGGACGTCCCTGTGTCCCACGTGCATGTGGACTTGTCGGTGGTGGCTCCACTTGAAGGAGTCGCTCCATTTGATGCAGTAGCTGTGGTCGCTCCAGATGGTTCCGCTTCTTTAGCTTTTCTTGAGAGCCCTGTCCTTGTCCTGCTCCCTTCGCTTCTCCCTGTCTGGTCTTGTGCCTTCTTCATCTTGCAGGAAGGTGATTGTTGGCCTACGGTCCCTAACTGTCCCTACGGTCCCTACAACCCCTTACCTACAACCCTTCTATACCCCAACCTAACACCACTACCCCTCCCCCCCTTATCTCCCAACCCTACAACCCTACTACCACCCTAACAGCCCTATCAGCCCTATCAATCCTGGACGGGGCCTACCGAGGTGAGCCGTCCAGGGATGGAGTCGTGCAGGAATGGAATGGAGGAAAGGTTTAGGAACTGCCCCGCCAAAGAATATGACGAAACAGTCGAGCGGTAGTGCAAGCGCAGTCTCGCTCGAGAGAACTGCTCCACCCGAAGGTGTTGTGCCAGAGCCCAACCGTTTGGCACCGTTAGGTGGTCGGGATGTATGCTGTGCTCGCCGCCCAGTTGCCGTTGACGCCTCGTCCAGGCGCCCTCCTCCGGCCGCGATGCAGTCAGGTGCCCACGCGCACCCTCGCCCGGCAGCAGCAGCGGTGGATGCTTCTTCCAGCACCCTGATGATCCGACAGGAAAATGCCGGACACGGTCGTCCGACAGGAAATGCCGAGCACGCTTGCCCGACAGGAAAAATGCCAGACACGGTCGTCCGACAGGAAAAATGCCAAGCCCTGCTTGGCCACGATGAGTGTCTTCACAAGACACCAGCGCCCGGCTGCGATACGTGCCCCATGCGAGCACACGCCCCCGGCCGCAATCCCGGTTTTCTTTCTTCCGGTAGTTCCAGGTCCAGTCCTTCAGCGCTGACGTCATGGTCTTCTGGCCTTTGGTCCTATTGCTTCAGCTCAAACCTCCGGCTTCCTTCGGTTGCTGATCTTCACTCGGCTCCGAAGGTCTTCTTTTTTCCACAACCAGCAGTCCACAGCTGGTTCCTTGATCCAGCTGGCGGGGTTCGGGTGGTCTTTAATCCGGCTCGAAGGACCAATTGAAAAGGACACAACGGACGGAAACTAAGAAACTGAAGGGAGGAATCGAGGCTTCTCTCGATCCGGCCTCCTATAACGCCTACGTTGGGTTCGGGAACAACGTATGTGATCTCCGCAACGGAGTAACACACTAGGGCGATAACCTCGTTCCTTTTCAGCAAGTAGGTTCAGACGGGGATTACGGGTCTTCCGAAGTCGTCCCGGTCCCGACGCCTTAATTCTTCGATGTGGACTGTATAACTTAAGGGATCTTGGGAATGAAACAGCAATTATCTTCAAACCGTTCCGTGAGAGAGTAATCACTTTTCCCTATACTTTTCTTCTTGACTGCTGGTTTTCACTTTTCCCGAAGGATTTTCTTGTTTTTCCGAACTATTACCCCGAACAAATTGCAATTTTTTTTTTTTTTTTGCGCCCGAAGCAAATATGGGCAACGCTCCGGAAAGCGGGGGAGGGAGGTTGAGAATGCTCATAGCATACCACGCAGCCGGCTGCGTGGTTATGTGGGACTTTTACCCACTAAACTCAACCTTTTGGGAATTGGCTTAACGATCTGACTAGAGATCTCTAAGCCGTATACGAACGCGACCCTCCTTGGCAGAAAGGAGGGCGCAAGCGGTGAAAAGCCGCTTAGAAGAGTGCCTAACTAAGGCAGATTAATGGGTGTGTTATGTAGGCTCGGCCCGAGCCGCCAGGAGGCAGTTCAGGTCAGCCGAAAGCTTGTTGGGGGGGTCCGAGAGAGAGTTTCTCGGTCTGCGCACACTATAGCGAGTGTGGATAGGGGCTGCGTAGGCAGCTGTCTCACGAATAAGATGATTAGGGTGGGATTCTGAGGCTTTGAAAAATCTCTCAGAGAGTGATTTGAGGAACTGTTGGATTGTTGGGAGCTCTAAGTCTCGATGTAGGTCGGCATTACGGACATAATAGGGCGAGTTAGTGGCCCTACGACAGAATAGGTTTTGAACTATTTGAAGTTCATTGATAGCTTTGGGTTTAGCATGTGCAAAAATGGGGGCCGCGTAGGTCATGACAGGTCGTATGCAGACCTTATATAGGGTTCGCTTGTTGCGGAGGGACATTTTACTGTGTCTGCCCAACATGCTGTTGAGCCTACCCATGTAAAAACGTGCGGTGCGAGTAACCTTCTTGATATGGGGCTCGAAAGTGAGCCTTGCATCAAGGGTGACGCCTAGGTATTTGGCTTTAGTTTGCCATGGGACAGGGGTTCCTAACATCCTGATTGGCGGAGTGGTGGTGAGACGACGTCGTTTATATTCGAAGCAAACGGCGGAGCTTTTCTCCGGGTTTACGTCGATACGCCATTTTTGGAACCAAGCTCCTAGGTCGCTTACTGACTTTTGGATCTTGTTCCGAATCTGTGGTAATGAGTTGCCTTTGGAGTAAAGGGCTGTGTCATCTGCAAAGAGGGCTAGTTTGACACCATTCGACGGGATAGGGATGTCGTTGGTGAATAGTATGTATAGGAGGGGATCAAGCACAGAGCCTTGAGGGACACCGGCTTTTATTTGACGGGTAGAGGATAGCGTGCCTTCGTGTCTAAAACGAAAGGTACGATCCTTCAGATAGGAGGCTACAAGGCGAACGAGACGATCTGGGAGGCCTAAGTCGTACAGTTTGTAGATAAGGCCCTCGTGCCAGACTCTGTCGAATGCCTTGGCAATGTCAAAGAAGACCGCGATGGTTTTTTGACGGCGAGGGTAAAAACCGCTGAGGATGTATTCCACTATGCGGTGAACTTGTTGGGGGCACGAGTGTTTGGCTCGAAACCCGAATTGTTGTGGGATGACAAGAGGGTCGCCGTCTGTGGGAAACAAATGGCGCCTCAAGCGCACGAGAATGACTCGTTCGAAAAGTTTGCCCATGGCCTTGAGGAGGCTGATGGGACGATGATTGGAGGGGAGGTGGAGAGGTTTGCCTGGCTTGGGAATGCCAATGACAGTTGCCTCTTTCCAAGAGGTGGGAAAATAACTGAATTCGAAGCAGGCGTTAAAGATAATGGCCAGTAAGGCGATTACCTGCTCCGGGAAGTGTTTGAGGGCTTGGTTGGAGATACCATCCGCACCCGGTGCTTTTTTGGGCTTAAGTCCTTTGATGGTAGATGAAATCTCATCTTTGGACACAGTGATAGGGTCAGAGGCGGTAGGGGGCGAGTTCCTGCGTCGGACCTCGTCCTCCACTTGTTGAATGTGTAAGGGGTCAGTGGGTTGTGAGCTAGGAGAGCATTGAGCGGCAACGCTGTCCGCGAAGCACTCAGCCTTTTCTTCGTCTTCGAAGGCAATGGAGCCGTCGGGACGAGACAGAGGGGGAGTATGGGTTATAGCGTCTATCCGGAGGGCTCTCGCCATCCTGTAGTACGCTGTGTGAGAGGGAGAGATTTTCTCCATGAGATTGCCCTTTTCGTGGTCTCTGTAGTCTTGGAGGCGGTAACGCAGTTTGCGTTGAAGGCGGTGGGCCGCGAGTCTATATTCGGGAGTGGGATAGCGTGCAGCTCTACGGAGGGCAGCTTTTTTGGCTTTTAACAGGTTGCTAATATCTAGGGGAAGACTAGTTTTAGCAACCGGGACAACTTTTTCATTCTCTTTAAGAGAGGATGTTATAAGTGAGGTGAGATTTTCGACCGCTGTGTCTATTTTCCCCGCACTGTCGAGGGCGTCAGAGGAAAGGGTTATGGGAGGGTCCGGAGAGTCTATGGCCGAGGCTAGAGACTTTTTGAAGCCCTTCCAGTTGGTGTAGGTTTTGGAAGTGGGAGTTGGAGATGGCTGATGGCCAAGAAGGAGGGATACAGGACGGTGGTCGGATCCTAGATCGTCGAGAGGCTCGATTGCTCTAAGGTTAAGGGAAACTCCTTTAACTAGAGCAAAATCTAGCACGTCAGGAGCGTAGGTAACAATGTCGGGATAGTGTGTGGCAGTGAGGGGGCTATAGACAGTCAGGTCGAGAGACTGAGTGATATTGAGCAGCACCCTGCCACTACTGGTAGTAGTGCGGCAGGCCCATTCAGTATGCTTGGAGTTAAAGTCTCCAAACATAATGACTGAGTCGCCTAATGCAAGGATGGCTTCGAAGTCACTCTTGACGGGGAGGGTTCCGCTAGGGATATAGCAGGAGGCTATAACGATTGACTGGTGTCCAGTCATGGCTAGTCTAGTGATAGTGGCTTCCATACTGGTAAGCGACGGAGTAGATATGTGGGAGCAATGAAGGGACTTTTTGTGATAGATGGCAGTACCGCCGCCTTTGCGGTCGGGTCTATCGTTACGTATGAGTGAATAATTTTTAATAGTAAGGCCTTTAGAGACCTTGGGGCTGAGATGGGTCTCCTGTAGGAGTAAGAGATCGGCTTCGCGATCTCGTAGAAAAAGCCTAAGCTCTGGGAGGTTATTTCGCAGACCGCGGATATTGAATGAAACAAGCGATAAACCCTTTGGTTTGATACGACCGTGAGATATTGCGGGAGCAGAGGACTCCGACATAGTTAAATTACAAGGACCTTAGAAGGTTGATGTGCTCGGTAAGAGCAAGGAGGCGGGCCTGAGGGGACTGAGCTGTGCTCAGTTTATCCGCAAGGATGAGGATTTCGTCCAAATTGATTCTATTGAGTGTGTTATACACTAGGTTTAGGGACTCTACAACAGAGTCTGTCTGTTTTTTGGGGTCGGCGGAGGGCCGCGGGATATTTGATTCCTTTTGGAACCAGGGGTTTATTGGGAGCGGCGCTGGCTGAGAGAGCGGGAGGCTCATAAGGGGCCGAGGAGGGCCCTGAGGTGGCCGATAGGGGCCCTGTGGGGCCCGATAGATGCCCTGTGTGGGCTGAGATGAGCCCTGAGGGGGCTGAGGTAGGGGCTGGCCCTGGCTGGGCTTGCGGCTTACAAGAGCCGGGAAGGTTCGGTCATTGACCTGTGGTGGAGCTTTGCGGCTCGGAGGTGGGCGAGGGGCGCGAGGGCAACCTCTAAAATTGGCCGGATGGCCTGTTTGTCCGCAGAGGACACATGAGGGTGGGGATTCGGCGTTTTTGGGCCGTGGGCACTCTTTCGAGTGATGGGGTTCTAGGCACTTAATGCACCTGGGTGGAGCTGAGCAGTTGGCTGCCGCGTGTCCATAAAGTTGGCAGCGGTGGCACTGCGCTGGGTAACCGCGCCGGTGAGGGGCTTCGACCTTAACACGTGACAGGCCGCACACAGTGCGTACCTCGCGGAAAATGGCCTTCGCCTCCGGCACATTGGTGAGAACGAGGAGGGCGAGGTTAAACCTTTCGCCCCTGCTGCTGTGCATTTTATGCACACCTTCAATGGGGAAGCCTTGGGATTTGAGGTCTTCCAGAATGTCTTCGTTTGCGAGTTCATAGGGAACTCCGCGGAGGACTGCCTTGACTTTCCTTTCTTCGGCAAGGGCGTATGTGTGGTAGGACACACGCTCGGCCGTGAATAGGCGGGTTATGTTTCGGAAGTCTTCTATAGACGCCGGTATAATTTTGATGGCCTCGCCGACATTAGTGGCTTGGTCGTATTTGATACCCTTAACGTAGAGGGTTTTGGACAGCTGAGTAAATTTCGCCTTGTCTCTGAGAAAGACAGGGGGCGGGACTTGTTTTTTGGCCAGTTCGGGAGCGCAGCGGGTTGCTGGCTTGGCGGTATTGTCTTTCGACTGTGAGGCGGCAGCGTTTGGGGCTGCGGAAGTAGGGGCAACGATGGGAGCTGCGGAGGTAGAGGCAGCGGCGGAGGGAGT
The DNA here is from genome assembly GCA_036936625.1 of Parnassius smintheus behrii. Lineage (NCBI taxonomy): Eukaryota > Metazoa > Arthropoda > Insecta > Lepidoptera > Papilionidae > Parnassius > Parnassius smintheus. The sequence goes on from JAUPFT010000024.1 coordinate 11,923,705, forward strand.
GCGGGCGGCGGCGGCCGCTGAGGCGGGGGGAGTGCGAGAAGTGGCAGCGCGTTTCGGGCCGCGCTTGGATTTCACTAGCGTGAATTCGGCTTGGGAGTCGGTTATGGTTCCTTCGGAGTCGGAAGAATCCGAGGAGCCGGTGGAGCTAAGGGCGGTCCTCTTCCGGGAGGATGAGGTAACGGACGTGGCGTCCGAGTGCTCCATATCGGAGTCAGGGGACGCGGGTGAGTCGGACTGCGGGGCAGCCGCTTGGGTCGCGAGGAAAGCAGCGACGGCGGGCGGGGGTACACATGCCTTAGGGGCACAGGGGGTGAGATCGATCTTGAAGCTATCAAGGGCTACGCCTTGGGTTTTTAAAAACTGATGGAAAAGAGCCAAAATTTGGCTAGCATCCATGGACGACATGTTGATCTGGACAGGGGGGATGACGTTTTTATTCTAAGAACACTGGAGGTCCCTGTTCTGAGAAGAACAGGGCCTTAGGGGCAGATGGGGAGGACTGACGTTCTATCCCAGAAGCTGGGGTCCCTATGTTCTGAAAAGAACAAGGGCTTGCTCTGAGAAGAGCAAGAGACGATCTTCTAAGGATAGTAGAATTGCAATAAAACCCGTTCACTAAGCTACCCCCAGAACTATACGCGAAAGTGAGCCGCGCCATTCGCGTGCCTGCGCAACTTAACAACATGAATTTGTACTATTACTCTCTCACGTTTCACTTAATTTCTTTATTCACATAAATCATACATAAATACAAGTTATCTATTTAGATAGCACAAAACAATATCTACACCATGATATATATTATTTTTCCGTATTACAAAAATCCTTTAATTTATAAAACAAAATATGCCTACTTTACTCACAAATCCAAAATCCAAACTTCTTAAATATTTAACACAGAAAGTTAAAACAATGTTTCCCACTTGAATTTATACATATGTTAACTAATACAATAGTTTAATTTACATTTTCTCTATTTATTTCACTATTTAAAACACTTTTAAATTTCTTATACAAAACTATCATTATTTCACTTATACACAGGAATTTTCACATAAAAATAACACAGAATTCACCTTTTTAGCACGTACAATCAACCTGAAAAGTTTTACAAGTCATTTTTACATAAATTGCTGAAATTACAAACATTTTAAATTTTTACATATTCGGCCTCCTAAGGGCGTGGCCAGCGTGCTTCCGTGAACTCACACTATTTGAACAACTAACTTTGCACGGCTCTCGGCTATCAGAAAAAATGAAAGTCTGAAATACACTTAATTTTAACAATATTAAATAAACAAGTGCTTCTACATAATTTTCAAACAGTAGGAAACTATTTCTGATAAGACTCTTATTCGTTATCATGCTTCTTATCAGATAACAATACAAGTGAATGTTTTCATTAATCAATCATAACAAATAGGCATTTGTTTTCGTACAAACATATCATACTTATACAAGACAATATGTGCCGGACGGGCGAAACTCTCCGGAGTAAATGTTGTCGAAGATACTTCGCGAGTCGCTCACGTCCTACACCTATAGGTTCCGGTGGGTACTCTCACCGCCGTCTTTGTGGGTGCCGCTGAAATATTGTGGACTGTGGTTTAAATCAAAATGCACGATTAACAAATACAAATAGCAAGGTAGTGGCCAGCGGTTCGACTGATTGATTAGTCGCGAAATTTTATAACTATAACTATTGATCACGGTTGTTAAAACTACGGTTGTTCACTATTGGTTGGTCACTGTATATTTCAAAAGATTTCTTTAAACTGTACGGTGGTATCAAAGATCTATTGGTAATAGCTGGTTTTCTAACACTACTGACTAGCAGCTATTATCAACTAAACTAGTTGATTTTATCACTTGTGTAACTGCGGCTATCAGTTACCACTTTCACTATAATATGTAACTGCGAATATCAGTTACGACCTTTTTCGGCTAGCTAACACTTTCACGATATGTAACTGCGAATGTCAGTTACGACCTTTTTCGGCTAGCTAACACTTTCACTATTCACTATATACTGCTACTAGTCACTTCAGCTACCACCGGATACCACTCACTTCACTTCACTGTCACTGGTAGTTCTTCACACTACTCTACTGGTACTGGGTCCCGAGCCCCTAAGGTAGACTTGGGCAATACTTTGCAGTGAGCCGCTTGCCATTTTCCGTTTGTCTCTTTATTGCATAAACTTTTCACTATACAAATGGCATAAATTGCAATATTTTCTATACAAAACTAATTGCTACACTAACATGCTATACATCATTAAATCGGTAGTCTGGTACTTTATTAGTAGATCATAAAGGTTACTCAAAATATTAACAATGTAAAAAGTTATTAAACGAAATGTCCAAAATTTTCATAATATTTAGGTACATTAATTCTTTGATTTTTCTATAACTACGAAATGCGTTTAATTATACAAAAATATCCCTATACTTTTTTAATCTATAAGCCATATGCTAATTGAATGTCATATTTATAACTCTTTTAGAACATAAAATTATTTTCCTTATTTTAGTATGAACTATTACGCAGTTAATTAAAAACTTTCCACGATAAGACGCGCTGTGATTGGTCGATTTTTTGGTATATAATAAAAGTAGTTTATATTACTTGTTATCAAAACGACACTCTATACAAATATACTAAGAGTTATAAACATGCTAAACAACTATATTAATACACGTTTTCACTCATTTTTCTCGGTAATTTCACTATTAATACAAAAACAATATTCTTTATCACTTTGTTTCTTAACGTTATTAGGCCGTCGCGAACATCTCTCCCGCCGTGCAGCGTCGCGACGATTTTCTCACAGCGGCGCTGCATCCATTTCGGTGAGCGACGTTGCTTCTACTTCGGCAGCGGCACGAGTTTCCTGGTTGGCCTCTTGATTAGGCCGTTTGCTGTGCGTACCTCCACAGTGCGGATCTGTCCGTCCGCACCGGGGTAAACAGCTTCCACCCTCCCTCGTGGCCAGGTGTTACGAGGTAACTGGCCGTCAGCTATGAGGACTGGATCGCCCACCTGGAGATTGGGACCTCGCCCATGGGCCTCCCGCCGGTTTTGAAGTTCCGGTAAATACTCTCGGACCCAACGCTGCCAGAACATGTCAGCGAGTATCTGGGAGCGTCGCCAGTGTCTTTTGCTATTCATATCTTTTTCATCAAATACTCCAGGTGTCGGTAGTCTCGCAGATCCTCCTAAAAGGAAGTGATTTGGAGTGATGGATTCGTCATCGTCGCTGTCTACAGAGATGTGAGTCAATGGTCTGCTATTTACTGTGTACTCCACCTCGCAGAGCAGCGTGGCTAATACTTCCTCATGCGGATGTCTCTCATGAAGGACGGTGTATAGTGCCGTCTTCACGCACCGTATGAGACGTTCCCTCTTGGTTGGTGTTTCGTGCAGCAAATTGATAGGAAGTCGAGCGAGCTTTAGGTTGAAGCTCAGCTTATCGATACCCGGTTTCCAGATTAATCCGAGTATCTTTTCCTCGGTTCCTTTGTTTCCCAGATCGACTGACTCAGATGCTTCATGGTCAGGTTCTAATTCTTTTACAACTTCTGGTGCATCGGAAACCCATTTTATTAAGGTAAAGTGCGCGTTTTTGTGTATGTCGCGTACTTCCTTCGATATTAGCATTGCCTCTTCCAGAGACTGGAAACTGTCGAGATAGTCATTCATATAGTGGTTTTGAATGATAGCTTCTACGGCTTTTGGATACTTGTCTTTGTGTTTTTTGGAGTTCCAGTTCTTTGCGAATATGGCTGTGCAGGGTGAACTGGCTGCACCGAAAATGATCGACGTCATTCTATATTCTTGTGGAGCTTCATTACGTCGATCCCCTCTCCAGAGATATCTTAAGGCATCTCTGTCTTCGGGTCTGACTTTGACCTGCATGAACATTTCGGCTATGTCCGCGGAGACAGCGATATTATGGCGGCGAAAACGCATCATGACCCCTGGTAGTGATTGCAGTAGGTCTGGACCCGTGAGCAGGAAGTCGTTCAACGACACCCCCTTTGTTTTGGCTGCGGCATCGTGTACTATTCGAAACTTCTCTGGCTTCATTGGGTTATGGACGTCGAAATGGGGTAGGTACCATGTTCTTCCCGGTGTGCTAGTTTTCGGTGCTATCTCGGCGTATCCTTTTTGTACAAGGGAATTCATTTGTTCATCATACTTCCTTTTTAGATCTTCGTCTCGATCTAATTTTCTTTCGATGGAAACGAGCCGTTTTATTGCTGTTTCATAATTACCAGGCATCTCGATATCCTTTTCCTTCCAGAGAAGCGCTGTTTCTATGTGCCCGTCTTGTAACTGACGGGTGCTGATATTTAGTATATCTTCAGCTTTCTTCTCTGGATCAGAGTCTGGTCTTCTCGGATTGATAATGAGAGATTCCAGCGCGAAATATTCGCGGAGTTGGTCATCTATATTTCCCTCGCTCTTGTGCAGCTCATTGGCCGCGTGGACACGCTGATACGGGGCTTTAGTGTGTGCCCCGTGTAGCACCCATCCTAATTCTGTGAGTGAGGCGATTGGCTGGTGCGGTGGACCTCTACGGATTTGAGTGGCTATCAGAAGTCTCCAGTTGTCCTGTCCTATTAGGATCCTTGGGTTGCCGGAGTCATATATTAGCTGCTCCTTTAGGCCTTTCAAATGGTTGCACTTGGCTATGTCTACTGCACGCACAGTCTGTGGCCCCAAGTTTAGGCTTGCGACCGTGCGTGCTCTGAATGGCACCCTTTTGCTGTGGAGACTCTTCAGCGATACTTTGATCCTTCGGGATTCCGGTGAATCGAGGGTAGTGTTCCCGATAGCGGTGATCTTAAACGGGTCGAACCGCCCTTTAGCTCCAATTTGTTTGGCGATCTCTTCATCTATTAGTGAAACTGTTGACCCATCATCCAGCAGGGCGTGTGTGTTTACAGCTCCCGCCGGTCCAATTACTCGCACTGGAATTATTTTTAAATAGGCTTGATGCTTTGACACACCGAATGAGTTAGCAACATTTTCTTGAGGTTCTTTTTGTTTGACCTCAGTCTTCTCCTTTGTATTACTATGGAGAAGTCGATTGTGTGTCGCGGTGCATCCTTCTATTCCACACTTATTTGTTTTGCATTTGTGTGTCTGATTTCTATAACGTAAACAGCGGAAACATAAATTATTTTGCTTTGCGAGTTCCCATCTTTTGTTGATATCTGCTTCCTTAAATTTTTTACATTCGGATCCATAATGACCCTCCTTTTCGCACACTCTGCATTTCGGAGACGGCTTAGTAGTAGCCGCGTGTGCTCTGTGTACTGAACGATTGCTTTGTGATTCGTTGATAATTTCTGGAGGCGCAAATGCACTGCAGAAGCGAGCTTGCTCGTTAATAAAATCGCTGAAGCAGCCGAGGTCTGGTCTAGAGTCATATTTTTCAGTGTAGATTCTATACCACTGGGCACGTATAGAGTTTGGCAGTTTGTCGGTGAGGTGTCGTAGCAGCTCTGCGTTGACGAGGTAATGATCTCGCTTTAGGGCTCGAAGAGTGACGACGCTTCCCCTCACTTTACTCGCGAATGTGCAAATGTCTCTGAGCGCTTCTGTACAGCGTGCTAATCCTCGCAACTTCTCGGTTTCTGCTTGCGCGATTGAATCTGGACGCCCAAATTGTAGCTCCAGTTCTCGCATAATCTCATCTGGCTTAGCATGCCCGATGAGTTCTGAACTGACTGTTTCCAAGGCTCTTCCCTGTAGACTTCGTCTTAGTCTAGCTGTGTTTTCAATGTCATTGAAGTAGCCTCGGGTTGTTTCGTAAATGGCACGGAATGAAAGCCACTCGGTATGTGCTCCGCTAAAGCTTGGCAGTGTCATTATAGCTTTCGACGCTGCGAAAGTATGCGACGATAGTGGCGCACTCTCTAATTTTGATTTGTCAGCGAGTGCGGCTATAGCGGATGTGAGCTCCGATATAAATGGACAGAGCCCCCTGTCTTCACTTATGACAGGTTCCTGGCTAGCTTTATTTGGCTTGGGATCCTTTTGTACATCTTCTGGATAGGAATCCTGGTATGTGAGCTCTGATACAATCGGTAGGAGCCCCCTGTCTTCATTAACGATGGGTTCCTGGCTGAGCTTCTGTGGCATGGGATCCCTTTGTACGTCTTCTGGATAGGAATCCTGGTTCGTGAGCTCCTTTTGGAACTCACTGAGGTCGACAACGTCCGGGGTTGGCTTTGTGACGGTTTTATTAAATGGGGCCTTCCCTCCGGTGGTTGCGCCTTGATTAGACTTTTGTTTGGCTACAGAGTTTTCGAGCCAAGATCGAACGTACTCACTTTTGGAGTGACCATCTTCATCATAGTCGTCTGATTCGTCTTCTTCTTCAGCCATCTGTAAAGAGATCTGCGCAAGTTCTAGTTTGATCTTCAATACTTCTTCACGAGCCTTCAAAATTCTTCTATTGGGCCGAACAGTCTTCTTTGACTTCGTACTGCAATCGGTGTGGCCCCTCGGTGGCTCTTCGTTGTGGGTGTCTTCCCGGGCTGTTGGCGATGATGCACGGCTAAAGTCATCGTTGCCTTCTATATGTTCCCTCTGCTTCGTTGTGCGGGCCGTAGTTTACGGCGCGGGCAGGGGTATTCCCCCCTCGGGGGGGGCAGCATGGCGCCTCAGCGCCCTCTACCGTTGACGGTGAGCGTGGTGGCATCTGGTGGTGGACGGCGGCGTTACTGGCCGACGAACCTCCTTCCAGACCGACGGTCCACGCCTTGGCTTCCTTTCCTTGCGAACGGGTGATCGGCATCTTGAATCTGAAAAATCTGCGGTTTTAATACGGTGGTGACTATTTACCCGGTTCCGGAATACAAACGGATATATCCTGCTCGAAGGACCAACGAATGTGCCGGACGGGCGAAACTCTCCGGAGTAAATGTTGTCGAAGATACTTCGCGAGTCGCTCACGTCCTACACCTATAGGTTCCGGTGGGTACTCTCACCGCCGTCTTTGTGGGTGCCGCTGAAATATTGTGGACTGTGGTTTAAATCAAAATGCACGATTAACAAATACAAATAGCAAGGTAGTGGCCAGCGGTTCGACTGATTGATTAGTCGCGAAATTTTATAACTATAACTATTGATCACGGTTGTTAAAACTACGGTTGTTCACTATTGGTTGGTCACTGTATATTTCAAAAGATTTCTTTAAACTGTACGGTGGTATCAAAGATCTATTGGTAGTAGCTGGTTTTCTAACACTACTGACTAGCAGCTATTATCAACTAAACTAGTTGATTTTATCACTTGTGTAACTGCGGCTATCAGTTACCACTTTCACTATAATATGTAACTGCGAATATCAGTTACGACCTTTTTCGGCTAGCTAACACTTTCACGATATGTAACTGCGAATGTCAGTTACGACCTTTTTCGGCTAGCTAACACTTTCACTATTCACTATATACTGCTACTAGTCACTTCAGCTACCACCGGATACCACTCACTTCACTTCACTGTCACTGGTAGTTCTTCACACTACTCTACTGGTACTGGGTCCCGAGCCCCTAAGGTAGACTTGGGCAATACTTTGCAGTGAGCCGCTTGCCATTTTCCGTTTGTCTCTTTATTGCATAAACTTTTCACTATACAAATGGCATAAATTGCAATATTTTCTATACAAAACTAATTGCTACACTAACATGCTATACATCATTAAATCGGTAGTCTGGTACTTTATTAGTAGATCATAAAGGTTACTCAAAATATTAACAATGTAAAAAGTTATTAAACGAAATGTCCAAAATTTTCATAATATTTAGGTACATTAATTCTTTGATTTTTCTATAACTACGAAATGCGTTTAATTATACAAAAATATCCCTATACTTTTTTAATCTATAAGCCATATGCTAATTGAATGTCATATTTATAACTCTTTTAGAACATAAAATTATTTTCCTTATTTTAGTATGAACTATTACGCAGTTAATTAAAAACTTTCCACGATAAGACGCGCTGTGATTGGTCGATTTTTTGGTATATAATAAAAGTAGTTTATATTACTTGTTATCAAAACGACACTCTATACAAATATACTAAGAGTTATAAACATGCTAAACAACTATATTAATACACGTTTTCACTCAGTTTTCTCGGTAATTTCACTATTAATACAAAAACAATATTCTTTATCACTTTGTTTCTTAACGTTATTAGGCCGTCGCGAACACAATACTTATGCAATTAATTTCCGTTAATTCTGTTTATGCACAGAGTGATCATCTCGACCGGGGAACCAATCCGATCTCTAACTTCACTTTAATATTCCTTTGAATTTACATCATTGGAAAGACGATTTCAACCGGGGAACAAATCCGGTAATATAATTTATATCTTAAATTCCTTATGAATTTATTAAGCGATATTACTTAGGAAAACGAACAAACTAGTCTGGCCTGGGAGTCGAACCCAAGACCTTCATATCATTAATTCGACATTTCCTTAAAATTTAACTAAGCATTTTCTTATCAGAACATTTTAATTGGACAATAAGTCTTTGAAAAGCTATTCGTCGTCGGTTGACTTAATAAACTGAAACATTCTTATAGGCGCGTCGCCAACACCTCTCTGGTTGTCTAACTCGGTCGTTCAGGCATAGCGCGGCGGCAATAGATCTTTAAAAACTTTTAGAAATTTATTGCAATCCCGATATCCTCTTGACCAATCCGTATTATGTATCAATTGTTTCTATTAATTTTTAGATCAACAGGAGCAAGCGCTCGAAGCTGATGAGTTGACTGTAGTACCTATTTATGGAAGAGATTCTTTAGGTATATTATTGTTTCCAGTCGCATTTAAAGACTAGAAATTTGAGAACCCTCCTGAAGAATTATAATTGTTTCTTTCTACTAGGTATGCTCCTAGTACACCGTCTTATGCCTCATCTATTTGCGGGGAAATAGCTGGGAATTGGTATTAGGACTTTATTCTATCGCCACAGAAAGTCTTAAGATGAGGCTTACTTTTGTAGAGGTTATTTTTTTTTGCTAGGCTGCAGGTCACTGAACTTTAGTGGGCTATGAAGCAGTTGAAGTTCTATGATATTTAAATTTTGTTAGTAAATTTATTGTACAACCTGAACCAAACCTAATAAAATAAAGTGCGAAGTGCTGAATATTTACCTTAATAAGCTTATTTACCGTAAAGAGGTGACCTTGTAGTGGCGGGGCAGAAAATCCACCAAACTCTATCGGCCCTTGGGTGTCGCAAAAAGCGACAGAAGGAAGCAAACCACGAGATGGGCGGAAGCGGAAGCGAACAACTAAAAATATGGCGGATAAGAGGTGATTTGTGGGGGAGGCCTACATTCAGCAGTGGAATTTAATAGGCTGTAACAGTAATTGTAAACGTAATGGATACTCAATGGTATTATAATCTATGAATGAAATCCCTAAAGGACCTAAAGGAAAACTAATATGAACTTATTGTAGCAATAAGGGCCAATATGATACGTCATGAGCTAGAACTATCGTCACAGTGATTAGGTATTTTCTCAATTTACCTTCTCTTTACCTTTATCTTAAAGGGAAAATATGTGTGCACTTTACACGGGGTAGAAGTGAAACCTTCAAATGAAATGAAATAATTAAAAATATTTCAAGGCAAATGATTTATTTAATATGATAATTTTCAACCACAAGAGCGGCATTAAATACAAGATAAAAGTCTAATTTTATAGCTACTAAATGCTGCAATCTTTATTTTTAGCTATGTTAGAGCCTAAATTATAATGTAATAAATCAAAAGAACGTTTTCTTTTGACTAAAATTGTAATAATGTATAAGTATGTAATAATGTAATAAACAATTTTCGGAAATGAAATGAAATGAATGGAATGAATGAAATGAATGGAATGAATGAAATGAATGGAATGAACGAAATGTACGGAATGAATGAAATGAACGAAATGTATGAAACGAACGAAATGAATGAAACGAATGAAATGAAATGAAATGTATGAAATGAATGAAATGAAATGAAACGAAATGAAATGAATGATTTTATTCAACATAGATTATTATAAAACACTCATTGAAAGTCATTTTTTAATTTACCACTCTAATAGGTGAAGTCATTATATCGAACAAAAATTAATAAACTCTCAAGGTGGTAAGGTAAATAAGACGCTAGATGGCTTAAACACGATTAAATTTAAAATTTTTGTCTCTTATTATTGCATTTTCGTTTTTATAGAGTTTTAGATTACAACGATTTATATGAATGATTTTTTTTCCTATTACATTTTACTATTTCAAATAGATAATCAAAAATAATAACGCCCATGTCATACCTATGCTTGTAGTTGTTGGGAACAATACGCTCGAAGCTGTTGACAAGGATATTTACCCGGGACAAACAGTCCAACTACAAACTAGAGGACAATCGACGGATTCAACTCCGCTGGGCAGCGTTCGGGAGATTAAGACACATATTCTCTTCGGACATACATACATCAAAACTTCAAAACAAGATTGTACAATCATTGCGTGTTGCCAGGGGTGACTAATGGATCTGAGACGTGGTTCTTCACCGCTGGCCGTACGTGGAAGCTCAAGGTCGTTCAGGGAGCTATTGCGAGGTCTATGCTCTGATTTTCTCTATCTGATAAGCTTAGAAATTAGGATATCCGCAGTAGAAGCAAAGTAGCTGATATAGTCGAGCGGATTAGTAAGGCAATGGACTGGCCATACAGCACGAAGAACTGACAACTGATGGAGAAGAAAGATTCTCGAGTGACAGCCTCGTACCGATAGATGAATTGTAGGACGCCCTCCATTGATGGAGTGACGACCAGGTAAGACATGCAGGAAGTCGATGGATGCAGGTGGCTCAGGACCGTGCTTTGCGGCATTTCTTGGGGAGGCATATGTTCAGCAGTGGACTTGTGAAGGGCTGTAATGATAATGATGATGATGAACCAAGAATAGTGTTAGGCGAATGACATAGTGAAACTTATTCACTACGAAGCCTAATATTATATATATATAAAAATGACATTGCTTCTCGTTCTTCTTATCGGTTTGTAATGCTATTATTTAAAGTAAAAAAAAAGTTACATTCTATATACTACGTTACTATACGTTCTACTCCAGGGCGCCACATCTCATATCTGGGAGAGTTTAACGCAAGAAGGTGCAAGTGTTTACCGAGCTGCCGTAATGCTCGTTGGAGGACTTTACTTTTTATTACTTTACACGCAGGTTCCCTTCACGGCCGAGCACGTGATAAATCATCACTCAAAATGCCAATTTCACAGTACGCGAGATAAAAATGGGTTTTTAGTCTACGCAGGCACCAATGAAATCGTTAATTGCAATTCTAACTGTGATTGTGTAACTTTGGTAGTAATCATGGTGGGCTTTGTTTGACGTTTGGTATTGTTGTATTATGTGAGGTGTATCGGTATCGAGTATTATTTAAATTCTTTAAATAATGAATTTTTTAACCCTAGTTATAATGTAAAACGAAAAACAATAAACTTGACGCAGTTGCGGAGTAATTCTCACCGGTTTTCGATTCGTACCAGACTTACATAACCGGAATACCGGTTTTACATTTAGAATATTATGATGGTTGTGTCGCCATCTGTTGGAATCCATGAGATCTTCATAGCATTTGCCTATGTCGACTTTTACGGCTCCACTCAATATAGGTATGTATTTTATAATGTGAACACAAAACACAAATAATGATTTGTAGCTTTGCCGATGATAAACTTTGTAGTTAAAATTAGTGATGGGCCGAATATGGATTTCACCGAATACGAATATTCGGCCGAATGTACGGTATAATTTTTATCGAACCGAATATTCGGACGAAAATTATTCGGCAGGATAACCTCGGGACCCAACCAATTTTTGTCGAAAGTTGTTACCGTAAAGCGCGCGGGATTAGCGCCGGACCCTGGCTCTCGCTCCCCGCCACACCTGACAGTTATTGCATCATCTAGTACTGAGCAAATTGCCGGCACATGCTTATGTTTTGACTATTATGTTTTGATAATTAATAAAAATGAGCGGCAGGAGATTTACTATTTGGACTTATTTTAGAGAAACTGACAACCAAAGTAAAGAAATGTACTAATGTAATGTAATGTTTCTTTGTTTGATTCCAAAAACATTTTATCAAGTTTCTATTTGCCATAATCGGAAATAAATCTACAGTGCCTCAAAAACATAAATGTATAGATTTATGCATTTGAGGCACTCTAGAGTAAGTAGATTTAACCCATAAATAAAATACACTTTCAACAGTAAAAGACATCGCATTAGTCAATTCGTACATTTCAATACATTGGACACTATAAAAACGAATATTCGGTGATTTAGCCGAATATTCGGTAAAGCTGCCGAATATGCCGAATACCAAATATAAAACGAATATTCGGTCCATCTCTAGTTAAAATGTGTTATGCGCCAAATTATTATGCATTAAATTCATAATAGCTCTTGATATAATGAGCAAATAAATTCTTTTTATATTAATAGGTTGCTATTTCACGGAGTTAGCCGCGTAATTATGTTAAAACTACCAAACACATTGAGACATTAAACTATATATTCACGAATGCATGCGATTTGATTCCTTACCGGGCTGTAATTACGGGACGAAATTCTGTTCACTTACTTTTTAGATGTATCAGCTTGTTGAACACAGTTGTACTAATGTGAACGCACACAAACACACGTTTAAAAAGCAAACGCACACTGCGTTGTCTGCTACGCACTTTTCAAGACGAGTGCGCGTTTTCATTACACGTTTTTTACTACCGGATTATATGGCTTCATTATTAACGTTGTGTAGTAGCGGCGTAAGTGAATCCATTACTCTATAGCATCCCGTGGGTGTCGTAAGAGGCTACAGAAGGAAACTAAAACGGAGATAGACAGCAGCAGGATTAGACAATTCAAAATATTGAAATAAACTGGAATTCATTCCTTTGAAGGTAGAAATTGCTGAAGGGAACTACTAGCAGGACTTTTTTTTGCTAAAAACTGTATGTTCTTGACTTGTGACAATGCTAGTTGTTCGGGGTTTTAGCATTTATTAATGTCCTCCAGACTGAATTTCGGCCACGGCGACCTCTTTCAACGATGACTAGCAATCTGCGTAGGATACTATGATCATGCCAGAGTGAATGCGCACACAATTGCACTCTATATCACCTCATTCTCATCGGGCTATGAGAGTGAGAATGAGACAGCAATCCGACAGGACCGGGGAGAGTTCGGGTGAATGACCAACGGCTTTATATGCTTTTCGAGCCACGGGGAACACGGGGAGCGGTGTAGCGTAAATTGGCACCCAGAGCAGTTTTATATCAAGCACCGCCCAAAATAAAAGATAATATACTAAACTTGCTTACGGGGCTTTATATTTCTAAAATATTCTAATAGGTACATTATCAAAATTTACTTTCTTGTCCTTTTTAATAGATAAAATGGAAAGATTGACGCTTAACTCATTGTGAGGTTCACAATGGGTTAAGCAAGATTTTATTAATTTGAGGTTTAAAAAGCTAATTTCACATGAAGCTACCGAAACACAAATAATTAAAAAAAATCTTAGACACATCGCTAAATTCGGAACAGACTCAGAATAGTCCCATTTTAAAATTAATTTGAGAAACTCCAATGAAGTCCACTGAACCGCTTCTTAGGAAGAAATGCTGACGGCTTCCAAGTGGCGCCTCAGTCTGCAGAGTATTCATCGCCGATTTTGTTAGCTTTGGAACACGAAGATCTTCTTCTGTTGAAGTTACCATTGTGTTAGGCTGAACAATTATGCTGTGAGAATATCATCCATTGTCCTGTAAAGGTGGTCTAGTTCTTCGTAAAATCTATCAAGACATTCTAACATAGCTCTCTGCAGCTCCTCTGTCAATGTTAGTCCAGCATGTCGGGCCATTTCTCCTGACAAACTTCCATATTTTTTGCTGCATAGGAAATAGATTTTTCACGATGTGAATATGTTGGCTTTAAAGAACACTTTTTACGGTTTTGATTTTTATCACACACTTTTCCAGTGCATAGTCCATACGTTTGAATAAACTCTTGCGTCCGATTAACTTATTCTAGAACACAAAAAAGAAAGATACTCGTAGCATAAAAAAAAAGAAGTCACACAAAGCCGGTAAGAGGTTAGATTCTGCTTCTTTTGTATCGACCTTTTCTCTGCTGCTGTTCGGATCATATATGTATATCTTCGAGTGTTGATACAAGTTACTCAATTATTTTTTGATACAAGTTACTCAGTTATTGTGCAGTGATTTAACAGCGTCGTGATGGGCACTCCATCTTGTCTCTGGTAGTTTTTTGGCGGATACGCTTACAGTTTTAATTATAATTTCGCATCGATGTGTGGATGATGAAAAGAATGTGTAAACTCGGAGTTTTCTTCCACGTACAACCTCTCTGTGGAATAGTTTACCACCGGCAATTTTTCCGGACCGATACGACCTGGGGACCTTCAAGAAAAGAGCTTACTCCTTTCTAAAGGGCCGGTAACGCACCCGCAATTCTCCTGGTGTTGCGGTTGATCATGGGCGGCGGTAGTCACTTAACATCAGGTGAGCCGCATGCTCGTTTGCCCCCTCTTCCATAAAAAAAAAACTCTTTGTCGCTATTTTTATACCCCTTTACACCGCCAATGACGGAGAAAACAACGTTAACATTCTGACTTCAGACTGCTACTGAGAATTTCATAACAGAAAACCTAAATAACTATCTGATTTTTGTGGCCCGATCCGTAATTCAAATTTAGGACTCATGATTACTGACCGTGTACTAGACCAACGATGCAGAAGCTAAAAATAAAATCTCGTGAAACAGTGGATACTCACAAGTTATCGCTAATGAGGTACGCACCCCTCTTGCACACTACAATAATATCTACACAAACGCAACATAAGTATACGTACCGTCTATGTACGTTCATAAATAGGTTTTCCAGTAACCAGAGTTCCTAGTCCACGGGGATCGGGAAGTAATACGTGTGTATTACACGACTGCTTGCTTTCAACGTTAAAAAAATATGTACGTTGTATTTAATTTAATTATTGCAACAACTTATTGTACCGTGTCTCTAAAATAAATAAATATGTGGAAAATGCTCTAAAACTAAGTGCATTTACAATGATTTGATGGAATAGAAACGTGGTGTTATATTTGTCATACTCATCATCGTAATCAACATCATTACAGCCCTTCGCAAGTCCACTGTTGAATATAGGCCTTTCCCAGGGAATGCCACAAAGCACTGTACAGAGACACCTGCATCCATCGACTTCCAGCATGTCTTACCAGGTCCTCACTCCATCTTGTGGGGGCTCGCCCTACACTTCGCCTACAGGTACGAGGTTGCCACTCGAGAAGCTTTTTCTCCATCGGTTGTTGATTCTTCGAGCTACATAGCCGGCCCATTGCCATTTGAGCTTACTAATTTGGTAACAAGTTACTCTGGCTCAAAACAACAAGCTACTCCGGATATCCTAATTTCCAAATTTATGACACAGAGAAACTACGAGCATAGCTTGATGAACCTCCATAGCTCGCTGAGGGAACTTGGGCTTCCTCATACGGCCAGCAGTAAAGGACTACGTCTCAGATCCATAAGTAATCATTGGTGACACGCACTGGTTGTACAATTTTATTTTCAAGTTTTGAGGTATGCTTGAAGAGTAGATGTGTCGCAATCTCTTAAACGCTGCCGAGCCGAGCTGTCGATTGACCTCTCGGTCGTAATTGGACTTACCTAGTCGGACTATTTGTCCCAGGTAAACATACTTGCCAACGACTTCGAGCTTAGTGCTCCCAACAACTACCGGCATAGGTTTGACACGGGCGTTACACACGATCTTTGTTTTGTTCATGTTCATCTTAAAACCTATCCGTTGGGAAGCACTATAGAAGTCACTTCAAGTACTGGTTTTCCACCAGCTTTCAGAAGCTCCTCTGTAATTCCATCTCGGTCCGGGGTCTTGCCGTTTTTATGGAGCTGGAGAGCCATTCCAATTTCCGGACTGACATCCGGGACATCATCGGTATACTGTCGGATAAGACTTGCTATTGGATCGTCACCCACACTTACGTGTGGCTCCATCGATGACGTGTACGTGACATCCCGGAAACGATGCGGCCACATTCGGTCTTCAGCTTCGACAGCTGGCTCTTCAGAAAAATCTCTGCAAAAGACTTTAGTGCCCTGGTTTCGCTTGATCGCTTTTTCAATGCGAGCTGTACTAAAGTTGCGCAAGTTCCGTAGAATTTATTTAGAAAAGAAAGAAAGAAAATATTTATTTCCACCCATAGGCACAACGCCATATTGTACATAGTTGTTTTATTCCTTTTTCTTTTATTAAAAATAATATAGAATAGACGTTGCCGAATCTCCTTCACCAAGGTTTGCCTGGAAGAGATCGCTGTTTAGCGATAAGGCCATAATTGTACATATATTTATAAATTTAAGTTTGTTATGTTTTGTAATATTTTATGTGAAATAAAAAGTATAATAAATAAATAATTAAAAAGTGACGATAAGTGGTCGCACTCAGCATTTGGCGTGGCGAACCACAGCCGCTGTTTTTCAGTGTGATCTATCTGTTCAGTCTGTGTGCTGTCAAATCTGCTGAAAACTGCAGCTTCATTTCCCATCCAAGAGTGTGGGGTGGCCATCCACTAGATGAAATGATGACCGGTGAGACATGTATGAAGTCAATAGTTGTAGGTGGTGCAGGTTGGAGGAGACCTATGTTCAGCAGGGGACTTGTGAAGGGTTGTGGTGATGATGAATAGTTTTATTTCATAGCTTCACTCATATGCACGTTTCCCAATTATCCCTCATTAATTACTCGTTCAGAAAATAGGGGAGATATGTGTTCCGCAGTTGGTAAATTGTAGTCGAATAAGAATGTAATAATAATGTAATAACTACTCAGCTAACATCCGCGTTTACATTGAAACTGTTTATATTTCGAAAGAGAGACACGGAGGCTCTCCATGATGCCTCTTTTGGTGCTCTCTGGGAGGACGGAATAGTGCACACAAAAGTTTATTTTCCTCGCGGATTATAATTTTTAATATAATGGATTTTCGCTATTGAATGTTTGTGTCTATTAATTAATCTATAGCCTGTTACCTCGCCCCCTCTCAACGGACCAGCAGCTTATTCTGGTACTACTACTGTTCAGGTTAGAATCCGGATTGAAATCACTATTTGTGCAGCACATATTCTTAGTAGTTGGGTTTATTGTGTTGTGATATTTCCTTTGTTTATCACGGTGTAGTGGCTCCATATCGCCACGTGGATGTCGTAAGAGGCGGCAGAGAAACACTGCGAGATGGGCAGCAGCATCTCTCATCTGAGATGCCGAAAATAATAATAAGAACTGCGGTTTTCAACTCGCCGCGTGGGAACTATGGCGGAATCAATTATCACCAGAGATTTTTCCGGACCGATACGACTTACGGACCTTCAAGAAAAGAGTCTACTCCTTTTTAAAAGGCCGGCAACGCATCTGCAATTCCCCTGGTGTTGCAGTTGTTCATGGGCGGTGTTAATCACTTACCATCAGGTGAGCCGTATGCTAGTTTGCCATCTCTCCTATAAAAATCCCCTTATGAGGCAACCTAAGAGGAGGACTATATTCAATAGTGGACTTTGATATGCTATAAATAAATAAAATAATGAATTCCCTATATCTCTCTCTCAGATTTTGGCTTGTCTCCAATTGCATAAGCGTAACATTGAACCTGAGTAACTTGCCTACCGTAATCGGAGCCGGACCTAGGATCAGTGGGTGTCTCTTTATTTGCACGTTCTTTTGTGGTAGCATTATGCCACCTGTGCAGCTGAACATTCAACTGTTAGGAAGAACAGAAGTAGAAGAAAAACAACCTCTTCGTTATCGTCGTAATTTTTCTCTCGACTCGAATTTGAACCAAACGGTTTGCTTTGTCGTTTGTAACGCGTACACTAATGTAGAGGAAGTGTTTGTCAGCATGTATTTCCATCAGAATTTTTTTTAGAAGTGCGGGCAAGCAAGCACGCGGCTCACCTGATGGAAAGTGTCGACCGCCGACCACGAACAACTAACTGCAAAAGTAAAGTAAAGTAAAGTTACAGCCTATATACGTCCCACTACTGGGCACAGGCCTCCTCTCATTTCTGAGAGGGTTTTAAGGCAAGGAATAGTCCGCCGCGCTGCCCCAATGCGTGTTGGCGAACTTTCACATGTCTTTGAAATATTTTTTTTCTCTGGGACTGCAGGTTTCCTCACGATGTTTTCCTTCACCGCCGAGCACGTGGTAAATCAGCACTTAAAATTGCAATTAACAATTTCATTGGTGCCGGCGGGGATCGAACCCGGTTTGCTCGCGTATTGTGAAATTTACAGAGAGCGCTAACCATCTGAGCTACCACGGCTCTAACTGCAACACTGATTACAATTACTATTAATAGTATGATTGCACAGATATAATTAATCGTATTAGCTACTCCGTACCACCTCGCCCACGTACGTGCGTTCTTTGCGTCCTCACTCACTCTTTGATATGCCGATATCTCGGACAAATGCTGGTATCTGATCACCATCGTATGGTTGACACATACAACAAAAAATTTCATTTGGTAGATTTATTTTGTTGCAGTACCAGATCATACAATAGACAGCTAGTTAACTTTCTGTTTAGCGCTTAATGTCTCTTTTAAAGTCTTGAGCACATTAACTACTACCACTAACTATAAATTATCTAACCAATGACTATATATATACATGTATAGACATACACACAAACACACAAAACTCTAACCTCTAATACATGTTAAAATAATATTTCAGAAATTAAGGGCCTTTTTTTACAAAATTAGGTCCCTCACATAATTATTCTATATTTTATACTCTATGTGACATGGTCATCGACATCGTCGTTAAATTTATGATAAGTAAGAAATTGTAATAGAATATAAGCTTTAGCATAAGATATATTGTAAACTTGTTTGTGGTTTTCTAAATAAATAAAAAAAATAAGTCAGAAATTGGCTTTTGTTGAGTAATCACCAAATTACTTCCTTCCATTACATACACACTATCAGATGCGGTAGTAGTACTGTTGGCTGTTGTCAAAGACTATATTATATAATATATAATCACTAAATACGTTATAGCTGTTGCTGCGGAACAATTTTATTATTGCATGTACTAACGATCCGCCCCGGGGTCGCACGGGTGATTCCTGCATCTCTACAACAGCGTCACCTACCGGGTCCAATTGTGAATCAAAACAAGTCTCGAATCAACTTAATCACACACAAATTTTTTTTCTAAATCGTTTCCGCCATTTAGGAGTACTTCGGTTGCATACACGGAAAGAAGTATTACAAAGATTTTTGAATGTGGAACTCTGTCAGATACAGATACATTTTCTTACTGACAAATTGTACCACAGATAAAATATAATTATGGCCACAGATAACAAAAAAGAATGATATATTTGCAATTTTATACTTTACAGTTATTTGTCTACACTAATATTATAAAGAGGAAAGATTTGTTTATTTGTTGTTTGAATTGAATAGGCTCTGAAACTACTGAACCGATTTGAAAAATTCTTTCACCATTAGAATCTTACATTATTCCTGATGAACATAGGCGATAGAACGTTTTCAAAAAAATTAGGGATCCGTATGAAAACTTCGTTAATGTAACCCAAGGTGTGAATGAAATACCAAAAAAAAATCTTATATCTAACTATTGACAATAGAGCAAAGTGATGTGCTACAGTTTTATGAAGGACATCAATATCTACATAAAAGTCTGCAATACCATATGTCTAACTATTATAGTTATCTCACAATAACTACTTTTCATCATACTTATCATGTTTTAGTTAGTTTGTTTGTACCAAATAAGTCCGAAACTACTGGACCGATTTTAATCAATTTTTACCAATAGAAAGCTAAATTATAGGGGGGGGGGGGAGGGTGAGTGGATAAAATTTAAATTTTCTGTATAACGTGTATATACGCAGGTGAAACCGCGGGGTACAGCTAGTTTGCTATATTTTTGTTATCGGTAATATCTTAACTTAGCATAAATACCTACGTATTGCATCAAAGTTATTTGTAGGCATTTTGTTTAAGTTTTCCAATCCAACGATAATATTATTTTAGAATACCCGAATGCGAACACAGGCGTTTAAAAGAACTGGTGTTATCTGTTCTAATCAATTTTATCTTAGGTAATCTTCCTAAGCAAGAACATAGAGGAAGAAGATTGATCCAGGATGTTTCAGCCATATATTCAAACTTTCCCTTTGCATGGAAACCATCATATCACCAAGCACAAGTAGCATAACTTCTTCTTCTTCTACCTAGCGTTTATCCCGGTTGCTCATCCCGCCCAACGCGGGAGAACCCAAGGTCCGCTTTCCTACACTTCCTCCTCCACTTTGCCCGGTCTTCGGCGACCCTCGCAACTAGCCCATTGGCGCGCATGTCGTCCTGCACGACATCAAGTAAGCGTTTCTTGGGCCGTCCTCTACTCCTGATACCAGGTAGGGTCATGTCCAGGCATTTGTTTCCCACGTAGCTTGCCGGTCGTCGTAATACGTGGCAGGACCAGCGGCGACTTTCCTGCAGCTTGTCAGCAATGTCACGGACATGGCGGCTGCCGCGGATGTATGTATTCCGTAAATGGTCTTTCCGCGTGACGCCACACATCCACCGCAGCATGTTCATCTCCGTGACATGCAACAACTGCCGGTGTCGCTCTAGCACCGGCCACGCCTCACCGCCGTACGTAAGGACAGGCCTTATGATGGTCTTATAGACCTGTCCCTTCAGCTTGACCGGCATTTTGGGGTCACAAATGACACCCATCACCTCGTGCCATTTCGCCCAGGCCACTGATATACGGGCCTTGATGTCGCGATCGATGTCCCCGGACGCATCAAGCATAGATCTGAGGTACCTGAAGTTGTCCGTGCGCTCGACGGTGTCGTCGCCTACACGGAGAGACGTCAGATCTGTGCTGTTGCAGGCCATATACTCCGTCTTCGCCACATTTAGCTTCAGCCCGCCGTTCTCAAGCGCCTCCCTCCATGCGTGCACGCGTCTGGTGAGCCGTCCTTTGTCCCCATCTACCAGTGCGATATCATCAGCGTACATGACAGTTCATCTAATATCACACTGAAGAGATAGGGGCTTAAGATGGAGCCCTGATGCACGCCTGCGGTTATGGGGAAGGGGGTGGTATCACCAACAGCAGTCCTGACTATTGAATTGGAGTTGCGGTACATATCACGTACGATTTCCACGTAGGTCTCTGGTACCAACTTCGACCGCAACGCCCACCAGATCATCTCCCTAGGAACACAGTCAAAGGCCTTCTGCAGGTCTAGGAATAAAAAAATGCAGAGGCTAGGAATATAAAAAAGCAGAGGTCTTTTCCTTGTGTTTCTCCATGAGGATCCTTAGGGCGAATATAGGATCCATGGTACCGCGTCCTGGTTGGAAGCCGTACTGAGAGTCCGATACTGTACACTCCTGTCGGATACTGGTCTCAATAATGTGCTCGAAGAGCTTCATGGTGTGTGACGTCACATTTATACCGCGGCAATTACCGCAATCCTGAACGGACCTTTTATCCTTGTGGACCGGCGTTATTATACTAAGCCGCCACTGATCAGGCATTATTTGGTCGCTCAGGATTCTATTATAAAGGTTAGTAAGAATGCACACACCACGAGCCCCCAGCGCTTTCCACGCTTCAATTGGCACCACGTCCGGTCCGACAGCTTTCCGATTTTCCATGTGACGAAGAGATGCGAGGACCTCGTCAGGCGTAATCGGTGGCACGAGTCCCTGGTTCGGGAGTTGTTCGGGAGGGTGCACTTTCCGGTGCTGAGTATTCAGCAAAACGTGGAAATAAGAGCGCCATCTCTCCTTCACCGCACGATCATCGTACAGGAGCTTGCCATTAGGGCCGTTGACGCTGCAGCAGCGAGTAATATCTTGCGCTGCTTTGGCTCTAGAGCACGCCAGTTTATATATGAGCTTGTGCCCCTCAGGAGTGTCCAACTTAGCATATAATGGTTGCAAGTGGTCACGCCTGGCTCTGGCTACAGCTTTCTTGGCAGCTCTTTTCGCTGTCTTGTAAGATGCGTGATCTTCAGAAGATTTGGTCACTTGCCACAACTTGAAGAGCGCTTTCTTCTCCAGTAATGAACCCTGGACTGTGGCGTCCCACCACCAGGTCTCCTCGTCGATTTTGCGACCCATTTTCGCCACGCCGAGGACTTGCTTTGCCGTCTTTGTGATTGCTGTCTGAATGGTTTTCCAGCACTCTTGGACGGATTTGCCTGCTGTGTCGAGATTAATATCCCCAGCGGCAGAGACAAACTCCGAGTATCTGGTTTGATCAGCCACCACTTGATTTGACGGCGGCAACGTTCGGCGTGTCTGCGACGGAGTTTTACACAGAGGTCCATGACAAGAAGTCGGTGTTGGGCAGTGAGAGACTCACCGGGTATGACCTTACAGTTGGCCACGCGACTGATATGACTTCTCCCGGTCAGTAGATAGTCGATTTGAGTGGCGTTCCGACCGCTCCTGTAGGTAATCAGGTGCTCGGTTTTCTTTCCGATGAACGTGTTCACCACGGCCAGGTCAGCTGTAGTGCAGGTTCTAAGAATGGTTTCCCCCTCTGCGTTTCTTCGGCCGTAACTATAGCCGCCGTGGACCCGTGGACACGTTCATACTCCCCCTGCACCTCGCCCACATGACAAGCACAGGTAGCATAACATTGAAACTTATTCTTTAATAGTCTTAAAATTATTAGTGTCGGGTGATGCACCCAAAATTTGAAATTTTTGACAATTTATCCATCCGTATTAGCCTATATAAGTCTTCTGAACCTATTTTCCAACTTAAATTAAATAAACCAAACATAGGTTAAATAGGCTAACGAGCCTCTCCTTAGATTGCTATAGTTGCCACGTTTGGCGGGTGAGTAGACAAACGCAGTTTTTTATTTTCTAGTTGTTATTAGGAAGATGCTGCTGCATATCCCCTGGTTTATTCCCCTCTGTCGCATTTTACATCACCCACGGAACGACATATTATACAGTACCTATATATGTCGCAGCCAACTAGCTTAATCAGTCTTTTAGTTAACACCCTAGCCTTTTAACTAAACGGTGCGTAGCGTTTGTT
The DNA here is from genome assembly GCA_036936625.1 of Parnassius smintheus behrii. NCBI lineage: Eukaryota > Metazoa > Arthropoda > Insecta > Lepidoptera > Papilionidae > Parnassius > Parnassius smintheus. The sequence continues at coordinate 11,946,979 of JAUPFT010000024.1, forward strand.
ACAACATTTAATAAACTAGCTGGCTAATGCTTAGGCCATCCGTACCGTAGGCGACGTTCAACTAGCGTTCAACAGCTCATGCGCTTCAGCCGATGCGTCATATACAACATTTCATGCCTAATTATGCACTATGCGCTATATTATATTAATAAACACGGCTTTGGTGTGGCCCAAGGGGCACCTTAGCCGCACCTTAACCTACTGCCGCTGATATTACAAGATAGTTGCAATGTTGTATTAGCCGCAGCGGCTGATCATCATTCAGGCCTCTAGTTAAACATAAAATGGCTAAGCTGTTATTTTTTTTAAATATTAGTAATCTTATTAATTAACATTACTAATATTCCTTTTAACCACACCTGGTAAGCTTGAAAATGCTTGTGTTAGGGGTGGTTCACGACAGTAGTTAAATGACGGATTCGAACCCACGACCTTTTGAGTTCGCGATCCGCGCCCTGCCATTAGGCTACTGTCGCTGATTGTTTATTTATTAACACAATACTAACATTGAACGATATGATTAACACAATATAGTAAATTGAACAGCTAAATAAGCTAGTTGGTTGCGATAGCTTGTACTATTTTGCATTAAACTTTAGAAAATCCCAAATTTGTTGTTTGCCAACGCCAAATTGACAGTTTGGAGAGTTTCAACGCTAGGTGGCAGAAAGTAGAACTAAATTGAAATGAACAGACTAGGCAAGTAATGAAACGTCATCGATCCAAGTCATTTGCCAAGATGTTTGATCAACTGGCTGAATATCATTCGGGCCGCTAATTGAACGGCGCTGTTTAGTAAAGAGGCTAGGCTGTTAATTGAACGGCTGATTAAGCTACTTGGCTGCAACGTGTAAAAGGAGTAGAGTATGTATTATGGTTTAGTCAATATTCTTATATCGTCAATTCGGAGTTTGAAAATATTTTGATAACATAAATACTGACAATATCGCGATTTATTTAGAAAAGATATATTTACAAGAAATACGAATACTTGGATTTACTTCTGGCTGATTGACCACTGCGGCTTTCAATTTGTGTACCAGATCTCCGTAACATTGAAGATTTGGAAAGATTTTCGAACATTTTCAAATCTGAAGGGAAAATTCAGCACCGGAGTTAAAAGTGATTTTAAGAAAGCCTTTTTCTTCGAAAGCATGCATTTTATTTGCAAAAATTTACTTAAAATACAATTACAAGCTTAAAAAACGACCGTGTGGTACACAACGAATGTGTGTTAAGTGCGAATTAGTGAACATAATATTTATTTCTAAAATATACGAGTACATAATATACAGGTATAAAATATAATGCTGTCGAATCGGTATAATAAACAAATGCAAAATAGCAGCTTATAGCTGCTGTGTTTTGTATGGTGAGTGTAGAGAACCGGACACCCATTTTCACTGGAAACGAGGCATTTCATCATAATCCTCAGGGGTGACAACGCATCTGCGTTTTGATTCTTAATCGAGGATAGATGTAGATGTTATGGGCCGCAGCATCCACTTACCATCAGGTGGACTGTGTGCTCGTTTGTCAACCTTATTCTATATTAAAGTTTTCTTATATTTAAGTTTTATGGTAATTGTCAACATAAATATAATTGATATACTATTCATATAGGGAGAATTCTTTTCGATAATAGAAAATAATAGAATTTCATTTGAAGACAAGTCGCTTATTGCTATCTGGGTTAATACTATAATACAAAAGAGCGGGCAAAGCTAGGCTGGATATTACACATTCCTTACACCACTGGGAGGTTTAAACAAAACAATATTACTACCAGTATTTTCCACTTCCTTGTTTAATATAATATTTTGCACAAAGCCTCCGGTGCATTCTACTAATAATATTTTTCCATTTAATAAATATATTTTTATTAATATATCATTTTCCGTTCATATGTATTTTACAAGTATTCAAAATAGTAGTATATAAAACCTGATATAAACAAAAACTATTTAAATCAAATGATCGTTTTATTAGATGAAGTAGAGACTCGGCGCAAGAGTAGAAAATATTAAGCTTGCATGCATTTATTTAGCCTTTTTGTGGGAATATCATCATTTTTATGGCAAAGCTGCGAAACTATCTTCAATATGGTAACACTGACAAACTTACAGCGTAACGTAATGTCTTATGGAATTTTGCTACGACGTAATGCGACTGACATTGAAGTCATATTTGTTTTGCAAAAGAGATCCGTACGGGCGATTTATAACTTAAATTGTAAAGAGTCCCTTAGAGAAAAATTTAAAGAAATAAACATTTTAACTTTGGCATTACAATATATTTATAAAAATGTAATGTGTGTACGTAAAAATATAAATAGCTATAATAAAAGTAAAGATGTACATAATATAAAAACTAAGAATAAACCTTAGCTTGGAATGGCAGTTACCTACTAGACTTCCAAGAATTACAATTACAAAAAAATAAATAAAAACAATAATCATTTATATCGGTGTATAACTAATCGATATTAATAATAATACCGTATTTAGATAAATAAAATAACAAACAACATGATGTGAAATTTATCTCAGTACCTTTTGTTCGAACTTGCACTTTTTTCATTAATATAATTATCAATACATTAGCTTTTTTATCAAATATATATTTTTTAAATTTATAGGGGGTCATCGTAGAAGCGTGCTCGTCGCGACCCCTGCCAGCCCTTTTCAGGGTTTCTGCAATTCTACACAGCTGCGCACCCATGCGAACGAGGGTTAGGGCGTCCCCCCAAGGCGACGCACACCAGCTCGTCCCCGTTGGTGTGGAATGCAGCGCGCAAAGCGGCGATGGGGACCGCCACCCGTCACGCACAGCCCGACACGGCGGAAGGTGGAGGACGGAGTGCAGAGTTGGCACGTGGAATGTTAGAGGAGGCATGAGAGATAAGACGAATGAGTTGATCGAAATAATGAAAGAAAGAGAATTAGATGTCGTGTGTATGTCGGAGACCAAACGGAAAGGCAGTGGTATTGAAGAGCTCCCTGGCGGGACGTTAGCTATATGGTCCGGAGTCCCGGAAAGTGAGAACGCCTGCCAAGGAGTGGGAGTGCTGTTGTCGTCCCGGTTGGTCGATCTTATGACTGAATACAAGGTTGTGAACTCAAGACTTCTCTGGGTTCGCTTCAAAATGGGACTGACGAAGTTATTCCTTTTGGCTGTTTATGCGCCGGTAGCTTCGTCGTCCAGGGCTGAGCTGGAGGAGTTTTGGGAGAATGTAAGAGAAGTTCTAGATTTGGTTAAGGGAAACGAAAGAACCGTTGTATGTGGTGATTTGAATGGATGGGTAGGTATCGCTCGACCAGGATACGAGTCGGTGCTTGGAAAGTTTGGAGATAAAAGGGTTAATGATGCTGGCAAGCTTATACTGGCTGTATGCAAGGAAAAGGGTCTTCTTGTGACAAACACCATGTTTAATCACAGGAAAATCCATATGTACACTAGAGAAAGAAAGAATGAGAGAAGTATGATTGATTTGTTCCTGGTGGATGACCGACTGCGAAAACAGGTGATGGATACACGAGTGTTCAGGGGTGCTGACCTGGGAACGGATCATTATCTAGTAATTACTAGATTTAGGGGTTTGTTCGCGGGTTGGCGCCACCGGACGGCAGTAACAGAACCACAGTCGGTCTGTCGCATCCGAAGCTGGAAGCTTCAGGAAGCGGATACTAGGGACAAATATCACACGAGGGTAGCCGAAAAGCTTGATACCATCGATGGCAGGAAAGAATGTGTGGAGAGAACATGGCAGAACCTTAGGGATGGAATGGTAAGTGCAGCGGAAGAAGTATGTGGTACGACAAAAAGAGGTAGTAGTAAAAGAACAGATGCATGGTGGAATGACGAAGTGAAAGAAGCTGTAAAAAAGAAGAAAAAAGCATGGTGAGACTACTTGGCCTCTAGTAACGATGAGCATATGAGAGAGAAGATGAAAGAAAGATATAAGCTGCAGAAAGTTCATGCGAAAACATTGATTGAGGAAGTACGTGAAAGGTGTAGAATAGAAGCGGACGAGAGGTTGTCGCACAACTTTAGGGAAAACTCCAAACTCTTCTGGAAAGAGGTTGGAAGGTCCCGGAGTGGTGCGACAGCTTTAAGAATGAACAAAGTGCTTTCGAGAACAAATGACGTCCTCTCAGAAAAATCGGACGTCATGCAGCGATGGAGTGAATTTTATAGAGAATTGTATGCGTGTCATGATCTTAGTGAAGGATCCGGGGGTGACGCCGTGACTGGCACGCCAGACACGGACCTCGATGACACTGAGGTCATCAGCATGAAAGAGATTGAACGTGCGATTCGAAGTTTGAAATGTGGTAAGGCTGCGGGACTAGACAGAGTTACTGCTGAAATGGTCAAGTACGGTGGGCCTCGCGTCTGGGACAGCTTTCATCTGCTGTGCAATTTGTGCTGGCGGACGGGAGATGTCCCGGATGATTGGCGATCCGCGGTCATTGTGCCTTTATATAAAGGTAAAGGTTCACATTTTGACTGCGGGAGCTATCGGGCGATCAGCTTGACCAGTTTAGCAAGTAAAGTTTATTCGAAGGTTTTGACACGCAGGATGCAAGAGAAATCGGAAAGATTCTTATGGGAGGCACAATGCGGATTTAGACCTGGAAGAGGATGCACGGATCAAATGTTTTCTCTCCGCATGATCACGGAGAAGCTTCTGAGTGTTAACCAGAGGATTTTCTGTGCTTTTGTGGATCTGGAGAAAGCATTTGATAAGGTTATAAGGAAGAAAATGTGGGAACTGTTGCCGGGATATGGTGTGGATGGTCGATTGTTAAGGGCTGTGCAGTCATTTTACTATGACTGTAAAGCCTGTGTGCGGGTAGGGCATTACCTGTCACCCATGTTTAGCGTCCAAGCGGGCGTAAAACAGGGTTGTGTCATGTCTTCCTGGCTGTTCATACTGTATCTCGACAGCTGTTTACAGAAGCTGAAAGATAGCTGTTTGGGTGTGAAATTGGGTGACATAAAAGTTAATTGTCTGCTGTATGCTGATGATGCAGTGCTTATTGCACCATCAGAAGCAGAACTGCAGGCATTAGTCACGTGTATGAAAGAGGAATGTGAAATTAAAGGTCTCCGTTTGAATGCTAATAAAACTAAGGTTCTAGTATTTGAAAAGGACGAAGAGAGAACGAAATGTGAAATATGGGTAAATCAGGAATGTCTAGAACAGGTAAATGAAATTGTATACTTGGGGAGTGCTTTCAGCCGGGATGGAAGATGTGATTTAGATGTGGATAGGCGTGTCGCTGCCGGAAACAAAGTCAATGGTGCCCTGAATGCATTAGTCAAAAGGCAAGGCGTGGTGAAGAGTGCACGCCTTGCAATACATAACGCAGTGTTGGTACCGACTTTGTTATATGGCAGCGAAACCTGGGTATGCCAGAAGAAGCATAAAAGCAAGTTGAATGCAGTGGAGATGCGATCTCTTCGTAAAATGTGTGGCGTTACCATAGCCGACCGAAAGCGAAACGAAGAGATTCGCAATATGGCAGGATTGAAAGATGACCTTATCACAAAAATTGATAGTGGCGTACTCCAATGGTTTGGGCACGTTGAACGAATGAGTGAAGACCGAATGGTGAAGAAAATATATAGAGCGAAAGTAAATACTAAAAGGTGTCGAGGTAGACCGAGACTAACTTTCGAAGACCATGTGGGCAAATTGCTCGAAGAGGGGAGGGTCAAGAGTACTCGGATACCTAGACGTGCATGTATGAAGAAGTTAATGAACCTGAAAGAAGCGAAAGAGGTATGTAAGGATCGTGACACTTGGCGATCTGTTCTCTCTGGCTACCCCGTTAGGGATTGTGCGTGACGATAAGTAAGTAAGTAAGTAAGTTTAAATTTATATAAAGAAAAATCAAGTATCGATTCAATTCAAGTGAAATCGAATGCACATGACATTCGATAAAGCAGTACCTAAATGAATTGTAAGTTTTCCGAAATCTAAACGATGGTGTTATAAATTATTTTGCTTGTAGAATTCAGTTCATGTATGTCACTATATTTTTACTATATAAATATTTTTTTTAAATGAAAAAAGGTGACAAAAGAGCACACAGTCAACCTGATGGTGATTCTTTGGCCCTTCCTGAGTGGATTCTTTGGCCTATACTTATCCTCGATTAAGAATCAAAATGCAAATGTGTTTTCACCCGTGATGACTAAGATTAAATGCCTCATCCAGTAAAAAGGGTCTTCGGTTCTCTACACTCACCAACACACATACATTGAGCTGCTATTTTACGTTGGTATTCTGTGAGAGCGTGGTCCAACCCCGATCGCGTCCATCCATTATATAATTATAGTATATAAAATAAATGTTATATATACTTACACATATTATATGTGAGTGCAACATATGTATGTGACACTATCGTTAATTTGCGATTGCGGGGACTCTTTAAGTAGTTCTTTTAGAGGCACTTGTGTTCCTATGTTATAATGGAACGTACAGTTTTGTTCCGCAAAATGAATATCGTATTGATATCTCCTACCATTCCCCAAACTTAAATACTAAAAAACCTAATTGAAACAAATAAAATACATAAAACGAACTGTTTTCATTTAATAAAATTTCTAATGTTTGAGTAACATCTAACAACAATCTAAAGTTTTCAAAAAAATATTTAACGTTAGTAAGTAGTATTCACAATCGTAAAAAATCCGAACAAAAATGTTTGACGTAGATATCGACAATTTATGAACTAAATTTTATGGCTTTTTTACGATTGTTCTCTTTGTAGTTGGTAGTAAAATGTACTTGAAGTATTGTTTTTATTATAGTTACTTTCTATAACAACTTATTTACTTGTAACTTTTAAATAGAATATAGTATATACATTTATTGTAAAATTATACTTCATTTAATAGGCTCGTACTATTCATAGGTTTACTGCATGGGATTTGGCAAAAGTTTTACAGTCGGCCGCCTGCCTGACACCAACCCTCTTTGGGTATGCTATTGTTGGTAGAGGAAGCTACCATTTTGGGGAAAGGAAAAGAAGGTTGGGGGTAGGAGCGTAGGTGTAAGGATACTGTTATCTCGGCAGGAAAGGGTATGAGAATAACAGTAGCTCGGGGAGCCGGGGTCGCGTACCCGTATTCCATAACAGGATCACCGGAAAGGTAGACCAGCATGAAAACCCCCTGACTGTACTGTACTGTGCGGGAACTACGGGCAGTATCGATGTGGCTGTAGGGCTGCACCAAGGGTCGGCATTGAGCCCTTACCTCTTCCTACTGATTATGGACGCTTTGACGTCGGACCTGCAGGATGAGGCACCCTGGTGCATGCTCTTTGCCGACGACATCGTGCTTGTCGGGGAAGGAAGACTGACGGGGTGGCAACAGAGGCTGAAAAGTGTTGGCTTGAAGATCAGCAGATCCAAAACCGAATATCTGTGCTGTGATTTCGGCGGTCTTTCTAGTCCTGTACCCATGTCGTTGGATGGCGCTATACTGCCTACCTGCTCAGATTTCAAGTACCTCGGTTCCCTCATTCAAGGCGACGGCGAAATAGATAGAGCTGTGCAGCATAGGATTAACGCAGGGTGGATGAAATGGCGACAGGTCACAGCCACAACGTGCGATCCCCGAATGCCAATAAGGCTGAAGGGGAAAATTTACAAATCGATCATCCGACCTGTCGTCATGTATGGAAGTGAATGCTGGGCCGTCAAGAAGAAGGATAAAAATAGATTGCATGCGAATGAAATGAGAATGTTACGATGGATGTGTGGTGTGACAAGGATGGATAAGATAAGGAATGAGTATATAAGAGGAAGCCTGAAAGTAGCGCCAGTGGTAGAAAAGGTGAGAGGAAGCAGATTGGCATGGTTTGGGCATGTGATGCGGAGGGATGGAAGTCATGTCACAAAACGAGTGTTGAATATGAATGTGGAGGGACACACGGGCAGAGGAAGGCCGAATAAAAGATGGATCGATTGTGTGAAGAGTGATATGAGAATGAAAGGAGTAAGTATGGAAATGACGGCTGATAGAGAGGAATGGAACAAGAAGATTTACTGCGCCGACCCCAGATAATGGGAAAGGGACTAGAAAATGATGATTTAATAGGCTGTTATGACGATGATGATAATGTAAAGTTAACTAATCTCAGGATGTAGGCCTGATCAAGAAAGCTCAAATACATAACTTGAAACATTTGTCGCATTAGCCATATAGGTTAGTGACATGAGGGCCGATACCAAAACAAATGCTGCTTTCTGCCAGCAATCTGTGATATTTGGGTTCAGTTCGCCATCGGTCGCCACAAGTGCGAAATGTGCAGTTATAACATCCCTCCCCTTACTTACCTTAACTCTCCTTCTTATTAATCACCACGTAAAGTTCACTTTCACTACTCTGAACATGGGTGGTTATGAGACGCTTGAATGGCGGATTGAAATCGCTGCTCTCTTTTGTGTGTCAAACTTATACTGACGTCTTTCAGAAGTAATATATATTTCTGGAATTTTCCACAGTCGTCTCTTGTGGCTCTTACGATATGGAATGAGGTGATGGATTGATTTCCTCACGCCTTCCCCACATTGAAAAATAACTCTTTCAAATTATCTTATCTTATTAACTTATTATCCTCTTCCATGTCAGTAACTATAACGTTAATAAAGCATATTATGTAAATTATTATTATAATAATAATATCCTTCAGACCGTATTTCGGTCAAGGCGACCAGTCTCCACGGAGACTAACCATCGGTGCAGGACAGGATTACAGTGCCTGTGAGTTTGCGCAAGCAAGGGTGTACTCTCTATTTCCTAACTCTCATATTCCGATGGGACGGCAAACTGACATGACCGAAGAGAGATCGTAATCAGGACCATCGGCTTTACGTGCTTTCCGAGGTACGGGGGTGAAGAACCGCCAATTTCCTGCTACTGAGAATTCCTTGTCATAAAAATTCAATCACTGATTATGGACATCAGTCGCCTTTATTACTATTAAACCAAAGAGGCAGTTTTATTATTATATTATTTCAGCGGAAGTATATTCTCACCTATGGGACTTATATATAGGCTATGTTATTTTCTTTTTTTACTTTTATTTTCTGAGGATACTTAGCTTAGTGGTCGGCTCCGGGGTAGGACCACGCTCTTACGGATCTTTAATTTTTACACAACAACGCCTTTTTGTTATACTGCACCTGATAAATCAAAATTGAATTTGAATCAAAAATTAGCTCGTGTCAGCAAAAGGGATTACAGTTCGCGTTTGCAGCCTCCATTATATCTGGCGTATTCGTAGGGTGGATGTATTCGTCAAAATTAAAAGTTAAATTGTGATTTCAGACCGGTATACAAATAACATTTTTTCCTCACTAATAATATATATATATATATATATATTAATTATAGAAGAAGTCTGACAAACGAGAACACAGTCCAGTTTATGGTAAGTGAATGCTGTGATCTATAGACATCTACGTCTATTCTCCATTAAAAATCAAAATTTTCCGATGCGTTGTCACCCCTGAAGACTAAAATGGAATGCTTTATTTTCAGCGCAAGATTCAACGGTTGACTACAATCAGCATATGAAGCACAGCAGCATTGAGCTGCTATTTTATGCAGGTATTGTGAAAGATCGTGGTCCTTTCCCGGTTGAGCCGACCCATTCTTGCTGTATATAGGTATAATGAACAAATATGTCAAAGTAAATAACTTAGTTAGATTTCTAGATCTCGACACCAGCGCCACCTACCGGGTATAATGGAGTTTTCAAATCATCCACGGACGGGAAAAAAACATCAGAAGCGTTCGAGCCGTTTTTGAGTTTTAGCGACACTAAGTAATAAGATAATAAATAGAAGTAGACGTTACTAAGCGGATTATATCTAAGATGTCTTTGTTGAGACCCACGTAAAAGATATGTTTATACAAGTATATATTAAACGGCTAACGTTTATATTTAAGAAGTAGAATATAAAATTGTAAAAAGCCCCATGTGATACAAGATGGCGGTAGAGATAATTTAGAGAAGAAGTTGTACGCGTTTGAATAAACATTGGCAAGGGTCGCGGGCGATCTCATTATCATATTTTATTCTCAAGAAGCTATGCATCTGCCAACAGCACTTATCTCAGTTTTGAGGGCTACTTGGTCCCCAAATTACGGCGCTCTACTGCTTGTCTGTTGTATATTCAAGAAGTTATTAATTATAATAGGTATTAATTAAAGAATAGTAAATATGATATTTACATGTCTAGAATTCTCGCTAACCATTTTCCTAAGCTACAACTAGTTCAAGCATTCTGTATGGAAAAATCACAATATGCGTACTTACTCTTTTACTTTTTGCTTAACCTAGAAGTAGAATAGTAGAGAGGATACCTTCTGATATTAAGGAAGCATTTTTGTACAAGTTGTGCAGATAAAGGTTTTATTTTTTATCACACTCGTAAAGAATTCTAGATTAAAATATCAGTGGCATATTGCCGAATAACGAAAACTACGTAACGCCTGCCATCTTAGTCCTCAGGAATGAAAAAACAATTTTAATCTTTAAGGATAGATTTAGGTGTCTTTGGATATATTACTTTGGATATATTATTTAGCTATATTACTGGTATGGTTGTAGCACGAATGGGTCGGCTCGCCCGGAGAAGGATCACGCTCTCACAGAATACCAGCGTAAAATATCAACTTAACGCTGCTGTGTTTCGTATGGTGAGTGTAGAGAACCGGAGACTCTTTTTACTGGAAACGAGGCATTCTATCTTAGTCCTCACGGGTGAAAACACATCTGCATTTTGATTCGTAATCGAGGATAGATTTAGATGTCTATGGGTCGCAGTAACCACTTACCATCAGGTGGACTGCGTGCTCGTTTGTCATCCTAATCCTATTAAAAAAACGCATCGTCGTTTACACTTATTAAAGGTGGACTAAAGCTCGTATGTGACTCCTATTTGTTATAAAAATACATCGATATTTTAATCTGTAGAACTTTATAAAACCTAGCACTAATTGGTGCTTTCTCAAGCCTCGTTAGACGTCGAAAGAGCATGCGTGACCTGTTTCTTCCCCTACGTGCGTCTATACTCTCATATCTACGTGTACCGCAAACGTAAAACACCGGTATAAAAACTGCGTATCCGTAAGTTTTTCATATTTTATTTCAAACTTGGTACCCAAGGGATAAAGGGGGCTCCGAGATAGTGGAATGAAATAGTAGTTACGCTAACTCCGTGCGGCAACAGCAAGCTAATGCCGTGTGTACACGCCCTACACTTTTTCCAACGCATTACGCGATATGTTAGTCACGCATTAAACATATTCCTTACAAATGTTAATACAGGAACTGCGACGCAGGTTTTGAAAAAAAAATATTCTTAATATTACGGTGTTTTTTTAAATACATAAGTTACTTAGCATTATTGCAAATCCCATTTATGGAAAAGCTCGACATAAATCCGATTTTTGATTCAAGAGTATTTTGAATAATTGACGGCGTAGTGGTGGTATAACAATTAAAACCTATTTGTGCTGAAGTATTTTTTATAGAAGAGGGGGCAAACGAGCATGCGGCTCACCTGGTGTTAGTGACTACCGCCGCCCATGATCAACCGCAACACCAGGGGAATTGAAGGTGCGTTGCCGGCCTTTTAGAAAGGAGTAAGCTCTTTTCTTGAAGGTCCCCAGGTCGTATCGGTCTGGAAAAATCGTCGGTGGTAAACTATTCCACAGAGAGGTCGTACGCGGAAGAAAACTCCTTGAGAAACGTACAGTGGTGGACCGCCAAGCATCTAGATGGTGTGTATGGTATCGGGACGTTTACCGCGTAGTGCGTTCACGAAATTTGGCGGCTGGGATTAATCCGAACAATTCCTCAGAGCACTCCCCATGGTATATAAGAAATAAAATGCAAAGAGATGCAACATCTCTTCGCAGCGCCAGTGAATCGAGCCGATCGGAAAGCACTCGGTCGTCGACGATTCGAGCCGCTCTGCGCTGGATGCGGTCAAGTGGAAAGAGTTGGTACTGTGGAGCTCCAGCCCAGAGATGGGAACAATATTTCATGTGCGGCCGAACCTGCGCCTTGTAAAGTTACAGTCGGTGTGCCGGCATGAAGTACTGTCCCGCTCTGCATAAATGCGGTGTAATACAGCTGTTAGAACTATGGTAGCTCAGATGACGTTTACTGCGGCAAGTAAAATCATAATACTTCATCTAGTGCGGCGGCGGGCCAAAATGCGCCCCCAATGATGTTTCCGCCAGTGCGTGAGTGGTCGATCTAGACCCACCAGCACTAGGATAGATTAAATTGCTATAACTTTGTGGAAACATAATGTATACATTTTTTTTTATATTGTTAGAATGAGCTTGAACCCAACGTTCATAGGTTTGATTCGCCCCGGGATCTGCCAAACAAGAAATGAGAAATAAAGCAGGAAAAGCGGCAGGCCGATATCGACCTGAACCGCACTAGAAAGTATTTTTAGTAGTGACGGGACAGAGAAAAATAAGGGGATATCGAAAATAAAACAGAATTATCGTAAAAGAACTGTAAAATGTTTTTATTTACTTATGCCTATCTTGGAAACATGTTACGCAAAGGTTTTGGTTGCATTTCCTGAAATATTTCTTTATTTTCTTTACTTTTTTTTTTGCTTCGGTACTATTAAAGATTTTCCGCAGTCTGTCGTAGCACCCTGCACAATTTCTTCGTTTAGCGCTCATTTCAAGAACATGGTCATTGTCCTTAGGTTTTACTTGATTTTCTGAAATGAATTTTTTTGCTTAATTCCGTGTGATTTATTAAACATTGAGTTTTACCACAGAACTCGCGAAATTGAACAACTTTCCCCAGAGAACATAGGTCGAAATATGAAAAAAAAAATTGGCCTTCCCTTACAAAATTGACAACCAGCTGATTGATTTACTACTACGGGAGGTCCAACATTTTTTTTCATACTTCGACCTATATTCTTTGGGGAAAGTTGTTCAGTTTCATGAGCACATTCACCTCCTTCAGGATTGATACCCCCCTTCCGTTACACGGTGTATAAGGTCATTTTAAATTAAGTGAAAATATTTTTTGCGAATCTCAGAACAAAAATTGTTCTGTAACATGGGCTGAGTTACCCCACGGGAGGTTTTGCGCATTTGGAATTACATGTTGTATAGGTGTAGGGTTGTCCTTCAAGGAGATAACTCAGTATCGCTATTACAACAACTTTCCTTATGGGACCCATGTTGAAATCTTAAAAAAATATTCTCACTTTTCATACAAAAAAATCAGATAGTTTATTCCTCAAATACAATTTTTAATCAGTTGATCGGATCGGTTAGTATGGGAAGCCAAAAATTTTTTTTCGAGTTTACGACATGATAGGGAAATTTGTTGTATAAACGATACTGAGTAACCTCCTTGAAGGACAGCGGTGATAACCCTAACAGCCTGTATATATAGGTATAAAATTATGTATATGGTGTATAATATAGTGGTAACAGGACCTAATGTCTATTTTGTGCAATCAAGTAGACCACTTAAAGCGTTATTTTTATGATAAATGCAGCTGAGTGCCCCGAAATAAGAACTCGCATTATGTGTTATTGAGTAAGTAAACAGTGCCATAACATACCATAATAGAACAGTAGTGCAAACAACGCCAAACATTGCTCGCAGAAAATAGCAGAGTCAGCACAAAGCTCATGCACGAAGACCATGCGCAGCCACCGTAACACTGGTAATATGTTCAAAATAATGACAATAGTTACCTGTTGCAGATGTAGAACGTCTGACGATGTTGAAACACGGAAATGTAGGAATCGCCTTCAACAATAATCTACATATGCCTACAGTGATGTTACACGTCATTATACTTACTATCAGCGCATATACTTTTTCCAGTTAATGATTGCATTAATGCCTCTGTAAATTCTTTTTTTGAAAACTTCTTATCACATTTCACGTTGTATGTGATCCACGCGTTTACTAACGCCATGCCTAACAAATATTCCATACCCACTTTTCTGAACCATTTGAGCCCTCTTTTTAATGTAGAATAGTATGAAGACATTTGGTCGCTGAAGTCAACTCCTTTTTTGTTGTTATTATACGTTAAGACACATGTAGGCTTTTTTATATCTTCATTCGTCTTCCTATTTTTTTTGCCAGTGTTGACAAGCACATCTTTGTTCTCTTTGAGAGTAGATATCACTAGAAGTTGCCTTTTGTCAACCCATTTAATAACTTTAACGCCATTTTTATTCATAGCTCCTTTGATTTCACCCTTCTTCAACTTTAGTAACACTATCTCCTTAGGTAGCCCCCTTCGCTTCGAATTTAGGGTACCGCAATAACGGGTTTTTTGAGATAAGAGTTCTTCCGCCAATTCAATTGAAGAGTAGAAATTGTCTGCAATTACTACACGACATTTGTTCTCCAGCCCTTGAATGAGTTTCAGTACGGTGACTTTACCATGATTTTGTTCACGGCCATTTTCTCCCTTTCCAGAATAAATTATTGAATTATATATATACCCTTCTGGAGTGCATAACTTGTAAATTTTAACACCATACTTGTGTGATTTGTTTTTAATGTATTGTTTGAATTTCAGCCTGCCACGCCATGGTATCATTGATTCATCTATAACAATGAATTTACCTGGCGTTAATACTTCTTGGAATCTGCTGTTGAGCATATTAGCCAAATCATGAATTTTCTTCAACTTATTTGTATTGTGGATGGCTGACGAATCATCACAAAAATGCCAGAATTTCAGGAATAGCAGAAATCTATCCCGAGTCATTACAGATACAATATATTCGTTTCGATATATTGATTTTTTTGACCAATAGTCATTTATATGAGGCACTTTGTTCAGACCCATTGCGAGTAGTACCCCTAGAAACTTCCGCATTTCTATATTATTCGTAGCTTTCCATGATAATAACCGAGATTTTGTTTTTATTTCGTTATTATTTTGCTTTTCTGCGATGTGTTTTAACGCATATTTATTAGTTTCTGTAACCATTTTATCTATTATTTCATCAGTTACAAATAAGGAAAAAATACCTGCAGGAGATATATCTTCTATAGGAATATTAAAAGTGCTTTCATTTAAAGTACACGCATCCAACTCAGGTGTCAAATCTGTGACAGCATCCCATTCATTGACACTATTATCCTGTGCATCTTCCTCTTCCTCTGAAACATCATTATCTATATCCGATACAACTTCACTTGCAGAATATTCATCACTCTCATCATCGCCTGTGTCACCACTTTCCTGCTCTTCATCTTCCTCCTCAGTATTTTCCGTTTCTTCCTCTCTCTCTGCATCTTCATCTTCCTCTTCAGCATTTCCTGTTTCTTCCTCTCTCTCTTCTACATCTTCTACATCAACATTTTCTGTTTCTTTCTCTCTCTCTGCTTCGTCATTAAGTGTTTCTTTCTGTCTTTCATTTTCTTCAAACTGTTTATTACGTTCTTCGTCATAAAAAACACAATTTTCATTACTTTCAGTTAACCCTTGCGACATACTGTCTTCAAAAGAATAAGTGAATGTAAGTTTTGTCTTTGGATCTTTCCTTTCTATTTCATTTTTCTTTTTTATCTTTTTATTATCGTTTCTTAGATTTATCAAGTCATGATATTCGCTTTCATCTATTTTGATGCCGTGCATAAGCTTAGAAGCTGATATATTGTTTAGCGAAGGACTGCATCCTCTTGAGCTATACATACTAAATCCTTCCAATGACGATGAGCTAGGCGAAGACAATCCTTTTGATGTCTATGGTGTAGGTTTATTTTTACATTCCGTAATGCAAAAAAAGGTAAGTGGAATAAAATTAATCTACACTAATATTATAAATGTGAAAGTTTAGATGTATGGATGTTTGCTACTCTTTCACGCAAAAACTACTGAACGGATTTAGATGAAACTTTACAGTAATATAAGTAAAAAATTAAATAAAATATGAAATTTTGAGAGATAGAGAGAGAGAGATATCTGTCAATAGATGCTCAGCAGAAACTATAACACTAAAGGCAAATAAATTATTTAAATTAAGACATACCTGTTTTAGTTACATGTGAAAACGAGACTGGTTTAGGAATATGAAATTTTCTTCCACTGGGGCTACTGAAAACGTCCGCTGTTGACAAAAAAAGTTTACTGTGACTCTTATTGTGTCTTATTTAGCGAGAAAAAGGAGTGTTGGGGTAAAAGCGGACGGATTATGGTTCAATTGAAAAGATGTTCAAAAAAACTAAATTTTCTCGACATCAACTGTTGAAAATAAATCATTAAAATGCAATGAAAGTGTTAAGAATAATCTTTTTCATAAAGGATGGTATTACATAAAAAATCCCCACGTCATTATGCGTCTAAAGCTGATATGTTGATATGTGTAGGTAGTAAATAAAACTGACGATGTTGAAACACGGAAATGTAGGAATCGCCTTCAACAATAATCTACATATGCCTACAGTGATGTTACACGTCATTATACTTACTATCAGCGCATATACTTTTTCCAGTTAATGATTGCATTAATGCCTCTGTAAATTCTTTTTTTGAAAACTTCTTATCACATTTCACGTTGTATGTGATCCACGCGTTTACTAACGCCATGCCTAACAAATATTCCATACCCACTTTTCTGAACCATTTGAGCCCTCTTTTTAATGTAGAATAGTATGAAGACATTTGGTCGCTGAAGTCAACTCCTTTTTTGTTGTTATTATACGTTAAGACACATGTAGGCTTTTTTATATCTTCATTCGTCTTCCTATTTTTTTTGCCAGTGTTGACAAGCACATCTTTGTTCTCTTTGAGAGTAGATATCACTAGAAGTTGCCTTTTGTCAACCCATTTAATAACTTTAACGCCATTTTTATTCATAGCTCCTTTGATTTCACCCTTCTTCAACTTTAGTAACACTATCTCCTTAGGTAGCCCCCTTCGCTTCGAATTTAGGGTACCGCAATAACGGGTTTTTTGAGATAAGAGTTCTTCCGCCAATTCAATTGAAGAGTAGAAATTGTCTGCAATTACTACACGACATTTGTTCTCCAGCCCTTGAATGAGTTTCAGTACGGTGACTTTACCATGATTTTGTTCACGGCCATTTTCTCCCTTTCCAGAATAAATTATTGAATTATATATATACCCTTCTGGAGTGCATAACTTGTAAATTTTAACACCATACTTGTGTGATTTGTTTTTAATGTATTGTTTGAATTTCAGCCTGCCACGCCATGGTATCATTGATTCATCTATAACAATGAATTTACCTGGCGTTAATACTTCTTGGAATCTGCTGTTGAGCATATTAGCCAAATCATGAATTTTCTTCAACTTATTTGTATTGTGGATGGCTGACGAATCATCACAAAAATGCCAGAATTTCAGGAATAGCAGAAATCTATCCCGAGTCATTACAGATACAATATATTCGTTTCGATATATTGATTTTTTTGACCAATAGTCATTTATATGAGGCACTTTGTTCAGACCCATTGCGAGTAGTACCCCTAGAAACTTCCGCATTTCTATATTATTCGTAGCTTTCCATGATAATAACCGAGATTTTGTTTTTATTTCGTTATTATTTTGCTTTTCTGCGATGTGTTTTAACGCATATTTATTAGTTTCTGTAACCATTTTATCTATTATTTCATCAGTTACAAATAAGGAAAAAATACCTGCAGGAGATATATCTTCTATAGGAATATTAAAAGTGCTTTCATTTAAAGTACACGCATCCAACTCAGGTGTCAAATCTGTGACAGCATCCCATTCATTGACACTATTATCCTGTGCATCTTCCTCTTCCTCTGAAACATCATTATCTATATCCGATACAACTTCACTTGCAGAATATTCATCACTCTCATCATCGCCTGTGTCACCACTTTCCTGCTCTTCATCTTCCTCCTCAGTATTTTCCGTTTCTTCCTCTCTCTCTGCATCTTCATCTTCCTCTTCAGCATTTCCTGTTTCTTCCTCTCTCTCTTCTACATCTTCTACATCAACATTTTCTGTTTCTTTCTCTCTCTCTGCTTCGTCATTAAGTGTTTCTTTCTGTCTTTCATTTTCTTCAAACTGTTTATTACGTTCTTCGTCATAAAAAACACAATTTTCATTACTTTCAGTTAACCCTTGCGACATACTGTCTTCAAAAGAATAAGTGAATGTAAGTTTTGTCTTTGGATCTTTCCTTTCTATTTCATTTTTCTTTTTATCTTTTTATTATCGTTTCTTAGATTTATCAAGTCATGATATTCGCTTTCATCTATTTTGATGCCGTGCATAAGCTTAGAAGCTGATATATTGTTTAGCGAAGGACTGCATCCTCTTGAGCTATACATACTAAATCCTTCCAATGACGATGAGCTAGGCGAAGACAATCCTTTTGATGTCTATGGTGTAGGTTTATTTTTACATTCCGTAATGCAAAAAAAGGTAAGTGGAATAAAATTAATCTACACTAATATTATAAATGTGAAAGTTTAGATGTATGGATGTTTGCTACTCTTTCACGCAAAAACTACTGAACGGATTTAGATGAAACTTTACAGTAATATAAGTAAAAAATTAAATAAAATATGAAATTTTGAGAGATAGAGAGAGAGAGATATCTGTCAATAGATGCTCAGCAGAAACTATAACACTAAAGGCAAATAAATTATTTAAATTAAGACATACCTGTTTTAGTTACATGTGAAAACGAGACTGGTTTAGGAATATGAAATTTTCTTCCACTGGGGCTACTGAAAACGTCCGCTGTTGACAAAAAAAGTTTACTGTGACTCTTATTGTGTCTTATTTAGCGAGAAAAAGGAGTGTTGGGGTAAAAGCGGACGGATTATGGTTCAATTGAAAAGATGTTCAAAAAAACTAAATTTTCTCGACATCAACTGTTGAAAATAAATCATTAAAATGCAATGAAAGTGTTAAGAATAATCTTTTTCATAAAGGATGGTATTACATAAAAAATCCCCACGTCATTATGCGTCTAAAGCTGATATGTTGATATGTGTAGGTAGTAAATAAAACTTACCGCTTGTGCTTTGTTTTCCGTGCACATTTGTTTCCAAATCCTTTTTAGTTTTCTTAGTGGAAAATATTTCTTCACTGCTGTCACTATCACTGTCAATAACTGCAGGGCGAATTACTCTATTTTCCAAAATTTGTATTTTTCTTTTATTGCTTGCCATTGTTGATAATATCGGACGCTACGACAGAGCTGTTAGATAGCACATCACTAACTGGCGGGGCGTGCGCTCTGTGCGCGGTATCGGGTCGCCAGCTGCCTGGTGGGAGGGCGGGCCGAAATAGACCCACTGCCGCACTCGCGGATGTTTTTACACCGTCAGTGCGTGGTAGGTCAATAAAAGCCTGCCGTTATGTTTTGATGGGGAACAACTACGGCATTTACCGCAAGATGAAATATATATTTATCTCTGTCGAATTTTTACAAACACCTGAGATAATCGTTTCGCACAAGCGAGAGGGACATAGTTTTCTTCGTCCGCACCAGTTCAAGTACCGCGGCAGGCCGATACCGATATCGGCCTGTTACGCAGTAAACGTGTTAACACTCGCTGTAAATACCACAGCGCGCGAGCAAGCCGGGTTCGTTCCCTGCCGGCATCAATGAAATTGTTAATTGCAATTTTGAGTGCTGATTTACCACGTGCTCGGCGGTGAAGGAAAACGTCGTGAGTAAACCTGCATGCATGAAAAATTAGAAGAAAAAATACTTCAAAGACATGTGAAGTTCGCCAACACACATTGGGGCAGCGAGGTCGATACTTCCTTATCCTAAAACCCTCTCAAAATGCGTGGAGGCCTGTGCCTAGCAGTAGGACGAATATATGCTGTAACTTAATTTATTATACAACTGCACCGTGGTTCCACTACGTATATAAATGCATACCAATCACTAAGGAGCCTCAAAAGATGTACTCATGATGCAGAGAGTCATTGAATACAGCTGGAACGAGCTTTGAGTCATGGGGGAAACCTTTTTTAGCAGCAGACTTGTTATGGACTGTATTGGTGAAAATGATAAAGAGAATGAGCGTAAAACGTAATTAATAACTTAGTTAATAAAATATTTGTATATATTTTATGGGCTTTTTCTATTTCAGGGATTATTTGGAAAAATAGTTTTATTCAACATCATATAAATGAAACGATGTAAATTTTATAGTATAACTGAAATTATTTCTCCTAGTATATTTGTTGTTGTTGTGGATTATTGTAAGCCGATATTAGTTATGATAGTATTTGTATAATAAATATATTTTTAGTTTCATTCTTTGACGAGTTTAGATTAGTTTTACTTTTGTACTGTGCGCTTAATATGGTACGTGAGGATGATACGGTCATCCGGTTAATATGGTCACTTCCTTATTTAGTAAAAGCTACAGCTTTGTTTGCATAGATAGCTGTGTGATACGATACTCTTCATCAATTAATCAAATAATAAAGGGTCAAGAGGCCGCTGCTTTATTGACGTTGTTATGACAGTCGACATTTTAGATATTTAAGTCGATTTTAGTATATAATGTGTAGTGTAGTTTGTTTTTTTAAGATGATATTTTAAAGTGTTTCTAATTATTGCCAAAGCTTGTTTGCTATTTTTTTCTTAATATGTTCGTTATAGTATACGACTTTCTGTTTTTGTGTCTGTCCTCTTTCTAGTTATGGTTTTATACGGCGGTAAGGCTTAAAGAAGCCGTATTACCATCACGTACATTATTGTAGTTACAATTATATTGGAGAGATATATAATTGGTGAGAGTTGTACATACCTGTAAGGATATACTGGCGCTTTGCTTGTAGTGTAATTTTATTACATTTTAAATGTATGTAGTGAAAAAAGGTAGGAATATATTTTTTTATAGAATAAGGGTGAAAAAAACACAGTCCACCACAGACATCCACACCCAACCCCTACAAAGAATCAAAATACAGATGCGTTGTCACCACTGAGCACCAAGATGGAATGCCTCGATTCCAGCAAATCGGGTCTCTACACTCACCATGCGAAACACAGAAACATCAAGCCGCCATTTTACGCTAGTGCTCCGTGAGAGCTCGGTCCGTCCCCGGTCGAGCCGATCCATTCGTGTCACAACCATAATATAGCTGCAGCGTGGTGACTCTACTATGTATAAAATACTGTATACTATAATATACCGTTGGTGTCTAAATAAAACATTGTAACTAATCTAAGTGTAGGGAAAGCTTTGTACCACTTTTAAACATATTGCACTAACGGAGGAGTGTGAGATTTGGAGTAAATAGTCAAAGTAAATTTTTTATAGTAGAGAGGGCCAACGAGCATGTGGTGGTCTGATGGTAAGTGACTACCGCTGGCCATGAACAAGCGCAACACTATCCTGCAGGGATAAACAATAGTAGTCCCTCGCAGATGACAACACTGGCTCCAGAGGAATTGCAGGTGCATTGCCGGCTTTTTAGAAAGGAGTAAGTTCTGTTCTAAAAGTTTATATGGAGAAGGAGTGCAAATTAAAATTTATATACAATACGTGTTACAAATGCATAAACTAAACAAAATAAAACGTATATTGTTTACGTTCATACTGCCAATGTCAATCACGTAATAGTCTGTAGTCGAATTTCGTCCTCTAGACGACTACTAGTTATTGTTTAATCTATGTTCTTTTATAATATATAGTTAAAAGCAATAACGGAAGATACTCGTGTTCCTTTTAAATAATTAATTGCTATGTAACGACCTACATGATTTAGAGCACTTTTGAAGTGTAATTAACGCCCTTCCGTGTATTGGTTGCAGTGAATTTAGATAGTTTGTTTTTACATGAAATGCCTAGACGTTATTCAATGATAAGATATAGATAGAGATGTAGTGCCTCGTAGTATTAACCTTAAGTTAAATTGGTGTTAAATAAATCTGAATAATCTGTTTATTAATCGAATTGTTTATTAATTAATGAATTGGGAGTTATTTGAGGTGCCCACCCGCGACACACAATGGTTACCCTACCACCTACATAATATATGGAATAGATACTTACGAGTAAATTCCGTATTCCGTTTCGTCGTAAATTCCATAGTGCACGGTAACCAGAAACAGATCTTTTTGTTTTAGTGAAGGTGTTCGGTGATAGAATACATCCCGAAGAAAAATGTGTTAGAAATATTTAACTACTTCGAGGTACGTAAAGTCCACTAAGCATAATTCTCTAACTAAAACTATAACGGGAAGGGTTCATGTCTAGCTATCGAATTTTACGGGCTAGGAAATATGTAGTAGGAAGCCCACTAACATGCACTAGGGCATCGCGTCGGATTTCCTCCTACTTCTAATACTCTTTGAAGAAATGTGAGCAGGTTTTTGCCCAGCAATGGGGTGTCTTTAGTCTGTTACTTTTCTAGTTACTTTATTGTCTTTACGACTAAAAAAAAAACAATATTTTATTAACGCATTTTTTTTAACAAAACGAGTTTTTACGGATTTTATTCCATGGTCACGGGGGACTGAGGCCTCTGACAACAGAGATATTGAACAATGGGTCCTGTAAAGAGTTCGAAACGTCGGGAATATGAAATAATTTAACATACGCGATAAATTTCGTAAAAACTAGTTTTATTAAAATATGTAGTGTTCACATAAATATAAGAAATCATAATGCAAAAAGTTTTAAAATATTTTTAAGCTTACATATATCTTTTTTCTGTGTGTGTATCCGTTCGAATATTGTGACAAGAAATTAATGCGATCATGACAGAGAAGACGATATGAAATGTTTATTTCTTACATGACCGTATCTTAAACAGCATGATGATTCTAATGACAATACCAGGTCGTTCGTTATTGTTATCGTTAAAGCCTATAAAAGTCCACAGCTGCACTGCAGCTCTCCTATAAATTACCTCATAAGGGGGATATATGCCATAGTTGCCACGCTTGGCAAGCGGTTTGGCAACCACAGTTTTTTTTGTCGTTGAAAGACACTGCTACCCATCTCATGATTTTTCTCCCTCTGTCACTTCTTACGACACCCACGGGATCGTAAATACCATAACCAAGGGGTAGTGGTTATCCTTACACCACCACTACATGGCTCTACTACAACTAGGTCATAGCCATGCAATTCTTGTATTGTCATCGGATCTTTAGAGTGAGACGTCTGGAAGTGAATGAAAACGGAATTATAAAATTCTATTACACTCATATAGGTCAAGCCTTTATAAGCGTATTAAAAAAAAGGAATAATATTTATTTTATGTAAGTAATATCCAAAAGACTAATAATATCCAATTGTCGGCTCCGTGACGCTTTGGTTTAGCAATGAGATCATTGATTTATATATTACACATAACTCAATGAATGAGATGCAGCGTTGAGGGCCGCGGGTTCGAATCCCACACGGAAAAAGTATTTATATGCCCGTATTTTTATGTTTCGGGTCCGGATGTTTGTCTTTGTGAAATATATGTATGTAAAATGCCTCCCATGATACATAAGAATATTCTAGTGTGGAGGTGGTAACGTTTGGAAAAAAAAGGAAAAGAAAAAAGAAAAAGAATAGTAGTGTAGGTTTTCACGAAGTGACCTATTGGCGTTATTACTCGCGACGTATATACCTGACACACATACATTAGCACGCAATAACAAAATACGTGCACACATCGGCGGGCACACGTCGAGTGGAGCGCGTGAAAATTCACGCCCCAGCTCGGGTTTTCGCGTTTTTTTTAATTACAACCCCATGGCGCTATTGTTGTACAGCCCTAGTTGAGGGGATCTAGTATTAGGGTTGCTTGCCTGCGTTTGGTACGAATAATTTTAAGGAATGCTTGATTTTTTAAGAAATTAATGGATATTATTATTTATCTAGAATCAGGCTTTTAGAATCATTTATTCCCGGGGATTTCATTAGTAGCGTTTATGGAAAATGCCAAAAAAGATCTTTATTTATATAAAATGAGAATGACAAGCGAGCACAGAATCTAGTCTTTTTAATCCGATCATATGTGGATGCTTGGCCCGTAGACATCTACATCTATCCTCGATTAGGAATCAAAATGCAGATGCCTTGTCACCTCGTATCCAGGAAAATGGGTCTCTCTACACTCTCACCATACTAGCAGTATTGAGCTGCTATTATACGTCATATGCCCTGGTATCCGATAGATGCCGATAGATGTCCGATAGATGTCGGTATAACCATTGAGTTTAAGCCGGACATAAAATATCCAGATTGGTTATGATATGTAGCGCCACAGGTGTGAAATGTATTTTATTGCGATCGCCAATTCGCTTGCCAAGCGTGGCGATTAAGGCTAATGTTCCCTAAAATGGGATAAGCACATGTCCAGAAGCTTTTAGAGGCATGCAGATGATGAAGTTAACAAAATATTAAACATAGTTTGACTGTCACTTGGACAGTAGTTATATTATTTTAATAGAAGAACGTTAAACTATTTTTCTAGCTATAAACTATTTTTCTAGTTTTAAAGTCTTAAAGTCTTTAGACGTCAAAATAAGGGATTAAAAGAAGTCGTTGAAAGGAAAAAGCAAGAATGAACGGATAAGAATGATAGATGACTATCAGATAACTTCCATACAAATATTAAAATGTTCTGAAAACTCGTAAGAACTACCAGGGGAAATTAAAAACAGCCTAAATTGAATGCTATACGAGACGAGAACGGTTGTATTTCGAATGATGAAGTTTCGAGCTTAAAGAGATGGAAGGAATATTTTGAAAGCGTGTTTATGAGTGAGATGAACTGGAACACTCACCGGCACGGAAACTTGGCCAAGCGGTTATCTCGCGATAGCAAAAGCTTTAAGTGTTTCTGATGAATGTTTGTTATGCAAGTATGTCAAAAAATGTTTACCCTCAAGTTCAAGAGGGTAATTCATTATGTTTAAGTGCACCATGACGAATTCTTTAATTTTTAGTTGAATCGGGTCATTTGAGCGACTAAGTTCACATTTTAAATTTGTGTGTTGTGAAAAGTTTACTGTAAGGTTATTCAATTATTGTGATCTTGTGTCTTAATTAAATAACTAAAGGTGCTTTAAAGCCAATAAAAATGCCATTAACACCAGCACAAGTTGCACAAGCAGTAGCATTAATTGACCAAGGGCTGACACAGCGTGAAGTTGCTATTGTGCTTAACGTACCACGGTCCTCAATGCAGTATTCACTGAAACGATACCAGGAGACAGGCCGCTACACCCGCAGGCCAGGCAGTGGGGGCGTAAGGTGCACATCGGCCCGGGACGATCGTTTTATTGTTATGGAGATTTTGAGAAACCGCTACCTGACCGCTGTTGAGATACGCCAGCGGCTCCAAATCGCAAGAGGCGTTAATGTTAGTGAGCGTACGGTGGGAAGACGAATGGAGGAAGTGAATTTAAAAGCTCGTAGACCAGCAGGAGGTCCAGAACTTCTCAGACAGCACCGAGTAGCCCGACTTCAGTTCGCAAGAGAACATGTCAATTGGACCCACGAGCGATGGGCTAGAGTGTTGTTCACAGATGAGTGTCGAATAGCTTTACGTGCTCCAGACGGTCGAGAACGAGTGTGGAGAAAAAGAAGAGAGAGGTTTCTACCCATTACCACCACCCAAACTGTGAGTTTCCATGGAGGCTCAATAATGGTATGGGGAGGTGTAAGTTCCGACGCAAGTACAGAGTTGGTCATCGTCGATAATCGGCTTACAGCTACTCGATACATCGAGGAAGTTCTTCAGGAGCACGTAATGCCTTATTCGGGATTCATTGGACACGACCAATTCCTCCTCATGCACGATAATGCACGCCCGCACGTCGCACATTGTGTAGAGGAATATCTGGAAGAGGTTGGAATACAAAAATTACAGTGGCCAGCTCGTAGCCCGGACTTAAATCCAATTGAGCATGTATGGGGTATGCTCAAAAGAAAGATAAAGTCCAGCTCCAAACCGCCACAAACTCTAAATGAGCTCCGAAATGCAGCGCTGGCCGCTTGGGACAGCATACCGCAAGTTGATGTCAGAAACATCATTCAAAGCATGCCAGATCGAATGCAAGCGGTTATCAGGGCTAGAGGAGGAAACACCCGATATTAAAACTGATAGACAATAAAGAAACAGACTTAATTTTTAACTTTGTAGTGTTTTTAAAGTGACAATGGAAAGATGTTAATTTTAGTGAAAACATGTTATCTTGAAAAGAAAAATTTCGGTGAAGTAAACATTAAATTTCTATGTTCTAAAACCATTAGAGACACTTATTGAATGCATCTACCCTTAATTTACTGTTAAAAAAACGTTTCAGTGCAAATAATCAGCAAATTCACGAGTGGCCAAGTTTCCGTGCCGCGGTGAGATGTTAGTCCTCAGGGATGAAAACGCATATATATTTTGATTTTTAATCAAGGAGGAGGAGGACTGTGTACTAGTTTGTCACCATTATTGTTTAAAAAAAATGCCGCTGTCTTTCTCCTTTTCCAGTTTCCTTCGATCGTTTTATGAAAACCAAGGAACGATTTGTGGTATATTATATTTTTGGCGACTTAATATTCATCATGTATGAAAGAAGTCATTTATATGGGAGTGGCCTCTTTTTTATAGGATAGGGTGACAAACGAGCACACGTTCCACCTGATGGTAAGTGGTTGCTGTGGCCCATATACATCTACATCTATCCGCGATTACTAATCAAAATGCAGATGCGTTGTCAACCGTGAGCACTAAGATCGAATGCCTCGTTTCCTGTAAAAAGGGTCTCCGGTTCGCTACACTCACCATACGAAACACAGCAGTATTAAGATACTATTGTACGCTGGTATTCTGTGAGAGCGTGTTCCTTCCCCGGTCGAGCCGACCCATTCGTGCTACAACTATACTACTAATATAACTGCAGCATGGCTCTACCTTGTTCCTCTGTCTAGCAATAGACTTTGACGGGTTGATAAAATATAAGAACTATGATTAAATGAGGTTAACAGAATAATTTTATACGTGAGTCACGCTGTGGCTATATCATAGCTGTAGCCTGAATGGGTTGGCTCAGCTTGGGAAGGCCCGCACTCTCACGGAATACCAGCGTGAAACATCACGATAATGCTGTTGACTCTGCTGTTTTTCAATGGTTTTCAATTGTTTTTCTCTACACTCATGATAGAAAACCGTATACCCCTTTTTACTATTTTATTGCATTCCATCTTAATTCTTAGAGCTTAAACGAAGATATATCTTGATGTTTACGAGCCACAGCACCCACTTACCATCAGGTGGGATGTGTACTCGCTTGTCACATCCTATAAATAAATCGTAAACTTTAGAATAATATGTTGGAATACTCACATATTTGTTATAACAACATATTTCAAAAATTTATGTAATTTCGTATTTTTCATTTAACTCGTTTACGTGTTTTTATCATAGGAAAAAAATAGGTATTTATTCGATTGATTTTTCCAAAACAATCTTTAACAAAGTAAAATAGGTTTTAAATGTGCTAAGTTCTTTGCGTGTAAAAGTTATCAGCCCTATTTCAAGTTTATCGAACAGGGGTTCAACAAAGAGCAACCCTACTTCCATGTTGATATAGAAATACACGTAACGCACCTCGCATTTATAGTAAAGATGTGACATACTGCAATATGCTTCCTTTAGAAAAACATAAATTAAAATATTATTCGCCAATAGTCCCTAAGTTTCATTACAGATGAGTAGAGGTCTCTAGTCTCTACCCATAGTTGGTTGGATTTATAATCGTCTTGAGGCTTAGGGCTTGATTGCTCAGGGCATAAGTGTTAGCCGTGAAATTCAAGTATGCAAGCAACACGGGTTCGATCCCCGCCGTAAATAAAATTATTTATTGCAATTTTAAATGAAATAAAACTAATTCCACGGTTTTTATCGGGCTTATTTCAAATTCTTTAACACCATATCCAGAAATATTATTCATATTTAAATTTGAAGGTAAGCCTTCGTTAACTACGACATCTGATCTTTTAACATCTCAATTCCCTGCGTGACACATGCTGTAAAGCGCCTGAAACGTCGAGAATTAAAAAGTTTTAGTTAAAGGCGATAAAATTCGGAGGATCGTTTTTATTTAATGTGTAGTATTCGCCTAAATATATGAAACAATTATGCAATTTTAAGTTCCGATTCACCATGTTTCCGGTGGTAAAGCAAAACCTCGTAAAAAACCTACATACCTGGTAATAAAAGTTACGGCTTATATACGTCTCAATGCTGGGCACACGCCTTTTCTACTTTCTGAGAGGATTTTAAGGCAAGGAAGTGTCCGCCGCGCTGCTTCAATGCGTGTTTTCAATTTTTTTTTAATTCTGAGATATTATAATTTTTTTTCTTATCCACACGATGTTTCCCTTCACTGCCGAACCCGCGGTAAATATATTTTACCATGTGCGAGGAATCAGATGGAAAGGTTCACGTAGGTAGGTAGGAATCAGATGGAAAGGTATAAACTAAAAAACAGGCGGGTTGTATACCACTTTAAGTTCGATATCGCTAAGACGAAATCGATTTTCGAAACGGATTAGACACGGAGCGAATGCCGCTTGTCTAAGCCCTATGATACTCAGAATCACCAAACATTGTTCGATGAAGATCGTACAGGTTTACGCACCAACCTCGGCACATTCAGATGAGGAGGTGGAGGAAATGTATGCGGATATCTCTAGAGCCATGCCTTGGCCAAAACCTATTATAGTATACCGCCTATACCATACCCATTGGGAGTATAAATAGGCTAGAGTTTGATATTCAGACGGACTCCTGGATAGAAAACGAGTCCTACATTTACCTAGTCGCAGATCTAAGTCTGGTTCCCTGGGTAACCTAAAAGATTCTCTAAAAACTTTTAAAGTAACGATGAATGTTGGTTTAGGAAACTAATTTGCTATCAACGCGAGAAAAAGATGACTCTTTAAGTCCTAACAGCCTATTTAAACCATTATTTAAACAATAATACAGGAGCAACAAACCGCCCCAGGTCAAGTTCCCGCCAAAACTCCTGTACAAGCAGTATTTTGACGTGGTTTACACAGATAAAAATGAATATTGGTCAATGATGTACACCATTGTCCAGGAATTAGCTCTATAACATAGTATAAATATTTTTAATTTATTATTATTCCTTTCATTATTCTATCATATACTATTGCCAACATAGTTAAAAGTAATATATTTATCTATTTATTTTTCATTATTTATCGTTTTCAGAATATTATCTTTATATTATATTACATAAACATATACATTTAAAATATCTTTAGTTTTTTTTTTTTGCATTAAATCTGTCTGACAGCTGCTCGCATGTTTTAGATTAGTGGTCCCGACAGAATAACAGCGCTGCGGCTCTTTGCTGTAGCATAATGCTGAGTCGGGTCCTTTTCGTTGCTGCAATCCAACATAAATTTAAATACTTTTATAAATACTTTTTACTATTAATTGTTTATTTTTTATGTTGAGTTAATTGTTTGTTTTTTATGTGTTTGTATTAGCGTAGCTACGAATAAAGTTATTTTCTTTCTTTCTTTCTTTCTTTCTATTAAAAATCCACTGCTTGCTTATGTCTGATTCATAGATTGCCTGATATCAGCCGTATCAGGCAATCTATGAATCAGACCTATGTCCTTAGGGGGGGGGGGTAAATTCATAGTTACAGTCGACAGTAGCCTAACGGCCGGGCACGGACCACGAACTAAAAAAGGTCGTGGGTTCGAATCCACCATTCGACTACTGGCGTGAGCCACTCGTAACACAAGCAATTTAAGCTTACCACGAGTGCTTAATTAATTAGTAATGTTTATAACATTGATAATATTATCGATGCTATAAGCATTACTAATTAATAAAAATTCATTAGTAATATTTATAGCATTGATAATATTCTTTAAAAAAAAAGTTACTACAATTGGCTGGTGGGTTGCGACTGCGACATTTTTTGTATTTTCAGTTGTTACCCGCAAAGTGCTGCCGCTCATCTCCAATTTATGATACCCTCTGTAACCTATTACAACAAGTTGTTAAGTGAAGGATTCTCTTACGTTAACAACAACACGCCAAGAAGAAGCACGTTAACCTGAACTGGCAACGCTACAAGTTACTAAAACTTAACTAATTTTTGTATATGATAGAGCCACGCACAAGCTATACTATGGTTGTAGCACAAATGGGTCGGCTCGACCGGGGTAGGCCCACGCTCTGTCGTAATACCAGCGTAAAATAGCAGCTGAATACTGGTGTGTTTCGTACGGTGAGTGTAGAGATTCGCAGACCCTTTTTTGCAGGAAACGACGCTTTGCATCTTAGTCCTCAGGGGTGTCAACGCATCTGCGTTTTGATTTTTAATCGAGGATAAATGTAGACGTCTATGGTCTATCAGGTAGACTGTGTGCTCGTTTGTCCCCGTTATTCTATTAAAAGAAACTTAACTAATAACATATTTTGCAACCTTTGTCTGCATATAGATTTATAATATTGTTTTATGTTATAATAACAACATGAAAAAAAAGCGTATAGAAAAATTGTAGGCACCAAGTATACACTATGAATACCTAGCGCTATCAAATATGTCTCAAGTCAACTGCGCAAGTCTAATGATTAGAAGTGCAACAATAGCAGGATGCGAGCACACAGCTGGATTACTCACGCCAGGTTTTAGTGCCAAAGTCAAAGTCAAAGTCGAAAGTTTTTCATGCAATTAAGACTGCCGGTTAGTTCAGTACTTATTAACGTTTAAACGAGTGGTCTGCAGACGTAAAAGACTCTTTAAATAAAAGGCGTCAAGACTCTGGTATTTTCAAATTTTATTTTATTAAATATAATTGTAAGTAATATTAAAATTTAAGCGTGTTAAGGATTGTAAAAGAAAAAATTAAATTAACATTCCAATAGGCTTGAAATCTAAATTTCACTGTCTTATTATATACTACTGGCTGTTTAATTGATAAACTTACTTTTAAACTCAAGCCGATCGTGCCTTTCGCTCGCTCGTGCAGCGCTCTCGCTCCGATCGTAACGTTACAATGAGCGTAACGTTACAATGAGTCATCCTTTTTCGTGCGTGCAGTTGGCGTTCATCGATTTATTAGACGTTGTCACGTCAAAAGTAAAGTTACAATCTATAGGCATCCCACTGTTGGACGCAAACTTTTTTTGACACCGTTACGAAGTAGTTAGTCCGCATTGTTGCTGTGAGTGTGCGGGTGGACTTCATATATTATATGCTCGTAATATTTTAATATCTATACAGATCAATAAAATTGAACTGTCTGTTTGTAATATCAAATTAACAGCTTTTCACTAAATGCGTATGAAAGTATATACGGTACTTAATACAAAAAAAGAACTTTTTTAAAATTGTCTGTCTGTCTGTATATTCGGGCTAAACTCCGAAACGCCTGGTCCGATTTTGACGGGACTTTCACTGGCAGATAGCTGACGTTTGATTTTTGGAAAATAATAAGGGTTCCGCGCAAAAAATTTAAACATGAATTCCAATCGTAATAAATTCCACGTTAGCGTCGCGGGGGAACAGCTAGTCTCGAATATGCAGGTTTCATCACTTTCTTCTTCTTGATTCGTGCCACAAAGCTATAAGGATTCTTTTTTATATGAATATCACTCTATATCTTCGTCACTTGTGGGGTCCGGTTTGAAGAAAAATTCCACCTCTAAAACGATGAACTTCGATTGATTTTGACCGAAAAGCGAAGGTTTGCCCGAAGGTGAGTGAAGTCGAAGAGGAAGCTAAATCTTTGGTCCGACACTACTAAGCACTAAACTTGTTACATTTACAAAACATCGAGGCTTGGAGAAATAGGAGAAGTTTCCTATGTAGCCGTCTCTAAAGAAGGAGGAAGCTCGCAAATTGAGTGTTCCTACTTCAGAGGTGGTCCTAATTGCAGAAAAAGTTCTACCTCTTAAATGATGGAAGAAGTCTTTGAATTGCTTTTAAATTTTTAATTGGTTTTAAAGTAACTATTTAGACAAAATTCTCGTTGTTAGGTACCTTGAGCTTGTAATATTCCTTAGCTCACTTCGTTACCGTTACAGCCTATTAAAGTCTGTCGACTTTAATAGGCTGTAATGGTAACAAAGTGAGCTGAACATAGGTTTTCCCTATAGACTAGTCGCTGAGTTTATGGCTGGTTCCACTCAGGATATATAGATAATAATAATAAATTATAGTTAGAAAAAAAAAAACTAAAGAAACACGCTCAAGATAAAGTTATTTTATTTTATCCCGGTGATCATGACAAGGATACTAGGACAAAGTTGCCTCCTTGGTCTAGTACTTGTAGTAGCGCAACTGCTGATCATGAGTTCCCCGTTCCGAATCCCGGGTCGGGACAAAAATTTAGTAATTGAGTTTTTCCATTAAGAAATTTTCAGTAGCTGCCCGGAATCAGTTAGTGGGCGGTGTCTCCCCGTGCCTCGGAAAGCACGTAAAGCCGTTGGTCCTGCGGCTGATCTCTCTCCGGTTGTGGCGGGTATACCGTGCCATCGGCCGATGAGAATAAAGCAGTAAAGGAATAGAGAGTGCACCTGTGCATGAGCATAAACTTGTGCACTATAATCCCGTCCTGAGACGGTGACTAAGTCAACGTTGAGGCTAGCTGCCATGACCGAAATTCGGTCTGGAGGACATTATTATTATCACTGAGCCTTGATGCGAGTGCAAATTTTCAAGTTGTGGCCGTGGAAGGAAAAGGGGAGATCTCCCGCCGGGCAGGGTGTTATGCTCGGGGAGCGGCTCGGGGTGATAGTTCGGAGATGTTCTATGCTGTTTATGATTCGGAATGTTGATAGCGTGATTTAAGCTTCAGTGTATTTCGCTTGCGGCGCGACGACAGCGCCGCCACAACACCCCCCCCCCCCCTGCTCAGCCCGGATGTCGATAGTGCGGTCCGATTGCCGGTGTGTCCTTTTAATGCCGGTGGGGAATGCATGCTGTGTGCGTAAGGGCAAGTGACATCGGTGCGAATAATATGCGGATGTGTAATGCATGCCGTACTACGCACTGGCAAGTGATGCCGGTGAGAACGATGTGCCGGAGCAAGTGCCAGAAGTCTGCCTTATAAATCTGCGGTGAGTCGAGATGAAGACAAGTTGAACTGGCTTGCAGGAACCGAAGACTGCAGAAGACGATTCTCCATAGTGAATGGTGGGAGTTCTTGAGGGTTCTGAAGGCTTGAAGTTGTAGTTTCCGAAGGTTGTTGGTTGCGTGTTCAGATCACGTTTTTTTTTTTTTTTTTTTTTTTTTTTTATAGAAGAGGGGGCAAACGAGCATGCGGCTCACCTGATGTTAAGTGATTACCGCCGCCCATGATCAACCGCAACACCAGGAATGGTCACGTTGAATGGTCACCACTGTGGCCGTGGAAGGAAAAGGGGGGATCTCCCGCCGGGCAAGGTGTTATGCCCGGGGAGCGGCCAACACTCCATGTGATAGTTTGGAGATGTTCTATATATGCAGTTTATGATTCAGAATGTTGATAGCGTGATTTAAGCTTTAGTGTATTTCGCTTGCGGCGCGACGACAGCGCCGCCACAAAGTCAAACATTATCAAAAATACATTTTTAAAGGAGACCGTCACATAGATAGATAGATGGACTATTTCACTATTTACGTGAAACTAAAAGCGTGTTAGAAATGATTATATTCTAATGAGAATATAATCATTTTTAACACGCTTTTAGTTTCACGTAATGAGAATGAATCTTCAACGTTACTGTTACAGCCAACTAAACTCCAATGTAGAACGTAGGCCTCCCCCACATAGATTCAGTCATCTTTGTATTGATTAAAGGTTAATTTTTTGCTGTTGTTAATTTTTTTTAAATTAATGCAAAAATCGTATATATAAAATAAAAATATAACCCTGTATGTTTATTTAGCATTAAGTCTAAAAATTATCTGCCAACGTTATCAAGGTTTAGAATAGCATTATAAACTACGCTGCCCGTCAACTTAAACCCACTTATCTCGTCGCGATATTGACTTGTCGAACAAAGCGCAAGATGGCCGACCTCCGTCGTACAGCTTTCTCACTGAATATGCAATACACAATATTCCCGATATTTTGAATATCAACAAGGATTACTGAAGTGTTAGGTTGATCAGCCTATAAAAAGTCCAATGTTTGATATGGAAGCTCCTTTTCTATGAAGGATGTGCCTTACATGACATGGTTTTTCATGTATACCGGTTGTAAGACAAACAAACTGGCAATGAAAATATACAGTACGTAAACTCTCGGCAACACGAACATGAAAAAATCAGACAAATAGTTCGTGTTACGGGGGAGTTCGTGTAATCCGAACAATGCAAAAAATGAATTCGTGTTTCTAAACTCAATATTGTGATTCATCATAGAAACATTTTTATTACATAATAACATTGATATTATTATTTTATATTTACAATAATTTTTTATTATAAATTTTTTAACTTAACATTATTATTATTACATTTTATCCGATTTTGACTGTTTGTTTTTATTTGTTCATTATTTATATATTGCCTTTGTTTTTGTTAATTAGTTTTCAAAAGTTTACAATCTTTTCAATAGCTTTTGTAAGACGGAAAAAAATTGAGGTATTGTTTCAATTTCTAGGTACTCGAGTGAATGCTTGATATCCTAATCCTTTGTCTGTTTTTAGAAACTCGAGTTAATGACTTTTCTAATCTCTTCAGCCATTGTTTAGTGGTATTTGTATTGATCGAAAAAGGACAAAAATATACAAAATACATGATTTGGGAATTTTTATAGTTCGTATTATCCGATAATTAACCGTGAAGAGACGAAAAAGTTGTTCGAAGTTCGGATTAACGGGGGTTCGTCTTAACCGAACATATTATAATTACATTGAAGCTTAAATGGAACTATTGTCTAGAGCAAATTTTTGTTCGCCTTAAACCAAAATTCGTGTGAACCGTGTTCGCATTAACGAGGGTTTACTGTATAGTTACTGAGCAATAACCGGCCAAATTTGCAGAAAAGATTCAGAATAGTTAACCCTTTTACTTTCCGGTTTTCAAACACAATAGCAAGAAAATTGCAATGACCTATGTGTAGTGCACAGGACAGGGAAAGGGTTAATATAGACAAATAGAGGTCTGACTGACCTCCGCTTTCATTTTCATTTTCATTTTTCATTTTCATTTTTCATTCATTATCATTTTCATTATAATTTTTCATTATAGTTTTCATTTATCATTTTTAATTTTTTTTTTGCTCTTGTATTTTTCTTGTGTTTTTCTTGCATCTTTACTTTTACTATTACGTGCATAGTGTGTTGTAGTACGTCTCGCGTTCTAGTCCCTGTTCTACCGAGAGCAGGGACCCGACCTCATCTTTACTAGATTATCTCACTCAACCCAATATGGCCAACTCCAGTCTTACTGAGTCCCTAGCCGCCCTCATTACCCAATACGGGTTAAACGGCAATGACACGGTCCTCGCTGCCATTGCCACCATCGCCGCCCAGGCTCCCCTCCCTGCCCCTCAGGCACACCGTCCGCCGCCAGTACTAGCGGCATACCTCGAAACGAGGAACTCCTTTGCCCCACTACAGGCAGCCCCCTTAGAAATGGAGTACGCATGCTCCGAATCCTCGGCGTCCACCTCCCGGAAGAGGCCCGCCACTACCTCAGGCTCCGGTTCATCGGAGTCCTCTGACTCCGAAGGTACCGATGAATCCAACTTCACCACTGTCACCTCCAAGCGCAACGGAAAGCGCGCTGCGATCAAACGCACCCCCCCTACTTCAGCGGCCCCTGCCGCTCCCTCAACCTCCGCAGCCCCTGACGCTGCCCCCGTCCCACTGATGTCATTAGACATCCCCACTCCATCAAAACCAGCCTCTCGTTGTGCCCCAGTGCTGGCGAAGAAGCAAGTCCCGCCCCCTGTCTTCCTAAGAGACAAGGCTAAATTCACCCATCTGTCCAAGACCTGCTACGACGCAGGCATCAAGTATGACCATGCAGTCAACCTCGGGGAGGCGATTAAAATCATCCCTAGCTCCATCGAGGACTTCCGCTCAATTACCCGGCTATTCACAGCCGAAAGGGTATCTTACCACACGTACGCTCTCCCCGAAGAGCGTAAAGTCAGGGCCGTCATCCGAGGCGTCCCATTTGAGTTCTCCAACGAGGAGATACTTGAGGACCTTAAGTCCCAAGGTTTCCCAGTCGAAGCAGTGCACAAAATGCACAACCGTACGGGCAAGAGGTACAACCTTGCCCTAGTAATCTTGTCCAACGTGCCGGAGGCGAAAGCCATCTTCCGGCAGGTGCGCACAGTGTGCGGCCTGTCAAGGGTGAAGGTAGAGCCCCCACACAGGCCCGGTTTCCCGGCGCAGTGCCACCGCTGCCAGCTTTATGGTCACGCGGCGGCCAACTGCTCCGCCCCACCCAGGTGCGTGAAGTGCCTGGAGCCTCATAACACCAAAGAGTGTCCCCGGCCCAAAGACGCCGAATCCCCGCCCGCCTGTGTCCTGTGCAACCAGACAGGTCACCCGGCGAACTACAAGGGTTGCCCACGCGCACCTCAACCTCGCCCCAGTAGGAAATTTCCACCGCCGGTGAATGACCGCTCATTCCCGGCCCTCCAACAACGGCCCCGCCAGGGCCCTCCTCAGCCTATCCAGGGCTTCCCTCGACCCTCTCAGGGTCCCCCAGGCCCCCTCAGGGTCCCCCTAGGCCCCCTCAGGGTCCCCCTAGGCCCCCTCGGGGCATAATTCGGCCCCCTCCGGGCTTCTCAAAGCCAATGCAGCCCTGGGGGCCCAAAAAGGCAGACCCTCCGCGGTCAACCTCGTACGCACACGAGGCAGAGCCCACAATAGATGACTACAACACACTATATTCCGCGATTAGGAATATAGATGTTAGGGAGATTACAGTAATCTCACGCAAACTGCGCGCGGCGAAGTCCCCTCAAGAGCGTCTCATCGCTCTTGCCGAACATAATGATCTTTTGCTAGCTCTGTTGTAAGTTAAGTTAACTTAATTAACTTAACTTCAATGGCTGAGAATAATATTAACCTACCAAGATCCCACGGTCGTATCAAACCTAAGGGTTTATCGCTTGTATCATTCAATATTCGCGGCTTGCGAAATAACCTCCCAGAGCTTAAGCTCTTTCTTCGAAATCGTGAAGTCGATTTCCTCCTCCTACAGGAAACTAATCTTAAAGCTAAGGACACTAGAGGCCTTTCTATTAGAAACTTCTCTCTTCTTCGTAATGACAGACCCGACCGCCGAGGCGGCGGAACGGCCATCTATTACAAGAAGACACTTCATTGCTCGCCCATTTCTACTCCGCAGCTTACCAATATGGAAGCCACGGTATGCAAGCTAGCTATGACTGGACATCAGTCCATCCTCATAGCCTCCTGTTACATCCCTTCAGGAACCTATCCACTCAAAAAAGATTTTGAAGCCATTTTATCCTTGGGCAATTCAGTCATTATGTTTGGAGATTTTAACTCCAAGCATACTGAATGGACATGCCGCACTACGTCCCCTAGTGGCAAGATACTGCTCGATATCACGCAGTCTCTTGATATCACTGTCCATAGTCCTCTCGGTGTTACTCACTTTCCCGATAACACCGATCACTCTCCCGATGTGTTAGATTTTGCGTTACTCCAAGGAGTTTCTCTCAACCTCGGAGCAATCGAGACACTAGACGATCTAGGATCAGATCACCGACCGGTCTCCCTCATTCTTGGCCATCAGCCACCTCCCCCAATACACACAAAAACCTTCACTAATTGGAAGGGATTCAAGGAGTCCCTAGCTAAAGCTCTGGACTCACAGGATTCTACCATCTCCATACCGTCGGACTTAGACAGTCCCGAAAAAATCGACACCGCGGTCGACTCACTCTCCACCCTTATTAAATCCTCCCTTAAGGAGAACGAAAGGGTCGTCCCGGTTGCTAACAATAGTGGGCTTCCCCTACATATTAGCAACCTATTAAAAGCCAAAAAAGCTGCTTTCCGGAGAGCAGCAAAATATCCCACCCCCGAATATAGGCGCGCGGCCAATCGTCTTCAACGAAAACTCCGCTTCTGCCTCTCTGAATTTCAAGATCTCGAAAAGAGTAAGCTCATGGAGAATATCTCTCCATCTCTCACAGCGTACTATCAGATGGCTAGAGCCCTCCGCATAGACGCTATCACCCACACTCCCCCTCTCTCCCGTCCCGACGGCACAGTTGCCTTCGAGGACGAGGAGAAGGCTGAGTGCTTTGCGGATAGCATTGCCGCTCAATGCTCCCCTAGTTCTCAACCTGTCGACCCCTCACACGTCCAGGCAGTAGAGGATGAGGTCCGCCGCCGGAACTCACCCCCTACCGCCTCCGAACCTATCTCTGTGTCCAATGATGAGATTTCATCTCTCATCAAAGGACTTAAGCCTAAAAAGGCTCCGGGCGCGGATGGCATCTCCAACCAAGCCCTTAAACACTTTCCCGAGCAGGTGTTAACCTTTTTATCTATTATCTTCAACGCCTGCTTCAACCTTAGTTATTTTCCCACTACGTGGAAAGAGGCAACTGTGATTGGAATTCCCAAGCCAGGCAAGCCTCTCAACCTCCCCTCCAGCCATCGCCCCATTAGCCTCCTCAAGGCAATGGGCAAGCTCTTCGAAAGAGTCATCCAAACACGGATGAGGCGCTATCTGTTTCCCACAGACGGTGACCCTCTCATCATTCCCCACCAATTCGGCTTCCGAGCCAAACACTCATGTCCCCAACAAGTTCACCGCATTGTGGAATATATCCTTAGCGGTTTCTATCCTCGACGTCATAAAACCATCGCGGTCTTCTTCGATATAGCCAAAGCTTTTGATAGAGTCTGGCACACAGGCCTCATCTACAAGCTCTACAAAATAGGTCTCCCCGATCGTCTAGTTCGTCTCGTGGCCTCCTATTTGAAGCATCGTACCTTTCGTTTTAGACACGAAGGCACGCTATCTTCACAGCGAACTATCAAGGCTGGTGTCCCTCAGGGCTCAGTACTTGCTCCTTTGCTGTACATCCTGTTCACCAACGACATTCCCATCCCGTCGAAAGGTGTTCAACTCTCCCTCTTCGCAGACGACACTGCCATCTACTGCAAAGGTGTCTCACTACCCTTCATACGGAACAAGATCCAAAAGTCAGTTGATGACCTAGGAGATTGGTTCAAAAAATGGCGCATCGATGTGAACCCGGAGAAGAGCTCCGCCGTTCACTTCGATTATAAACGACGCCGTCTTAAAAACACTCCTCCAATACGTATGCTAGGGACCCCTGTCCCCTGGCATACGACAGCCAAATATTTAGGTGTCACTCTAGACACAGGGCTCACTTTTAGGCCCCACGTCAAACGAGTCACCCGTCACGCACGGTTTTACCTGAGTAGGCTCAACAGTATGTTGGGCAGACACAGTAAAATGTCCCTTCGGAACAAGCGAACCCTCTATAAGGTCTGTATACGACCCGTCATGTCCTACGCGGGCCCCGTCTTTGCCCACGCAAACCCTAACATTTTAAATGAACTCCAAATAGTTCAGAACCTCTTCTGTCGTCGAGCTGCGAACGCACCTTGGTACGTCCGTAATGCCGACCTTCATCGGGACTTAGAGCTCCCAACAATTCAACAGTTCCTTAAAAAACTCTCTGAGAACTTCTTCAAAGCCTCAGAGTCGCACCCAAACAACTTAATTCGTGAGGCGGCTTCTTATGCAGCCCCACCCCCCTCTCGCTATCGTGTCCGCAGGCCGAGAAACTCTCTCTCGGACCCGCCAAATAAACTGTCAAACGACCTGAACTGCCTCCTGGCGGCTCAGGCCAGTTCTAATTAAATTAATTATTATTATATCAACTAATATTATTTTGCCTTCGTAGGCACTCCCTCAGCGGCTCTTAGCCGCCTGCGCCCTCTTTTCCCAAAAGAGGGTCGCTCATGATAAGGCACAATAGAGCTTAATCAGCCAGCTGCCTGTCCCCAAAGGCGGTTTT
This sequence comes from Parnassius smintheus behrii, assembly GCA_036936625.1. Taxonomy (NCBI): domain Eukaryota; kingdom Metazoa; phylum Arthropoda; class Insecta; order Lepidoptera; family Papilionidae; genus Parnassius; species Parnassius smintheus. The sequence continues at coordinate 11,987,042 of JAUPFT010000024.1, forward strand.
TAGGGGGTATCACTTAGGGTCCCCGGTAGGACAGTGAGTCCCCCATAACCACGATAGACCGGCTATCGTGGTATGCGTAATGCATTTTCCGCCTCCCTACGTACAGGGTAGCCCTTTAATTGCTTCGGGCGCAAAAAAAAAAAAAAAGGTAGTTTTGTGAACTTACGCATGAAATGACACATTTTTGTCTTTAATTTTTGGGGTATAATTTGAACATTGTCTGAAAACACACGACGGCATGTTTTCTTTATGTTTTGCACAGGTTTACGACAGGTTGGTGCGTGACTAAGCGTGATGTGGCCAATTGGCTTCATTTCATGTTGCCATTTTAGGGTGCGGACAACGTATCTATAAGTTTATACATCTTTAGCAATAACGATATATGATTATTTATCTATTTTAACTTAAGTTTCAAAATTTTTACGTAGTAGAGCCACGATGCAGTTATATTACTTAATCAGATCATAAGTTCTGTCAAAAGCTTTTTGTAAAATTAATGATACACTTTTTGATAATTATATAGAAAATATATATGAAACGAAAGGTAATTTAATTTAGAATACAATTTTATTTACATTATTCAAAATGCCCTCCCCTATTTCGAATATGTGCATGCCCTTAATCAACGCGGCAAATCATCTATCGCAGCACGTACCACAGTCATATCTATTTCTGCCGCTGCTTTAGCCAGAGATGTTCGGGGAGATTCCAAATTCTGACGAAGTTTAGCGCAGACTTTCTCTTCCAAATGTTGCCATATCTTATAATAATCCAGTGGGCTTAAATCTGGACTAGAAGAGGGTCAGTCTTCATGTCCGATAAAGTTAATTCCGTGGGCGGTTAACCAGTTTTGCGTGCTTCGTACCCTATGAGCTGGTGCAGAGTCCAATGTCTATTTTGAACATTGTTTGAGAAAAAAGTTCCATTCCGTTTGTTAAGACGGTATTTTGGTACACCTCGGCACTGGTTTTTACCTTTTTCACAGAAAACATCCCAGTTAAGCCTGAATATGAGATTCCAAGCCAAACCATGAGTGACGAAGGATAATGTGCTCGTTCGACGCTCGGAATACGCGTGCTGGCTCCTTCACTGCTCTGGGTATGCACCTTATCATTTTGTTTATTATAACTTTCTTCTATGTTAAATTTTTTTTCATCCGAAAACATAATTTCGCGGTATTTTTTTCCCGCGTGCCGCCGTAAGAAACCACGAGATCCATCCAGCCTAATTCTTTTTAAACGCTCGTTTAAAAAATGTCCGGTCTTCTTACGATAAGCTTGTAGTCATTCATAGTTCATTGATCACTCTTTTGATTTTGGTTCTGCTTAGGCCTATCTGAAGAGTTAAAATTTTTTGTTGACCAACAGTATTTCGTTGGATTCACGCCTTCACTGCTTTGATGATCGAGGGTGTCCTAACTGTACGAGGTCGGCCGGTCCTCTTACGATCTTCGAAGCTTGAATCTTTATTGAATCGTTTGATAGTGCGATAAACAAATCCTAGGGTTATTTTTAATTCTTGTGCAATATTGAAAATCTCGTTTGGCGCGTAACCACAGCGGTTCAACGCGATAACCGCTACTCTATCTTCTTTCTTCGACCACTCCATATTTGAACATGAAAGAAATGTTTTTTTTTTTTAAATTATTGTCTTTTTATTTTCGACGAGGGCAAACGTCATGTTTTTAAAATTGGTGAAGTTCATCTAGCCAGTATTCAAAAATTTTATATAATAGGATTTTGACAGAACTTATGACCCGACTAAGTATAGTTAGCAGGAATGGGTCGGCTCAACCCAAGCAGGAATACGCTCTCATGGAATACCAGCGTAAAATAGCAGCGTAATAGCGCTGCGTTTCGTGTGGTGAGTGTAGATAACCTCGATTCTAGTAAAAAGGTTCTCCACCATTTTACTAGAATCGAGGCATTACATCTTAGTCCTCATGAGTGAAAACGCATTTGCATTTTGATTCTTAATTAAGGATAAATGTGGACGTCGGCGGGCCACAGCATTCATTTACCATCAGGTGGACTGTGTGCTCGCTTGTCATTCAATTTTATAAAAAAAAATTAGCTACTCTTTGCAAAATAATCCTGTTTCAAATTAATGTAAAAATTAAAAAATAAATAATTATATGGCTTTGTTTGTACTTAAATATGATGATGTAGGTAGTGGAATGATCTGTCGTCGTCTGTATTTTCATCCGATTAGAATCTTTGTGTATTCAAGGCAAGAGTGAACAGACCCTTGTTACACGTGTGCTACGGAGTGCGACTTACCATCCAGGGCTTCATCACCACTTACCACCAGGTGGGATTGTATTCAAGCACTGGTTTATAATAAGTAAAAAAATAATGTTCTCGAAGTGGGAACAATCAGTTCGATAAATTTTCTAGTATGGTAAGCAAATATTCACAAAAGGGGACCTCACTCACTAAACACGAAATACCGCATCCATATAAAAACCCTCGCAAAGGACGGATATTCTTGAATTTTTTTGAAGACCTTTTTATATTTTTTTAATGTCCTGGGGTGAGTGAAATTCCGAAGTGGTCAAGATAAGCATCTTGGAAACACCACAGAGTGCTTTAGAAAGGATATTAACTCAGTACGAAATTATTTTAATTTATTTTTTCTTGTTTATGCTGCAATATCCTATTAATTGTTTTATGGTAATATATTTTTCGTGTAATAAATTACTTAACAAGTTTAACATATACGAATTTTTTTTTTGTAGAAGAGGGGGCAAATGAGGATGCGGCTCACCTGATGTTAAGTGACTACCGCCGCCCATGATCAACCGCAACACCAGGAGAATTGCGGATGTGTTGCCGGCCCTTTAGAAAGGAGTAAGCTCTTTTCTTGAAGGTCCCCAGGTCGTATTGGTCCGGAAAAATCGCCGGTGGTAAACTATTCCACAGAGAGGTTGTACGTGGAAGAAAACTCCTTGTGAAACGTACAGTGGTGGACCGCCAAGCATCCAGATGGTGTGGATGGTATCGGGACGTTTGCCGTGTAGTGCGTTCACGAAATTTGGCGGCTGGGATTAATCCGAACAATTCCTCAGAGCACTCCCCGTGATAGATGCGATAAAATACGCAAAGAGATGCAACATCTCTTCGCAGCGCCAGTGAATCGAGCCGGTCGGAAAGCACTCGGTCGTCGACGATTCGAGCCGCTCTGCGCTGGATCGGTCAAGTGGAAGGAGCAGGTACTGGGGAGCCCCAGCCCAGAGATGGGAACAGTATTCCATGTGCGGCCGAACCTGCGCCCTGTAAAGTTGCAGGCGGTGTGCCGGCATGAAATACTGTCCCGCTCTGCTGAGCACGTCAAGCTTTTTAGAGGCCAATTTGGCCTTCCTTTCCAAGTGACCACGAAACTGCACGTCACTCGATATGTCGACGCCGAGGATTCCGATACTGGCTGAGGCAAAAAGGGGAGTGCCTTGAAACTGAGGGGATACGACAAAGGGGTTCTTTTTAGCGGTTAACGTGTACACTTGTGTCTTCTTGGGGTTAAACTGGACTAGATTTAGTCGTCCCCAATCCGAGACTCTGTTCCGCAAAGACTCGACTTCAGACACAAGTTTGTTAAATACTTAGAACATAATAATAATTTTATCGAGTTTTATTTAAATTATTGTAATAAATATTTCATACCATTTTATAGACTAAGGGTAACAAACTAGCACATCGTAGACCATAGATATCTAAATATATATCTCCTGAGAACTAAGATGGAATGTCTTGATAGAGGATATATTTAAATGCTATATGATGAATAAATGATCTACAATTGAAAAAATAAACCGAAATATTGGGCGGTATCATACTAGATGGAGGGACAATCGGATGAAACTTGCAGGGAGTCGATGGATGCAGGTGACTCAGGACCTGATTTTGAGGCAATTTATGGGGAAGGCCTTCGTTCTGTTGTACGATGGTCTGTAACGATGCTTCTTCAGAAACGACACACTTTCTCCAACGAATAATCCAATCATCAAAACATTTTGGAACGCTTTTTCCGGAATTCAACACAGTTCTCGTTGCGATTTCTACTTTATGTCTTCTACCGAACGAAAACGGGTGCCACGAAGTGGTAATTTGAGTTTAGGTGAGAGATAAAAGTCTGCTGGAGCCATATCTGGTGAATAAGATGCGTTTTTGGTCAAATTTTTTTTGTGGTTTTCGCACAAGACCACCATTTTGAACAAATTTTTGACCAAAAACGCACCTTGGTGCAAAAAATCAAGAATTTTCTTTCCACAAATCTGCCTTTTATCGTCTAATTTGCTCTCTTAAACGCCGCATAGCGCTCAAATAATATTTTTTGTTTACCGCTTGACCTCCCGGCAAGAATCCTGTGTGCAAAACAAAGCGTTAGTCAAAGAAAACAGTCAAAATGACTTTGACTTCTGATCGACTTTGGTGTGGTTTTTTTGGTTTCGGTTCAGTTGGAAGGCTCCACTCCAAAACTTGTTAAATAGTTTGCATGTCAAAATCGTAAGCCCATGTCTAGTCCCCAAAAACGTTTAATGAATGTTGGGTCGGAATTGACTCGTTCTAACATGTCCTCAGCGACTTTGCTAAAAATACATGTTGCCGAGTGGGAACATGTTTCATATCCAAGGGATTATTTAAAATGGTACGGATCGACTCGTGAGATACAGAAAATTCGGCGGCTATCCCTCTAAAACTTGAATGTGGATTTTCAGTCACTATTTCTTTCAATTTTGCGATGTTAACTTCAGTTGCAGACGTTGGTGGCCTACCAGAGCGAGGGAAATCTTCCATCACATCTCGACCGCTTTTGAACGTTTTGTACCACTCATAAGCACGTGCTTTTGATAAAAGCGATTCACCGTAAGCCTTCTGCAACATTTTCAATTACTCCGAACACGAAATTCCATTGGCGATTTGTTCGATATTTTTGTCTATTGTGAAATTCGCAATACACACGATATATGATATAATTAAAAATAGCACAGTATATAATCTCAATAAGAAATGTAACTCAAACTCCGCGCCAACACGGAAAACAGTTGTGCCAATCTAACAACGACAAAAAATTGAATTGGAACCACAAACAAAACATCCACTCCCAATACTTTTTTGACTGAATATATACTATTAACTGCGGCCATAATATTTTGCGCACTAGTTTACAGTCAATTCTCCGTAGCTCCTTTACTCGATTGCAAGCGGGCGAGAAGACTAGTTCCTTGTTTTGTAATCAGTGACGTCACGGTTTATAAAACAAAGTCATAGTTTTTTCGACAATTTAACACAGATTTTGTTTAAAGTGACTAAGAAAACGGTGTCATTATTTTTTATTTATATTTATGTGTGCACTTTGTCTATTTAACAACTTTATTACGTATTTGCCTGAAAACAGTAACTGTCGTAACTGAAAATACAACTGTGGCATACTTACCATGCCAGCTATCCGCCGACGCTTGCACAAGCGAGATCCACAGCTGTTAATCAGGTTTTGTTCTGAGCTGCCGGTCTTGTAGTATATGTAGGAAGATGATTATAATATAGGGCTATTAAAGCTTTAATCCCACTTCTGATGTAGGATGATGTAAATATGTAGAGACATAAGAAAAGGCTTTAGGATAAACTTTAGGATAAAGTATAGAATCATTTTTATTCAATATAGTACTATGACCACTGGTTCGGAGAAAACCCCTGTACTGTTAAGAATCAGCAAGAAACCCAGCGGAACATTTTTTTAAATAGATTTAATTTACAATATATCAGTTCATACAATCATGAAATACACAGACTATATTGAAAAGAACAGAACTAATCAACTATAAGTTGTACTTAGACTAATTTAATAGCTGAGAATGATAATTAATTCGTTTGCACGAATTAATTATCCGAGGAGCCGAGGATGAGCTAGTAACTGAATACAACAAGTGCACCGTGCCACGCCAGAGCCAAGACTCCCTTAACGGTGTTTTTTTGCACCCGAAGCAAATAAGGGCTACCCTCCGGTAAACGAATGAGGTGGTGAATGCTCATAGCATACCCCGCAGCAGGCTGCGTGGTTATGTGGAGACTTTTACCCACTAAAGACCACCTTTTGTAATTGGCTTAATGATCTGGCGAGAGATCTTTTAGGCTGTAACGAACGCGACCCCCCTTGGGAGAAAGGGAGGCGTCGGCCCTTAACGGTGGCAGCTCCGTCCGTTTTATACACGCAAAACCAGTAGCCACACGGGCGCCACTGCAAGTGCAAGTTCAGATGTGCGGTGTACGTGTTGCTTACAAGAATTCTGACTAGCTACAGAGGCACTGCTGCACGTGCAACGGCGCAGGCGCCGTCATACACATAGACGTCTTTGATCGCATTACACGGTCGGTTAACGTTGGGTTAGCATTCAAGCAATACGTACTTCTATCATATCATATCATCAATATCAAATATCTTAATAACTGATGATTTAATTATAGAATACCCAATTAAGTGTTTGTGTAAATTTACAGTCAACAATTTATGTACCACGTCATCATTCATCACTACCGGTGTTAGCTGCAAACCATTACATCGTTTAGATAGCAGGTGTTTAGTGTTCGCGTTAATATAAGAAATCATTGTTGTTTTTGTCAATTATATATTCTCTCTCAGTTTCAATAAATCAATACGAACATCCGCCGCGTGGCGTCGCAAAGGGAGTGCATCAATTCGCATCCCGTGGGTATCTTTTTGTGTAAACTGTTACATATTGCGGTTATGAAACAGCTTGACAGGTCAACTGTGAACTGTATATCGTCGGGAATTACGTATATAACATTTTTATTTTATCTACTGTATTCCGATAGTCTTTTCAGTGGGTTGGTCTTTGGCATGTATCAAAAGACGTGGTTGGACTCAGTGGCGTTTCATGGGATCCGGCCAGCAGATTTTGAAAAGCGGTATAATGCGTTAGGAAAGTTCACTGTCCGCTTTAAATGTATAAAGTGTATGGATAAGAATAAAAAAATACATTGATAGCCTATAGAAGACTTTTGCTGATACTTGTGAATATAATTACGCGGGGGGCGGCATCCTTGGCAATTAATGGATATCTAGTAGTGATCACTTACCAGCTCAGCTCCAGATCAGATATACTGTTAGCTCATTTGCTGTCCTTGTAATGATAAAGAGCGAATTAAATATTAAGATTAAAATGAACGTGGAAATGTAATCACCTTATATAGTCTTTTTTCATTAATTTATTAGAGCTTATAAAAAGTCCACGGTTGAAGTAGCCTTATTCTTGGATTGCGACGATTACGTGTGTGTGCGCAAACACAGGTGTATTATATTCTCAAACTCTCATTATCCGATGGGTCGGGAATCCAACACAAATGGAAAGAGAGACATCGGTGCTTTTAGAGACGCGGAAAAAATATAATGCCGATATCCTGACTCTGGGCTTCTTATCAGAATTTCTTAGCAGAAAACTCAATCACTGAATTTGGTACCGACATTAGTAGTTAATAAGTCAATTTTATAATAGTATATAGTCTCACATTTATCCGTATTGTGTATAACGTGTATTACCGTATAGTGGCGGTGTAAGAATATCCACTACCCCATATTATTCCACACACACACACACACACACACACGCACACACACGCACGCAGATTCATTCATTGGGCAATGTATACGCTATTGGAACAAGGTTTTATTTTTATTTAAAAATATTTCCAAGAATATTTTATGTATATTATAGCATTTTTTTTGAAATAACTCTGGCCGCTAAACAACATCAAGTTACGCAGTATTTAAATGGGTTTTACGAGTATGTTCAAGCTATTTTATTTAATAGGGTAACACTATAGGGGCTCTATTCTATACCAGAGGCGTTGGACCATTAGACTAGGACTATTGTCTATGGTTCGAACTATTGTTTTCAAACTCGTGAGTTTGTGAAAAGTGAATGAATGATGCCCTTTGAGAGCTGTTCACACGTAAATTTAATATGCTAGACTAATGTTGTACTAATCGGTGACCTACGAGAAAGTAGGTAGAAAAAAAATGCATTACGAATGTTTTTTTGTTTACTTTCAATGGTTAGCTAGCCTTTTAAAATACCTATAGAATTTTTTAAGTAAGAGTTAGAAATTATGTCCTTTCAGTTATTTCTAAAATACAACCTATTTAATAATAAAGTCATCAAAATCGGTACACGATGATAAAGTGGTCGCATTCGTACAAAGAAAAAAAATACAGTCGACTTGAGAATTTTTACGTGGCTACAGAGCCACGCTGCAGCAATATTATAGTTATAGCATACAATACGTAGATATATAATTTGTGACATAAAAAGTGAAAAGTACGTAGGCGGTCCCATAATGAATTGGCCTAACTATGAACCAATGAAGGAAATGAAACGAAACCAATTTTATTTTTCGATATAATCACCATGAACACTAACACACTTCTGACATCTGTGAATCAACATCTCTAAACCTTTATAAAAATAATCACATTTTTTATCCTCAAAATGACTGAAGACGGCCGCCTGCAACTCTTCATCGCTTGAAAATTTTCTTCCTCTTAAGTCCCGCTTTAAATTTGGAAATAAATAATAGTCGGACGGGGCCATGTCCGGACTGTAAGGTGGATGTTGAACTTCTGTGAACCCGCATTGACGAACTGCATCCTTCGAAACACCAGCGGTATGAACAGGGGCGTTGTCATGGAGCTACAGGACACATTTAGACAGCTTGCCTCTTCGTTTTTCCTTTATCTTGTCTCGTAATTTATATATTAAAGAAGCATAATATTCGCCGTTCACGACTGTATTACGTTCTTTAAAATCCACCATCAAAATGCCTTGAAAATCCCAAAATATTGTGCACATCATTTTTTAGTCGATTGTTGCACCTTTGCCTTTCTAGGGGGCTTTTCATCCTTATAACACCATTCAATTGACTCGCGCTTGCTTTGTGGATCATAATACAAGATCATAGTTTCATCACCAGTCCTAGTGACTGGTGATGAAACTCGATCGCTCGATCACAGTCTTTGGATTTTCGCCACAAAGATCCAAAAACTCCGAAGCGCAGCGCACTCTTTCCTGTCTCTGTACCGCTGAAAGAAGTTTCGGTACCCATCTTGCACTCACTTTTTTCATGTGAAGATGTTCATGGATCGCGCGATGAACGGTACCCTTAGAGAGCCCAAGCCTTGCTGCAATTTCTCTAATCTTCAAACGGCGGTCACTCAGAACCTTCGCTTCGATAAGAGCAATCGTTTCGGGAGTGAGCACTTCCACAGGTCGACCGTCGTGGCCAAAGTCTTCGACGGTTTCTCTCCCGAGGCGAAACTCTTTCACCCAATTTTTCACTGTGCTATAGGAGGGGGCAGACTCCTTATACACGCCATCCAATCGTTCTTTTATTTGGGCAGGGGATAAACCTTCTTTAAACAGAAACTTTACGACACTTCGATGATCAGTTTTCGACATTTTGAAAAAATACGCGACTCTCGTTATTCAAATGCCTGTTAAACTAAGACTAAGCATTTCATGTCGATGTATGTTTCTTATAATAAGTGCACGATAAACGTACTATTTAATGTAACACAACATGTAGCGATATGTCGCGTTGAACTATATCAGGCCAGTTCATTATGGGACCGCCTGTAAGTGCCAAAAGTACTTCGGAATCGAGAAGGCCTATTTTGGCGGTTGGGTCAAAAATGTTTTATTTTTCCAATTCTCATTTATTTTTAGTGTAAATTGTAACTAAAAAATAGTTTTATAACATATTTCAAATAACTTGACGTTGTATTTATTTCAAATTCACACAAAAACATATTTGAAATATTGTTCGAAATGTCATACAGATAAATATTATTATTATTTTTAATATTTTGGTATGAGTAACGAATAGAAACACATAAAACATAAAAATATACATATTTCCAAACATTTTCATATAAATTTCTCCAAAAACAAAAGTGTAGAATTCAAATTAGTAGTAATTTTGGCACTAAAAGTGAAGTATATACTACTACTATGATATAAAGAGTAATTTATGAATTTTATTACAATTTCTAGCAACCAAAAATAATTTTATTCGATAGTTTATACATTCAACAAGAATTCCTGTAAGTTTTATCCATAAATATTGTCTCAAAGTGAAAATATAGCAAAATTTGCAAGTTAGCAAAAAATTTGCAATTCCCGCCATTCGCGTCGCTAGCAAGCAGTTAACCTGTTTGCTGTTCTTTCTGAGCTAGCTGGCTAGATCGTCTTACTAGAAGATGCACTGTCATAAAAAGAGTTAGAACAGGTATGACTGGCACGATTGCGAGAAATTAACTGTTGTAACAAAAAAATATCTATTTATCAACATAGATATTTTTTTGTTTTGAATTAACTTTGTTGCATTCCCTATAACAAAGGATATAAAGGAATTACGTATAAATTACTAGTTATAATGAAGACAGTGTTATTGAAGTAATTATAATTAGAAATATTTTAAACTACAAAAGAAAAAACTGTGCTTTCCCAAATTTTAATTTGGATTACTTAAGGACATTCTCCTACTTACAGTGGTATAAGAATATCATAGAATACTATAATATATAATAGAATGGCTGTCAACCTTATTTTGTACGAGGATCGGCGTCGCCGGGAGCACACATACAAGCAATTACGACATATTATCAGTTAATCACTACTACAAACCCGATTCGCTGTGTTGACAGACGGGTTATAATACATATTTATTTGTAAATAGCGTGCAATTTGGCATTTTCTAAATAATTTTCATGCGAAATTTGGAAACAATTGTAACGTCAAAACACATCTTGTGTTGACATTTATACGTGTGAATTGACGTGTTAGTGGCATTTTCGTGGATACATGGGCTCCGCCCTGTCGCCGTGAAGGATATCCACTACCACATATCATTACGTGGGTGTCGTGTGGACAATGGCGTCTTTCTAATAACGACTAAAATAAAAACTGCGTTTTCCAACCCGCATGGTAACTATCTATAGGGGAGGCCTATGTTCAATAGTGGACCTTAATATAACAGTAAGGACGGATGTCCTTACCGTTATAAGCTTATTATTCAAGTTCAATTGGTCGGTGTGGTAATAGCTATCCTGCTTAGAGACAACAATATCAATATTTCATTTCTGAATAATTATATTAAATATACATGTATTGTACTATTACTTACTCGTTGACATTTAACTGCTGGCTGAATTTTAAAATTAGACGTAATGGAGATCAGTGACATATAGAAAAGTGAAAAAAAGTGTTTTTCGTCCACCATTTAACTCGGCCATCGACTAGAGTTAATATATCAGCACTTGATATGCTTTTAGGTGGTACAAGTTTCAGACTAGGACGTTTTTGATGTTTTTAGTTCTATACGTTGAGCTGTGAATTGTCTATCCGATACTTTTTATTTTAAATATTATTTGGCTTTTATTACGCTAAGACAGTGCGAGTTACTATACAGGGCTTTAAGTTCATGTATATGGTTCATAAAAGATAGCTTGATATCCGCGACAGCTGTCAGTAAAAATCACGCCTGTGAAGTCCTGAATTTCTTAGCAGCACAGACCTGTCAATGTCATACTTTATCTGCGTGCACTAATGAGGTCGGCATGCCCATAAAATATGACATTGACAGGTCTGTACTACTAAGAAATTCAGGACTTCATAGGCGTTATTTTACTGACAGCTGTCGCAGAGATCAAGATATCTTTTATGAACTATAGTTCTTGCGATTCACGAGTGCGGTCGACCTTTGTATGTGGTTCGACATGTACATGCACAGTGTGACAGTGTGCGTGTCTGGCGGAACGGAAAGTCGCAAGCGGGCGCCCGCCCCGCTATGCCACCACCTGGTGGAATTGTAATGGCTTCGAAGAAGTATAAAAAATAGTTATGTGGTGTCACTGTATACGATCAGTTAAAGAACAAATATTAGAGTAAGATATTCCACTCGTCCATATCATAAGAGGTCCCGTGGGTATTGTAAGAGAAGACAGAGGGAACTAAAACGGGAGATGGGCAGCAGCATTTTCCTGTTAACAATTCAAGATAATCAAGGCTCTGCGGTCCAGAAAAGCGCAAAAGTACCATTGGAAAATTAGCATTTTTAAAATATATAATATTTTTTTTATATCGGCGGTGTATTAGGAAAATCCTTTTATCTATTTAATAAATCTTGACATTACAATTTATTATAAGTAACAAATTTAAATAGATAGGTTGCACGTTTTTTTTAAAGTTTACTAAAAATTATTAAGAAGAATTAAAAAAAATGTTAAATGTTTACCGCATGGTGAAATGATAAAACACTTGTGTTTACGTTGTCAAAATTAAAAAAAAATTGTCTTTGCATAATACATTATAATGTATTATATGTTTTGTTATGACACACGGTGATCCGAATACATAAAATAAAAAGTATAGAGTGATTGCGCTTGGCTCACAGCTTCAACGAATATAATGACTTCGCAACCAATCACAAGTATTTTATTTTCATTCAAAAATTTTACTATATTTTTAATGTTTCTTCTCTATTAACGATGCTATGATAGTGAATGGTCGACAAGAAGGTTCGAACCTAGTTCGGGTTATCGCGGTTCTAATATATAACACGAAATTACTTTGTAAGAAGTATAATATTATGTAAGAAAGTAATTTCATTTCATTTTCGACACAATTGTTAATTTCTGCTAACGCTAGTCACTTAGGATCAATTTTATCGCTTTTCCACTTTGGAAGCGGTTTCCACTAATTAATTACCTTCCAGGCTCTCTATAGCACTAACGTTCACAAAATGGACGCCGGTACTGTTAATTTTAACGCACAGATACAGAAAGGCTTTAATGTCTATAAAATAATTTCAATAAAATATACAAAGAATTGAAATAAAATGCTTTGGTTTATATTGCATTGCAAACATGGTAATTTTTCAATTAATTTTATTCTATATTTCTATATCATGAAAGTAATATGCATTAAACAGCAAAATAAAACTTTTATTCGTTCCGCTGCATCTCTGCAATACCATTAATTTATCTTAACAAACATTAAATATTCAAGTAACGTCTGGTCTAGTGCAACTATTTAATGTTATAAAAATATAAAACTGCTTCTATTTTTTAGAATATTAATAACGCAAAGTGATTAAAGAAAAATTAATAAAATAAGTTCTAAATGTTAACAATGCCTCGGTACCTCCGACTGATTCTCAGTCAGCTGAATACAAACAGAAATTCCACCTAAAATTTAAAAAATAAGTCCCATAGATTATTGATGTTACCGCATTACTCAGTACTTACCAACCAGTCAATCTAGCGTATAGAGCACGAATAACTTTTCTGGGTGAATGCCAGCTAGTGTATTTGTAAGGATGTAACATGTAAAAATGGAACACTAGAAAGAGTAGAATTCTGAAAATTTTTAAATTGTTATCCAGATCTTCTGAAAGGCATAAAGCATTTTATAGATAAATAGGAGTAAAAAATGATTAAAATATTTAAAAAATTGATGAAGGCCTATGTCCGGCAGTGAGCCTAAATGGAGTGATAATATTCATTCAATAGATATAAACATCGTTTTAACATGTGCTAAATCTTTGACACTGCGAACTGCGATCGTCGATCCGTCTGCCAAGCGAGATTACGGCAAATCCTGCTATCGGAGAGATTTACGTCCAACAATTAACTGTTTATGAGCTGATAACAACGGTGATGAAAATGTATTTTTGTTAGCCCCAATGCTTGGTCTATATTTCCATGGAGGAGGTCTAACGGTAACCGTAATTCTTGGATACTAAATCTGAATCTTTCTTTAAACGTATTCATTGAACCCCCTTTACATTAAATATGAGAATATAACCAATGATACTTAGAGCAGGTATATACAGATTAGACATAAGTAGTTACGTAAACGAGCACTTTAGCATGGTTATAATAGTTCCGTTTAGTTACTAGAAAATTCAATTGAGTTGATATTCTGTGTAAATAGAATTAATCTACGAGTAATAAAATTATTACTGAAAAATCAAATAAAATGTTAGTTGTTGCGGCTTAAATATTTTTAATCTAAGTAAAGATGACAAAGGATACCGATTAATAGAGGTGTGTGCTTAATCATCGATTACTAATCGAAATTCTCGTAAAAGAATACGAAACGTCGGGAATTAAAAAAGACGAATTAAACGTGATAAAATCCGTAAAATTAGTTTTATTTAATACGATGTATTCGCGTAAATATACGAAATCATTCGATCGTTTTCGATCGAATCAAAACTAATCGTTTTCAAATTTAGAAACTCGGCATTAATGTCATGTCATTCATCCTACGAAACACAGTAGCAATATGCTGCTATTTTGCTCATTTTTTACGGTATTTTGTGCGAGCGTTGTCTTTTCAGGGTTGAGCCAACCCATTCGTGCTGTAGACATGATTCGATTAAGCGTGTCTCTACCACGTTAAATAAAATATATAGTTTATGAAACCAATCTATTCTATTATGTGAACTAGTGGCCTCTGACAATTATTATTATTATACTAATAAACGAGCAATTCTTGTATATATATATATATATATATATATATATATATATATATATATATATATATATATATATATATATATATATATATATATATATATATATATATATATATATATATATAATCGGGATCTCGGAAACGGCTCCAACGATTTTCATAAAATTTAGTGTCCAGGGAGTTTCGGGGATAATAAATGGATCTAGCTAGGATTTATATTTAGAAAATGTCTTTTTGTCCGTGTTTTAGGCAATGAAATACCGCTACAATATCGTTAGAATAAGATGGTAAATTTTGACAGATTGTTAATGATTACAAATAGCTTAATTGGTATAATGGGCGGTCACAGAATCGTAAAACCCCGGTTCGAGCCCAGACCGACCGACCGACTTTTTTAATATTTTTTTTTCAAGTTCCTTTCTTTTTTGAGAAAATCTATTTTTTCGAGCCCTTTTTTTAGTATTTTTTAAAAACACGAAAATTTAAAATAAAATAATTGCACTCATGATTTTTTATTCAAATAACCAGTTCCGTTTTTTCTGTTATGTCGCTAAGATCAAAAAATATTATTTATATTTCATCAGTATGTAATTTGTATCTAAATATAATTTCCAAAACACACGAATTAAAAAAAATCGAGCGAAAAATACCGAGCAAAGCTCGGTCAACCGGGTACTTATTATTAGTACTAATATCTTCGGACGATGCATAACATATCTATAATACAAAGGAAGTCTGACATTGCCATTGATTTTACATCATTAGCATGCTTACTTTGGGGAGGCTTTTTCTCTGGCCATGATAGATCAGGGGATTTTAGTGGCTCTTTTGCAACTTAGTATTGCAATTTACAATTAATGAAATTTGTTTCTTTTTAAATTTTAATAACTTTTAAAACAAATTACATCATTAATTTAATTTGAAATAAGAACAAAAATGTTGAAAAGAAGACGGCCCAAAATTGTATTAATCGTATGCCTAGTTTTGCATTAGTAGAGAAATAAAAAAAATTAAACCACTTTTATTTTTCAAATTTACAAATTTACCTTTATTTCGGTGGTATTAATATTTTATACCGACCAAAAATGCAACACTATTGGCGGAACGTTTGTCGTTTTGACGTCAGCTGTCAACTATGATGAGAGTAGTGATCCATTTATTGATGGCTATTTGAATTCTGAAATGCTGTGTTATCCTTATCACTAAACCGAAACAAAATCGCCAAAGAAATCCACAAGAAATACAATAAACCCATTCACAACTACACGACCAAGCTCGAAATAAATAAAAATATCACGCTACCTACATTATTTCATGATCATGACCCAAGTCATGACAGAAATGACATTTGATAAATAGCCGCGTCAGCCGACTGAGTCTACATCAACTGAGGATGCCTCGTGTAGAGGCGTGTAGTATTATTATCGATGGTGTGTCTTACCTGGATTAGAGGCGTTGGAAGTAGTGATGCCGGGAGTAGTGGTGTTGGGAGTAGTGGTGGTGGGACTAGTGGTGACGGAGTTAGTGCATGCAATTGAGGGAAGGCGGGAGGTGCTCTTCAATCCAGGTAAGACACATCATTGTATTTAGTTAGCGGAAGGTTGCGAAGTTATTAATATTTTTATTTTTATTAAATAACCGCGTATTTTACTGGAAGGGCGCTATCTTGTGAAACAATCAAAAACTTGGGATTGCATTTTTGTTTTTAGCAAATTATTTAGTTTTATAGAATTTTTCGCTTTTTTACGGTGTAGTGTACACATACACTGGGCCTGAAATGGACCGTCTCCTTTATAGGCTTAGGTATAGTTTTATCAAAATGCATCTAGATCGACAGTAGAAGTAAACCTCCCGAATAAAATAGATTCTTTCAATTTAGGTATTATTTTAAATGCCGCAAAATCTAGTATTACATTTAGGAGGACTGTTTAATTTCCTATTATAAAATAATGTCCGTATAACGTTATTAAAGTAAACGACCTATACAAAGCGTTGTAATCTAGCCTATTAAAATTAAGTTTTCACATGCGTCAATATAACCAGGGTTATTGCATGCATTTTTCAACTTGCAAGGCAGCTGCGTCCAGTTAAAAGAGTACATCATAAAGTACCCTTAGCCAACATTCACTACATCGGCGAGTATTCGTCGGGTGAATGGGAGTTTTAATAATTAATTTGTTTACCCCTAGCTACGTTTGTTGAGGTCCGGTTGGTCAAAGAGTATGCGGCAACCAAAGTATAAAATAGTTTGATGCCTTCGTTTTAGATAGTAGTGATTATAATCATTGGAATCTTTTTTAATGCTTCGAGTAGTTTTTAGTAGAATAAAAAAAAGAAAGGAAATATGAAATCATTATGAGTTATGAATAAAGAAGTATAGTTTATTTTGTTGTCTTATAATAATGGCGTACGAGAACTGTGTTATGTCAACAGTGTCATTTAAAGGTAACTTTAAGACAATTCTACGATAAAATTTTATCGAATCCAACAAGTTACGCAACAATTATGAAATTATCAATTCAGGAAGGTCAAACTTAATTTAAACAATGCGTGACGAAAAGTCTGAGGTTATCATCGAACTTATAGAAAGCACAGCAGTAGACAGTTTTCTTCATTTCAGTTATTATAATACAGTTCAAGAGTTTCGTTGGTATACTGTTAGAGAAGATGCGTAAAAGACTATAAAAACAATTAAACTCTATATATCATCTAATTATATTTCAATTATAGGGAATAATTGAAATATAATTTACAAACTTAAAAGTCTTAATAAAGTAGAAAACGACACAAAGTTTAACGAATTTTTACCCCTTCGCTTAATATTAAAATTTTGAATTTTGGAATTGGAACAATATACTATGACCATTTTTTTTAACTCGGACTGTACTGGCGGCCAGTGCATGCTCTAGAGAAAATAATTGTTCATTGTCTATGCCCGATTACATGGGGTTGCTTTTATATTCTCACAAAAATATATTTGCTTATAGAAATAAAATATTCAGCTTTACTTTAAAGTCATACGGCTGTGGTGTGTTTTAAACCACTTTTTATTTTATATTGTATTTTATTTCGTATTCATTTATATAATATCATAGAAAACATACGGTTATGCTTGACCAGTAGAATGATGTGAAGTGTTTTGAAATTCTATTTTCTTATTCTATTGTTTGAGTATAGATTTTATTGTATTTATAATATATTGGGTGCGTTTGGCAGAAAACAGCGCAAGCAAGCGCTTATAAGAAAAATGGCGATCGTAAGCGGTAAGCGCTGTCAAATCGTAAGTATGTAGCTATTTTCCTCTAGGACACGAAGTTGGTTTTAACCGGGGAACCTAACCTTATTTAAATAAGTATATGTTTGTAAAGTATTCGAATTAAAAACTTGCCAATCATGAATTTTTAATAACATGTATATGTCTATTCATGTCATTATATTACTTAAAACTAATATTGCACAAAACAACTTCTAAACTCTACTTCAAAACAAACAAATTAAATAAGCAAAATGGCGGATTGTGTCAGCGCTATGTACTGAAGTTAGCAAACGTGTCCTGGCCGAAAACTGTTTAGTTTCGCCATTTTGCTTACAAGCGCTTGCTAGCGCTTTTTTCTGCCAAACGCACCCATTGTTGCAGTATTTATTGCTTGTATTTTTTTAAAGTCCAATTTCCTGTCTTTATTATAGCGAATAGAATGTACGTAAAAATAGGAATAGATCGATGTTGCAGTGTAATAATACAGTTTTATTACAACGTAAGTGTTAGAAATTTTTATAGACACAGAAAATTAGAAGCTTAAATTGGTCAGGCCTTTCCGGTGTATTGCCAAGAATAAGAACACATGCCGCATCACTCCGCTGAACGGCTATACAGACTGGACGAGAAAACAACCTGTCCTCTTATTCAAGAGGCGACAAGTTATCGCGGATAGAGTTTCTTCAAAACTTTATCATGATTTTTTTATAGAACAAAAGTGACGAAACAGCATACACCAGACGATGATAAGTGGATGCAATGGTCCTAAGACATCTACATCTATCCTAGATTAAGAATTAAAATGCAG
Source organism: Parnassius smintheus behrii (assembly GCA_036936625.1). NCBI lineage: Eukaryota > Metazoa > Arthropoda > Insecta > Lepidoptera > Papilionidae > Parnassius > Parnassius smintheus. Next base: position 12,005,660 of record JAUPFT010000024.1, read on the forward strand.
GTGCTTTGTCACCCCTAAAGATTAAGGAGCATCGATTCCAGTAAAAATGGTCTTCATTTCTCTACATGAAGCACAATAGCATTTTACGCTAATGTACTGTGAGAGTGGTCTTTCACTGGTCAAGTAAACCCATTCCGTTACTACAAAATAATATAAATAGCTGTAGCATGGCTGGGCCACGCTTGAGCTCCTTTGAACGTCTATCGTCTACAGCAAATGGCACAAATACATAATCATAATGATGAAAAGCACCCAGTGTTAACTATTGTGACATATCCTGTGAAAATATAAATATAAAAAATGTTATTTATATTCTCTCAAAACTATATTAAATGTTACATAGCGATTATCTATTGATTTAGTGTTTTTTCTTTTTTCATAAAATTGATATGACAAAGGAACTAACAGTTAAACTGATGATATGTGAGTACCACGACACGGATATCTGTCCTAACGTTAAATAAAAAGAGGCTACAGATGCATTGTCAACCCTGAGGACTAAGATGAAATACCTGCTTTTTTAGACATGGGGAAATGCCTACGCATACCCGCCACTCAGGGGCAAGGACGAGTTATATCGGACTCGTGCCGAATAAACCCAATGGTGTTCCACCTTCGATGCATATTGTCAGGGCCACGGAAACGCTTTCGCACACATTCTCCTTTTCAGGCAAGGTGCATCAGGGACACAAGACACGCCTTCCCTCACGGCCTCCAACTCTACCTGCGTAACGGATCCTCCGAGTCCGATACCCAGAGGCCATCGGATCTTGAAAAAGGAGCGCTCGGAAGCACCCGCTTTCCTGACACCAGCGGTGGATGTGGTCTCTGACTTTGCCACTAACCAAGTTTCGGCTGCGCCGCGGAGGGAAGGGAGAGCGGTGTTTCGCAATACAGTCACTCCTCTCCCTCTGCGGATCAAAAGAGATCTTAACAGACGGACAGACCGACGAACGGACAACAAAGTAATCAAAACTAGAACTGTTTTTTTCTATTTGAGGCATGGAACTCTCAAAAAGAAATACAGGAGGAATATCGATTTTGATCAACTCTAACAATTTTGATGAAATTTATATTAATGGGGTTAACGGGGGCGAAAAATCTATCAAGCTAGGTTTCATTTATGAAAAAATTCATTTTCTCCGAGTTTTTACGCACAAAGCAACCAGCTTGACTTGCCTATGCAATTAGTTGGTAATTTCTTCTGGTTAGAACTTTTAGTTATTATTTTTTGTTCTTTAGTCGTTTTTCGATTCATTTTTTAATCGCTTTTTCATTAATATTGGTAACTTTTAAATTTAAATTTTTAATTAACGAATGTTTTAATCCTGCAAAGCCGTCTGATTCTATTTAGTATGTATATTTTTCAATAGCCTAACAGCTAAAGCGTAGGTCTACCACGCCATTTTTTTTAAATTTTGTTTTTTAATATTCGAGCCCACACGGCCCTCTCAGTTAGAAAACTTAAATTAATAAAATGCTTTGTTTGCGGAGTAACGTACATTTTTATGGTGCTATGCGTAACAGTTTTGGTCAAAAAGTGTTCGAATACAATTTTCTTAAAGAAAATAAATTGTTTTTTCAATATACAAATTAACTGAAACAAAAATAATATATATATATATATATATATATATATATATATATATATATATATACGTGTGTGTGTGTGTGTGTGTGCGTGTGTGTGTGTGTGTGTGTGTGTGTGTGTGTGTGCGTGCGTGTGTGTGTGTGTGTGTGTGCGTGCGTGTGTGTGTGTGTGTGTGTGTGTGTGTGTGTGTGTGTGTGTGTGTGTGTGTGTGTGTGTAAATATAATTTATTCTTAAAAAGAGTGTACATTCATTTTCAACTGTAAGCCACTTTGTCGGCAATAAAAACAGTTGAACGTTTCACACCTTAATGACAATATGTGGTACTTATAAATAGTTAAAACTCTGCTTATCTTAAATACAAGAAATTCACCACGACGGACATAACCACAGATAATGTTTGTATATAATATGTATATATATTTTATCCAGTTTCTCGAAACAATTTGGGTGAAATTTTGTACTATGTTTTTTTACATAGGATTTCCACAAGTTTTTCTAGACGGGTGTAATTCATAAATAAATTTTTTTTCGCCATGCAGTTTGGTAGTGTGAAATTCAGAAGTAGATGGATAACTAGTAAAAGAAGCTTTAAAAAACTAGAAAAAGAAACTTTAAGAAACTATAAAAAGTCTTCTATTTTATTAGAAAACATTGGCAGAAAGCTGAAGGCTTTTCTTTTTCAATTTAACTTGTTACGTATAGACAAGGGCTTAAGAAAAAGTACCATTCGTAACATTTTAATATTTTCATAAGGTAAAGCTAGGTCGGGAATCCTTTTACGCATTTTCTCGGTACACAGGGATTTTCTTCAGTTTGCCTTGAATGACTTTATATCACAAGTGCACTCAACTTTGAAGCGTTTTTTTCCGTATTATTTTTACATGGTTTATGATGAGTGGACGAAGGGGGGCCAAGTGTGGTAGGTGCTTTTGCCTAAGCTTGTAATACAAGAAAATACGGATTTTGAGTTCAAAACTTGGCTTTTATCTGTTATTTAATGTACGTAACTGGTACAATCTAGATACACGGCTGTGTGTCAGTAATGTTCTGGATGAATGAGGCGATTTCAAGCAACTTTCGACGCCACACCCCATAACTCAAAAATTATAAGACCTACATACATTCATACTTGTAATTTTCAATATCTAATAAATCCAATTTGAATATCTATAATTTCATATGCAACAAGTAAACCTACACTCTTGATCATTATCTCTTGAGTCATTAAAGTCTGAAAAGTGCTTTTTTATCACTCACTGACTCACTCATCAAAATCATAAACCACTAGTGACTTCAAGAAGTATTGAGGTAAATCTATATCTAAGTAAATTATATTTAGAGGTAAAGTAATAAAGGGTATAGTAAAACTTAAACACAAGAAAAAACGTTGAAAACTATGTATTTATTTGAACTAATAGAAGGATAAAACTTTCCACCAATTGATGATGTTCTACTAAAATTGACCCTATTTCGGCTACCACTTCGGTATAAATACCGTTCAAGCTTGTTGCCTTTGATGGTTTCAGAGTTTAAATAAACGGCTGTCAAGTTCTATAGCATTTTTTAAAATCAAAGCAAGCTGTAGGAAAGTACAATTCTCTTTATTTAATTTAAAATAAATTTGATTACGTTTCTTAATATTGAATTTGTATCGTGGCAAGTATCATGTCCAAATAAATTGTTTGTAGTACAAATAATTTTTTTTAAATTATGCTCTAAAAATATCTATGATTCATTTGTCATCCGATTCTTTTTTATATAATAAGGGGGTCAAATACGAGCACAGAGTTCACCAGAGTGCACATGGTAAGTGGATACTGTGGCCCATAGACATTTATTCTCGATTAAGAATCAAAACACAAATGCGTTGTCACCCCTGAGGTTTAAGATGAAATGCCTCGTTTCCGTTAAAAAAGGGTCTCCGGATCTCTACACTCACCATATGAAACACAGCAGTATTAAGCTGCTATTTTACGCATTTGGCTGTGAGAGCGTGGGTCTTCCCTGGTTGAGCCGACCCTGTGCTACAACCATAATATAGTTACGGTGTGGCGTAGTATAGCCACGTATATGGATTCTGAGCCATGTTCAACACTTCCAGTCTCTAGCTCATCGGAAAGTGCTCGAAATTTGAGTTGCAAGATTCTACTCGAAACGACAAACAAGAAACTGACTTAATAAAAACGCGGTACTAAAAAATAAATAACAACTAATAAAGTAATATTTGAATTAATTATCATAATCTCGTTAAATGTCATTCATTGAGTGTTAAAACTTGTCAAGTTATAACTCCAACGTTGTTTATACCGAACTTTGCGTCATTATCGACTTAATTTGTTCCTGTCTAGAAGAGAATATAATTTTTATGTTTTATGTAATATTTTGTGGTAACAGGTTCAAAAGCTTTATGAATCCAAATTCAATTGTGTTAAAATGACTGAAGAATTGTGATGAAGATTATTGCTGTTCTCAAGTCAATTATAAAAAGCTGATAATTTCTTTATAGACGGAGGGTTGGCAAACGAGCAGTTATTATTATTATATATTATATATACATTTACCATCGATTATGACTCAAACTTTGTGTTGTACTAAATACCAATAATACATATATGGATCCACGTTATTCTTAACAAGTCTTACATAATAGTTAAATAAATATAACAGTCTTCCCCGTGCGGCAACTACTCTAAAATGAATTATAACTGAAGCTTTCATCCCACTATGGGGTGCTGTCCTTTCATAATGAGGGGCACCGTCCACTAAGATTCACTAAGGGGGATTGTCGAGCACTATAAGTACCTTCGACTATTATTAAACAGAGTTTAATCATTTATTTACTTAGAGAGTACTGAGAAGTTTTTGAATATTACATAATTACAATAGTTAGTCAAATAAATTAAAAATTAAATTTGAGAAGGTCTCACGTTTTGCTACTGATAAAAAATTACTTCATAAGTTTTATTACTTTCTTAAGTTACAGCCTACATACGTCCCATTCCTGGGCACAGGCCTCCGCTCTTTTCTGAGAGGGTTTTTTTAGGGCAAGGAATTGTACGCCGTGCGTGTTGGGGAACTTCATATATCTTCGAAATATTTTAAGTTATTGCATAGCTTCTATCGCGGGCCTTGAGTGCGGGAAAATCCAGAAAATTTCGTAACGAAAAAAACCTCACGCTCTCCGACGGGCACGGAGGTGTGGCTTGAAGGCCGTGCATTGTCTAACGATGGTCTAACGTCGTTTCTTTTCCTCAGTCTTTGTTGTCTTTGTCGAAGAGTTTTGAAATTTTGAATATGAATGAACAAAGTGCATTTATTATTAAGGCTGCTCTCTCGCAAAAAGCTTGAAAAAAGCGTGCAGATGAACTAACTTTTCGTCGACACTTACAGAGAAATTACATATGAAAAAAATAGCTAGTAATCTACATGATCTGATACGTAATTTGGTTTAGCCATAATTTTTCTATCGGTGTCACATAATAAATAAAAAAATACCCAAATCACCTCCAAATCGTTGAGATGAAACCACTTTACTCCTTCATTGCTTATCAAAGGAATATAAAAAAATATCTACTGCTTTGCAATACAAAATAAAATAATTTGGTTTGGTTACTTTTTAGAAATATGTATTATTTTTATGATAATAAATTAAAAATGCGTCCTGATTAAATACTGCGTCTATATCACCCCCGCATTCGTCCACGAATTCAGTGCGGGGCGCATCGTGTTGCTAGGTGGACGTACGCCGCGTTGCGAGAGCTCAGCACTACGAAATAAAATCGTAAAATATTACTGCAAAAATTTAATTTTGTTAATAGTGGAGTAGGTTTTTTCTGATTCTTGTTTAATAGTAGTGTTTTATAGTTTTATTAATTGTACAGTTTTATTAATGTTTAAGTTTAGTTTGTAAAACATGGGGAATAAGCAGAAACGATTGAAGAGAGGTCTAAAAAATATTACAAACAAAAGGGTATACATTTATCAAGGTAAGTTTTAAGTTTTATCTACACATTTCATAATATTAGACAGGTGCTGTTTATAAAATACCTATATTACTGTGATTTCGCCACTCTGTGACGAGACAAAGCGCGGCAAACGCAAGTGGCGGCAAGGCGCGGGCCGCGTCGTCGCATGCTGGTAGCGCATGTCTGAGAAATTAAAAAATATATATTTCGAAGAAATGTGAAGTTCGTCAACACGCATTGAGGCAGCGTGGCGGACATTTCCTTGCCTTACAACCCTCTCAGAAATTAGAGGAGGCCTGTGCCCAGCAGTGGGACGTATATAGGCTGTAACTTTACTTTTTTTTACTTTTATAAATATGTCATCTTACCGACGAAAATTTTAAAGAAAAATAAAAAATAAGCAACCGACAACCTCCTAGGTCCCTAGGTGACTTGTGAGATGTCAGTGTAACAAAACAAAACGGCCCAGAAAAACAGACTTTCCAACTGATAGCTAAATCAGCACGCAACAATTTCATTGGTGCCAGTGGGGATCGAACCCGGGTTGCTCCCGTACTGTGATACCTATAACGAGCGCTAACCATGTGAGCTACCACGGCTCTCAACGACATCGTCTTAACGCAATTCCTATGTATAGTGCGACGTTGCCACTCTTATTAGTTATTCCGCTTCGTAATATTTTGAACAACAACCCTCTCAGAAATTAGAGGAGGCCTGTGCCCAGCAGTGGGACGTATATAGGCTGTAACTTTACTTTTTTTTACTTTTATAAATATGTCATCTTACCGACGAAAATTTTAAAGAAAAATAAAAAATAAGCAACCGACAACCTCCTAGGTCCCTAGGTGACTTGTGAGATGTCAGTGTAACAAAACAAAACGGCCCAGAAAAACAGACTTTCCAACTGATAGCTAAATCAGCACGCAACAATTTCATTGGTGCCAGTGGGGATCGAACCCGGGTTGCTCCCGTACTGTGATACCTATAACGAGCGCTAACCATGTGAGCTACCACGGCTCTCAACGACATCGTCTTAACGCAATTCCTATGTATAGTGCGACGTTGCCACTCTTATTAGTTATTCCGCTTCGTAATATTTTATTTATAGGTGATATTTTGTTTATGTAGATATTCGATAGATTCCTATAGTCTGTTTTTTTTCGCAGGAGACAAAAATAACAGATCTTTATTAGATTCGTTTAGCCCGAATAATACAGTTTTTATGATTCTGGTTCAGATTAGATTTAATTTTAGTCACTTAAGTTTCGTATATTGTTCAAAATAATGAAATAAATCGTATCGTAATCGTAATCGTAATACGAAAAAAAGCAATATCATTTTAGTCTCCGGCGAAAAAAAAAAGATATATATCATGATTAATTTATCAACTAGTTATTCGTTTACTAAATACGAAAAAATATCTAGGATTCCCCAGCCGTGATACATTACAGATTGACTATATTATCATTTATTTTACTATTGTAAATAAGTACTAATTGTAGATATTGACAGGTTTAATAGAAGTTCATTTTCTTATATTGTGACTAATAACCTAATATGACCTTGGGAAGAAACTCATTTTAATATAAGGTTTTACTGCAATGACTGCCAATGGGTTGTTAATTTCTACAATAGACCGTGGCGTATTGTTGCTGACATGAATAACTCCGAAAATATAATTTATTTACTTGATCGTGTTGAGTTTTTGTGCTCTCACCGCGAGTTTACTTTTTACGATCACTATCTTAAGGAAGAGTGCGAACTATTTACCTAATCTGTACAAAACTACTCCATACTTAACTAGATTCATTTTTGTGAAAGGCTATTTTTGTTAAATTAAGATACGAGTATTATGTTTGGTTTTGCAGTTATTTGAATTACGTCGTATGACGTCAGATTATCGGTAAACTCCGACGGGCACGGAGGTGTGGCGTTGAAAGCCTTGCATCGTCTAACGTCGTTTCAGTTCGGCAGACTTCGGCACTCGGCAGACTTCGGCACGGTGTTTGTGTGCGTGCGACTAGTCGTATGCATGTACACTAGCTGCTAACTGAATGATAAAAATTCCTGAATAACCTACATGTATTGTAAGATATTAAAAATATTTTAAACAATATTAACTTCTCATTTATATAATAAGAGAAAAAAAATTGTTTTCTTATCGGTCACCACGCACAAAAAGTGTAACTTGATTTAATATCAAAGACTTAACTGCATGAATAAAATAAATAATTAATTATAATTGCATAAGTTGATAAAAAATGCTATGCAATAGCTTTACCGCGGCAGTCCCCGAGTGCCACACGTCTTTTTTTTTATTTCTCAGACATGCAGGTTTCCTCATGATGTTTTCTTTCACCGCCGTGCACGTGGCAAATCAGCACTTACAATTGCAACTAACAATTTCATTGGGGCTGCCGGGGATCGAACTCTACTTCACACAAAGATGGCTACAGACGCAGTATCATGCCTGCTCATGGAATGCTTCATCCTGTAATTATCCTGGCTCTCTATACCTTTCAGACTGAATACAGCAATGCATCACTGTTTTTTGACGGCGGACATATTTAACAGGGTGGTATCTGCTCGACCGAATTAACGCAGAACAAGAGTCCCACCACCTAGTTAATCTATTGAATAAGGCCCAAATATTATAGGCTGGTCATAAGGAGCACCAGAGAAGCGTAAAAGTGCGAGTTTATTAGCTCCGCATTTGAAAACCAGCAAGTATAGCGTGGTGAGTAAGACATCTATATTTTTCTGTTAAAATAACCGGTATTGCTTGCCCAAAACCATAATTTTATAAGACCTGCAGTTTTTTTTTAATTTCTAGGCAAATAATGTCCTGGAATAAAGTTAATATAAAAATAAAATAAGATACAACAACATATTTTCATAAAAGAACAAAAATGGCAAATAGGTATAACGGTTTGAAAAATTTAAAGCTTCCATTTTTATTAAAGTTTATCGATGTGAAAAATTTAAAACGTGTTTCTAGTTTTGTATTCATGTGTTTGTAGTTCTTTATGTTATTATTTATTTTTAGATAACGCCTATCAAAATAGTCCGTATCAAAATTCCTGCAGTAGTAAACTTAGATAAAATTATTAGTTTAAACAACATTTAAAAGTTTGCAGTTATTTTTACAAATTAATTGCTTTGCCCGTTATGATTAAAAGTGAATTCATGTAGCTACACATAAGCACAGTATACAAGATAAAATTAAAATACGTGGAGCGAGTAGAGCAGGGAGTTCGTATCACATTAATGCATCCGTGTGGTCTAATTTAACTATAAAAGTGTGTGCCTAGAGCGCCTCTAGTGTGATCAAAGGAGACTATAGAGATAAAAACTTTTAGACTGTGCTTTTTAATTTTCTTTTAGAGGATCCATACTAACATAAATTATATACCTGTAAGTCATACAACTCATATGAGGATGTATTTAATATATATTTGCGTATATTGTTATATGCGTTATTGTGTAAGAGGAGTTAGCTATGTCATGTTATATATTAATATCCGCACAATTTTGGACCAAATTTAAATTTAAAAAAAAAATGTTGCCTCGTGTAAATTAGTTCTGAGAATAGCAAGGACTATTTAATTTGGATTTTATGATTTGGATATTAAGAAAAGTTCTGTTTAATCTATGAAATCTCGCTGGATTTTACTAAACATAATCACATATTGATTTGTTGGAGAAAACCGACTTCTACTAAGTTTGATTTGTAAGGCTATTAAGATAAAAAACCAACTAAATTTCAATAGAGAAGATGGATAGAGAGAAGATATTTTTATTAGCAAAATTGAGCCAATAGCCGGATACACAATTGCACGGCCTCAAGACTTCAAGTAAGAAGAAGCTACGTAGATCAGACCAAAATTAATTTCTGAACGTTGAAGGTTAAATTTAGAGGGTAAATTGTGACATGAGAACGTCAGACGCCCGAGTCTCTCCTGTGATCATATGTCATGTATTGTTACGAGCTTGGGGTTCGTGACAATAAAAACTGCCAACTCAACTACCAAAATTGACATTTTAATTACCAAACACCAATTACAACCTAAAACACACTAATAATAAAATACAATTGCACTCCTAATCACTTTAATTCACAGTTATATCGCTTAGAAGTATTCGCTTGAATTGCCGATTCAATACTGACCCGGCTAGCGGTCGATACCGGCCTGATAGAGGGCCTCTTCTACTGAAACACTTAGAATGTTCGATTACATACCAGTCCCGACTGACTAGGTGTAGAAAGTTCTGGCATAGAAATCTCTAGAAGGATCTCTACTTTTCTAGTTCTGCTACTCGATACCAGATTATGCTAGTGGTAACTAATGACTCCATGTAGCGGGAATTACTTATGGCGTACAACAATAAAAAGCATTTGAATTCTCAGGGTCAAAAGAAGTTAAGATTAAAAGCTTTTTATTTTGAAAGAAATAAAATATCAGTAAGTAGCGGCTTGTTAAGCCTGTCTGTTTGTGACAAAACATTTTAGATTAATTGAAAATACGCAACAGTTATATTAGAAGATCCGTAATCTGATCCACGTAACCCTCATCTCTGTCACAGGAAACTTTTATCCTGATTTAAAAAAAATATAGATAATAATGATTATCTCACGTCATTGAGTAAGGTTACTTGATTGACATAAAACTGGGAGCTATATGCCAATGGAAATTAAACAGGAAACTTTATGGTTCAATTAGAGCTTCATTGTTGATTGCGAAATTTGTAAATGCTAATTTTATAATTCTTCATTAATTCAAAACAGTATCGTGTATCGTGTAGTAGCGGCAAGAATATGCATGACTCCATATCGTCCCGTGGGTGTCGTAAGAGACGAAAGAGGAAAACTTAAATAGGAGATCGGCAGAAGCAGTCTGATAACAAAATAATAAAAATCTGCGGTAACCAATCCGCAAATTACCTTTACGCAATCTATGGAAGGCTTTTCAGGCTATGTTCACCAGTGGACCTTAATAGGTCGTAATAGAATGGTTTTTTTTTGTAAAAGATGGGGCAAAGGAGTATAACGGTTGCCGGCCCTTTGGAAAGGAGTAAGCTCCTTTCTTGAAGGTCGCCAGGTCATATTGGTCGTATGGTAAGGGTATATATATACTAAACGTGGAAATTTTTCTCGAGGAAAAGATAGTCCACAGCCCTTTTGGAAGTCTAAAATCTTACTTTTGGAAGTGATTTGACGTATTTTAAAAACTTTCGTATTTTACGATTTAGATATTGCAAATTGTGATCCCTACATTTTTCTTGATATGATTGGATCAATACATTATAATTATCATATAACTGTATGGACCGACAACATGAAGTGGCAGCGTAAGAGAATCTACGACCCATTGATATCCCGTGGGTGTAATAGGAGGTAACTGAGGAAATGGAACAGAAGAAGAAGACAGACCTATGGTAGCTCAGATGGTTAGCACTCCTTATAAATTTCAATGCCTGCGGGCACCAATGAAATTGTTAATTGCTGATTTACTACGAGCTCTGCGGTAAGGGGAAACATCGCGAGGAAACCTGCGTGTCTGAAAAGTAAGAAAAAAATATTTCGAAGACGTGAAACTCGTCAACATTCACTGGGGCAGTGCGGCGGACACTTCCTTGCCCTAAAATCCTCTCAGAAATGAGAGGATGCTTGTGCCCAGCAGTCGGAGGTATATAGACTATAAATTTAACCATAAATCTATATTTTTGAAAGGAACTCAAAACAATAAAAACTGCGGTTGTAAACTTGCTTGAGAAGAGTGGACGACCTATGTTCAGCTGTAGATTTTCGTTTGGCTCCAATGAGTAAGAATTAAAATTAAAACAACAAATTAAAAAAAATATAAAATCTAATTTTAAAAGCAAGAATTAAACAATCAAGGAACTATATTTGAGTCAATACTTTTATGGGTGCTGGTAGTATAGGTGCTGCAAAGCACCTGTAAACGTTGGAAATAAAATATAAGTAAAATTAAACGCGATAAATTCCTTAAAAATAGTTTTATTCAATGTGTAGTGTTCCCGTAAATATAAGAAATCATATTAAAAGTAAACGACTTATGTCATGTTATACGAATAGAAATTTGAAGTGGATGAACTTAGAATGTTAAAGGCTATATATGGATAATAAGGGATAGGTAAAATAATCAACATTATGTCGATATGATTTATGTATTTATAAATCTTTGGGTTATGAAAGAGATATTTACTTCACCTTCTTCATTAGCCAACAAAAGTCCACCGCTGGGCATGAACTGATCCAGTTTTTAGGAAGATTTGCCTACACTTGCCTGGCCGGCAAATTGACAATTGCTGAACATAGGTGCCCCCTTATGGACCCCACACACGGTCAGTTCAACTGATCAGTTCAAACTAAAACTGTTGATAGTTTTTAAAATAGTAGATTTTCGGTATGTAGATCATTATAAATATTTTAATATCTGAGTTTTACCTATAAGTTTATTTATGGATCGAAATCCGATATTTTAAAAAAAATCAACAGTTTTAGTTTGAACTGATCAGTTGGAATGATCAATTTATCTGACCGTGTGTCACCAGTAGAATGTCTCATAAGGCTCTTGCCGTAACCATAGTTTTAAATTTATTCAGCTTCAAGTTACCCCACGATAAGTTTTTCCACAACTTTCTCGTATTTTATTTACTCGTAATTATGTACTCAAAATCTTAAAAAAGTTCATACCTAAATACTTGCAACAAAAACTGTACCGAATACGCTAGTATTTGAACTTAAATTAATATTAAGGTTAATTTGCCCGGCGTAACCGCATCTACGCTGGTACAAGGATCGATCGTTAACTAATTTTACTCATGGGTCAGTAATTGAATTTCGCTGGCAACATTATGCTCTGTAACCATCGATCACTAATATAAAACTAGATACACAATCAGTGACAAAAAACGACCTCACCAAATGAGCACCCATTCGAACATTTGGGTGCGCTTTCAATCTAGAATCTAGTTACATTCCAACACTCCGCCGGTAAACATGCCTCAGTGCTCGTTTAAAAAGTGTAAAAATCACACATCCAGGACGCTAAAAAATGATTCCGAGATCCTGATTTCGGTACGTATTAATATTATCATTATTTAATTGTTATCACTGTATTGTAAATACTTATATTTTGTTAAGAAATCTCCGCAAAACATTTTTTAAATTGAGTCTTAATAAAATAAGTCATAATTTTTCGTTGACTCTGTTCCATTTGTTGGAGACGTTATTATTTTTTTATTATTAAAGTATGATTATTATTTTTTGTTTAACGAGACTTCTTTATAGTTTCTCCAAATATCATAGTAATATATTAAAGATTTAATTCTAAATATGTGCAATAGTAGAAACTGATTGTGCATGTAGTAAAATTAAAGATGTGAGATTTTATTTTTAATTTTGCAGCTTTCCTCGAGATCCAGTTAGGTTTGCAGAATGGATATCAGTCATAGCATGTCAAAGGTCCGAAGAATTCTTCAAGCCGACCTAAGGAAGCGTTGTATGTTCGAAGCATGTTTTAGAAAGTGATGAATATGTAACTACGACTTACAACTTTCTGTACATACTTTTTTATATTTAGTAAATATTGGATTTAGATTTAAGTTCTTTGTCAAGCAATATTTTTAAATTTTTGACACAATATGAAGAATAAATAAATAATTATGACTGTTTCAAGTACTTTCGTTACTAAATGAATGTGGTGTCCTATCCAAAAACGTATTTACATTCAGGTAAATTATAACCATTACACATAATACATCATAGAATAGAATAGAATATGCTTTATGTACACCAGTTTTTAAAACAAGTTTGAAACATTTTAAAATTAAAATAACGGTAACAAAAAATATTGGGCAGTTCGACTCCAATGATTCCTTGTCTAAACTACGAGCTTCGGTCGTTAAATTTGATACCTTTTTACTAGCACTTTGTAATTCTGACTTTAAAACACGCGTGTAAGGTTGAATTTGTTTTGATATAGGTTGACCAGCCAGTATCAGTCATAAAATTTATTGCTTTTCGTACGTATCTTTGTGAATACAACTATAGGCAATATATTTAAGGTTGAATTTACATAAATGTATATTTATTTCAACTAGAGTTATGTCACAACAATTGGGGACAGTTTTTAGAGAACTTTTGTATGGGATTGTGCATCTAGTTCTTTATTAGTGATCGATGTCTGTAACAACATAATATGGTATTGATTTTCCGTACATAGTTATCTCAAATAAAATAAAAATATTGTTCTTATTATTTTTTATAACAGTATATTCGTTTACGAAAATTTAATGTTCGTATGCAACCAAAACAAAAGTGGTTATATTATAAATATTGACAGTTATAAATGATAATTTTCCAATTGGAACTAGCACAAGCTAGTAATATCAGTATGCCCGGGTTACACGAAGCTAGTTTTTAGAGCTAGGATAGCAAGCTAGGAACCTCGGTATATTATCCTGGCTTTGTATCCTGAGCTGTCTCATGCTAGTGCTGTGTACATGATGCTAGGAAAATTGATGCCAGTGCCATTGCAGTGAGTAAAGTGACAACACGTCTGTGAAATAAAATGAACTGCATTCGTAAAAAAAAAACAAGTTAAACTGAAACAGTTGCTTCGGAAACTGCTAATTCGCACTAGACGAATTACTAGAAGTGGTCTTAGAAAAACGTGTATGGTCGAGATAATGGATTTTACGAAGGAGTGAACATGGATACTAGCTTCACTGGCCACACAACGCTAGTATATAAGCCCGAACAATAAAATCTGTGGTGGGGGACGTCACTGGCTCAAAAAATAGAACCTCATCCTATTAAACTATCCTGGCTTGAGACGCTTGCTTCAGGAAAAAATTATTCCGCCTGTGGCTTCCGAGCGGTAGCATCCAGGTAGTCCGCGCTTTCGTTCCTGTACGGTAGTGCTCTCCCGCTCTCGCGCCTCCGCTGTGCCCGCTCGCGCTGTACAGCGCCGACGCAGTGCTCAGTCCGCCGGCGGCATCGTTCTCGGACGGTCGCCTCCTGGTGGTCCGCGCTCCCGTACAGTACGGTAGTGCAGTCTCGCTCTCAGGCGCCTCCGCTGTTCTGCTCACGCTGAACAGCGTCGAGGCTGGTGAGTCACTCTCTCGCTACAGCTCTTGACCCCTGTCTTCGGGCAGGGAGGTTTGACTGACTTCCGCTTTTCATTTTCACTTTTCATTTATCATTTTGATTTATCATTTTCAATTTTTCTTTCAATTTTTTTTGTGTATTGTCTCTTATTTTATTGTTGTTCGTGCATATTATTATTACGTGTATTGTCTCGTATTACGTGTCGCGTCCAAGTCCCCGTCCTCTCAGTTACCGAGCTTAGCTCTTCACAACAAATATGGCCTCCAGCTTCACTGAGTCCCTAGCCGCACTCATTACCCAATACGGGTTAAATGGCAATGAGACGGTCCTCGCCGCCATCGCCACCATCGCCGCCCAGGTTCCTCTCCCTGCCCCTCAGGCACACCTTCCGCCGCCAGTACTAGCGTCATACCTCGAAACGAGGAACTCCTTTGCCCCCCTTGAATCTGCCCCCTTAGAAATGGAGTACGCATGCTCCGAATCCTCGGCGGCAACCTCCCGGAAGAAGCCCGCCACTACCTCAGGCTCCGGTTCATCGGAGTCCTCTGACTCCGACGGAACCGGGGAGTCCACTTTCACCACCGTCACCTCCAAGCGCAACGGTAAGCGCGCCGCGTTGAAACGCACCCCCCCTATTTCCGCGGCCCCTGCCGCAACCTCCTACAACTTTCCTACAACCTCCGCAGCCCTCGACGCTGCCCCCATCCCACTGATGTCACTAGACATCCCCACACCGTCCAAACCAGCCTCTCGTTGTGCTCCAGTCCTTGCCAAGAAGCAAGTCCCGCCCCCTGTCTTCCTAAGAGACATGGCAAAATTCACCCACTTGTCCAAAACCTGCTACGACGCAGGTATTAAGTACGATCATGCCGTCAACCTCGGGGAGGCGATCAAAATCATCCCAAGCTCGATCGAGGACTTCCGCCAAATCGCTCGGCTATTCACAGCCGAAAGGGTCTCCTACCACACGTACGCTCTCCCTGAAGAGCGTAAAGTCAGGGCCGTCATCCGAGGCGTCCCCTTTGAGTTCTCTAACGAGGAAATCCTTGAGGACCTTAAGTTACAAGGTTTCCCCGTAGAAGCAGTGCACAAAATGCACAACAGAACGGGCAAGAGATACAACCTTGCCTTAGTAATACTATCCAACGTGCCGAAGGTTAAAGCCATCTTCCGGCAGGTACGCACAGTGTGTGGCCTGTTGAAGGTGAAGGTAGAGCCCCCACATAGGCCCGGTTTCCCGGCGCAGTGCCACCGCTGCCAACTTTATGGCCATGCAGCGGCCAACTGCTCCGCCCCACCCAGGTGCGTAAAGTGCCTCGAACCACATAACACGAAAGAGTGTCCCCGGCCCAAAGACGCCGATTCCCCGCCCGCATGTGTCCTGTGCAAGCAGACAGGACTCCCGGCCAATTATAAGGGTTGCCCCCGCGCACCTCAACCTCGCCCTAGTAGGCAAGCTCCACCGCCGGTCAATGACCGCTGATTCCCGGCCCTCCAACATCGGCCCCGTCAGGCCCCTTCTCAGCCTATCCAGGGGTTCTCTCGACCCTCTCGGGGTCCCCCTAGGCCCCTTCAGGGTCCCCGTAGGCCCCCTCAGGGCATAATTCGGCCCCCTCCGGGCTTCTCCAAGCCAATGCAGCCTCTAGTCTTTCCCTGGGGGCCCAAAAGGGCAGACCCACCGCGGTTAACCTCCTACGCCCACGAGGCAGAGCCCACACCCGAAGATTACAACACTCTATATTCCGCTATTAGGAATATTGATGTTAGGGAGATCACCGTTGTAGCACGCAAACTGCGCGCGGCGAAGTCCCCTCAAGAACGTGTCCTTCGTTCTTGCAGAACACAACAATCTTCTGCTAGCGTTGTAAGTTAAGTTAACTTAATTAACTTAACTTAAATGACTGAGCAAAATACTTTACCAAGATCTTAAGGTCGTATCAAACCTAAGGGTTTATCGCTTGCACCATTTAATATTCGCGGCTTGCGAAATAACCTACCAGAGCTTAAGCTCTTTCTTCGGAATCGTGAAGTCGATTTCCTCCTCCTACAGGAAACTAATCTCAAAACCAAACCAAAACTAAAGGCCTTTCTATTAAAAACTTCTCTCTTCTTCGTAACGACAGACCCGACCGTCGAGGCGGCGGAATGGCCATCTATTACAAGAAGACACTTCATTGCTCGCCCATTTCTACTCCACAGCTTACCAACATGGAAGCCACGGTATGCAGGATAGCTATGACTGGACATCAGTCCATCCTCATAGCCTCCTGTTACATCCCTTCAGGAACCCAGCCCCTCAAAAAAGATTTTGAGGCTATTTTATCTTTAGGCAATTCAGTCCCTTTCCCAGTCCCAGCCACGTGTTTGGAGATTTTAACTCTAAGCATACTGAATGGACATGCCGTACTACGTCCCATAGCGGCAAATTACTGCTCGATATAACGCAGTCTCTTGATATTACCGTCCATAGTCCCCTCGGTGTTACTCACTTTCCCGATAACACCGATCACGCCCCCGATGTACTAGATTTTGCGTTACTCCAAGGAGTTTCTCTCAACCTCAGAGCAATCGAGACTCTAGACGATCTAGGATCCGATCACCGACCGGTCTCCCTCATTCTTGGCCATCAACCACCTCCCCCAACACACACGAAAACCTTCACTAATTGAAAGGGATTCAAGGAGTCCCTAGCTAAAGCTCTGGACTCACAGGACTCTACCATCTCTCTACCGTCGGACTTAGACAGTCCCGAAAAAATCGACACCGCGGTCGATTCACTCTCCACCCATATTAAATCCTCCCTTAAGGAGAACGAAAAGGTCGTCCCGGTTGCTAACAATAGTGGGCTTCCCCTACATATTAGCAACCTATTAAAAGCCAAAAAAGCTGCTTTCCGGAGAGCAGCAAAATATCCCACCCCCGAATATAGGTGCGCGGCAAATCGTCTTCAACGAGAACTCCGCTTCCGCTTCTCTGAATTTCGAGACCTCGAAAAGAGTGAACTCATGGAGAATATCTCTCCATCTCATACAGCGTACTATCAGATGGCCAGAGCCCTCCGCATAGATGCTATCACCCACACTCCCCCTCTCTCCCGTCCCGACGGCACGGTTGCCTTCGAGGACGAGGAAAAGGCTGAGTGCTTTGCAGATAGCATTGCCGCTCAATGCTCGCCTAGCTCTCAACCCGTCGACCCCTCACACGTCCAGGCAGTGGAGGATGAGGTCCGCCGCCGGAACTCACCCCCCACGACCTCCGAACCTATCTCTGTGTCCAATGATGAGATTTCATCCCTCATCAAAGGACTTAAGCCTAAAAAGGCTCCGGGCGCGGATGGCATCTCCAACCAAGCCCTGAAACACTTTCCTGAGCAGGTGTTAACCTTTTTATCTATTATCTTCAACGCCTGCTTCAACCTTAGTTACTTTCCCACTACGTGGAAAGAGGCAACTGTGATTGGAATTCCCAAACCAGGCAAGCCTCTCAACCTCCCCTCCAGCCATCGCCCCATTAGCCTCCTCAAGGCAATGGGCAAGCTCTTCGAAAGAGTCATCCAAACACGTATGAGGCGCTATCTGTTTCCCACAGACGGTGACCCTCTCATCATTCCCCACCAATTCGGTTTCCGAAATCAAGACTCATGTCCCCAACAAGTTCACGGTATTGTGGAATATATCCTCAGCGGTTTCTATCCTCGTCGTCATAAGACCATCGCGGTCTTTTTCGACATAGCTAAAGCTTTCGATAGAGTCTGGCATACAGGCCTTATCTACAAACTATACAAGACAGGTCTCCCCGATCGCCTGGTACGTCTCGTGGCCTCTTACCTAGAGTATCGTACCTTTCGTTTTAGACACGAAGGCACGCTATTCTCACAGCTAACTATCAAGGCTGGTGTAACTCAGGGCTCAGTACTTGCTCCTCTGCTGTACATCCTGTTCACCAACGACATTCCCATCCGTGGATCCGTCCGTCCGTCCGGAAAGGTGTTCAGCTCTCCCTCTTCGCAGACGACACTGCTATCTACTGCAAAGGCGTCTCACTGCCCTTCATACGGAACAAGATCCAAAAGTCAGTCGATGACCTAGGAGCTTGGTTCAAAAAATGGCGCATCGATGTGAACCCGGAGAAGAGCTCCGCCGTTTACTTCGATTATAAACAACGCCGTCTTAAAAACACCCCTCCAATACGTATGCTAGGGACCCCTGTCCCCTGGCATACGACCGCCAAATATTTAGGTGTCACTCAAGACACAGGGCTCACTTTTAGGCCCCACGTCAAACGAGTCACCCGTCACGCACGGTTTTATCTGAGTAGGCTCAACAGTATGTTGGGCAGACACAGTAAAATGTCCCTTCGAAACAAGCGTACCCTTTATAAGGTCTGTATACGACCAGTCATGTCCTACGCGGGCCCCGTCTTTGCCCACGCAAACCCCAAAATTATTAATGAACTCCAAATAGTTCAAAACCTTTTCTGTCGTCGAGCTGCGAACGCACCTTGGTACGTCCGTAATGCCGACCTTCATCGGGACCTAGAGCTCCCAACAATTCAACAATTTCTTAAAAAACTCTCTGAGAACTTCTTCGAAGCCTCAGAGTCGCATCCAAACCAATTAATTCGTGAGGCAGCTACTTATGCAGCCCCACCCCCCTCTCGCTATCGAGTCCGCAGGCTGAGAAACTCTCTCTCGGACCCGCCTAATAAACTGACAAACGACCTGAACTGCCTCCTGGCGGCTCAGGCCAATTCTAATTAAATTTATTACTATTATATTAACTAATATTATTTTGCCTTCGTAGGCACTCCCTCAGCGGCTCTTAGCCGCCTGCGCCCTCTTTTCCCAAAAGAGGGTCGCTCATGATAAGGCACAATACAGCTTAATCAGCCAGTTGCCCGCCCCCAAAGGCGGTTTTTAGAGGGTATCACTTAGGGTCCCCGGTAGGACAGGGAGTCCCTCATAACCATGATAGACCGGCTATCGTGGTATGCGTAATGCATTTTCCGCATCCCTACGTATAGCGTAGCCCTTTAATTGCTTCGGGCGCAAAAAAAAAGACGCTTGCTTACTAGTTTTTTCACTAGCTTACTGTCCTAGAAATTAAGCTAGTTCTGTATACACGAAGACAGAATTACTGGCTTGCTAGATTCCTAACACTAGCTTGCTATCTCGGCTTTAAAAACTAGCCTCGTGTAGCCCGGGCTTTATTCGACTCAGTTATTCCTTCATAGGGCAATGTACGCTTTTACAACAAAGTCCCAGAAAATATGCTGAGCCTGCCATCACATTTTTAAATTTTTATTTAGCATAAATAGTTTAAAAGGTTTATCATATTACTAAAGAATACATCTTCTATATATAAAAGTAAATGACTGTCAGTTAGTCTCGCTGAACCTAGATACTGGCTCGAACGATTTTAATGTAAATTTTTGTGTGTGTTTGAGTGGATTCCTGGATGGCTTAGATTCACAATTGGACGCGGTAGGTGGAGCTGATGTCGCAATCCAGAAATCACGCGTGCGAATCCGGGCCGAATCGCTAGTAATTGATAATTATAACCCCTGGGAATAAGGTGATCACTACGATACTGTGTCGTGTTTATATTGTGTGAGACTCGTATTAAACTGTACAACATGGTATTATATTGTAATGGACGCCACACACGGGTAGTTCAACTGATCATTCCAACTGGTCAGTTCAAACTAAAACTGTTGATATTTTCTAAAATATCGGAATTTCAATATATCCATAAATAAACTTATATGTAAAACTCCGATATTAATATATTTATAACGAACATCACAGGAAGATCCATATGTACACTAGAGAAAGAAAGAATGAGAGAAGTATGATTGATTTGTTCCTGGTGGATGACCGACTGCGAAAACAGGTGATGGATACACGAGTGTTCAGGGGTGCTGACCTGGGAACGGATCATTATCTAGTAATTACTAGATTTAGGGGTTTGTTCGCGGGTTGGCGCCACCGGACAGCAGTAACAGAACCACAGTCGGTCTGTCGCATCCGAAGCTGGAAGCTTCAGGAAGCGGATACTAGGGACAAATATCACACGAGGGTAGCCGAAAAGCTTGACACCATCGATGGCAGGAAAGAAAGTGTGGAGAGAACATGGCAGAACCTTAGGGATGGAATGGTAAGTGCAGCGGAAGAAGTATGTGGTACGACAAAAAGAGGTAGTAGTAAAAGAAGAGATGCATGGTGGAATGATGAAGTGAAAGAAGCTGTAAAAAAGAAGAAAAAAGCATGGTTAGACTACTTGGCCTCTAGTAACGATGAGCATACGAGAGAGAAGATGAAAGAAAGATATAAGCTGCAGAAAGTTCATGCGAAAACATTGATTGAGGAAGTACGTGAAAGGTGTAGAATAGAAGCGGACGAGAGGTTGTCGCACAACTTTAGGGAAAACTCCAAACTCTTCTGGAAAGAGGTTGGAAGGTCCCGGAGTGGTGCGACAGCTTTAAGAATGAACAAAGTGCTTTCGAGAACCAATGACGTCCTCCCAGAAAAATCGGACGTCATGCAGCGATGGAGTGAATTTTATAGAGAATTGTATGCGTGTCATGATCTTAGTGAAGGATCCGGGGGTGACGCCGTGACTGGCACGCCAGACACGGACCTCGATGACACTGAGATCATCAGCATGAAAGAGATTGAACGTGCGATTCGAAGTTTGAAATGTGGTAAGGCTGCGGGACTAGACAGAGTTACTGCTGAAATGGTCAAGTACGGTGGGCCCCGCGTCTGGGACAGCTTTCATCTGCTGTGCAATTTGTGCTGGCGGACGGGAGATGTCCCGGATGATTGGCGAGCCGCGGTCATTGTGCCTTTATATAAAGGTAAAGGTTCACATCTTGACTGCGGGTGCTATCGGGCGATCAGCTTGACCAGTTTAGCAAGTAAAGTTTATTCGAAGGTTTTGACACGCAGGATGCAAGAGAAGTCGGAAAGATTTTTATGGGAGGCACAATGCGGATTTAGACCTGGAAGAGGATGCACGGATCAAATGTTTTCTCTCCGCATGATCACGGAGAAGCTTCTGAGTGTTAACCAGAGGATTTTCTGTGCTTTTGTGGATCTGAATAAAGCATTTGATAAGGTTATAAGGAAGAAAATGTGGGAACTGTTGTCGGGATATGGTGTGGATGGTCGATTGTTAAGGGCTGTGCAGTCACTTTACTATGACTGTAAAGCCTGTGTGCGGGTAGGGCATGACCTGTCACCCATGTTTAGCGTCCAAGCGGGCGTAAAACAGGGTTGTGTCATGTCTTCCTGGCTGTTCATACTGTATCTCGACAGCTGTTTACAGAAGCTGAAAGATAGCTGTTTGGGTGTGAAATTGGGTGACATAAAAGTTAATTGTCTGCTGTATGCTGATGATGCAGTGCTTATTGCACCATCAGAAGCAGAACTGCAGGCATTAGTCACGTGTATGAAAGAGGAATGTGAAATTAAAGGTCTCCGTTTGAATGCTAATAAAACTAAGGTTCTGGTATTTGAAAAGGACGAAGAGAGAACGAAATGTGAAATATGGGTAAATCAGGAATGTCTAGAACAGGTAAATGAAATTGTATACTTGGGGAGTGCTTTCAGCCGGGATGGAAGATGTGATTTAGATGTGGATAGGCGTGTCGCTGCCGGAAACAAAGTCAATGGTGCCCTGAATGCATTAGTAAAAAGGCAAGGCGTGGTGAAAAGTGCACGCCTTGCAATACATAACGCAGTGTTGGTACCGACTTTGTTATATGGCAGCGAAACCTGGGTATGCCAGAAGAAGCATAAAAGCAAGTTGAATGCAGTGGAGATGCGATCTCTTCGTAAAATGTGTGGCGTTACCATAGCCGACCGAAAGCGAAACGAAGAGATTCGCAATATGGCAGGATTGAAAGATGACCTTATCACAAAAATTGATAGGGGCGTACTCCAATGGTTTGGGCACGTTGAACGAATGAGTGAAGACCGAATGGTGAAGAAAATATATAGAGCGAAAGTAAATATTAAAAGGTGTCGAGGTAGACCGAGACTAACTTTCGAAGACCGTGTGAGCAAATTGCTCGAAGAGGGGAGGGTCAAGAGTACTCGGATACCTAGACGTGCATGTATGAAGAAGTTAATGAACCTGAAAGAAGCGAAAGAGGTATGTAAGGATCGTGACACTTGGCGATCTGTTCTCTCTGGCTACCCGTTAGGGATTTTGCGTGACGATAAATAAAATAAAAAAAAAATAAATATAACGAACGATATATTGAAAATACACTATTTAAAAAAAATATGAACAGTTATAGTTTGAACTGATGAGTTGGAATGATCAGTTTAACTGACCGTGTGTCACCATAATAGTTTTTAAATTTCCGTGCCTTTTTGTTTCTTCTCAGAACAGTCGTTTTTCCGTACCAGTGGTATTTTCAACAAGAATTCTTAAAATATATATTGAATAAACATCTGAAACCTGAAACCAGAAACTTAAACGCACACGAAAATTTCACGTTGTAAATTTAAAGGTGAAATAATTTATTTTTTAAATCCATTTTTGTAACTTTTTCTACAAACTTTTTTTTACCAAAACATGATGTTTTAACCAATGAAATAAAATACATTAATTTATTTTTCTCTGTTTATGATATCGTTTGTTGATTAATGTGATGTAATAAAATATTCAATTTTAATGTGTTTGACTTACCCTGCAATAAAATCAATAACCTATGTTCCTTCCGTACGTGCTACTGTCTACGCTAGGCGAGTGCGGTCTTTGCCCTCGCAAGGGTCTGCGTGCGCCTGTAATAGGTGTTTAACGGAGCGCCAGCCCGCATAATGCTGGTATCTGGGACTCCTCTACGGTGTCCTACTAACGGCTGAAACTTTAACCGCATCTCTTTTTGATGCTTTTGACGTATTCCAATCGAGGATGTGACAAATCACTATTCGTTTTTCATAAAATGATCTCATTAAGCTGTATAACATATAACGAAAACCCTGTGGTTCCGGTTTTGTGTGTTATCAAACAAAAAAAATTCAATACAAAAAAAATATTAACTCTAACTGACACGAGTATAGGTATAGCCGGGTCTTTGACTATCCTTTCACCCTTATTTTTAAATTTTTATGATCGAGTTTTTTAGTTTCTATACGTTTGAATACTGATTCTGATAACGCACTTAACGGGAACCACAGGGCTTATGTTACATGTTGTATAAGTACTATATGCATAGAGGTTTTCAGTGTTGCTCAGTAAATTTTCAAATTAAGCTAAACCATGCTGGAAACTGAAACAAAGATATTTGTTTAGAAAAAATATCTAAATTAATTCAATAGTCTATTAAAATGAAGCATTTTTATAATTGTTGAACTATAAAATGCTTAATTTTAATAGACTATGATTCCTTCTTCATCTTTATCAACTGACTTCGCTTCAGGTGTCGTCACTCCATTGTCAGTATTTTGTAAAACCAATTTATTGAGAACTTCTCCAATTTACAACATGTTTAGTTGACGTGATTGAATATGTTATTGGTTAGAAAGTTCTAGTTTTAAAAACTCCAAGTAGACGACACAAGAGTTTTGTGGTGGAACTGGTGGAAACTTAAGATGCAACCATGGATAGTAAAGCGCACTGATTTAACTTCACGAATACCTGTGCACTTTTGTTCCGAAGTTACCCACATTGTAATTGTATGAAAAGACAGATGCTGTTTATTAATTTTCCTTCGTAACGTGATTTTACGCAAGGAAAAGATAATACCTACATAAACGCATTTAATGCCTTTTCCTGGAATACTATTGCGGTCGTTAAGTAAATTCTGCTTGTTTATATATTGCTCAATTTTGCATCGACTTTAACTCGATGAGGATTCATGGAGGAAGTCTAAAATGTGGTCATTTTAAATAGTTATTCCTTATTAGCTCTAGCAACTTAGTTAAACATCGGCTTTACTTATAATCTTTGACTGTCGCTTACTTAAATTAAGTATTAACAGGTTCCCTGTCCGCGAAATAGACGCAATAGTTAAACAATCGAAATGTTCATACATGGGACAGGGAAAGGGTTAATTATGCTATACTTGTCTCTTTCGTCATTCTCTAATGTCATTTAGCGAAAAGAGAGAAAGAATTTCTTAAATAGACATAGATTTTTATAATTAAATTTAAATTTGTAAGGTCATTAATAACCACGATATGTAGCTCATTATAGCTCATGGCTGTTGGTGTAAAATTGAATTAATTAATGATTTTTTTTTCAACTATCACACAACGCCATCTAGTCCCAAGCTAAGCAGAGCTTGTGTTATGGGTACTAGACAACTGATAAACATACTTATATATTTCTAAATACATAAATATTATAGATAAATTACACCCAGACACAGAACAAATGATCGTGCCCATCACACAAACGTTTGTCCTGGGTGGGAATCGAACCCACGACCTCCGGCATAGCAGTCAGGGTCACTAACCACTAGACCAACAGGCCAGTCATGATTGATTTAATTTTATTGATTGAATTTTTTTTTAAAACGTTACCTCCACACTAGGATTTTCTCCTGTATCGTGGGGGCATTTTACGAACATAAATTTCAAAAGGACAGACATCCAGACCCGGAACAATAACTTGCAGGCCGTACAAATACTTGTTGTTGTATCTCATTGCTAAGCCACTGCGCCACGGAGCCGTCAATGAATTCGAATTAATATATTTCAGTACCACCAGTGGACCGTGCAGTGGCGATGTTAGAATATCCACTGCGCCATATGGTCCCGTGGGTGTCTACAAAACAAACTAGGAGATTGGCAGGAGCGCATTCCTAACAGTAATAAAATAAAAAAAGAACTGATGTTACCAACCTGAATACAAAGCGTCATAGCTATGACAAATAAGGCCCTATAAGGCAATCTAAGTGGATCACCGACCCTTTGTACAGCAGTGGATGTAACGGTAACGGTAACGGTAATGGTGCCTCGTTGGTCTAGTGGATGTAGTAGTGCAACTGCTGATCATGTGGTCCTGGGTTCGAAGCCTGGGTCGGGCCAAAAAAATTATTGAGTTTTGCCGTCAAGGAATTCTCAGTAGTTGGCCGGAGTCAGGAAGTTGGCGGTGTCTCACAACCGTGCCTCGGAAAGCACGTAAAGCCGTTGGTCCTGCGCCTGATCTCTCTCCCGGTCGTGTCGGTTCACCGTCCCATCGAATTATGAGAGTGAGGGAATAGAAAGTGCACCTTTGAAATTCGGTCTGGAGGACATTAACGATAACGGTAGGTTAGCACTACTACAGTATTTAGGTAGCCTATATCTTGTAACACGACTATCTTTTAAAACAAATGGGTGGTCTATACTGCTTCAAAAAGCTGGTAATAATAATATAAATAAACGTATTATACAACTTAGGACGGGAAATAAATTAATATTACCTAAGACCACTTTATCTTTATACAGTTCTGGACCATATTCCATGGCTGTTAAACTATATATTATATTATCCAAAGATATAATAGAGATGGATGAATATAAGATGTTTGTGATAGCACTAAATAATTTATTTTGATTAAGAAATCTTATTATAAATTTGGGCTGTGTAGCTTCCCCTTGGCTGTTCAACCTATTTATGGACCGGTGTTTGCAAACTTTGAAAGATGAAGAATGTGGGTTAAGAATGGGCGAGTTAACCGTCAAATGCCTTTTGTATGCCGATGATCAAGTCATACTTGCGTCATCGGCGGCAGAGTTGCAAATGATGGTTACATTAATGAACTGGGAATTGAAAGAAAGGGGAATGAAAGTGAACGCAAGTAAGACGAAAGTGATGGTTTTTGAAAGAGAAGAAAGCAAAACGGTATGTGAAATAAGAATAGAAGGAGAGTTAATTGAGCAAGTGGATGAGTTTGTGTATTTGGGATGTGTATTTAGCAGGGATGGTAGATATGATAGGGAAATAGAACGACGAGTGAATGCAGGGAATAGAGTGAATGGGGCACTACACTCTATTATGAAGAACCAGAATGTGTCAAAACAGGCACGTATGGTAATTCATAATGCTGTGTTAGTCCCTACTTTAATGTATGGTAGTGAAAGCTGGGTGTGGCAGAAGAAGCACGAAAGTAGAATAAATGCTGTAGAAATGCGGTCTTTAAGGAATATGCTAGGGTTTAATCTGAATGACAGGGTGAGAAATTGCGTGATAAGAGATAAATGTGGTATGCAAGATGATGTTGTGACCAGGATTAAGAAAGGAATGCTTCGGTGGTTTGGTCACGTAGAAAGAATGAATGAGGAAAGAGTGACAAAGCAAATTTATATGGCAGATGTGAATGGCCGAGTCGGAAAGGGACGCCCTAGAAAAAAGTTTATCGACCAAATTGGCGATATTTTGAAAATGGGCCACGTTAGAAGTACCCTTAACCGACGAGCATGTATGCGTAGATATATGGATGTAAAGGAGGCGAAAGAGGTATGTCAGGATCGTGCCAAATGGAAGTCCGTAGTCTCTGCCTACCCCTCTGGGTGACAGGCGTGAGTGTTTATGTTATGTTATGTTATTATAAATTTAATGAATATTACATAAAATTGAAGTAAGTAAATAAATACAGTAATCTAACGTATACTAAATACTATATTAATACCTGCAATGTATTAAAATTATGGTATTAGCGGGTGGGGGGGGGGGGTGCATGTGCTCTAATGTATCACACAAAACCACATGTAAATGCAATAACTAAATAAATATTTTTGTGTGGTGTACAATATAGCAGGATTTTATTGTATTGAAGGCTGTCACATAGCTGAGTATTATGTAACAGTATTTGCTTAATAACAAACAAACACTTAAAAACTAATTACATTTTTGACATACGTTTCGGGATCAAATTTTTAAACGCTTTAAAGCTGTTTTTAATTTGTCCAAGGTAGTGACTATCTGCATAGTCATAGTTGATATGATGCATTATAGCAAGATCCCAGGGCCACAGACGTCACTTACTATGTAATGAACGAAATGTGTAAGATTGAGTAGTGCTAGTATGTACTATGATCGCATGTCTATCTGCTGGCTTGGCTTACCAGGATTCTATGCTATCATTGGATGCGATTATAATCCAGCATTTTTGAAAAGGGAAAACAAAGGCCGTTTAGAATCTTGAAGAAAAATGAAGCATTTCACAATTTTGGCACGTTGGTATCTGTGATGTTTACAACGTCTCTGGAATAATTGATGTAGATGCTGCCAGACTTAAACTGTTTGATAATGATTTCTTAAATTTTTTATTAAATCTTTAACTGTTTATTAATACATATATGGTATCTGATGATAATAAAGAACTAAATCGGAAAATGTGAAAAATTTCGATGCTAGCAATTCACTAAACCAACGATATAATATATTGGGAACTAACTATATTGTTAGTCTTTCGAACAATGTAAGTACGAAGGTGATTAATATTTTCAGTCCCAAAAATAATGGCTGGACGTTAGAAGTTGGTAAATATGATTTTCATTGATTCGATGAAGTTTAATCACCGAGTTTTGTTAGTGAGTCGCTGGAGCAAAAATCACGTAATTTATTTTTGTTTCTCATAGTTTTCATATCTCTTTATTATTTCAGATCTTAATTGTTTGAATTGTTTTTACAGTGGAAGAACCTAAGAATAATATAATATAAGCTGATGATCAAAATGACAATTTAGATGTTCAATATCTAATGATGAAGTGTCTAATTTCAACAACGATGACATTGAAGTTTTTTAGACAAATTTTTATACGTTATAGAGCCACGCTGCAGCTATATTTATGGTTGTAGCACGGGGAAGAACTACACTCTCACAGAATACCAGCGTAAAATAGCAGCTTACTACTGCTGTGTTTTGTATGGTAAGTGTAGCGATCTGGACCCTTTTATACTGGAAACAAGGCATTCCATCTAAGTCCTCAGGGGTGACAACGCATCTGCGTTTTGGTTCTTAATCGAGGATAAATGTAGATGTCTATGGGCCACAGCATCCACTTACAATTAAGTGGACTGTGTGCTCGTTTGTCACCCTTATCCTATAAAAAAATGAAGATTAGAGGTCAGTAAAATAATCAGAAATATTGAGGAACTAATATTTTTTCAAATTTGTTTTTTGTAAGGTTAATTTCCAATAAATAATTACTTGAAAAAAAATTGCTGTTTTTTAATTAATTTATTAATGCTTTGTCAAGATTTGATATTTAAAAAAAGGAGTTTATTCTAGTTTATTAAAACAGCTTATAAGGTAAAATTCTTAAATTATTATGGTCAGAGGAGCACTTTTTAAAAGTTTATGAGTAATTTATTTAGGATTTTTTTTAATTTTCAGCTGTTTCTTAAAACTAATAATAATTAATTGGTATGAGTAAACTGTAATAGAGGGAGATAGATGTCATTATAATACTAATACATGTCTTACTCACACTCATGCTCACGCATCACGGATAATGCCCTCGCGCTCATCCCGACAAAGGCATTAAAATTGGGTCTAGAGGATGATTGACCCCTTGGATCGGTTTGCCTTGTTGAAAAACATTTTACAATAGTTTTCTGACTTACAACGGAGGAAGTCTATGTCAAGCAGTGCAATTTTATGGACTGATAAAGAAGAAGAACAGAAAATATGTCACTTTTTAATAGGATAAGGGTGACAAACGAGCAAACAGTAAACCTGATGGTAAGTGGGTACTGTGACCAATAGACATCTACTTTTATACTTGGTTAAAAATCAAAATCAAAAAAATTGAGCCGCGGTAGCTCAAATGGTTAGCACTCGCTGTAAATTTCACAGTACGCGAGCCAACCGGGTTCGATCCCCGTCGGCACCAATGAAATTGTTAATTGCATTTTTAAGTGCTGATTTATCACGTGCTCGGCGGTGAAGGAAAACATCGTGAGGAAACCTGCAGTCCCTCCCGTGACCACTGGTGCTGTAAAGCACTCGAAACGTCGGGTATTTATAGTTAAATATACGCGATATAATCCGTAAAAACTAGTATTATTTCAATGTGTAGTGTTCGCGTAAATATAAGAAACCTGCATGTTAGAGAAATAAGAAAAAAATATTTCGAAGACATGTGAAGTTCGCCAACACGCATTGGGGCAGCGCGACGGACAATTCTTTGCCCTAAAAACCCTCTCAGAAATGAGCGGAGGCCTGTGCCCAGCAGTGGGACGTATAAAGACTGTAACTTTACGAATCAATATGTAGATGTGTTACCCCTGAGGACTAAAATGGTATACCTCATTTTCAGTAGAAAGGGTTTCGGGTACTGTCATTCAGAAAAAAAAACGACTGGCTATCTCGATTACATTACTGCGTATAGTACATTTTGTATCCGCTGTATCAATCGATCTATGACCACCATTGTGCTAACTTTACTTACTTCCGTTTACGAGTATAATATGTTCCCGGCAATATTTCCCCTTCAAAAGAACAGGTAAAATTGTGTGGTCAAACAAACCGTTCCTATATGCCACATATTGAAACCTGCAGTGTGCGATTGAGGGTTAAATGATATAAGGGACCGCCTACGTCTTCCGTTACTGTTTTCATTTTCCTGGGATTACGGACGTCATGCGGTATAATTGTATATTAATCTTCATGGGTATATTATTATGGAGGTTTTCCTATTGATTTTGAACCTACATATGAGCTTGATGACGGAGAAAAAGGTCGTAGGCTTGAATTATCCCGCTTATTTACTGTCATGAATCTCTTTTAAGACAAGTAATTTAGGGTTACCTGTAATATGTTAATAACTTACGTTAACGCGTGTTAGTTGCAAATAAATTTGGTTCCGTATGTAACTTCTAAACGACTTGATGGATTGAGATTATATTTTTTTATGAAATAAGGGCGACAAACAAGTACACAGACCACCTAATGGTAAGTGGATTTTATGGGCCGTAAACGTTTACATAGATGTATAAGAGAGAGATGTATAAGATAGATCTTCGATTGATAATCAAAATGCGCATGCGCTATCATTCCTAAGGACCAAGATGGTATGCCTCGTTTCCAGTAAAAAGGGTCTCCGGATTTCTACATTCATGAACGAAACACAGCAGCATTAAGCTGCTTTTTTACGCTACAAATTGACGATATTAGATGGTTAATCGAAAAATCAGGAACCTTTAGATGAAGCTGTAGTCCAGTTATTTATAAACTTTATATAGAAACCAGGCAGACTTTGTACTGTCCTTTCCGACGACTCTTTGTTCTTTCAATTCGCAAATAAAAATATTGAGTGTCACTTATCGAGATAAAACTATCATATCCCTTACGTTGGAGCCAGCAACACACAAAATCGGTTCAGTGGTTTGTGAGTCTATTGCCAACAAACAATGTGACACGTAATTTTCACATATATAAAGATTAAAAATCCGAAGTGAAAATCAGCGTGCCACCTACCGGAAAATAGTGGGGGCTCGCTCTACACTACGCCTACTGGTACGAGGTTGCCACTCGAGAACATTTCTTCCCCATCGGATATCGGTTCTTCGAGCTATGTGGTCGGCCCATTGCCACTTCAGCTTACTAATCCGTTGGACTATGTCGGTCACTCTGGTTCTACTGCGTATATCCTCATTTCTAAGTTTATCACGCAGAGAAACTCCAAGCATAGCCCTCTCCATAGCTCGCTGAGCGACCTTGAGCATCCTCACACGGCCAGCTGTGAAGGACCACGTCCCAGATCCGTAAGTCATCACTGGCGACACGCACTGGTTGTAAAATCTAATTTTCAGTTTGAGGTATACCTGACGAGAAGATGCTTCGTAATTTCTCGGCTGGGCAGCGTTCGAGAAATTACGACTAGTATACTACTATATAATACATTAATATCCTACATTTAATTCTTAAAAATAACTTGCTTATTTGGTAGAAAAGTATACGGATAAACAACAAGAATGAGGACACTTCTGTATATTTTATTATATTAAAATTGTTGCCACTCCGACAATCCTAGAGTTACACAGTGAAGGATTACATTCGCTGCGAGGAAAATGTATTCGCTCTTGCTCAGAAATATAACACAAAGAATATTTTACATGCAACGATGCACTTTTCAAACTTTTGTGTTTCAATCGGTCAGTGTGGAAGTAACCATGCGATGAAATTTAAAAAGAAATATTTTAAAACTGCTTCCATCAAGTTTCACATCTTCCCCAATGATATCCTAAAATTTACAGTTTAAGTAAGGAATTGGTGTCAATTAGTGATATACTTTAGGAGATATAACGCTTTTCTTCTAACTTGAATCCAAGCTAGCAGTCTCACTTCAAAAATTCTCTATCTGATTCTCTGCATCTGATGTATGATGATATTGAAACCTATCACTCCAACGGACTCAGAGAAATTCATGTCTTAGGGAGGATTCGGACTTGAAGATATATATATATATATATATATATATATATATATATATATATATATATATATATATATATATATATATATATATATATCGTGGAATAATTCAGGAATGTCAATGTATTTTACTGTGTTATATGCATTAAAATAATAACTACTACTAATTGTTAGTTTTAAAAATCTGTTGAAATATATCAATCAGAACTTAGTCAAAACCTTATTTAAAGTAACATATCGGGTGTCCCAGAACTCAAAGTCAAGCCGAAATGGGGTAACAGGATTGATAGTAACCATCACGAGAAAAATCAGAAAAAATCTATCCCAGGAAATTATGGGCATTTAAGAAAAACCTAGAAATTTGGTCTAATTGTAACCATTTTTCGGTTATTGTAGTTAACTTTTATTATTTTTGTTCATTTAAACTATGGAACTGTAACCTGTCATGTTATTTAAACATTTCTAGAACCACAGTCAAAAATAATGACACAACTGACCCAAGTTTTCTAGAATTAAGACTATTTGTCGATTTTGAAAGGCCCTCCTTTAAAAAAAATGTACTAAAGTGCCTTGGCAAGTGCCATTAAAAGTTTTCGCATTTAATCAGGATTGTAAAATGGTACAATAGTTGTTAGTTTCATACTAAAAAAAAACTAGTAAAAAAATTAAAACTTCGAGTAACCCGATTTTTGCTAACCCATTTTACTCAGTTCAAATGTTTTTTATTCGCACGAGCTCTTGGTAGGTTCCATTGAGTTATACAACACTAGAGGAGCAAACCGCATTACCGCGCGTCGAAAAAAGTGTAACCACTATCCAAACGCGACGACGTAGCTTTGAAACTTATAAAAATTTTAAGTAAACATATATCTATCTCACTTACACAAGTTGCGAAAACAACATCGTCGCTAAGATTAGATAAAGATAGACACACAAATATGCAATGGCGGGTTGGTGTGGCTTACTATATGAAATTTTACCTAAAATACGCAATAAAAATGAGTTTTTTTTTAAGCTGCCGTTAATTGTTTTTATATTAAAAAAGTGTATTTTATTTCAAAATATTTATTACGTCCCCTTAGAAAAAAAGGATACAAAGCTTATCAGATAAATAGAAATAAACATAATGAAAAAATAAAACGTATTTTATGGTACTAATAAATCAAACAATATAAAATAGGTAATAAAATATAATTTATATAAAATTTATATGAAATTATAAATAATATAAAATTATTAATATAAAATAGCTAATAAAATATATTTAATAGATAATTCATGAATAAACTAAAATAAGAATAATTAATTCTTTTGTATGAAAGTTAAAACGTGGTTTTTATTCTAATTTCCAAATTATTTAAAATCAGAGGTAACAAATTAACTTACTCCATTAACTATATAATCTCCCATTAATGTAGGATAATCACAAGTGCGGAAAAGTGGCAACATTGAACCTAAACGCCAATATTCGATAATTTTATTTAATTATTTGAGGTTTTTTTACGTTTATATGAGAACAAGAACTAAAAATTATGTGTTGAAAGTGATTCCGCTTGATTTATTACGTTTTTGTGACCTTGAATAGCATTATTTCACTACGCTTTTACGCATTTTTGTCGCGGCTCAACTCTGTCGGCGTCACATTGAACAATGAACACACGTTAGCTAGGCATATGGCTGTGGCCATATGCGCTGTGGCAACGCTTTGGCGCGGTTATTACTGATCTAGTGTTATATAAATCAATGGTAGGTTCTTAATTTTACGACAAAATGATGAGAGATATAGATAGTGGACATGTTTGGCATGAGAGACCGAGACAGATAGTGACGCTACGCAGTGAGGCGGAGATACGTCTGACACCAGTTAGCACGTTTCGCTCATTCGTCTACTGCGCACCTTTGCATATTCGTTTGTGTTGATTTAGTAATGACAATTTTGGCTTCTCTTTTTGGACTTGGTTTTTTTGTGAATTGGACTTGTTGATTACATACTTTCATCCAATTCCAAAATAGAGAAGCAACTTTGGCTTCTCTATTTTGGAATTGGACTTTTGTGTTGGCATCCTTGTTATCTACCATGCCTACGCGCTACACTTCACAAGAATATGCGAACATGCACCTCATTTATGGGGAATGCAGATACAATGCAGTGAAGAGATCACCGCGTGTTTGTTAATGTGTACCGTTCACTCACGGAGGGCGGCCATTTCCTGAATCAAATACGGGCTGGAGGTAGAGCTCGCTTTCCTTACGAGGAAGAAGTGTTGCAAGAGGTCGCAGATGACCCAAGCATTTCCGTTCGTGGAATTGAAGAAAGAACGGGAATACCCAAAAGCACGTCACATCATATTTTACAAAGAGCCGAAATGCATCCGTTTCACGTACAACGAGTTTAAAGTCTTCTTCCTCGAGATTATACTGAAAGGATTTCATTTTGTAGAACAATGCTACAGAGGCATAATAAAAATCCCGAATTCATCCAAAAAATTCTCTGGTCAGATGAATCTACATTTTAAAAAGATGGTTACATAAACTTAAACAATTTTCACGAGCATGTGGCGAATTTTATATTAAATGTAGCGAATCCACGTTCATTGCGAGAAGACAGATCCCAGTATCGCTTTAAAGTAAACCTGTGGACCGGAATTTTAAACGGCAAAATTGTTGGGTCTTTTGAGTTGCCTGAGACGTAAATGGCACGAATTACCTACATTTTTTAAAAGAAAATTTACCAGTTTTGTTAGAGGACGTACCAGTAACAGATCGTCACCATATGAGGTATCAATAAGATGGCTACCCAGCACATTACGCAGTGAAAGTAAGAGATTTCATTGACCAGGAATATCCGGGAAGGTGGATTGGACGTTCAGGCACTATCTCATGGCCATCCCGTTCCCAGATTAAAATCCCCTGGATTTTTTTTATTGGAGCATTCTCAAAGAAAAAGTTTATTCAAAGCCCATTGACAGCGTAGCCGAGCTGCGTCAACGAATTTCTCAAGCTGCTGAGGACATCAACTCTCGAGGATATGCCCGACTAATCTGACTGACTGATCTTTTTTAATAAGATGTAGGGCGTGTATTGAGGCTGATGGTAAACTATTTGAACATTTATCGTACTTTTATTCCAATAAACCTAAACTACACTAGGTCAAGATTTTTCATTATTTTATTAATTTTACTTACTTTTGTTGACTATGGTAAAAGTGGCGTCACTATCTGTCTCTGTCGCTCATGGCAAACATGTCCACTATCCATCTCTCACATTAATAAAAAACATTTGAATAAAAAACATTTGAACTGAGTAAAATGGGTTAGCAAATATCGGGGTACTCGAGGTTTTTATTATTTTACTAGTTTTTTTTTAGTATGAAACTAACAATTATTGTACTATTTTACAATTCTGATTAAATGCGCGAGCTTTTAATGGCACTTGCCAAGGCACTTTGGTACATTTTTTTTAAAGGAGGGCCTTTCAATGTCGACAAATTTTGAAAATTTTAAATTCATCGTTTAACTCTTAATTCTATCTATTATTCATCGTTTAAGTCTTAATTCTAGAAAACTTGGGACAGTTGTGTCATTATTTTTGACTGTGGTTCTAGAAATGTTATTTAGGGTTACAGTTCCAAAGTTTAAATGAACAAAAATAATAAAAATTAACCACAATAACCGAAAAATGGTTACAGTTTGACCAAATTTCTAGATTTTACTTAAATACCCATAATTTCCAAACTGCATGGGATAGATTTTTTTCTGATTTTTCTCGTGATGGTTACAATCAAACCTGTCACCCCGTTTCGGCTTGACGTTGAGTTCTGGGACACCCGATATATTATATTTCAATATTGGTGTAATTATGCGCACGTTGTACAAATCATTTAATTTGTTTTCAGTTTTCATGGTTTTTGTCGTTGTATATAAGTATAAAAAAATTTTAGAACTATCCGATTATATATTATAAAAAACCATTGAGACAGTTGCATAATTTTGACTTAGTTATTCATTAATACATTCATCAAATGTCTATCAGAAGTGAAGTGCTGAACCATCCCTATGTTCCCCGTAGATTTTCCCAAGGGTGATATTGGCTATAGTTGCCACACTTAACAGGCATGTTAGGAACTGCAGTATTTTATTATTTTATTGCTGTCAGGAAGATGCTACTGCCTTTTTTAATAGGAGAGGGGGCAAACGAGCATGCGGCACATCTGATGGTAAGTGACTACCGGCGCCTATGAACAACTGCAACACCAGGGAAATTGCAGATACGTTGCCGGTCTTTACCTTTACATATTTCCTGTTCAATTTGCCTATATGGCCTCTTCACGCCGCCTACGGGAGATATGAAGTAGTGGATACCCGTACGTCACCACTATACAGCGTAGTTGACAACAATAAAATGGTTGAGGAGGATACCACCTTGATAGACGCTTTACAACGTAATGATAATGTTTATATACCCCTAACATCTTTGTCACTTCGCTGTTCCTTTCAATGTTGGTGTTGTTGCTTTAAATACGTGGTAGAGCCACGTTGCAGCTATATTATTAGTACAGTTCTAGCAAGTAGCAGCTTAATACTGCTGTGTTTCGTATGGTGTGTATAGAAATCCGGAGACCCTTTTTACTGGAAATGAGGCATTCCATCTTAATCCTCAAGAGTGACAACGCATCTGAATTTTGATTCTTACTTGAGGATAAATGCAGATGTCTATAGGCCACAGCATCCACTTAACATCATGTGGACTGTGTGCTCGTCTGTCCCCCTTATTCTATAAAAAAAAACTTAAATACAGTAAATTTCTTCTTTTGCCGTTTCTTCTCCGGACAGAGAACCCATATGTTGGTATTCGACAAACGTAATTTTTGCTTAAAGTAATCACAAACATTGCTTGTCTTTGAGTACTTTTGATCTCTTACGTCGAAGGATAACGTTTCTTTTAATTTTAATTTCATTTAATTTTCAAACGGATAAGACGGAGCGCTGTGTAGATTTCAAGTGATACTGAAATAATGCTCAACTTCTGGACACATCTTTCATCTTTCTTTTCTTATCTGTCCGCAAAAGTTTAATGCTGGATGCACATATATGCACCTAAACGCACTTTAGTTACAAATAATTTTAAGTAAATATTTTTTCATTACTTAAAAGCTTTATTGCTCTAACCATAACGGTTACAAAGGGCGGACTTAATGTCAGTTAGCATTCTCTGCCAGTTGCCAACCCACGGCGTGATGAGGAATTAGTGGCAGGTGACTTAAATAATTATAATTGAAATTGAAATAGATGACCGTAGTGACTTATTCTCTTTGTAGATGACATGTACAAGCAGTTGTTGTTATTGTTTTTTGTTATTCGCTCGTGAGAGCAGGCAAAGGAACTATGCCATACAGCCTTGTCTTTGTGTAAAATTATCCTTCGTAATTCACTGCTTCACAACACGTTGATGCGTCACATTGTGCAGCCCTTGGGAGATTCTGATGGCAACTTGAGCCAGCAGGCAGCAGACAGTTGGCGATGGTATCCAAAGATGCCTATGCAAACAGCTTATCTTGAGAATCCATCTCCATCAGAGCACTTGTTTCACAGCTTCCACTAATAGTTCACATGCGCAGACACTTAATACACAAAATTGCACCACTTTTATATATCAAAGTCCACTTCAAACAATTATTTAAACAATAATACAGGAGCAACAAACCGCCCCAGGTCAAGTTCCCGCCAAAACTCCTGTACAAGCAGTATTTTGACGTGGTTTACACAGATAAAAATGAATATTGGTCAATGATGTACACCATTGTCCAGGAATTAGCTCTATAACATAGTATAAATATTTTTAATTTATTATTATTCCTTTCATTATTCTATTATATACTATTGCCAACATAGTTAAAAGTAATATATTTATCTATTTATTTTTCATTATTTATCGTTTTTCAGAATATTATCTCTATATTATATTACATAAACATATACATTTAAAATATCTTTAGTTTTTTTTTTTGCATTAAATCTGTCTGACAGCTGCTCGCATGTTTTAGATTAGTGGTCCCGACAGAATAACAGCGCTGCGGCTCTTTGCTGTAGCATAATGCTGAGTCGGGTCCTTTTCGTTGCTGCAATCCAACATAAATTTAAATACTTTTTATAAATACTTTTTACTATTAATTGTTTATTTTTATGTTTGAGTTAATTGTTTGTTTTTATGTGTTTGTATTAGCGTAGCTACGAATAAAGTTATTTTCTTTCTTTCTTTCTTTCTTTAAATAACAAAATACAGTGGAGCCCCGGTAATCCGGCCCCTGGCTAATGCGGCACCCCCTATAATCCGACATCGTCTATTACATACATGTATTCGCTAATGCACGATTGAACAAGTTACAACTTGTACGCAACATCACTATTGTGCTCGACGCGTAGGGTATTGTTTTGATTCTGATTGCTTGAATTTTATAATAAAACGTTATCTTTCTATTGTGTTGTTTAATTTACTAAATTTGACATAAATAATGAAGTATGATTTGTAATCTTATCATTGGATCTGTGATTTGTCGGATTACAAGGTACTCTTTTGTAAAAAAATTCGGACTATAGGGTGTCTTAGGCAGTACTCTATAATCCGACAAATTCGATAGTTCGACACTGCCCTGCAAAGTGTTTGTCGGACTACCGGGGATCCACTATAATAATAAACGTATATAGATATAACACAAATTATAACAAGGCTTGTAAATTACACTAATACATATGAGTGGAAACAAATACGTAATAATCCATATATAACAATTATCATATATTAATATATAATATTAGTTTTTTGTGCGTTCATGGACTTGGAGAAGGCCTATGACAGAGTGGATAGGAATGTGCTATGGCAAACACTGAACTCATTTGGGTTGAGCGCTGGCTTGATACAGGCATTGGAATCTCTTTATAGGGACTCTATTGCTTGTGTTAGGATCAACGGGGTCTACTCGGACTGGTTTGGCATCCATAAAGGTGTCAGACAGGGCTGTGTGGCTTCCCCGTGGTTGTTCAACCTATTTATGGACAGTTGTTTGCAAAATTTGAAAGTTGAAGAATGCGGATTAAGAATGGGTGAGTTAACCATCAAATGCCTTTTGTACGCCGATGATCAAGTTATTCTTGCGTCGTCGGCGGCTGAGTTGCAAATGATGGTTACATTAATGAACAGATCATTAAAAGAAAGGGGTATGAAAGTGAACACAAGTAAGACGAAAATTATGGTTTTTGAAAGAGATGAAAGTAAAACGATATGTGAAATAAGAATAGAAGGGGAGTTGATCGATCAAGTAGATGAGTTTGTATATTTGGGGTGCGTATTTAGCAGGGATGGGAGATATGATAAGGATATAGAACGACGAGTGAACGCAGGAAACAGAGTAAATGGGGCCCTGCACTCTACTGTGAAGAGTCAAAATGTGTCAAAAAAGGCACGTATGGCGATTCGCAATGCTGTGTTGGTCCCTACTTTAACGTACGGTAGTGAAAGTTGGGTATGGCAGAAGAAGCACGAGAGTAGAATAAATGCAGTAGAAATGCGGTCGTTAAGGAGTATGTTAGGGCTGAATCTGAATGACAGGGTGAAAAATTGTGTGATAAGAGAAGAGTGTGGTTTGCAAGATGATGTTGTGACCAGGATTAAGAAAGGAATGCTTCGGTGGTTTGGTCATGTGGAAAGAATGGATGAGGAAAGAGTGACAAAGAAAATTTATGTTGCAGAAGTGAATGGCAGAGTCGGAAAGGGACGACCTAGGTGAAAATTTATCGACCAAATTGGCGATTTATTGAAAACGGGCCAAATTAGGAGTACCCTTAACCGACGAGCATGCATGCGTAGGTGTATGGATGTGAAGGAGGCGAGAGAGGTGTGTCAGGATCGTGCCAAATGGAAGTCTGTAGTCTCTGCCTACCCCTCTGGGTGACAGGCGTGAGTGTTTATGTATGTATTATGTATAACAATTATCCTTAAAACCAAGAGTGCCTAGAAAATTGTTAGCATGGTTTATGCTTGGTTTTTGCGTTACTAAATATGTGCGCTGCACTCTGTCTTTTTTTCATTGTGGGTTTGAGATCTTAACTAACAACAGAGCCGCTGTTCATCCCTGGGGACGAAAATATAAAATGTTTCTCAACATGTAATTCTCCTTTTTTTAAAAAAAATACAACAACAGTTACACTAATGACTTTCAGCAGAAACAGGTGGGAATGTCTCGTGTAGGCGTTTTCTTCTAGGGCTGCTAGATAAAAAGGTACTTTTACCACCAACCAAGTTCTAAGGTACCAGCTGTGCCAAAGATTAGTTCGAACAGATGGATAGACAGTTAGACGGCGTCCCTTCCAGACTCTGTTGTTCACTCTCCAACATAGATTTTCTTTGTCACTCTTTCCTCGTTCGTTTTTTCTACATGACAAAAATCACCGAAGCATTCCTTTCTTAATCTTGGTCACGATATCATCTTGCATACAAACATGAGTAAAGGGAAAATTGCAACATAACCCTATCAAATAAATCTTATCAAAATATAAAAAAAAACTACGCACTCACAACCCATATAAAAGCTGAGAAGCTAGAATAATATAATAGTGAAGCACTACTCATAGAGAAATACTTAAATTTCTCTTCCAACAGAAAAGTGGAGCAAAAGTAACTTTTTCATCCGTTATATACAGCCGAGTTATTCAAATATTTCGTGTTAAAATGGTTTTATGTTAGGCCTGTTTCACGCACTAAAGGCCTCTTTCAGACGTTGGAAATGAAAGAATGGTGAAAATATTGAGAGAGAAACGCATCTGCCAGTCTTTATTACAGTTCTTTGAATGTTTAGAATCGCGTTCGCTGAAAGTATGAGTATTTGTTATGTAATGTTGCCAACTTACGCGTTTGAGTTATATTTTATTACATGAGATAAATGTGACAGTGTCTGTGTTAGAATGATTACTTTTTTTATTCATTAATTGGAATCCAACTAAAGTCCACTGTTCAAGGCAGGCTTTCGCATAGATTTCCGATTCATCTAGACATGGGGTTGCAACCCCATCTTTTTAAATTATTGTTTAGTTTTTTTTTAATTTTATTTTATATAAGACGGGACAAACGAGCACGCGGCTCACCTGATGGAAAGTGACTACTGCCGGCCATGATCAACTTCAACACCAAGGGAATTGCAGGTGCGATGCTGATCTTTTAGAAAGGAGTAAGATCTTTTCTTGAAGGTCCCTAAGTCGTATCGGTCTGGACAAATTAACGGTGGTTAACAATTTCACAGAGAGATCGTACGAGGAAGAAAACTCCTAGTAAAATGTACAGTGGTGGACCGACAAGCATCCAGTTGGTGTGGATGGTACCGTGAGTTTTGTTTGCAATGTGCATTTATGAATAGCGGCTGAGGTTCATCCGAACAATTCCTCAGAGCAGTTTCCGTGATAGATGCGATAGAAAATACAAAGAGATAGAAAATGAAAATCTCTTCGCAGCGCCAGTGTATCGCAGAGGATCGGAAGGGAGGTAGTAGTAAACTGGAAGATTCTGCCAATCTTTTGTTTTAATTTTGCTCTATCGCCTCTTACGACACCCACGGGATTATATTATATGGCAGTGGATTTAATAACACCTCCACCACACGGTGGCAATTCTTTATTATTGTGTTGAAATTTCAATTTGTACTTAAGCTTAGTTATATAGATATTGTGTGTATTTTTAAATCTACACGATACTTCTAAACGATAGGCAAATCTGTAGGCGGCTTTTGTTTAAACCTTGGCGCCTCAGGTCTGAATATCTGAATACCAGCTCGTGTATTCTGGATAAATATAGTAGCTTACACCTACATGAAAAATAAAATGGTAAGTCTTACCTACTTTTATTAGCGCCTCCCTTCCTGTTACAAATACGTGCACTATCAATGTCATTTAGGTACCGTGTAGAGGCGGTGTTAGATTATCCACTAAACCACATCTTCCCATATGGAGTAGCCTCCTCCATAGATGCAGCAGTGGACTTTTAGTAGTCTGTAACTGGGACGGTAGCGATGATACATAATGGATTTGAAATATTAGCTTGTCTTAAATTTAAGAAGCGAGTGATCTGAGATCAAATCCTAGCGGCGATGACACTGGAATTAGGAATTGCATTTTAAGCTTAAGGAATTCCCTTACATCGCTTAAATCCCAAAAACACCCTATGTTTAAGGAAGTTTGTATGTGAATCTCTTTGTGCCTGTGCCTAATAAAAGTATATTTTTTACTTAAGGCTATCACAAATACATTGTTTTGTTTAAAATTTTAATAAAAATGTCCAAATTTTGGAAAACAATCGAAGTAAATGGGCTCTTTTTTAAGATAAATTGTAAATTGTCTCAATAACAACTTAATAGTTAGGCATGTATTATATACCAAAAAAAAGTAATGACGCATTTAACAATAAGTATTGTTTATTTTATTTTTTATTTTATTTACCATTTTTGAATAATAAAGTATTACCCAAAATTACACTAGCACGCCGCGGCAAGCATTCCCAGGTTGTCGAGATCTAGAAATCACCAGTGCGAATTGGATCACTAGTCTACCATAAGTTAAAAAAATTGAATACTTTTTTATATGATAAGGTGATAAACGAACACACAGTACACCTGATGGTAAGTGGATGCTGTGGCCCATAGACTTCTACATTTATCCTCGATCAAGAATCAAACGCAGTCGCGTTATCACCCATGAGGTCTAAGATGGAATGCCTCATTTCCAGTAAAAAAAGGTCTCCGGATCTCTACACTCACCATACGATACACAGCAGCATTAAGCTACTATGTTACGCTGGTATTCTGTGAGAGCGTGGTTCTTTCCCAGTCGAGCCGACCCATTCGTGCTGCAACTATGCCACTAATACAATTGCAGCATGTCTCTATTACGTATGAATGCATGTTTGTCCAAAATGTTAAATCTTCGAAAGTTTTTTACCAAATTTCTTCACCGATTGCTTTAAAATTTTGACACAATGTTTCATTGGAACACGCACGTGTTTTTGAAAACTAAATGTGAGTCACAGTAACGCGTGATCGCGTACAGATGTAAATAAATATCATTTTTAAGAACTTTTTATTAAATCTGTCTTGTATTTTTAATTTATTTGTCTTTGATTAATTAGAAGAAAAAAAACGCAGTTTGTATTACGCCGTTCGTTACCCTCTGCGTGTTGAATGTGCTATCCCCTTACCCACGCATAATAAGTTGCTTTATATCAAATGTCCCCCTACATAAAATATCCTAGAACCACATACTTCGATGTCTAGGTATTACCTAGGCTAGGCAAGGGGAGCCCTAGTCCCCTTATGTAAAGAAAGCCTAGCTCTTTGATCTAACTGAGCAAAAATATGTCAAGTGTTGCTATACACGCGCCATCTTGTCTATGCGGTAGTGCGTAGAGAGGAAGCGTTGTATATTTTTTTGTAACGCGTTAAATCTTGTCAATGATACTTTCTTTTATGCCAGAATGCAAACACTGCGTAAGAAATGTTATAAACTTAATGTAAAAGCATACATACGAAGTCTGTTACGTTTATTTTCATTTTAAATGTGCTCAGTGCTATTACTCAACAAGAAAAACTTATTTTTTTCTTTTATGTTACATGAAGCGGCGGCTATTAAAACAGTCTGAATAAAACACTCATTGTATCTTTATTTTATTTATGCTTACTATAATAAATATACGTTACTTTTATCGTATATTTGTGTATTTTTATAGAATAATATGATATAGATGGGATATAGATGTTTATAGTGACATTTATTGGAAGCCATAATGTATGGCTTTTTCGCATGTTATTCTGGTATATCCCACAGTTGCTTCTTACCATTCGAACGGGATGAAGGAATATTGTTTTTTTTTTTCATTTTATACCACAAGCGAGAAAAATGAGCATAGAGTCCACCTGATGGTAAGTGGATGCAGTGACCCATAGAAATCTGCATCTTTCCTCGATTAAGAATCAAAATGTATTGATAGTGTATTATGT
This sequence comes from Parnassius smintheus behrii, assembly GCA_036936625.1. NCBI lineage: Eukaryota > Metazoa > Arthropoda > Insecta > Lepidoptera > Papilionidae > Parnassius > Parnassius smintheus. Next base: position 12,049,769 of record JAUPFT010000024.1, read on the forward strand.
ATATTCACATTGCACCACCTACCTAGTATTCACTGTTTTATCCCTTTACACCTTTGGTTGCCTGCAAGAGATCGCTATGTAGCGATAAGGCCGCCAAATTGTACATATAATCTGATTTTTGTTTTGTTATTTGTATATTTGTTTTGTGGTGTAAAATAAAGTATATTCATTCATTCATTCATTGATTCATTCATTCAAAATGCAAATGCGTTGTCGCCCCTGAGGACTAAGGTGGAAGATGCCTTTTTTCCAGTAAAAAGGGTCTCCGTTCCGCTACACTTACCATACGATACATAGTAGCATTAGGCAGCTATTTTACGCTGGTGTTTTCTGAGAGAGTGGTCCTTCCCCGGTCAAGCCGACTCATTTGCGCTACAACCATAAAATAGTTGCAACATCGCTTTACTTTATGTAAATGATGGATTCTTTTACGCCGCTATGACAAGTCTTCGACTTAGGTACTTTTATCAGAGTGATAGAGTAGTTTAAGCAACTACCTTCTTGGCAGTCGCAAAAATTCTGTTTCACTAGGTGACAGTACTTCTTTTCTAACTAAAAGTCAGTCTGTGCAGAAAGCACCTTCTTTCCTATCTTTATTGCCAAACAGCAGTGCACTGCTATGGTTTGATCTGCGGAGTGTAAAGAGCCAATATAACTACAGACTGTAAAGAGTTCCATCTAGTCTTCATAGGTAACAAACGCATATATCTTTTCCTTCACCTTTACATGGCCTTCTTTGTTTAAAGTTGTTTTTTTTTTAATAGAATAAGAGTGACAAAGGAACACGCAGTCCACCTGCTGGTAAGTGAGTACTGTAACCCATTGATATTTACATCTATCCTCGATTAAGAATCAAAGTGCAGTTGCGTTATCACTCTTAAGGTCTAAGATGCAATGCCTCGTTTCCAGTAAAAAGGATCTCACACACAGCAAAATTCAGCTATTCTGTGAGTTTGGCCTTCCACGGTCGAGCCGACCCATTTGTGCAACAACCATAATATAGCTGCAGGGTGGCTCTACTACGTGTAAAATTGGTTGCTATGTTGACTGTCCATTTGCTGTACTAGATACTCGCCTTGCAAATAATGTATGAATTTTAAACTGGCCTAGGTTATCACGGCAAGTTTTCTGAGTTTGGAGTTCTACGTCGACTGCTAGACATGGGCTATTTCCAATGTAGATGAATAAAACATCTTAAAGAGCCTATTTATCGATTGCTACGGCAAACAGCAACAATACTACAAAAAATGTTCTTATACTCCTAAGCCAAACGGGTAGATCGCTTCTGTAGAATCTAGCGATTAACGCATCTTTTCTGCTACTTATACTCCCTAGGCGTAGTCCCAAAATCATGTAAGACAGCTTTCGTGCACACGATCTCTGAAAAAGGTAACCGCTCTAATCCGTCTAACTATAGGCATATCCCCGTCACCTCCTTGTTCTCTAAAATAATGGAGTCCATTATTAACAGCCACGCTCATGCGGTACCTTGAGGATCACCAGCTGATTAGTGACCGTTAGTACGGTTTCCGTCGCGATCGCTCGGCTGGTGATCTTCTGGGTTTCCTAACTCATAAGAGAAGTGTTTTAGCATGAATAGCTTAGCTCAACCTATAAAAGACCACACTCCCACAGAATAAAAATTACAAAATAATAATTATTAGGATTTAAGCAATGGATTTATGATTTGGCGTAGTGGAATTGATGTGATGACACTATCTTATACTTTATAATATATAATTTTCTGACAGACATAAACTTGATAGAAATAGACACATCGCTATTGCTTTATTTAATTTAATCAATCATTATTTTATTTCCGATCATTTAAAAACGACAAAGGCTGCTATAAAATTCCTTTTATTATTCAATTGTTTTAATTCGAAACGTATAAATTTGAGCGCAGCTATCCAAAGTGTCATTAAAAAGAGGGAAGCCGAATGATTGGTCGGCGTTTTTTCTTTTTAAACTTTTTTCATTTGTGCCTGCATTGTAAACTAATGGAAACCCTGTGTTGGGGAAACGATGAAATCTTTTAAAAGGCTGTATAATATAATAAAAAAGCTTTATGCATTGTAACTAAAAACGAGAGAATATTAATTATAAGGAAACTTGTCATTATGTCAATATGATGCGACAGACAAAATGTCGGAGATGGTAGACATCTGGTACCTAATGCAGTCGCCAATCCCCACAAGCGTGGAGATTATAGGTTCGGTAAACAAAAGAACTACAAGTTAAAATGATGCCCGCCATTCTTAATTTTTCTTCTTATTGTTTATCTATAGCTTTTTAAAGTGTTTCTTTTCAGTATAGTATCGTGTTTTCCACGACAGCTGCATTATCCAGTGGCCTTATTAATATATTCTACGCACAGATATGCGGCACTTCGGATGAAAGTGTAATGAAAAAGTCTGTTGACGGCGCCAATGTTGATGGCATGAGATTCCTCACACCATTCATACTGTACTCCTTCGTGGGATTTTTATAACATAAATAAATATTAATATTTACTTACACCACATAAATAGAATTTTTATAGGATGTTTATTAGGGCTGGTCCAGTAGTCATTAGCACGACTGCTGGTCATTTCATCCCGAGTCCTCGTATCCCAGTCCGGACCAAAACCTAATAATAGAGGTAGTGGGAAGTTGGCGGTATTTCAACTCCGTGCTTCTGAAAACATAAAAAGCCTTTGGTCTTGGACCTTGGACTTCGGTCGTGTCGCTGTCCAATTGGATTATGAGAGTGAGAGAATAGAGATTGCACCTGTGCGCAGGCACGTGAACTATAGTCGCGTCCTGCGCAGATGGTCTCTATTAAAACTGGCCGCTGTGAGCAACATTTCCGTCTAGAGAACCTTACTTAGGATATTTGATAACGAAATTGACATCCTAACTATTATTAAACTAGGCGGTTTAAATGTCTACAGCATATGGAGCTAAGCAGACAGGATATATTACTTATAAAAAATTGTTACGAAATCTAATAGTTTTTATTCGTCCTGCCACAATGTGGTCCTGAGAGTGTGCATGCCAGTAGCCGGGCTTCAATCTTTTATTTTAACGGAAAATTTCACCGATTGGTCGTTCATAGAGAGAATGGGGAATGCATTTGACGTCAGCTGCGAAGCGATGCAAGTTTAAAATGGTGACCTTTTATTTCACAACTAAGCTGTGGTTTCACAACACACATTTATATGAATTTTGAAGCATTCTATATATATAAAATCAAATGGAATAATGCATTTCTTAAAACAAAGCTAAACAGTACACTTGATGTTAAGTAGCTGTGGCCCATAGACCTGCAAACATCGATTCTCCAAGTAGTATCCAATTATCCAAGACTTTACATCCTCATGTACTATGATGGAATGCCTCGTTGTAATTATAGTGGCAGATTTATGAAACCAAAGCCTCGTTTTGTCTCCTGAACGTAAGAAATATCTGTTATGGCTTCCGATAGATATAGCTTGAATATATATATATATATATATATATATATATATATATATATATATATATATATATATATATATATATATATATATATATAAGCACCACGCTCTCACAGAATATCTGCGTAAAATAGCAGCTTTACGCTGCTTTGTTTCGTATGGTGAATGCAGAGAATCCGAGACCCTTTTTACTTGATAGATGTAGTTGTCTATGGGCTACAGTAACCACTTACCATCAGGTGAACCGTGTGCTCGTTTGTCACTCTTATCCTTTAAGAAAACGCCAGTGCCTAGCAAGACTGGTGTAGAGGATTTCAGTGTACACCACGTTAGGGTTTTGCTGTTTTTAACTATTATAAGACTGCTTCACTATAATCCCATCTGAGCCAAAGATTACAATGCACTAGCTTAGCATAAAGTCACTCCTGATTTGAAGACACCCACATTGTAATCGGATGGAAAGTGAGATGCTGGTAATCATTTGTTATATTTACGCGAGCATTACACATCAAATGAAACTAATTTTATAGATTATATCGCGTTTAATTTAACTATAACATCGGGACGTTAAGCACCTCAGTGACCGACGGGCGGAACTTAGGTGTTTCACCGAAACGTAGTCAATTAAAAAGTTAAAATTGAACGCAATAAAAATCGTAAAATTAGTTTCATTTCAGATGCTAGTAAGTTACTGTTATTATTCAGGGAATCAATAGTTATAATATTCTCTTTAAATCCTATTTTAAACATGAAGACGGAGTAGGACTTTTGCTGCTGTCTCGAAGTGTAGGGTCTATTTCTGTCAGATCGGCAGACCAAAATATCTGAACAAAATTTGAAAATGTCGGAATTTTGGGTTTGTAGTCGGGAGAATTAAATATTTACATACAAAATTAGTTTATTATTATATTATTAGTTTATTATTTTAATTAAAACGCTACGAAAAGAGTACACCTAATTTTTAGGTTGCCACATGTGGTTGGTATTTAACTTTACTAGAAGTTCACCAAATTGGATTCTTTAGTAGTATTCAGAAAATTATTAAATTTTAAACAATTTACTTTAAAACTTAGTTCAATTACTGACTCAGCTTTTATTAAGCTGTTTACTGGAGTATTTGAGTTTTATTGGGAAAATCCAGACGAATCCCGACTATCTGGCAACCCTAGGGGTCCCATTGCCTATCCATTTCTGTCACCATGTGGCGGCGCTGACTGTGGCCGTAGAAGGAAAAGGTGAGATCTCCCGCCGGGCAAGGTGTTCTGCCCGTGGAGCAGCCAACACTCCGTGTGATAGTTCGGAGATGTTCTTTATATGCTGTTTATGATTCGGAATGTTGATAGCGTGATTTAAGCTTCGATGTGTTTCGCTTACGGCGCGACGACAGCGCCGCCACATCACCTCCCTGCTCAGACCGGAGGTCGATAGTGCAGTCCGATTGCCGGTGTGTCCTTTTAATGCCGGTGGGGAATGCATGCTGTGTGCGTTAGGGCAAGTGACACCGGTGAGAACGATGTGCCGGAGCAAGTGCCAGAAGTCTGCCTTATAAATCTGCGGTTAGTCGAGATGAAGACAAGTTGGACTGGCTTGCAGGAACTGAAGACTGCAGAAGACGATTCTCAATAGTGAGTGGTGGGAGTTCTTGAAGATAGTAACGAAGGCTTGAAGTTGTAGTTTCCGAAGGCTTTTGGTTGCGTGTTCAGATCACGTCGGGGTCACCACTGTGGCTGCAGAAGGAAAAGCGGAGATCTCCCGCCGGGCAAGGTGTTCTGCCCAGGGAGCGGCCAACACTCCGTGTTCGGAAATTTTCTATGTACGCTGGTAATCATTCGGAATGTTGATAGCGTGATAGGCTTCGGTATGTTTCGCTTGCGGCGCGACGACAGCGCTGCCACAACCAAATAGCAGAGTTTACACTGACGGTTTCCATCTTGCACGCTCAAGTCAAGTCAGTATGATTACTACAGGCTATGAGGCATTACATATTAGTAGGTACTCATAGCTGATAACGTATCTGGAGCCTTTTCCATTTGAAGTTTGCTGAAAGTGTCCGTGGATTGTAGATTGGTAGACTGTACATTTATATGTCACGTGATGCCATGCTGCAGTTATATTAGTTGTACTAGTTGTATAGTAGTTGTATTAGTTATACCAGTAGTAGCACAAATGGGTCGGCTCGACCGGGGAAGGACAACGCTCTCACAGAATACCAGCGTAAAATAATAAGCTTAATGCTGCTGTGTTTCGTATGGTGTAGTGTAGAGAACAGGAGACCCTTTTTACTGGAAACGAGGCATTTCATCTAAGTCCTCACGGGTGACAACGCATCTGCATTTTGATTCGTAATCGAGGATAGATATAGATGTCTATCGGCCACAGCAACCACTTACCATCAGGTGGACTGTGTGCTCGTTTGTCACCCAATCCAAATGAAAAATTAAGTTTCATTTATATATTATATTGATACTGCCTCTTTGGATTTTAATCTCGCGTTGGGTTCAAACTCAATTACTGGGTTTTTCGCTCAAAAAATCTCAGCAGCAGTCCGGAGGAAATTATCAGTGTTTCACTCCATGCCCGGAAAAGTACGTGACACCGTTGGTACTGTACGCGATCTCTCTCCGGTTGTGTTAGATTATCCCCATTGGACTATCAGGAAGTAAAGAGTCTCCTGTGTTTGAGCATACACTAGGCTACTATGATCATGTCCTGCAGAGATGGATGGTCTCTGATGAGACTTGCCATTGTGACCGAATTTCATTGTGGAGGACATTATCTTGTATATATATTTTTATCACATACCTTCGACTAGGGGTTAAAAAAGGGAGGATTTAATGCCCTATGGCATTCTACGCCAGTCTTATCTATTTTAATACAGTTTGTCATTTTATGATTCAATTAAATATTTTTGGTGAAGTATTTTTTGGAAAGGTGTAATTTTTCCATCATTAGCTCAAGTATATAATCCAACTGTACAAAGCTGGACATGAGCCTCAACCATAGCTAAAATTTGATGTAATCACCAGGTAAATTGATCACAAGCACAATAATGGAAATCATGCACCTTTGACGCTGCTCTTTATTGCCGGTCTGGGCATTTTACGTCTGGCGTAAATGTAATACTCGATACAGGATACTATGGCGGTATGGTTGGCGGTGGAGCCATAGACCAGATTCGCCGCAGGGGTCAGGAAGGCTAGTGCTTCTGAGTGCTCGTTTATCCCGGCCCCATGGCCTTCGTGCTTCGGACGTGGGAGCGTCCATTGCGCAGGTGTAGTTGAAGGCCGTGAAAGAGGGCGCACCATGTGTTATGGTGCGCCGTACTTGAGAAGGGAAAGGGGGAGGAGTAGTCCTCTAGTACTAGGAGCAGGCCGGCTTGGGTGGAGCCGCGGATGTGTGCGAAAGCGTTCCCGTGGCCCTGCCAATATGCGACGAAGGTGGAACACCATGGGGTTTTAGTCGGTGCCAGTCTGACATAATCTGTCCTTGCTTGGTACGCTTAAGCATTACCCCATGAAAAAATAAGGATATTATAAAAAGGCCTTTAGATATTTGCCGTTGATACTTTGGGTATGAGACGTAGGAAGCGTCTAAAGAAATAGGGCGATGGAGTCTCTTAAGGCTTCAACAAGGCATGTTTACATTCTTCATTCGTGCGGAGTTAGGTGTGAGCTTAGCTGCTAGGTGGTTAAAGGATAATCTCATTACCTAAAATACAGAAAAGACGGACTTTATTTGTAATGATTTCTTATATTTACGCGAACATTACACATTGAAATAATACTCGTTTTTACGGAATTTATCGCGTATATTTAACTTTTTAATACCCGACGTTTCGAGAGCTTTACAGCACCCATGGTCACGGGAAGGACTGAGATGTTTAACGTCCAGATGTCATAGTTAACCGCGGTTACCATAGGTTACCGTAGATCGGAACAAAAGTTAAATTTTAATCTATGGTAACCGCGGTTAACTATGACATCTGGACGTTAAACATCTCAGTCCTTCCCGTGACCATGGGTGCTGTAAAGCTCTCGAAACGTCGGGTATTAAAAAGTTAAATATACGCGATAAATTCCGTAAAAACGAGTATTATTTCAATGACTTTATTTGTTGCAGTATCCTTGACCAAACACAACCTCATCTTGATTTTGAAATCAGAATACACTAGTGCAATTTCTATCCGGAATTGGCTAACTTTTTTTTATAGGATAGGCTGACCAACGAGGACACAGTTCACCTGATGGTAAGTGATTACTGTGGCCCATAGACATCTACATCTATCCTCGAATTAGAATGAAAATGCAGATGCGTTGTCACCCGTGAGGACTAAGATGGAATGCCTCGTTTGCTGTAAAAAGGGTCCCCGGTTCCCTACACTCACCACATCACGAAACACAGCAGCATTAAGCTACTGTTTCACGCTGGTATTCTTGAGAGCGTGGTCCTTCCCCGGTCGAACTATACTGCTAATATAACTGCAGCATGGCTCTACCACGTGTATGTGTAACTGTGTTTATCCAGATATTAAAAAACTAACAAAACTAAAAAAAAAGTACCTGGGAGAGATGGTTGACCAACGGTTATCCTGGCAACTGTCATCTTGAATAAGTAACAGACAAGGTTAGGAAACTGATTTGGATATTTAAGAGCCTGAGATATGTGGTTCCGGAGGAGCAATTGGTTGACCAGTATTCCCAAAGGAATATAATTAAGGAAATCTATATGGCGTTAGCACAGTCTCTATTAATATATTGCATTCCAATCTGAGGAGTTACAGGTAAAACTAATATGTTAGAGGTGGAATGTGCACAACGTGAACGTGATTTTATTACCTACTAACGCTTGAGCTGTAGCCTCATTATAGATGTACCAATTATAGGTTTTTCGAATAACATTATTGAAGATATTACTATATATTACTAAATAGTACCACTCTTATCCTATATGAAATCGTGTTTATCTACCGAATTTGAATATCTGATATTGAATGTACATATTGCAATATCTCTGTATCTGTTGATATCTACGCGATTCTGTTATTTTGTAAGGAAGTCGGTATTCGGTACTACACAGTGATACGACGGGTCCCGAGTTCGTATGCCAGGTGGGGTCAAAATCTGCCAATGGGTTTTGCTTGCTGACTAGAGATTCTCAGTATCAGCCCGGAGTTGGAAGGTTGGCGGTGTTACACCCCTGTGCCTCGGAAAGCACTTAAAGCCGTTAGTCCTGCGTCTAATCTCTTTTCGGCCCTGTTAGGTTATCGTCCCATTGGACTATGACAGTGATATGACAGGGTATAGGGAGTCCACATGTGCTTACGCGCAAGCATAGTACCCATAGGTACTTTAATCCTGTCCTGAACAGATGGCAAATCTTTTTTATTTATTTGTAGAATAACGGTGACAAATGAGTACACAGACCACCTGATGGTAAGTGGATGCAGTGCCCCATAGACATCTATATTTATCCTCGATTAAAAATCAAAATTCAGATTCGTTGTCACCCCTGGGGACTGAGATGGAATGCCTCATTTCCAGTAAAAAGAGTCCCCGGTTCTCTACACTCACCATTTTTTTTACGTGGTAGAGCCATGCTGCAGTTATATTAGTAGTATAGTTGTAGCACGAATGGGTCGGCTCGACCGGGGAAGGACCACGCTCTCACAGAATACCAGCGTGAAATAGTAGCTTAATGCTGCTGTATTTCGTATGGTGAGTGTAGAGAACCGGAGACCCTTTTTACTGGAAATGAGGCATTCCATCTCAGTCCTCACGGGTGACAACGCATCTGCATTTTGATTTGTAATGGAAGATAGATGTAGATGTCTATGGGCCGCAGCAACCACTTACCATCAGGTGGACTGTGTGCTCGTTTGTCAGCCTATTTTATAAAAAAAAAATACGAAAGATAGAAGAATTTTACGCCGGTATTCTCCTAGAGCGTGGTCCTGTCACGGTCAAGCCGACCGATTCGTGTCTGTCCGCTGAGATCGAAATTCAGTCTGGGGGCCATATTTATTGTTATATTACGTTATTATTTCATCGAGTTCGATATTAGATTTTCTGCGAACTGCGGCTGTACTGCAATGGTATGTAATACATAGTTACGTTGTCGCCGTTATATATTATATCAATACTAGCGATCTGCCCCGGCATCGCACGGGTGATATCTGGATTCTATAACAGCGCCACCTCCCGGGTCCAACAATACGTATCAACTTCGCGGAAGCGCAAGCAACATATATATAATATTTTCACAGCGGTAGAGCCCCGCTGCAGCTATGTTATGGTTGTAGCACGAATGGGTCGGCTCGACCGGGGAAGGACCACGCCCTCACAGAATACCAGCGTAAAATAGCAGCTTGATGCTGCTGTGTTTGTGTAGAGAACGGGAGACCTGTTTTACAGGAATCGACGCATTCCACCTTAGTCCTCAGGGGTGATAACGCATCTGCATTTCAATTCTTAATCGAGGTTAAATGTAGATGTCTATGGGCCACAGCATCCACTTACCATCAGGTGGACTGTGTGCTCGTTTGTTACCATATTCTATAAAAAAAATATTTTGACAAAGTTTTATCGCAATCTGATGAACGGGATGGTAGCGCTTAAAATACAAATAATAAAATATATTTTTACCGACTTCAAAAAGGAGAGGTATTCAATTCCACTGTATGTTTTTTTATTATGTGTGTTACCTTATAACTTTTCTCTGGTTGAACCGATTTTGATGATTCTTTTTTATCTGAAAGCTGGTGCTCTCATATAAATTTAATCAAGATCTGACCAGTTGTTTTTGATAGTATTAATAATGCGTCTTTAATTGACTTCGAATACATTAATTCGGTCGTTAGTAAGAGTAGGCGATACTAATCCTACTTAGTTATATTTTAAAACATAAAACTGCAGTTTTAAAGCATTCTCGAATTGTTTTGCAGCTAAGCGAGGATTGTAAAGTTCAAGGCTTTAAGTACGCGCTTTATTAAATTGAGCTGAGTTCGCATTTTATAGGATTCAAAAAAAAATTAAAAACTCAATTGCGGTTATCGTTACTTGAACTAAACAAATAATTAAAGTTTAAAGAATAATAAAAGCATTATTTTATTTGCACGGGTAGAAAGGCAATAATTGAAATAACCTACTGCCTTTTGACCGTGTTGTGGCGGCCTAAGTATGTATATCTATCATCCCATATAAAATATTTAATAGCAATTGAACATTACTATACTGACGACTATAAAATACCTATTATTAACACCTACAACACGCGTAAGGTAAGGGAAAAATACTTGAAGAGCCTAGTGCAAATAACTATTATGGACAGCGCTTGAATAAATACATTGTACCCTGAATCCATAACAAAATAAAATGGTTAAGAGAAACGCCTCCAAATAAAAATAAAAATAAATTAAACAAAAACTTATTAAAATCCTCTCTGAAAAGGATAATCATTCATCACATATACATAATAATGATTAACAGAGCCATAACAAATAACATATTGTTGCATACTTTTGTTAATCGCTTTTTACGTTTGATTTATTTATTTTTTAGTTTAAAAATTTCTAAATATTATGAAATTGTAGTAGGTAACTTTGATAACTTATATTTTTTTTTTGCAATTAATTGTATTTTGTGTAGGCGATGGTGCATAATAATATATAGTTTTAAGAGTGTGTACTCGCCGACAAACTGATAGCAGTTTGGCGAGAGAATAGTAAAAATAATGTACTTACCTTTGTATGAATAAATAAATTGAAAAAAAAATCATCCCGTGGGTGTCTTAAGAGGTGACAGAGGTAAACAAATCAGGATAGGGGCAGAAGTGTTTTCCAAATAATGACTAAAAATAAAAAATGCGATTGCCAATCGTCGTGCCTGCGTGGAAACAATATTAATCACTGCCTTCGAAGCAATCTATGGAGGAAGCAGATGTTCTACAGTGAAATTTAAAAAGGCTGTAATGAATAAAAGCATGAAAAGGATTATGCGATAAAGTAAGAAGTGTTTAGATGCAGTGCCTATTAAAAATTTTATTTTTCAAAGTGTAACCTTTGGCCCTTGAGTTAACTGCAGGTGGTCAAGCGTATTGGCTTCTAATTATCTGGTGAATTGCGAGAACATTTTTCTATCATATACCTGGTAGAGTCACGCTGCAGTTACATTATGGTTGTAGTACGAGTGGGTCAGCTCGACCGGGGAAGGACCACGCTCTCACAGAATGACAGCGTAAAATTGCAGCTTATTACTGCTGTGTTTCGTATGGTGAGTGTAGAGATCCGGAGATCTTTTTTTACTGGAATCTGCGTTTTGATTCTTGATCGAGGATAAATGTAGATGTCTATGGGCCACAGCATCCACTTAAAAAATCACTTAGAAAACGTTAAGAAAACACAAGTTATAAGCCAGGCTGTCTTGTCATTTTTGAAACCCTGAAGGGTAGGCAGAGACCACGGACTTTTGGCATGATTCTGACACATCTCTCTTCCTTGTTGCATATCCATAATACATATCTACGCGTGCGTGCTCGTTGGTTAATTTTAATTTCATACTATTAATTTGACTTAATCAATATGTCAATTTGGTCGATAAACTTCCGTCCAGGACGTCCCTTGTTGACTCCGCCACTCACTTTTTTTATAAAATAAAGGTGGCAAATGAGCACACAATTCACCTATCGGTAAGTGGATGCTGTTGCCCGAAGACATCTACTATCCTCGATTGAATTTTACTTCATCTATAATCCTGGATTGATTCTTAAATCAAAATGGATATGCATTGTCACACCTGAGTACTAAGATGTAATGCCTCGTTTCCAGTTAAAAGGATTTCCCGTTCTCTACACTCACCGTACGAAACACAGCTGCCCTAATTTGTTATTTTTCGCTGGTATTCTGTGAGAGCTTGGTCCTAACCAGATCGGGCTTGGTGCTACAACGAATATGGCTGCAGTGTGGCTCTTCTACGTGTACAACTAGTACAAGATAATAATAATGTCCTCCAGATCGAGTTTCGGTCATGCCGACCAGCCTCAACTGAGACTAGCCATCGGCGCAGGACAGGATTATAATGCCAAAGTGTATGCACAAATGCACACATGCACTCTCTATTCCCTCACTCTCATAATCCAATGGGACGGTAAACCGACACAACTGGAGAGAGATGAGGCATAGGACCAACAGCTTTACGTGCTTTCCGAGGCACGGGGGTGAGACACCACCAACTTCCTGACTCCGGGTAACTAAATTTTCTGAATTTCTTGACGGAAAAACATTTTTTTGGCCCGACCCGGGATTCAAACTCGGGATCTTATGATCAGCAGTCACACTACTACAACCACTAGAAGAATATAAGTCTGTTTGTAAATACTTAGTCAAAAATATAACAATAAAAATATATAATTGCATTAAATAAATTCGTGTTACTTAATCCACACCTAAGTGATAACCCACCTGAATCTCTCATTAAGATCCTTAATTCAATTATCCCGTAGCCGGCAAGACACGGCAAAAGGTTTTTTTCCCATTCCTTTATTGCACCGAGGTTCATTATACAAATTAATTGTAAAGGCGTGCGTGTCCCACACGTCTCGTATTCGCTGGAAGATAGGTAAGGTGTGACGGCGCAACGAATATGAATCAATGAGTTTTAGAGTAGGCATTAAAATATTTACTGTATAAAAGTATAGTCGATTTATTTAAAATTAATTAATCAAAGGCTTTTATTTAAATAATGTTTAAAATACAAAGTTTAATATATATTTAATTAATATTAAGTTTAATTTTTGGATTGTAAACTTTGTTTGTTTAGGTATAATTATCATAAATGTTCCCAGTTTAGTTAAATTAATTAATTTAGTATTTTAACAATGAAAAATAAATTAATGCATCCTTCCAAAAAGTAGGTACTATAATTAATTGAATCAGATGTTACATTGGTAAAAATTACTTTGTTCATATCAGCTCAATGAAATAAAATGATGTGGTTTACTTAGTTTGCAGAACACCTCCCGTCGTTCCTCAATTGCGTGCACTATCCCCGTCGTCACTAATCCCAGCAGACACGACACGAGGCATCCTCAGGTGAAGCAGATTCTGCAGTGGCTGACTGTTAAGACAATCCTGAGCGGTTAGGTGCTCTTCAAACTAGGTATCACATATATTTTATTTCAAATAAACGTATATGAGCAAAGTAATTTTTACCAACTTTAATATTGTAACTGTAAAAACAATTCGCCTGGTAGCAGAAACTCCTAATCATGGAAAATTCTACGACTAAGAGTAATGATACAAGTGTATACTCGTATAAGTACTTGTTATAGTGGTCATTAACCTTTTAAAGTCAGCGTCAACCAGGCGGGCCGCATCGGGTCGCATCGCAACGCAAAAATGCTCTTGCCATACATTTTGTATGAAACTGCGTCGATTAGAGGCGCGGCGGGCCGGACCGCGACGGTATCCGTCAGCGCATTGCTAGGCGAGCGTATTTTTCCATCGATGCGACCCGGCCCGGCCCGCACCGCATTGCAGGGAGCTGGTGTTTTTATTTACGTAAAAAAATGAACGAGGAATCACTTATATCGTTAGTTCAACAATATTCGGAATTATATGATACTGGCGATAGGAAGTATCATGATGAGGTAAAGAGAAATAATATTTGGGCTGAAATAGGAAGTGTGATGAAAGAAACTAGTATTTTTTTAGTTTTACGCAAAAATGCTCGCCGCATCGTTTCGACTCCACCTGCCTCAAATGGACACTTAATAATATAATAATGGACACCATTCACCAACGTCGCTTTGAGAGCCGTTGTAGCTCTGAAGTACATTATAGCTCTGAGGCTAAACGCTAGCTGTTAATTGTGCAGTACGCGAGCAACCCGGGTTGAATCCACGCTGGCACCAAACAAATTGTTAATTGCAATTTTAGGTGCTGATGTATCACGTGCTTGATGGAGAAAGATAATATAATTTGAAAAATCGAAGACATGCGAGGTCTCAGGAGAATAGCTCCACGTTCAAAAATGTACTGTTTAAGGACCGATCATAAATATTCATATGAAGTACTAAAACCATTTTAAACTTCAGTGTCACAGCGTAAAATACGTAGCGTATATTTATCTATTTTTCATAAAACAGTTTGATATAAATCATAAATGTCAATATCATCGATATTCATATTTGCTTGCCCTAAAATTAAAATAATCATTATGAGAGCGCAAACCACACTCGGAATCAAAAGCTGAGAGGTGTGAAAGAGGGTTCCGCAGGTCTTTGTACCTCCATAATAGGCATTGTAGACTTCTGACACGTACTCTACAAAAGAACCATTCCTGTTCAACCCTAATACTCCCTCCATTCACGACCTCTGATTTGGAATAATTTACCTAGCGGCGGCAGAGACGCGGCGGATCTGGGTAAATTGGTTGCAATATTCTATATTTTACACGAAGGGAATTTTATTATTATTATTGCAGCAGTTACGTCGCTTTTAAGAGGCTCTTTTTGTTTTTCGAGAGTTGGGGTGTCAGAGCGGAGTGATTCAAGATGTTGAAAAGAGACAGGTGCGGTGTGAAAAGGTAAGATGTGAAATAATAATTATGCTACAACGTTTAATTGGTATTCATAAAACCGTGCATAATCCTAGAGCATGAGATCTTAATTGAAAGGGAACAATGAGGTCCCTAGTTTCTATGTAAGGTGACTTAACTGCACTCATGTGTCGATGTACTCCCAAAGGTTAATGTTGAAACAAAACGTTAAACATTGTGTAATAATTTACTATCGTTAAACACTTCAATTTATTTTTTGTTGAGTGATAAAAAAAAATATAGTACAGTTCGTAAACCGTAATCAATTAAAGATTTCTTTAATAATGACAAAATCCACTTTTTCACATTTATGTTTTTAAAATATATAATAAATAGTAATAATATTATAGTAACACATAATAATAATATTGAAAAAAAAAAGATTTATCCTTTCATTAATCTATATAAATGAAATTAGGGTGTCAGTGTGTTATATCGAAACAGTGTTTTATTGAGCTGAGGGTTATTTTCAGGCCATGTATTTTATTTATTTATTTGGTTCACCAACAAATGTTACACTAATACGTTATGCTTAATTCTAAGACAATAATATAAACTAAGTGCACATTCCATAATCGGTAAACACCGCATGTTTAGTGCCCACAGTATTTCCTACAAACCGTTACCAAATAAAAAAGAGTCCTGGTGAATATCTACTATTTTATTATAAGTATGATGTACATGAAAAACCATTTTTAAAATATTTATCTGTCTGTCCGGGCTACTCTTCGGAATAGTTGACTTGACTGTTATGAAACTTTATGTACAGATGAGAGAAAGCAATGTGCAATGTGCAAAACGAGTGATCTACGCTATAAGTTTTCTGAAAAAACTTGGACTGAAAAATATTATTAAGGTAAATGGCCTTTGATGAATATTATAAAACTACATAACGCCACATTAATGATCCTCTACCTAGGCGAAGCCGTCTAGCCTTAAATAATACATGACCCTCAACATTTTTCTTTGCATAATGATTTCTTATATTTACGCGACTACTATACACGGAATATATATATAGACAACAAATATTCGCAAAAAACACTTATTCCTACCCAGGATGATTCGCGAGTCTATTGAAATTTAAAAAAACATCCTAATTTCTATAGAAAAATGGCTGGATTCTACCATAGCTACTTGGGAGTTGGGATGCAGCCTTCATTAACTATGAACATGAGGACGTCAAATATCTGAGCCTCCCCTACTGTGATCATGCACGCTTCTGTAAAGTGCTCGTAACATTGTGAATTAAAAAGAAAACACGATAAAGTCCGTAAAATTAGTTACATTCCATGTTTTCCTTACGGTTACGCTTCAATTTTTTTTCTTACATTTAAAACTTTTAGCAAAATAAATGTTGACAAAGATATAAAGTCTCAACGCCATATACCTAAGTTAGAAGATTTTAATTTTATTTCTATGTGAACGCCCAATAATCTACCTTGATGCCAAATTTCAAATTTCTAAAAGTCACCTACAAGTGGCTAGAAGTGGTTGAGTAATAATTAAGTGGTTAAATGAACTTACCTTAAGTGAACTTCGACTATAATTACACGAAGCTCCTTGTCCGAGACAGGATGGCGCTGTCATGAATGCGTATATCTTAATATATATAAATTACGTGTCACGTTGTTTGTCCGCGATGGACTCCTAAACTACTTAACCGATTTTAATCAAATTTGCACACCGTGTGCAGTTTGGCCCAACTTGAGAGATAGGATAGTAGTTTTGCCCATGAATGACCCACAATTTTTTTCTGCTAATTTAAGGGTTTTTAATAGGACATGACAAAGGGTCGTCGAAAAGGACAGAACAACGTCTGCCTGGCAAACTAGTCTTCTATAAGTTATAAAACCGTCTCGTACAGGGAGAGAGTATAATAATGACGCTTTTCTGACCTTAAAAATTTTAATCGGTTAATTCATGAAATCTATAGGGACCCTAGATATTTAAAACGAACTTGTTAGACATGCAAAATTTCAAGTAAGTATATAGGTACTTCTAATAGGTTTCGAGTGTGTCCGTTGTGTCGCCCCTTTCTTTTCTGAAATTTCACAGACGTATTTTTATGTACAACACTGAAGTGATAAATGAACTTACATTCCATTCCGCCTGGCGGTTTAAGGGACTACATTCAACGGATACTTAGTCTGGATTTTTGTTCTTCTTTGGTGTGTCTAGAATTTTGGTCATTTGATTTTTTGTGCAAGTTAGGATGCAGTTTGCTCAGGACCGTGCTATTTGACATTTCTTGATGATGAAAAGTCCTGATGGTAATTGGGTACTGTAGTTTAAAAACATGACATTTATCATCGATAAAAAGTAAAATATTAGATGAGTTGTAGCTAATTGCCAGGTGTCCAGATTTTCCTCGCGATGTCACGATTTTCAGGGGCCTGGTGACACGTTCCGATACACCTTTGATCGGGACGCCAAATGTCCCGATTTTTCACTTACCTCCTTAGTCTGCACTTTGATCGATAATTTTGACAACAAAAATAAAGACATATAAGCTACTATCACATTCAAATATTTTTGCTTTGACATTTCATTTTCTCCACCAAATCCGTAATAAATAATTAATGTGCATCGACGTCGTCAATTCGAAGATTATATTTTATTATTTCCTTACATTTTTTTATTTTTTATATTTTATATGTAATAGTAAGTAGTACAGTACCTAACTTACAGGCATTTTTCTTTATTTAAAGAAAACATACATTTATTATAATATTATTAATGTTTAAATTAAGTTGTTACAAAAGCCAGATAACTTTTCGCTCACTAATAATAACGTACTTGATCATTGAGAAAAAATACTGATATACATTTTTTTATGTGTCATATTTTAAAGGTAATGTTAAAACTGTCTGATAATGAAAGTCTTCTCATCTCACGGCACCATAATATTAATTAATCCCCATTAGGACGTCAACCTCGTGGGCTCCTTGCTCTTACTGCGAATTACCGCGCCGGCTCGGTTAATTGCTGAAAATTGGAAATTTTATTGATTCAGACGTCGTCTACATTACCTGCGAAACACGGTTTCAAATGAAACAAAATACTAATACGACACTAATACTCATACATCAAGTGATGGTAGCTCAGCGACTGAGCTTTGAAGCTGTCGATGTTGTGGATGAAAATTTCAGAAAAAAAAACAATGAAGTTAGTTATACAAGAATTACCCAAATTCAACATACTTTCTTTTAATATACACAGCAAAGAAGTGGAATAATTTGCCGGCGTCTATCTTTCCGTCTGAATATAATCTGGGCGTCTTCAAGGCAAGAGTGAATAGGCTTTATATAGGAATAGGTTACGCTAAGACAGTGGGATTTACCATCTAAGGAGGCTACATCACCACTTACCACTAGGTGGGATTGTGGTCAAGCACTGGCTTATAAAAAAGTTAAAAAAAAACAAAGCTTGAGATATTAGGTATCAAATACTTTAAGTAAGAAATACATCATCTATTACTATAACTATAACTACACATTTAATACCTGGGATGCCTTTTATTCTGTCGATTACATAATAACCGGCAATTTTGAATTTGGAACTGTTTAATATTCAAATTTGTTAAAAGTCAGAATCTCAAAACAATTGAATATATTATAAGTATTATGCTATTGTTTAGTCACAAAATCGTTTTGAATCTGTCAGGTCACGTATGGAAATGAATCTTAATGAGGAAAATATCCGTGCAATAATTTTCTACAACTTTCGAAGAGGCCTAACACGGCTTCAGTGTTTTGAAGAGCTAACTTCTTTGTTCCATGATGAAGCCCCATATCTGAGGACTATCGAACGCTTATATTTATAATTCCAGCGTAGTATACAGCAGTAGCATACCTCGTGATCCTTTACAATCTTCCAAAATCCACCTTCACTGAAAATAACATCGTTGCTGTGAGAAAATTAATTCTCGAAGATCGTGATGTAACATGTCTGTATATGTGTATATATGTGTGTATTAGCGTTATTAGGCATCTCAGGGACAACCTTTCAGGTGTGAGAAAGCTAATTTGCGTTGGATCCCGCATTTGCTTTCCGACGATCATAAGGCGACCCGCGTCAGATGATGTAAGAAAACTCTTAAAGGTTCAACCGAGAAAAGTCAAATCACATCTACGACATCATCAGAGGTGACGAATCTGGGATCTATGTCTAAGATCCCGATTCTAAACAACAGTCTACAATCTGTGTCTTCCAAGACGAGCCTTAAAAAAAAGTTGATCACTCTCGAAGCACTTCAAAGAAAGTGGTGGCCACGTTCATTGCGAAAACCAGCCATGTTGCGACGGTTGCACATGAAAATCGTAGAACGGCTAATGCAGAGTTCTTTTACCACAAGCAATCGCAGAACTTCGGAAACCTAACCCAAAGCGACGCATCATCCTACACCATTACAATCCAAACTCACACAGCGTTGTTCAAACGATTGAGTATTTGAAGCAGGAAAAAGTAGAAATTCTTGACCATCCTCCATGCAGTCCTGACCTAAGCCCTAAGGATTTCTTTAAATTTCCTAAAACTAAGAAAAATTTTCGTTCTTAAAGATTCCAGTCCGAAAATTTGCAGTCAGAAATAAATGTTTTAATAATTGGTTTGAGCGAATTCAAAAGTGTATTAAACTGCGTGGTGAATACTTTGAAAAAAATAAAAAAAATCGGCCAAGAGCGTGTCGGGCCACACTCAGTGTAGGGTTCCGTAGTTTCCCGTCCGTCACAATAAGTGTTCCCACTTATGAGTTTAAAGGTGGGTATCCATTATGTCCGCGCTCCTGCAACTGCTCCCGGTCTGGGTACTGTTGTTTCATCCAAGTTCAAAATAATTTTCCTAGAAAGTCCTTATAAAGTTCTACTCTTCAGATTTTTTTCATATTTTTTAAACTTATGGTTCAAAAATTAGAGGGGGGGGGGACACATTGTTTTTTACTTTTGGAGCGATTATTTCCGAAATTATTGATGTTATCAAAAAGTGATTTCAGTAAACCCCTATTCGTTTTTAAATACCTTTCCAACAATATATCACACGTTAGGGTTGAAATTAAGAAAAAAATCACTTCCTACTTTACATATAGGGGGGCTACCCTAATAAAACATTTTTTTCCAATTTTTATTTTACCACTTTGTCGGCGTGATTGATACACATATTGGTACCAAATTTCAGCTTTCTAGTGCTAACGGTCACAGAGATTAAGCGAGGACGGACAGACGGACAGACAGACATGGCGAAACTATAAGGGTTCCTAGTTGACTACGGAACCCTAAAAAGTACTATAAGATTTTAGTTGTATTTTTTGGTCAAACGACAAAACTTAAAAGGCATGCCTCGTAGTATATTTCAGACGCGCATTGTTGGTTGTGACTTAGATATTCAGAGGACAAAGTAGATTTTTAGAGGAGAATAATGCTATTAAATAGAAGTCAGTTTAATTAGAACCTCTTATTTATTGTAGATAGGAGTTTATCGTAGGTTATCCTACTCCACCTTCCAACGAAAATCTGGGATCGTTGGATCGGCATGGAGAAGTGTGTCGTAGACCTAATGTAGTTCTACACAACTCGTTGCCATATAAACTATATTATACGGGTTCCGACGCGTTCAGCAGACCTATTCGATAAATTCGACGACATTAAAACTATAGTCATTGGGTGCGTTTGGCAGAAAAAAGCGCTAACTAGCGCTTGTAAGCAAAATGGCGATCGTAAGCGGTAAGCGCTGTCAAATCGTAGGTAGCTATTTTCCTCTACGACACGAAGTTAGTTTTAACCGGGGAACCCAACCTAATTTAAATATATGTTTGTAAAGTATTCATATAAAAACTTACCAATCATGAATTTTTAATAACGTGTATATGTCTATTCATGTCATTATATTACTTAAAACTAATATTGCACAAAAAAAAACTTCTCTACTTCAAAACAAACAAATTAAATAAGCAAAATGGCGGATTGTGTCAGCTCTACTGAAGTAGCAATCGTGTCCTGGCCGAAAACTATTTCAGCGCTTGTAAGCGCTTGCTAGCGCTTTTTTCTGCCAAACGCACGCATTTTAAAGTTTATTGCGTCGTATGCTTGTGTCATATGCTATAAAGCTTTTATAACATAGCTAAAACGAAGTGATTATTATTTTGATGTCAACAAAGTTAGCGAATAGGTCTACAGATCTGCGCAAGTGGCCTACGTGTATCACGTGTATGTGGTACTAGCATTAGGTTATTTGATAATATAAAATATACTTTCTATTTATCGTAAGAACGTGTCGTTATGTTCGATGATTAACTGCCAGAAGAATAAAACAAACTGTCAAACATCTTTTAAAAATGACAAATATGATAATCCAAAATTATGAAATGTAAAAAAATACATGAATTTAGAATTGATAAAGGATAACATAAATTAAATGAACAGGAATAAAAATCAACCTCTACAAAATGCATTACGGAAATTGATAGGTGTCTTTATTAAAATAGAAAGTATGTATTCTTACAAGAAAATGTAATTAACCGGCATATTTGTATCAATACCAAATCACCGAACATGTTCAAAGATGACAATGGTAAGATTGTATTCAATTATACTGTAGATTTTCAGATAATATATTGCTATGCAGTAGCGGTGTTACAATATTCGCTATCAGATAGCATCCCGTGTGGCCCGACAGAGAAATTAAATGAACTAAGGGTAGGGAAATAAAAGATAGGCAGCAGAATCATCCTGATAACAGCTAAACTTTCAGAACCGTGCTTTATGGCAATGTATGTTCGCCGTAGACAAGCGATAGACTGTAATGTTAAGGCGATACCGCGAAAAAATGCACCTCCTTTCATCGAATAATATAGGACTATGACACCACTAACGAAAGTTGAAATTTAATATAGGGAAATTCATGTCTTTATCTTGAATTTGATTGTTCAAAAACACGATTGTATAATTTTGACTCGATCATAATTATTTGCGAAAACACCTCTAAAAAATCACTATAGTTGAAATTACAACGAAATTACTTAATCTATATATATGCTTGGGAATCACTCAAATATATTCATAACATCAATATTCATGTAATCAAAATAATGAGCAAGTAAATTTACTTGCTCATTATTTTGATTACTTAAATCAATAATTTTATAAAAAATATTTTAAGATTCTGATAATTTCTAAGCGGTTTTATTCGTCGCGGCCGCTACGCAATTTTAGACCTTATGATGGCGTTTTTTCAAGTTTTTATAGAAATTATGTATTCACTCGAATCAGTACGGCGATAACCTTGAGTCACTTTTTCGATGTGTCGTCTTACTTATGATGACTCTGTACTATTTTTACTGATTTTTTTTTGTAAGACATGCAATGTGTCGCAAATCGCAGCATATCCATTTACTTAAAGGTAGCTCTACCTTTAAGTAAATGGATATGCTGCGATTAGGTATGCAGTGAGTCGACGGACAAGGTTTTTTGTGTAGTAGAATAAGAGTGACAAACGATCATAAGTCCAGAAGTGGATGCTGCGGCTGATGGATATTTATATCTATCCTCGATTATGTATCATTTTTTTCTTTCTTGGAAAAATAAATGCAGATGAGTCCGTCACTCCTGAGAACTATGAATGGCAAGATTCCAGTAAAATGTTTCTTCGAATATCGATGGTATTCTGTAAAATTCAGGATAGTGCTTTGTTGTAATTTACAAGGGGTCAAGGTCTCAGATGTAAGACAAATGGCATATCTATTGTGTACTAAGCTAAGAGGAGGGTCTTAGTATAAAGTTTCATGGTTTATGTGAAATGTCGTAACCTACAGTTATCATTCGATAGATGTAGTTCATCATGTTACGTTCAATACATAAATTCAAAGATTTGTTATTCAAATCAGTGATGCGGGATTAAACCGACATCCTTATGCATGAGCGACATGCCGTCTCCCGACTGAGTTAACATGACATATGGAATTCAAAGGTTGTGCTCTAAGCCTTTCAATACGGTAGCCATAGAAGAAATATAGACAGAAGCACAATTATAATTTATTTTGCAAGTCAAGAGCTTTTAGCAAAATAGGCTTTCGTTAAGTCAAGTCAGCACACTTTACCATCTTCGGCTGCTTAACCACTTACCGTAAGGTGGGAATCGTAGACGGGGTAGGGTGCTAGTTATAGTAGAGTATATTGTGACTTTTATACTGATATAAGTATGTAATTACTATAAGACTGATATCCACTACGGTATGAATTACGTTGCCAACTGCCGTGTAAGAATGTCACAGTGACTTTTTAGAAAATAGTAGCGTTCCAAAATTATGTTGTTCCTTAGCCGGCCACCATGCTACTTTTTCGTTACTCTCGTCACTTATACAATTATATGCCTCATTTACATTCAGCCCCTGCCACTGCTCCTCGCGCTGGCGGCAATACTTCGCTAAATACTGCCGTAGCAGGATCGCGGGAAGTGTGTATTCACACCTCTGCCCTACCACTCACATCGCTTTCAGCTTTCGACTATGGCAGACGTCGAAATAATTGCAGCGTCCGCGCTGTGTCTTCTTGCAATACAAAATTATGTTAATAATTTAAAAAGATTTGAAATTCCAAAGAAGATAGATAGATAGATAGAAAATTTATTTGCTTAAAAACATGGTACATAAGATGATCAATGACGTGGAACTGACATGTTTTGCCATAATTGGCATGCAAAAATGATATGAAATACAGCTAATTACACAAACCCAATGTTACATTTTATATTTATTGTGTTGCTTAAAAGTTAGGTACCTACAAACATTCTTTTTGAATTCAAATAGGTATTATGTATAATTAAATACTTAAACAGATCCACTCTATTTGAATTCTTATACTGTAAATTGTTCAAAAATTATTAATTGAATTATTACATTATTGTTACATAAATAATAAGTATTAAATATTATATGAGATTAGTTAAGCTATTATTATTTTAACAATTACACTACAGTATTAATTAATTCATAATTTTAACTTATTTCACATTTTAATAAATAAATAATCAATATGAGTTACTAATCGTTGTTAGAAATAAAATGTCAATGTTCATTAATTCTTTAAACTAAATTGTATATTAATATAATAAATTTGACGAATTTATAATTAATTATGTACATAGGTACTATGTTATCTCAAAAGGAAAATTCGTATTCGTAGAAGATGATGAATTGTGGTTTTTATCGTTGAAATCCCATATAGTTTTTTCTGATTCCAGCAGTTCTAAAAACTTTATTGTATTTTCATTATTCCACTCGAAAGGCATTTTGGTAGATCGTACTTAATATTTAATAACAAGACGACACGCACATCCGTTCATCCAGGCGCTTGGCGCGAAGTGAGCGATGGAGCTGGAGCTGAATGTGAACACTCACTGCCGCTCGTGCTACTCGTCCTTTGACTTCCGTACGAAAAACCGACATTTGAGCGATCGTCGGGCAGTGGCAGTGGCAGCGGCAGTGTCAGCGCGAGTAGCCTGTTTACATACTGCCCTGCCTACTGCCCTGCTCACTTTCCTGCCCAACAGGGCTGAATGTAAATGGGGCAAAACAAAGGAATGTCCAGCGACCGGTACGGTACTCCGTACGACCAGGTAGGCTTGGCGAAAATCGTATTTTTATTTCGTATATTTTTGTGAGTGCGCAGCACCGAACAAGGATAGGTATATTTCTTGCTATTAACGAGTGCGGTCGACCTTTGGATGTGGTTCGACATGTACGTGCACAGTGACAGTGTGAGTGCCTGACGATGGCGACTATAGAGGGATTTAATACTAGAAATGGCGGATGCGAATATTTTAATATTAAAATTAGAATGGAACTTTGAACCTAGTCATGTTCATTAGCTAAATATATAGATCACATAGTTATTCTTAAAATAGAATCGAATTAATTACCAAAATGCATATCATTGACGTGCCAAGGTCACGGTGATTTTACACAGCGATTTTTGTATAATCGATATAACTAACATTCACGACTTTGCCCGCGTACAGATCGCTAAAGCACAGCGCCAAAAAATATTTATTGGATAATTCAGAATAACTGCATGGCACAGAAGCCATGTAATCATTCTGGCTTTTTAGCATACTAGATTACAGGTTAACCAAGTTGATCGTAGAGAGACGACGAGTAAAGTAATATGTGCAAAGTCATTTGTCGTAAAAGGAACGGTAGGAAAGTAAAAGAAGTAGAAAGACCTTATAGTCTCGGATATGTGGCGGAATATCGTCTCATATAAATGCTAGATGTTATATATACGGATTTGTGATATCTGGGACTACGGTAGGCAACTCTTTTGCTAAGTAATTACAGTATATATTCACTACAATGGAAGAGACACATCCAAAGCTGTGGGCAGTTACGGACGGGTTGATGCGGACGATTTTATACCAAGTTACCAAACGATTTAATACTCGTTCTTCGAGAATTGAATATTTTCGAACATGAGCTTGAAGGTCAAACAACTGATAGGGAAGAAAGGTTCTTTAGTGACAGCTTTTCACCGATAAACGATGTTAAGGGCTGCCCCCCATAGAGTTACAACTTGCTAACATATGCAGGAAATCGATGAACGCAGGTGGCTCAGGGCCGTGCTTTGTGACATTCTTTGGGGGAGGCCTATGTTCAGCAGTGGATTTTGAAGGGCTGTAATGATGGGGATGTACTCGTGTATTTTTAGACGACGATGAGCACACTTTCGGTGTCACGCCTTACCCGTGTACGCCGTCGTTGGTGGCGCTGCAGCAGATGAGAAACAGGCTCCATCTGGCGAATCTCGGCAGGAAACTGATGAAATGGACAGCATTGGCGACTGGCAGTGAGCTGAGGCATACCACTTCAGAACTTGACGGGTTAATAAATTTTTAAGAGTAAAATGTAACCTATTATTTATATAATAGATATAACTCACATTTGGTTAATGTAGTTTTAGGTGAAGCTTTATTTTATTAAGACTCTGGGCCACTTAATCCCAGTGGTTCTTCAAATGCCAAGAAGAACAACACTTGCATAGAATACCAGCGTGAAATAGTAGCATAATGCTGGTTGTGTTTCGATTGGTGGGTGAAGAGAACAAGGACCCTTTTTATATAATATAGGTCAAAGCATTCTAAATAGCAATGTATTGAATAATTGGCAAAATAATGAAGTACTTTATTTATAGGCGTAAGTACGTTATTGAGCGAAGTTAAATTTTATCCATTCATCCTCCTCTCCTCTCTCTCTCCTCCCTCTGGATGAGCGTCTCCCCCCACCCCCCCGCGCTCTAGACAGCGTCCTGAAGCAAGTTTGTTTTTTAATTTAAAAAAAGCCGTATACGATATATGAAAAATGTTTTGGTACGTTATGATTCAAGATAAATTATTGTTCTCCTTTTTTTAAACAGAAGAACAATAGTTTATCAATATATATTCTATTCTTTAAAAATATATTCCTCTCGATGTTTCCATTCACCACCGACAACAATAAAAGTATTTAAGAAGTTTCTTTTTTTCAATTATTTGAAACTATTTTATTTGTTATGTTTAGAGTTTATCGGAGTTTTAGTGAAGACATGCGAAACGCTTACATGTTATTGGCTAGATGTCGCTACTTTTATCCTAATCTGAACAAAATAGTTACTGAAGGAATTCCTACCACGGTAAGTATGTAAATAATTCTTCACATTTTATCAATAATTTTCCACATATTTTATTTCTCGCATCTACGAGGAATTAGGTTTCCTCGTAGATGCGAGATTTAGGATACTTTTTGATAAAAAGAAGTACATGGTGAAACAATACATAAAATTGTAACGAAATATTTGGAGCCGGCGGAACTTGAACCCGGGTTGCTCGCGTACTGTGAAATTTAGGAAAAGCTACTATGGGTGCGTTTGGCAGAAAAAAGCGCTAGCAAGCGCTTGTAAGCAAAATGGCGATCATAAGCGGTAAGCGCTGTCAAATCGTAAGTAGCTATTTTCCTCTAGGACACGATGTTAGTTTTAACCGGGGAACCTAACCCAATTTAAATATATGTTTGTGAAGTATTCATATTAAAAACTTACCAATCATGAATTTTTAATAACATGTATATGTCTATTAATGTCATTATATTACTTAAAACTAATATTGCAAAAAACAACTTATTAAACTCTACTTTGGGGGGGGGGGGGGGGGGGGTTGCCTTCACTACGTCTACCGGTACGAGGCTGCCACTCGATAACCTTTTTTCCATCGGTTGTCGGTTCTTCGAGATATATGGCCGGACCATTGCCACTTCTACTTACAAATCCGTCGGGCTATGTCGGCCACTCTGGTTTAACTGCGGATATCCTCGTTTCTCAATCTATCACGCAGAGAAACTGCGAGCATAACCCTCTCCATTGCTCGCTGAGTAACCAATAACGCTGAGTTTCCTCATATAACCAGCAGTGAAGGATCACGACAAGGATCCATAAGTCACCTCTGGCAATTTATTTCTGTAGGCATATTTTTATCAGAGTACTTGTGATTCAAAACTTAATGTGACTCTGACGCTATCCGTGTCATCGTCTTTGTATTTTATCATTATCATATAAAGTTAAAAATATTTATTCTTTCAGAGAATAAGGGTGAAAAACGAGTCAACTGTGGACTGTGTGCTGGCCCACACGGTCCACACGTCCACGAAGTCTCGAAGTAGACCTATGTACACCTATATCCGTATAGATCCCGATTTACAGTCAAAATACGTTGCCCTTGTGGACTAAGATGTGGATAAGAATGCTTCATTTCCAGTAAAAAGGATCTCCGGTTCTTTATACTTATTATACGAAACTTTAATGCTGTTTAAGCAGTTATATTATTATTACTCTGGTATTCCAGGAGTACGTGATCCTTCCCCGGTCAAGTAGACCCATTCGTTCTACAAAAAAAAATATAGCTGCCGCGTGGCTTTACCGTTAAATCCCAGTACCAAACATCTTACATTTTTGACGCTGGTTCCCGTCGTTTTTGGTATACTGGTATACAGTTACATCTACCAGAATCCGACCATTTACAACTTTATAAATACGTACTTAGAGAAAAAATCGCTAAAGCCGAGAAGGTGTAGAGGCAAATGACTGGAGCCTATACTAAACAACCGGCTCAGCGGGAATTGATGTAATATTTTTGAATAGTTGGCAATTTGTATTGGAAGAAGTACATAGTACGATCAGGTTACAAGATCAAGAATAGTAAGGACTTTAGTTACGCTTGCGTAAAATATAATCTGTGTAATTTATCTCTTATATAAAACATTTGTTACATACATGATGAAATAAATTACAATTTGAAATATTTAGAACTTGTAACCAACTTAATAAAAGGAAAGATCAATGTCAATTAAGTCGCTTCTTAAAGAATTGTAATTTAAATTCCTACAATTGAATAGATTACTAATACTTATGTATTAATATGTAAAAATTAACGTTTTTGTTTTCCGTATTTTATGCGCTGCCATACCGTTCATAACATTGCGCTAAAACTTTGTCAACGTATTGCTTCTATTTCTGCGAATATTATAGGTATATTGAATTTGGCAGGTGGCGCTGTTGTAGAATCCAGACACCATCTGTGCGAAGCCGGGGCAGATTGCTAGTTTATTATTACTTGAAGAAATTTTGTTTTAAATATCGCGCATATTGGGGAACAAAAAGTACGCGCCCCCGGGTGGGCTCGAACCACCAACCTTTCGGTTAACAGCCGAACGCGCTAGCCGATTGCGCCACGGAGGCGTTGGTCAGTGATCCGAAAATACAATACAGTTATTGTACGTTAATATTATTACATAATTTTCCTTCTATTTAAAATATTAATTTAATAATCGTAAAATAATTATTCTATTTTTATTTTCGTCTTCATCGTCAGCCAAAATATATAAAATGATAACTGATTTAGTACTGTTTTGTGCCGGATACCTACTCCCAACGATTTTAGGTATCATTAATTTTTATAAATACCCTATTAAAAATATATCGATGGAACAATTTTTACAAAATCTCTAACAATAAAAAAATATTTATTTATACAGTACGATTTTTATTTCTGAATATTATTCGAGCATGAGTATTAACATTTGAATATTAATCATTCAAAGCGACTAGATCCGTTTGATTTCAAAAAAATAAAAAAAGTATTTACCTAATATCAATCGATAAATATTAAATACTTTTTTTAAATTTTAATAAGCATAAAACGCATGCTATATATAGTATACAACATATTATATAGTACGTAGTATTATTATTTAATCTGTGCTGCGGGGCACAGGCTCACATAAAATTCTGAGTGTATCGAGTTTTTTATGTCTCACACAGATTTGCTCACGATGGTTTCCTTCACCATCGAGCACGTGGTATTTAAAATTGCGTTATTGGTTAAATTAACTCATTCAATACTGATTGCCAGTATAATATGCTCTGAAATTTCATGCGAGTGTTCAGCTCTCTACTAAATTAAAATGCACTACATTATCAACTGATAAGAAGTCGTTAGCGTCGCAAGCAAGCCAATATACAATGTTGGGCATACATTTCACAGTACTCGAGTAAATCAAAATAAATCTTTGATGGCAATATTTAGGCACTCATTTACCACATAGCAACGATATGAAGGTATGTGATTAATAGTCAAGGACATGCAAAACGCGCCAATATACACTTGAGTCTGTAGTAGTCCGCGTGACTTTTCGCTCCTTTCTTGCTTTTTTTCGACTTTTCCTGCTTTAAAGCCATCCTATAAACGATGCTATTACGAAATGATATATCAGTGTATGCTAAACTTATATTAGGATCTTTTTTATTTTTTTCAGGCGAATATAACTTTGTATATTACAACAAAAATCGCAACCGGGGTGAAAATAATAAAATTTAATATTGTGGAAGTAAGTTTTAACTTGTGTTTACGTTAATGTTTGTTAAACGTGTAGTGGTTGTAAGACTATCCAGCATCCCGTATTATCCCATGGGTATCGTTTCGGATCTGGATGTTTGTTACTGTACAATATAAGCATGTATCTGAACTGCCTCCAGGATATAAAAGTCACGGGCCTAAAACAAGGTGCCACTCCACCTTCGGCAGGGATGACGAACCAAAGGCCCGCGTGGCATCGATGGCACGCGACACAATATTTAGGGCACGCCACCGATCACAAAGTTCGTTATGAAGTATTATATTAAGAACGAACGCGAGTGATCCTAGTTACATCGTGGACTACTATTGCTAATGACGCATAACTCGTTTCATTATCATCAATACAGCCCTTCCACAAGTCCACGCCTCCCCTAAGAAATGCAAAGTTCGTTTACGCAAAGCATAATAGTAAATTTCGTTGATACAACTGTATTTAAAAATTTATTTGTGTTATATTTAGGATTTTACAACCCCAATATAAGTTATTTGTCATATAATCTGCTACAACAGAAGTCACAGTAATGTTACTTTAATTTGAATTACGCGCTAACTGAAACATTTATTATTATACATTGCAAAATGTATTTTGCAATATATAATAAAAAATGTCACAATTAAAAACTCTTTATTTATTTTTTGTGGTAAATAAATTGTTTTGAGTCATTAGTATTTAATACTATTGTTTCCCCATAATCACGAAATCAAAATTATTTTACATTACCTCTATTATCTAATGAATCTTTAGAAAATGTCACGTTGGTACATAAAGGTTCGCCACTCAAGACCTAGGGGCTGTGTCCTATATTCCAGTTTTTATAACATAAAAAATAGTTAATTTACGTTACATTTAGAAGTTATATACTATAATGAAGCGTGTTTAATGTTAATACTTTTTATAGCATAAGGTGACAAGCGAGCACACAGTCCAATTGATGGTAAGTAGATGCTGTGCATGCATAGACATCTATATCTAACCTCGTGTACGAATCAAAAAGCAGATGCGAAAATATTATTGGGTCCCTACATATGAAATTAGCGTTTTGTCGTATTTACCAATTTGATGTCTTCTGTTTGGTTAAGAATTCCAAATTCAAATTTATAAATTCATTTAGCTGGGATACATTTTAGTTTTGAAAACAGTCATCCATTTGTTTTTTCCTCATTTTTTTTTCTTTGGCGTCGCTTATTACCGCACAATGGAAAACATGAAATATCGGTATATGTACGAGTACGAGTTTTACCGTGGCACCAGTGCTGCAGAAACGGCTCGAGGAAGCACTTCAGAGATAACTGCAGGCTTCGGGGTAAGTGATAAAACTGTATTAATCCACTTGAAACATATCGGGAAAGTAAAAAAAAAACTTGAACGATGGGTATCTCACTAATTGAGTGAATCGAACTCGCAAACACGCGTTGACTGCTGTGTTACTTTGCTCAACCGACACAAAAATAAAGGGATTTTAAATCGAATTATTACTTGTGATGAAAAGTAAATACCGTACGATAATCGTAAGCGCAATGGCTGAACCCTGAAGACCCAGCCAAATCCTGCATAATCGAAAATTGACTCAGACTACAGCTTTCTAAAATGTGGCCAAAAAATTACGGCAGATATCTATTGTCAGCAACAGCAATCCATGAAGGAAGAA
The DNA here is from genome assembly GCA_036936625.1 of Parnassius smintheus behrii. NCBI lineage: Eukaryota > Metazoa > Arthropoda > Insecta > Lepidoptera > Papilionidae > Parnassius > Parnassius smintheus. The sequence goes on from JAUPFT010000024.1 coordinate 12,081,398, forward strand.
CTAGCTGCTAAACAACCGAGATTGGTCAATCGCTCCAGACCACTGCTGCTTCACGGCAACGCAAGACCACACACTTCACAACAAACAACCACTAAGTTAGATGAGCTACAACTGGAATATCTGCGACATCCACCGTACTCCTCGGACCTTGCTCTAACAGATTACCATTTTATCCGGAATTTGGACAACTTCTTACAAGGAAAAAAATTCAACTCCGATGCGGTAGTCCAAACCCGCCTTCAAAGAGTTTATTGATTCTCGCCCCCCATGTTTTTAGGGTTCCGTAGTCAACTAGGAACCCTTATAGTTTCGCCATGTCTGTCTGTCCGTCTGTTCGTCCTCGCTTAATCTCTGTGACCGTTAGCACTAGAAAGCTGAAATTTGGTACCGATATCACGCCGACTAAGTGGTAAAATAAAAATTGGAAAAAAATGTTTTATTAGGGTAGCCCTATATGTAAAGTGGGAATTGATTTTTTTTAATTTCAACCCTAACGTGTGATATGTTGTTGGAAAGGTATTTAAAAATGAATAGGGGTTTACTAAAATCATTTTTTGATAATGTTAATAATTTCGGAAATAATCGCTCCAAAAGTAAAAAAACAATGTGTCCCCCTCTCTAACTTTTGAACCATAAGTTTAGAAAATATGAAAAAAATCTGAAAAGTAGAACTTTATAAGGACTTTCTAAGAAAATCATTTTGAACTTGGATGGAAACAACAGTACCCACTACCGGGAGTAGTTGCAGGAGCGCGAACATAAAGGATACCCACCTTTAAACTCATAAGTGGGAACACTTATTGTGACGGACGGGAAACCACGGAACCCTACATTGAGCGTGGCCCGACACGCTCTTGGCCGGTTTTTTTTAGTAAAGGGATCAATGAGCTACCTATGAGATGGCAAAAGTGCATAGATAACAACGATGCATACTTTGATTAATTATATATTTGACAAAAAAATCTTGACTTTTATATTCCTCCCGTACAAAACGACAATTTCATATGTAAGGTAAAAAAGTACCTATTAAATGATATTGTGGTTAAAACCTGTCAACTTTCATGTCTATTTGTTTATAGATTTTTTAGATATAAATTTTTTTTAAATTATTAGGCGCCATTCAATATTGACGAAATGATTTCGAGGGGGAGGGGGGAAAATCTCCACATGCCCTTATCTGGGGAGGGGGGGGGGGGTTAAAAACCCATTTTTAAATAAGTAATAGTTCGCGAATGGGTCGGCTTAACCGGGGCAGGACCTCAACTTTACGTATGAAGAGGGAGTGAAAGGAGTGGGGTTCGAAAAATCTTAACATGGTATAGGGGAAGGTGGGGGGGGGGGGGGGGGGCAAAATAGCAAAATCATCCTTATAAACCAGTGATTGACTACAATGCCATATTGTGATAAGAAGTGATGACGTCCTGATGATAATTCGCATGTAATAGACGCTCTGCCATGAGATCGCTTAAATTGTAATCGGAACGAAAGGCAGAAGTCGACCGGGATTATCCACTCGCTAGCTTCACGAATTTCAAAAAATAATGCAAACCGTTTAGTTCGAATGCGTTGAATATTGACAACGAAGAGTTGAAGACCCGCCGACCGTCTGGTTGTCCAATGCCATCACTATCAGGTGAAGGGGAGGGAGAAATTAGGGCACGTAATTCCTGACATAAAAAATAGTGTACCAAAGATATACCAAAACCTGTCTTCTCATTTAACTGTTGTTGATTTTAGAACGACAACCCCCCCTATGAACACCTTGGATTAGAAAAGGGAGGTCAAGCGATTCAGAAAGCGAAGCAGGCATGGCTGGAGTTGCTTAAACGAATGATACATATGGTGGAGCTCCGTACAAATTTTGAGTTGGTCGACGATGTGTTTAAAGCGGCTACCAAGTGAGTTGTTATTTTATTTCAGTTAGTACAAAGGGAAATGTGTGTTGATATTTTTTTGGTTGATTTTGGATAACAACACGTTGTAGTTTGCGTACTAGCAGAGAAACTTTACTAGGCTTAAACTACTTTCGAAGTACAACCCGCGCGCAGAAAGTTTGTTGATAGCTGTGACTACGCCGTCAGACGTCACGCGTTGATCAAAATGCTGTTAGCGGTGCTGCCGGGTTGTTAATAGAAAGATATAAGGTACGTGAGGGTAATTGGCTATCTTAAGCTTGCAGCACCTTTAAGCTTAAGATTTCAGTTTACGATTTAACAATTGTGCAAAAATAAGAAATTAATGTTTACCGCATCACGCGACTTAATGTTGATATCTTTTAATTTTATTTAGTATGTGGTTTTTTAGTATGGGAGGTTAATGTCACCCGGTTAATATGGTCACTTTCTTATAACTCAAAAACTTCAGCCTTGTTTGCATAGATGGCTTTGTGATACTATAGCTCGGCCAATCAAATAATAAAGGGTCAAAAGGCAGCTGCTTAATCGAGCTGCTTTTTGACAGTTGACATTATAGTAATTATCTTAGTCGATTTATTATGTGTGATAGTATTGTGTAGTTTGTTTTTTAAGTTGATATTTCGAAGGTTTTCTAATTATTGGCAATGCTTATTTGTTATTTTTTTCTTAATATATTAGAGTATGCGACTTTGTGTTTTTATCTCTGTCCCCTCCCTAATTTTGTTCTATGTTCTAATTAATATTACGCTCACGTACCTCACTAGTCGGTGCTTATAATTCTAAAAAATAAGACATTATTAAGTTCGCTGAATTGAATTTTTAGCGATGGGTACAAATAATATATGTATAACTAATTCTAAAATTTAAGCAATCATGATATTTAAAAAGAATTGGAATTGGAACGTAAAATCATTGTGTCCTCTAAGCTGAAATCTTCCCCAACGATATTCTAAATTTTATTAGTTCAAGAATCTGTAAGGAATTGGTGACAATTAGTGATTTAAGAAAAAAATGTAGTGATTAGGAATATGTAGTATATAACTTTTGGATAGAAATAAATGCTACTTGATTTTTTTGTCTTTTATTAATTTGAATATGTCACAAGCAGTTTAATGCTACAACTGTACATCACCAAAACTTCATAGACGTGTAACATTTTAAGTAACTTCTCATATTCCAATAAGTTTTTCTTCACAAATTAAATAGATTTTTTTAAACAAAAAGTGATCAATTAGTCACAAAATCTTGACCCGATCTGGAGTTCTTCTACGATATAAAATCTTAAAGCGAGAATCCTTTCATATCAACAGCATCAACCTTTAATACTGTTACGAGTTTGAGGTTCGTGACAATAAAAATTGCCGATAAAATTACCTAAATTAACACTTTAATTTACTTTACACAAATTAAAGTTAAAACACTAATAATTAAACACACTAATTCACTTAATTCCGCTCCGAAGCTTCGCTTGTTTCGTCAAATCAACTCTGTCCCGATTGCATCTTGCGCCACCTATTTATTTAAATTAGCAAAATATCCGGAATGTTCCAGTAAACACGCGCAAGGTACCGAGAGTTCGAGGATAGATTTTCTAGAAACTTAGTTCTGGTGGCGCTGTCGGTCGAAAGATTTGTTTTGTCATTCTCTGCAAAGCTCCCCTCGCTCTTCGTTCCTGACACTAGATGGCGCTAGTTGACTTATTCACACAACACTGCCCCCTCCTAAGACATGCTCGTCCTGAGCATTATCGGTCCCATAATAACGCGCCAAGCGATCCACATGGACGATCTTAGGAGTCCCTCTTGCGCCCTTCTGTATCCGGTAGGTCACATCGTTGATCCTGGTTACAATCCGGTACGGTCCATCCCATTTAGCTTGAAGCTTAGGAGATTTCCCTTTGCTGCGGACTGGATTGTGCAACCACACTAATGAACCTTCGTTGAACCCTTTATTGTTCATTTTGCGGTCGTACCGGGTTTTCATTTTCTCAGACATTTGCTGGCCCGATTGTCTGACGTGCTCATAAATGTCATTCATTTTGTTCCGCAAGTCATTTGCATAATCGGTTATACTGCGTGGGGCATCAGGTGGTATCCCGGTGATCAGGTCCGCAGGCAGCCGTAATTCTCTTCCAAAGTTTGCGAAAGCTGGTGTCACTGCTGTACTTTCGTGAACAGAACTCCGATATGACAACAAAAACGGTTGTATGTGCTTGTCCCAATCTCGTTGCCGATTGTCTACAACTTTTGCTAGGTACCTCTCCAATGTCTGATTAAATCGTTCCACCATTCCATCAGATTGCGGGTGATAAGAAGTCGTTCTTGTTTTATGAGTACCCATAACTCGGCAAGTTTCCTGGAATATTTGAGACTCAAAATTCCTTCCTTGATCGCTGTGAATCTCTAAAGGTACTCCAAAACGACAGAAGACTTCATGAACTAGCTTATCTGCAACTGTTGAAGCTTCTTGATTTGGAATGGCGAAGACTTCTGGCCACTTAGTGAAGTAATCCATCACAACCATGAAATACTTGTTACCGCTTTCACTCTCCGGAAACGGCCCCGCCACGTCAATGGCTATTCTCTCCCATGGTGCACCAACATTGTACAACTTCAATGCACCTCTACTACGAGTCTGAGGTCCCTTTACAGCCGCACAACTTGTACATTTGCGACACCAGTCCTCGACATCGTTTCGACAGTGGACCCAGTAAAACCGTTCTCGGATCTTCAGTAGAGTTCGTTTAACTCCCAGATGACCTCCTGAACAATCATTATGGTACAGCTGTAGAACATCCGGTACTGCTGTAGCTTTAGGGACAACCATTTGCAAATGACAGCTGTCTCCCCGAACGTTTTCCCATTTACGACACAGAACTCCATCCTGAAGCAGCAAGCTGTCCCACTGGGCCCAATAGCTTTTAGTGGTCGAACTCATCGCTGAGACGTCACTCCACTTGGGCTTGGGAGCACTGTCCTTTATCCATTCCAGAATCGGCTTGATGTCCGGATCTTCCTGCTGTGCATGTAGTAAGCTGTCCTTCCACTCGTTGCTGAGGTGGTCTGCCCTGAGCATCCTCACGGATACCACTTCCTTACTCTCTTGCCTAGTACAATGTTTGCAATCCTCAGGACAAGGTCTTCTTGACAATGCATCTGCGTTGCCATGAGATTTCCCGCTGCGATGTTCGATCTCAAAGTCGTATTCCTGCAGTAGTTCGATCCACCTCGCAACTTGTCCTTCTGGGTTTTTAAACTGCAATAGCCATTTTAGTGCAGCATGGTCAGTTCGTAAGTGAAACTTTCGTCCCAGAAGATATTTGCTAAAATGCTGCAACGACTTTACCACAGCGAGCAATTCGCGTCTTGTGACACAATAGTTCCTTTCCGGTTTTGACAACGACTTGCTGAAGTACGCTATCACGACCTCTTGGTCACCATTCCGTTGAGACAACACACCGCCAAGCCCTATTTCACTTGCGTCTGTGTCAACTATAAATTCTTTGCTTGCATCAGGGTATCCCAAAATAGGTGTTTTGCACAGACGGTCCTTGAGCTCCTGGAATGCGATATTGCAACTTTCATCCCAGCAGAAATGTCGCTTCTCCTCGGTTAGCTTGTGCAGAGGTTTGGCTATATCTGCAAAGTTCTTCACAAATCGCCGGTAATAGGAGCACATACCCAAAAATGCTCTAACCTGCGTCTTGTCTTTTGGAACCGGCCAATCCTTGACAGCGGCGATTTTCTCTGGATCTGTGCGGATACCTTCTTCCGATACTACAAACCCCAAAAAGTTAACTTGCCGTTGGAATAGTGAACATTTCTTCGGGCTCAACTTGAGGTTGGCACTCTGAATCTTCATGAGCACGCGTTCAAGGTTTTGAAGGTGTTCCTCAAATGTACGGCCTACGATGATGATGTCATCCAAGTAGACCAGACAGGCATCACCAGTTAGCCCGGCCAGTGCAAGTTCCATCAGCCTTTCAAACGTTGCTGGAGCATTGCACAACCCAAACGGCATTACTTTGAATTGCCACAGACCCTTTCCCGTCGAGAAGGCAGTTTTCTCCTTGTCCTTAGGGTCAATTTCAACTTGCCAGTAGCCACTTTTTAAATCCAGCGTGCTAAACCATTTTACTCCTGTAAGCATGTCCAGCGTGTCATCAATTCTTGGCAAGGGATAGCTGTCCTTCTTTGTAACGTCGTTCAGACGGCGGTAATCAACACAGAACCGCATGCTGCCATCCTTCTTCTTTACCAGCACCACGGGTGAACACCATGGACTAGAGGAAGGTTCAATAACACCATCCCTCACCATTCCCTCAATCATGGTTTCCACTTCCTTTTCACGTGCTACCGGCAATCTTCTTGGCCGCTGACGGATAGGCAATTCCTCTCCTGTGTTTATTTTGTGTTGAACTAAGCCAGTCTTTCCTATGTCAGCATCGTTTGACGAGAATACATCGGCATACTTGAGTAACAACTTCTTCGCCTTGACCAATTCGTTCGGGGAGAGAACACTGTGACAGCCTTCCAAAAGTGTGGTCACTCTCGTTTCTGAATCCTTGCGGGGTTTTTTTTTTTTTTTTTTTTTTTTTTTTTTTTTTTTTTTTTTATAGAAGAGGGGGCAAACGAGCATGCGGCTCACCTGATGTTAAGTGACTACCGCCGCCCATGATCAACCGCAACACCAGGAGAATTACGGGTGCGTTGCCGGCCCTTTAGAAAGGAGTAAGCTCTTTTCTTGAAGGTCCCCAGGTCGTATCGGTCCGGAAAAATCGCCGATGATAAACTATTCCACAGAGAGGTTGTACGTGGAAGAAAACTCCTTGTGAAACGTACAGTGGTGGACCGCCAAGCATCCAGATGGTGTGGATGGTATTGGGACGTTTGCCGTGTCGTGCGTTCACGAAATTTGGCGGCTGGGATTAATCCGAACAATTCCTCAGAGCACTCCCCGTGATAGATGCGATAAAATACGCAAAGAGATGCAACATCTCTTCGCAACGCCAGTGAATCGAGCCGATCGGAAAGCACTCGGTCGTCGACGATTCGAGCCGCTCTGCGCTGGATGCGGTCAAGTGGAAGGAGCTGGTACTGGGGAGCCCCAGCCCAGAGATGGGAACAGTATTCCATGTGCGGCCGAACCTGCGCCTTGTAAAGTTGCAGGCGGTGTGCCGGCATGAAATACTGTCCCGCTCTGCTGAGCACGCCAAGCATTTTAGAGGCCAATTTGGCCTTCCCTTCCAAGTGACCACGAAACTGCACGTCACTCGATATGTCGACGCCGAGGATTCCGATACTGGCTGAGGCAACAAGGGGAGTGCCTTGAAACTGAGGGGATACGACAAAGGGGTTCTTTTTAGCGGTTAACGCGCAAACTTGTGTCTTCTGGGGGTTAAACTGGACTAGATTTAGTCGTCCCCAATCCGAGACTCTGTTCAGCAAAGACTCGACTTCAGACACAAGTTTGTCCCGGCACTCGGAGACGTTTTCCCGAGAAATATTGGCTCGGCCGGTGTAAAGAGCATCACCAGTGCTGTCATCTGCATAGCAATGAATGTTACGGGTATGCAACATATCATTGATATGCAGAAGAAACAGCGTTGGCGATAGCACGCAGCCCTGTGGAACACCAGCATTAATAGGCTTGCAATCGGAGCTTGCACCGTCTACAACGACCTTGATGCTCCGATCTGCAAGAAAGCTGGTGATCCAATTGCACAATTTCTCGGGAAGCCCATAGGAAGGGAGCTTCGAAAGAAGCGCTTTGTGCCAAACCCGATCGAAGGCCTTCGCAATGTCCAAACTAACGGCCAATGCCTCCCCCTTGAACTCTACTGCCTCCGCCCATCTGTGAGTGAGGTAGACCAGAAGATCACCAGCTGACCGACCACGGCGAAAACCGTATTGGCGGTCACTAATCAGCTGGTGATCCTCAAGGTACCTCATAAGCTGGCAGTTTACAATGGACTCCATTGTTTTGGAGAACAAGGAGGTGATGGCGATTGGCCGGTAGTTGGACGGGTCTGAGCGGTCGCCTTTTTTAGGGATCGGGTGGACGAAAGCCGTCTTCCACGATTTTGGGACTACGCCTAGGGAGTAGGAGTACCGGAAAAGACGCGTTAAAACCGGTGCCAACTCTGGAGCACACGTCCTCAGCACAATTGGGGGGATTCCGTCAGGCCCACTCGACTTGTGGATGTCCAGGGAGAGGAGTGCTTTGCGAATCGAGCGCTGTGTGAACTGCACTTCCGGCATGGAGCACTCACACCGCGGGATGGTCGGCGGCGTACTCCCCCCGTCATCGAGAGTCGAGTTAGACGCAAAGAAGGAGCCTAGAAGATCGGCTTTCTCCTTTGCAGTATGGGCCAGTGAGTCGTCCTCCCTGTGCAGAGATGGAAGAGATGGCTGACAGAAATTCCCCTGGACAGCCTTGGCGAGAGACCAGAATGCACGGGTTCCAGAAGGAAGGCGAACTAGTTTCTCGCCAATTCTGCCTATGTGCTCTAACTTTGCCTTGGCAATGACTCTTTTGAAGGACCTAGAGGCGGAATTATACTTCTTTTTTAGAGCGCTGGTGTTTACATCCCGGGACGCTGATGCATCAACCCAGGCTTGGTAGCACTCCTGCTTATAGCATGATGCTATTTTACAGGAGCGACCAAACCATGGCTGAGATTTGCCTCCAATGGGCACCACAGAGGAAGGAATAAAAAGTTCCATACCCTGAAGTACCACATCAGTAACAGAATCCGCAACAACGTTGGGATCATCCGGCGAGAAGCAAACCCGCCCCCAAGGGTAGGATGCAAAGAAAGACCGCATCCCATCCCAATCGGCTGACCTATAGTGCCAAACACGGCGGCAGCCTGCAGAATGCAACCGCGATTTCAGCGTGAGTGGCACAACACTCCGGATCAGACAATGGTCCGAGGAGCCTAAAGGGGCGTCGACGGAAATCTGATATCCGTCCGGGTGAGAGGTCAGCAGAAGGTCCAACAGGGAAGGTGCATGATCCTCCACATCTGGAATCCGCGTAGGCGAAGTAACCAGTTGTGTCAGACCATATGCCAAGGCAAAATCATGAACAGATCTCCCCGCATGATCGGTTAAACGTGAACCGAGCCATTCGGCGTGATGGGCGTTAAAGTCGCCGAGGATCACGATCTCTGCGGAGGGGATCTGCTGTAGCAACGAATCCGCAGCCATTTGGACGTGGTCGAAGAGTCGCTCTGTTTCGGCATTACCGCTGTGGGACCTATAGAGGCACCCGTAGACGCGCGGATGGTCGTCGCTGTCTACGCGTAGCCAAAGGATGGACAGGTCCGAACCTTCAAGTCTGCCGAGGCGTCGAGAACAGATGTCCTCTCTGACGTAAACGCAAACTCCAGCCCGAGGCACAAAGGAGTGTTCCAGTTTGTACCCCGGGTAGGAGAGATACGAAACATCAGCCGGAGAGGACACCTGCGTCTCGGTCAGAAAGAGGACGGCGTTTAGGTTGGAGTGAAGTCCCCTGATATTGCAGAAATTCACGGACAGCGTGGCAGGGGTCGCCTTGGTCTTGTTGCTCCGTTTGCCCCGAGCAGTTGTAGTCTTGAGCGGAATTTCGCCCCCCCCCAGAATACGCGGGGCAGCCTGAGCACCCACGCTCAGAAGTGAAGAAACATGGTCGTGGATGCTCAGCGAGGGATTCTCCAGGGGTGCTGGTACCCTCCTGGGGTAGTCTATCTTTATTTAATTCCGCTACCATGTTGATGGGGGGGGGGGGATTTGGGCCTCCGGCCACCTGCACTCACCAAACGAAACGCGGAAGCAGAACTTCCACTTCACGCCGGTATTCTGTGAGGTCGTGGTACCACCCCGGTTTGAGCCGGCCCATACGTGCAACAGCAAAGCTGCCGCATGGCTCTACCACTGTTATATATTTGCACCAACGTAACCAATCCACTTCCTCACAAGTGCCAACCAGTGTGCCTTTTTCTATAATCTGTTCCCGGTCGCAAAGGTTCAGCACACGTACTCCTGAGGTGTCAGTGGTCCTGACCAAGGTTCGAGCTACTTTCCATGGAAGGTCATTGTTTACCCTTTCCACAAGTACACAACGGTGAGCTTGCCCAGCGTTTCGAGGAAGACTAACCGGAACAATCGTTTCCGATCTCGGCGGAAGAACAATCTTCTTAATGCTGTACACGTTCCCTGGTAACGCACCTTCCATAAAAAGTTCCTCCTGTCCACATTTCAAAACACCTTGCTTAACGTCGATCTCGCAACAATTATTCCTCTTAAAGTCTAAGCCTAGGATGCAGTCGTCCATTATATCAGCCACGATGACATTATGCAGGTAGATCACGTTGCCTAGCTTCAACTCCATCTCCTTCTCTCCTTGGACGGGTATACGCTGACCGGTGGCTGTTACCAAATTAATGCGTTCTCGGTTGTATGCGGAGTCCCCAAGGAACTGACTTATAAGTTGGGAACTAACAACCGTACGAGAGGCTCCAGTGTCTATGGTCAGTTTACACGGCATTCCGTTGATCTCGCCCTTTATGATTAGGCTGTTCCCATCATGGGTTTGTGAGATCGAGATCCTTGGGGCTCTTTTAACATCAGCCAGCACCCGCCCCGCAGTTCTGGCTTTTACTCGTTTCCCTGCTGCTGCTGGGCGGTGCTGTTGGCCGCACTACCCTCCTGGGATCGTTCACCTTCCCTTTCTAGGGTTCGCTTAGGGCAGCTGGATCGAAGATGGCCCTTTTCCCCACAGCCATAGCACCTAGGGCTGTATCCTCTGTTGCGGTCGCGAACTGTAACTGCTGCAACCTCCCTAACGCGATGGGAACGATGATCCTGCCGCACGGCTTCTACCTCCAGTGCATGGGCCAAGGCGTCCTTAAGCGTCTCGTGGTGCCCGAGCCTCACAGCAGCTCTGACTTCCAGGTCACGGATGCCGTCGATGAATGTCTGCACCAGGTTCCCTTCAATGAGCGCAGGTACAGACCGGTATGCTTTTCGCACCAGCTTCTCCACTTCTAGAGCCCACTGCTGCAGGTTTTCGTTGATGCGCTGCACACGATCTTTAAGCTGCGCACGAAAGACGTGTTCCAGGTGAGCGTCGCCATATCTCGCCTCCAATGCCTCAAGGAGTTGCTCATAAGTCACTTCCTCACCGAGAGCTTCCAGAACTGTTAAGGCCTGGTCGCGCAGGCCTAGTGTGAGAGCAGTCATGGCCTGACTTTTGTTCCAGCCGTTCGCCTTCATAACAGCCTCGAACTGGATTTTGTAGGCTGACCAGGAAGAGGTACCGTCGAACGGTGGCACCTTGAACCCGCGTAGCGAAGGTGTTGTAGCTACTACGGGAGCTGTAGCTCCATCTCCAAGTTTGAGTTCGTCCAGTGATTTCTTCATGTCAGCCATTACGTTGTCAACCCGATTGTTTACTTGGTCGATTCGGGTTTCAGCTTTCTCGATTCGGTTTTCAGCTTTCGCGATTTGGGTTTCAGCTTCCGACAGGCGGTTGTCATGCTGAGCAACCCTATCCTTCACCTCCTTTATCTCCTTCCCGAAGTTAGCGTGAAGGTCCTTCATGAGGAGCATCTACTCTTCCAACCGACGGGCCTGTTCCTCTTGTCCGCCCCGCAGCTGCTCCTCCAAACGACGAACCTGGTCTTCCTGTCGACGGGCCTGTTCATCCTGTCCACCCCGCAGCTGCTCTTCCAACCGACGGACCTGTTCCTCCTGTCGGCGAGCCTGCTCCTCCTGTCGGCGAGCCTGTTCCTTCTGTCGGCGAGCCTGTTCCTCCTGCTGCTCTTTCAACAGACGGGCCTGTTCCTCTCGTCCGCGCTGCAGCTGCTCCTGTAGCATGGCCATCAGAGCACCTAAGTCAGGTGCCACAGACGTAGAAGCTGCTGATGGACCGGCTTCCGTGGCCGGCGGCTGGCCCTCAGACATCTGCGGCGTTGCACCACCAAATCTCCTCTGGTCCGACTCCTGCTGGCGTTGACTTCGGGTACGGACACCCTCCGTTTCCTCCTTGGGTAAAATCGGCATTATTTTATCCCACTTCTGACACCAATTGTTACTAGCTTGAGGTTCGTGACAATAAAAATTGCCGATAAAATTACCTAAATTAACACTTTAATTTACTTTACACAAATTAAAGTTAAAACACTAATAATTAAACACACTAATTCACTTAATTCCGCTCCGAAGCTTCGCTTGTTTCGTCAAATCAACTCTGTCCCGATCGCATCTTGCGCCACCTATTTATTTAAATTAGCAAAATATCCGGAATGTTCCAGTAAACACGCGCAAGGTACCGAGAGTTCGAGGATAGATTTTCTAGAAACTTAGTTCTGGTGGCGCTGTCGGTCGAAAGATTTGTTTTGTCATTCTCTGCAAAGCTCCCCTCGCTCTTCGTTCCTGACACTAGATGGCGCTAGTAGACTTATTCACACAACAATAGCAACGATTCCGTAAGAGAAACATGTTCCAATCTCGGTATATGAAAATCACAAATTAGTCACTAAATTTTAAAATACGATTCATAGATATGGGGACGCAGACAATAAGGGTTTTTTGAGGGAAGGCTGCTATATAAAATCCCCCCCCCCCAAAGGGTTTTATACTCTAAAGTATTATGTCATCAATCAATTGTTCTTAATTCACTAATAGTCCCCAATATTTCATTAATTATTGTTGAACTAATAAAAATTGGGATATCATTATAGAGGATTCCAGCATAAAGGACGCCAATAATTAATCAAATAAAATAATAATATGTAATATGTATGTTTACTAATGCGTCACTTAAATATTCTTTGATTGAGTAGTAGCATTTTTTAATTAGAAATATCATAACTTTATTTAAATGCATGAATATTTTTAGTTTTATTCTATTTAGTATTTTCTACGTATTTGTATTTTTTCTTTTATTGAATAAGGGTGACAAATAGGCACGCAGTCAACTTGACAGTAAGCAGATGCTGTAACCCATGGACATTTACATATCTATATATTGTACACTAAATATTTACTTATTATACATTACCTATATTTTTTATTACCTAATATATCTATTATACATTAAAAATCAAAGTGCAGATGCATTGTCATCCTTTAGTAGTAAAATGGAATGCCTCATTTCTAATTAAAAGAGACTCTAGCTCTCTACATTCGCTATAGTACGTGCCAAATCGATAGAGAAAAACGGACATGACCTCATATGACCCGAATCTCAAAAGGCGTAACTTACAAAATTTCAATTTAGGTGTGACAACAATATTTAAATATTGATATTATTCACACTTCTAGGTCAGCGCATGTTTTGTTTTTTTGTTTAAAGTGAAAAGTAAAGTTACAGCCTATATACGTCCCACTGCTGGGCACAGGCCTCCTCTCATTTCTGAAAGGGTATCTTTTTGTTTTTTGTCATTATAAAATCTTACGATGCATCGCGAAAAATGTGTTATATTTTATATTTCAATTTATGGTAAGTAAAGCAGCAACTCATTTAGTAACATTTTCATATTAAAAATATTTGAAGCAATATAATCACCATATTGAGCTCTTGCAAATTCATCCCTTTAAAATAAACAAAACGCGTGATACGTCAGTTCGTTCTAAAAGAAACGTGACAATGGCAGCCAGAGATGCATCAATTTTTTTGGTTGAGTCCGCATGCACCGAATAAAAATAAAGTTCATATTATATAATATTGAAAATAAAGTTTTATCTTTTGAATAAGTACGTACTTATTCGGTGTCATTATCATTCGAATCTTTATATGGGTTATAAATTAATTATAATAATAGATGTTTTTTTTCTACAGCGATCTTTTACATTTGGTTTAGCAGCTTTTTAATAATGGTTAATATATATTATATCAATCATTATAAAAAATAATAAAAAATCATTATAAATAAAGAAAGTACTACATATAAAAAGTGCCTGTATATTGAAGGTTTGTAGCCCCTGGTTAAACGACCGAAAGGTTATTGTCCGTTTTTCTCAATCGATTTGGCACGTACTATATACGTTTGTATTCTGTGAGAGAATGATCCTTCCGCAGTCGAGCCGACCCATTCATTCTACAACTAATATAGCTGTAGCGTGACTTTATTAGTAAATCTACGACTCTTATGCCGTATTTATGATCAGATTTTAAGCAAACTATAAATTTATAATTATTTTATCCATGAGCTGTTCTAATATTTCTGTCTGGTACTGCGGACGTCCCAAGCATAACCAATAAGGCTAATGTTCCTTACAACGGGAGAGGCTAAAATCCAACACAGCTGTAAACTTTTGAGGGCAAATCAGGAAGAAAAAGAACTGAGAATAAGGGACACGCTCTTACAAAATATTAGCGTTTAATGCTGCTGTGTTTCGTATGGTAAGCGAAGAAAACCAAAATACATTTTTAAGGTAGTGGCAAGCCATTGTAGTCTTCAGGGGTGACAACGCATACGTATTTTGATTTCTTACTATAGGTGAACTGTGTGCTCATTTGTCTCCTGTACTTACTTCCTATTCCTATATGGAAAAAAAATTATTTCATCTTAAATTTTTTGTACAAAAGACACGCTACTCTTTATGTTTATTTCTCTGTCTATTTTATCAAATGAAATTTGTTATTATTTTTCAATTTTTTAATTATATTGTCTGTCACTAAAATACACAAATAAACCCTTTAAACGGGTAGATTCCATTTCAATTTCAGTAAACTCCTATATTTATAAAGGATATACGTATTAAAAAAACCCCTATAGCTTTGTATTTTAAGACAAACGACAGATCAAACGCGATTGAACTCAACCAGTGGAACTACGTAGGCGGTCCCATAATGAATTGGCCTAACTATGAACCAATGAAGGAAATGAAACGAAACCATGAATACTAACACACTTCTGACATCTGTGAATCAACATCTCTAAACCTTTATAAAAATAATCACATTTTTTATCCTCAAAATGACTGAAGACGGCCGCCTGCAACTCTTCATCGCTTGAAAATTTTGTTCCTCTTAAGTCCCGCTTTAAATTTGGAAATAAATAAAAGTCGGACGGGGCCATTTCTGGACTGTAAGGTGGATGTTGAACTTCTGTGAACCCGCATTGACGAACTGCATCCTTCGAAACACCAGCGGTATGAACAGGGGCGTTGTCATGGAGCAACAGGACACCTTTAGACAGCTTGCCTCTTCGTTTTTCCTTTATCTTGTCTCGTAATTTATATATTAAAGAAGCATAATATTCGCCGTTCACGACTGTATTACGTTCTTTAAAATCCACCATCAAAATGCCTTGAAAATCCCAAAATATTGTGCACATCATTTTTTTAGTCGATTGTTGCACCTTTGCCTTTCTAGGGGGCTTTTCATCCTTATAACGTCATTCAATTGACTCGCGCTTGCTTTGTGGATACAAGATCATAGTTTCATCACCAGTCACTAGCCGCTCGATCACAGTCTTTGGATTTTCGCCACAAAGATCCAAAAACTCCGAAGCGCAGCGCACTCTTTCCTGTCTCTGTACCGCTGAAAGAAGTTTCGGTACCCATCTTGCACTCACTTTTTTATGTGAAGATGTTCATGGATCGCGCGATAAATGGTACTCTTAGAGAGCCCAAGCCTTGCTGCAATTTCTCTAATCTTCAAACGGCGGTCACTCAGAACCTCCTCTTCGATAAGAGCAATCATTTCGGGAGTGAGCACTTCCACAGGTCGACCGTCGTGGCTAAAGTCTTCGACGGTTTCTCTCCCGAGGCGAAACTCTTTCACCCAATTTTTCACTGTGCTATAGGAGGGGGCAGACTCCTTATACACGCCATCCAATCGTTCTTTTATTTGGGCAGGGGATAAACCTTCTTTAAACAGAAACTTTATGACACTTCGATACTCAGTTTTCGACATTTTGAAAAAATACGCGACTCTCGTTATTCAAATGCCTGTTAAACTAAGACTAAGCATTTCGTGTCGATGCATGTTTCTTATATTAAGTGCACGATAAACGTACTATTTAATGTAACAAAACATGTAGCGACATGTCGCGTTGAACTATATCAGGCCAGTTCATTATGGGACCGCCTGGTAAGTCCAGTACCTGTGATGGGTCGGGGTACGGGTCACAGGTATTGGACTTGGTTCTAATTTTTGTCTAAGTTCCGAAGTAACAGTTTGGTTTATTTAGGTCACATTCTGTTGTGAATGTCCCCGACTTTGACATTTTAACATTTCATACAAGTTAAGCATTACGTGGGATAAGGGTGACGAGTAAGTAAGTACCTGTGTGTTAACAATTTTAGATAATAATCGTAAGTTGTTTCTGTTATCTAAATCAGCCAGAAAAATATCCGTAACTTTATTTTGAATCATCAGTTTTATGCTTATTTGATACTGCTCGGCATTGAAAACTCATTTCCAAAAGGTAATGGAGTAGTTAGTTCGACACGATGCTCCAGTTTGTGTTAACGGAACCCACATATCCTCAAAATGTTTTATTTCTCAGACATTTTTTTTATATGATAGGCTGACATACGAGCACACATTCTACCTGATGGTAAGTGGGCTGCGGCCCATAGACATCTAAATTTATCCCCGATTACGAATCAAAATGCAGATGCATTGTCACCCGTGAGGACTAAGATGGATTGTAGAAATTATTCTTTTGTATTGATCACATGGCAATTCAGCACTTAAAATTGTAATTAATAATTTCGTTAGTGACAGCAGGGGCAAAATTCGTCATGTCTGTGCAATTTATTATGAGTTTTAGTCAGTAGCTGCAGTAGTTGCCACAGCATAGTCTATTTAGTACGTTAATATTTTCTTGATAAAGCTGCCGATGTACACCCTTCCGACTAAGGACTGGGCGGGTTATAAAAAACCAACACTTTAGAATTTTCGTAATCATAAACATTGTAGTCAATTGTGAAATTGTATTTTAATAAGTTTCATTCAGTTATTTACACAGAATTTGAATAAACGCAAAACATAGGCGTTATTTAAGTACATTTTCAAATAACATTTTGTTTCATAGTTCATAAATAAGCACAGATAGTGTACTTAACAACCTTTGCTTTCTTTATGCAATTAAAAGCACCTACGAAACATTTTCCTTGAGCAGTATCTAGTACAAATTATTTCAATGAAGATTAATTTAAACAGCATATAAACAGCGTACCTTTAGTCCGTGCAGTCCTTGAGGAGGAAGAATCGGCAGCAGTATCAAGAGAAAACATGTTGTTCTTCCACAAAAAAATCTTTACTACAGGAAAATGAACGTATTAGGAAAGGTGGTGATACCAAAGATTAAAGTTACTTGCAAGTATATTGTAAATGCGCTAGAGGAGCGAGAGAGAGATGATTTTTACAGACGAAAGGTGATGTTAGACGTAAAGAAAAAGAAAGCTAAAAAAGAAAATAATGTTAAAGCTGTACCCAAAAAAGATGAATATTGCGATGGATGCGGAGAAGTATTGAATAAGAACTTTTTAAAAGAAATAGAACATATTCGATCACTAGCGCATGATGATAAAATAAAAAAAAATAGGCAGTTGGTGGATTTAAAAGAAAATATTAGCGAAATTTTAGAAGTAATTAATACTGTAGATAAAAAGTCATTACAGGTGCCAAATATAAAGGAGTTCTTGAATTTAGCTCAAGATTTGCAAAGTAAAATAGCCGATAGATTAAATTCAGAACCACTCTTGTCTCAATCAGATCGTAAGACGTGTGAAAATTGTATAAGTAAATTAGCAAACGAGCAATATGAAAACAATATACAAGAAGAAATATTGGACTCTGGAATAGTTGAAAATGTACACGAATCAGGATCTACATTAACTTTACAAGAATCGTCAGAAAATATATCAAAATTAGAACCATATTATAAAAAGCGATTATCGAGTGATATTATTGAGAGAAATTTAAGGATGGGCGCATTTGAGATTGATGTTAAAGAAATAACTAAAATATTAAGAACTAAAAATAAGGATGGAACTATAAGAGAAGAGAAAAAAACTATTAAAATTAGGAAAGAAATTAGGGATTCAACAGCTCGGGATTTAATTCCACTTTCTTCTTCTAATAGCTCAATCAATTCAAAAGACAACGAAAATTTTGTTATGGCATATGACGACCTACCTGGACCGTCATCAAAATCATCACATTCACACAATAAAAAATAATGGTATTCTTAAAGATAGGATTAAAAGGAAATTAATAAATACAAGTTACGATGAACATAAATGAAAGAGAAGGATCAAAATCAAATTTTGCTGTATAAGGCTTTGATAAATTTTAGCATATTTAATTTTATTTTGGATTAAGAAAAAATATATTTTTAAACTGTAGATATTGTCATTTACTTTACTCTACAATCGCAGATGATTAAATTATCAAATCAATCAAAATGAGATATGACGAAAATATGAACTGTAGTGATACAAGAAATATTTTATGTACATTTAATTTAACGCTATCTTATATCGACCTCACAGTACTCGAAGTGTCAAAACCTATGTTATATTCAACAGATTAAAAGAAATTAAATAGTTTAGTAAATAAATTGATAAAAGTAAATGAAATGAAATTAAACTGAATTCAAGGTTTCGTATAAGACAAATCATAACACTAGTCCTTTGTATAGCATTTAAAATGATTTTCAAAACAACTTAGAAAGAATAGTGTACACCCAATAACTGTAGCAAATTTTACGATATTAAAATACTTTTTCATTGTTGTCCACAAAATATTAAATATGATTGTTTTTAGTATTAAAAAAGGACAAATAGATTTCCATTACATTTTCCCACAGTCCTTAGAAAATAAAAGGGTGGAATTTGGTAGTTTGAAAAGTCAGATGAATAAATGCTAATTTTTTACAGGCACAATAATACCTTTGAAAATCTTATCTTACGAAAGGAACATGACACTTTTTACGTTATTTCATTACACTTAGAATGCCTATTGCGTGAGTACTACAGAATATTGGAAAAAAAATATAAAATTGAAAAGCTATTTTTAAGTCATCGTGCAGAATACAATTTTTTTATGGACGTTTTTACTAATTTATTTTATCTTTATTTACCGAATGTCATAATGTTTACCGAATTTCTAGTGAATATTATTGCACTCACAAAAAATATATTAGAGATTTTAATTTTTATGAAAATACACGAAATAATATTGTCTCAGATGAAATAAATTACGATATTTTATTGCTATGTGGTAAATAGCAGTAATCGTATAGTAATCGAACTAAAGGAGAGAGATTCTTAATTTATGTGAAAAATTAAAGAGACGAGGAATGTTTTATTTGTATTTATATTATTTGGTACGAATTTTTTGAAAATGGTTACGACATTATTCATAAAATATATGATTAATTAAATATTAATATCGACGCCTATAAATTTAGTCAGAAAATAATTAGGTCAAACGAAATAAACAAACTTATCAACATTAGAAAATATCATTTTAATATGTCACCCTTAAACGTGTACCAAGTTTCAGAAATAAAAATAAGTAATAAAATTAATAAAAAAGAGATGAATGAATACTTATTGAAAAAATTATTAGGGAAAATTGATGAGACAATAGATCTTGCAAAATCCATCACTAACGATTTTATGGCTAAAGATATTGAAAAATTTATTGTAGCTTCTGAAATTATTAAAATCGGTTTCATTAAAACTTCTGAAGATCAAAAATATCTGAAAAATAGTTTAATGATGAACATAGAAAGCACAGTAACATTGACTCCAAATAAGTTGGAACTAGACTCAACAAAAACAAGCTTAAATAATTTTATTGATACGTGTAACATAATTAAGAATTATAATTTGGAGACAGATAGCGAAAATGTCCTATGTGGCGAAGGTAGCATCATTGATTCTCAATGTAGTATAACATGTTCTTGTATACTAGGAGATAAAAATAAGAATGAAACTTTTATCTCACTTTCTGAAGGGCAAATAAAAGGTGAATTAGATATATCGGAAATATGTCAGTGCAATAGCAAAACAGTCATTACTGAATACAATAAAGAAAATTGTTCCAATGAGCAACATCTACAAAGTGATATTAAAGAAAACTGTTCAGAAAAAAAAATTGAATATTTTGAAAGTAAGGTTTATAAGACATTAAAAGTTAAACGCCTTCCAAACGTAGATGGTACTGTGCAAGAAATAATAGAGTCAATAATAGTTAGGACAAAGAAACACGATCCTTTCGGAAATATTTTGGACACTGAACAAGATGAAGAAAGTGCAGAATTATCATTTCAATTGCAGTCAGAGGAAAATTATGATGAAAGAGTAGTAAAAAGATCAACAAAATAAACCCAATGATTCAAGAATAAAATAACACATCAAATCTAGATATGTTAAACACCTTTTTCAGACAAAATACTGTCAAGTACGCTCTTATGGATAGAGAAATTTCTTCTAAACGTAAATGATGAAGAATAGGAAAGTTATACTTATGTTTCTTTGTAAAGTTTTTCCTATGGGTTTTAAGACTAAAATCACTTTTAAAATTTTGCATAGCTTTTGGCATTATATTTATGGAGGTTATATACCTAAAAGCTTTCTTTTAGAGCAAACTTTTACAGGTTGCTATTTTGATTACAAAAGTACTAGTGAAATTAATACGAAACTATGCAATTTATTATTAAATATTTGTATACAGTGACATATAAAACAATATATATTATATAAAATATATTGCCTTGCATGAAAATATTTTATCGAACTTTACAGGAAGGGTGACATTCGGTGGCTTTTTAGTATCTTTAAGGAGTTAAATGTATGGAATTGGTGAGTAGATAGTATGTTTACAGGAAATGGAATGTTTTGTCAAAGATGGTGATTCCACGAATACACCTGAGTATACGATATATCCTATCTGAATTGGAGGAAATAGAAAGGGAAGATAATTTTAGATTGAAGAGATTTAAAGAATTAAAATCGAAAAAGATTAAAAAGTATTTAAATTTGAAGAACGGTACATATAAGCATGAAGAAAGATTGGCGTCGATACACGATGAAATAGTGGGAGATTATTGTTGCTGTCTTTCTTATGATGACTTAAGAAAAGTGTATAAAAAACATTTGAGCGATGAAAAAATATGTCAAGCTTCCAATAAGACCTCATATCAATATGAGGACGATATTATTTTACAAACAGAAAAATTAATTAATTTACCCAAACAGAATGAGAATGATTTATCTTGCGAAGATAATTTTTTATCTACGTGCTTAGACATTAAGACTATTTTAGAAAACATTCTGAAGAATAGTGTTTGTGTTAAATGTAAAAAAAATATTAAAATGTCTAATAAATTATCCGTTTCTGGTAGCAAATTAAATATTAATTCGGAAACTGGGGGAAAATTAGGATATTATGAAAGGAAGTATGAAGAGATAATAAAAGTGCTACGATTACAGAAGGAAGATGGACTAATCAGCCAAGAGAAACAAATAATAACTGTAAAAACAGACAAAAGAAACCCAACAAGATCACAGGTTTTTGATCAAAATAATAAAAGTAATAATAAAATTTTAAATAGCTGTCAAAATAGAGATGATGATAAGTTGAATAAAAGAGGAGCATACAAATGTAATTGTGAGAATCATGACAAAAATTTCATAAATAATAATAATACTTATTGTGGACTTGGAAATACTAAATCAGAACCAGTGTGTGGTAGTGAACAGTGGAATGAGCCTCAACTATGGTCCTGTAATTCTACGGCTAATATTAAAACAACTGTGGTGTTAGAAGAAGCTTCATCTACCTTCCCCGGCGATGTCACACTTAACTTAATATTCAAAAACGAAAGTTGCGAAAAAATACGGGATATCAACGCAACGAAACTACCTCACACTTCATCGATAAAAATCCATCTCTGTAATTTGCCAAAAAGACATGTTTTTAAAAAATCACAAAATGATATTACCTCATTTAATGGTTTAAGCCTGACACGCCAGGAAATGCTAAATAAAGCATCTTGTAAAATATCAAGTCAAGTTGTGAAAGCAGGAAAAGATGTGGATACATATACATCTGATATTGTTAAAACATCGCAAATGATCAATCATAGTAGTCGAGCTTTGAATCAAGAAGAGTACATGAGATGTGCAAGAGTATACACAAAATTTAAGGATGACTGCACATATGATGAGGGTTTGCTTTACACATATAACAAAATAATGACATTACATAATAGAAAACGTTCTGACAAAGACAGATCTCAAAGCAATTGTGTACATAAAAAGTTTCCGTACATTTTTAGCAAAGTCAAAAAGAAAAGTTATAGAAAAGCCTTAAATACAGAAGACTGTAGTGAAGTAAGAGATACCGATGGTCTTGTAAACAAAAGCTGCACTAAAGTAACTCCGTTTTCTTACATATTTAGTAGTTTAAAAAGTAATACTATTGACGATATGCTGACCCACGCCTGCTCGTATACGCCTCGATTTTCATACGTTCTTAGCAAAGCGAGAGAAAAGAGTTTTCCGACTAATAATAAATCTCGAGAAATCGACGCTATGTTTAATGATGCTTGTAAACGTACTTTCAATTTTAGTTATATTTTCAGTCACTTGAAAGATGTTGAAATAGATACAAAGTTTAAAAGATCTTGTATGCATAAAGAAAACTTCCCTTACATATTTAGTCGTGTGAAAGACAAAACAAATTATCAATTTAGTATAGTCAATCGATATAAAGCAGATGAAATTGAGACTTTGTTTAAAAATGCTTGTAAGCGTCCTTCTGATTTTACTTATATAATAAACCATTTAAATAGGATTGCAATTGATGGCATGATAAGGAAAGCATGTTCTTACACACCTGATTATCCATACATTTTTAGCAAAGTTAGCAGTAGAATATCCACTAAAGACTTAGATGAAAACAATATTTCGTACTCGATTGAAATGGACGCAATATTTAATGGTGCTAAAACGAATGGTTTTGATTATGAAACTGTGCACAAAGATAAAAAATTGGAACGTAACAAGCAAGAAAACCCAATTTCACCCTTAAAATCAATTAATAATATTGAAACCGAAACTGTGATTAAGGATGCATGGGTAAGCGAAAATGACTTTAATTATTTATTTGACAAAATAGAACACAATTACTTAACAGAATTATCAGATCGAGCAAATAATTTAAGACTTAATGAAATAAAGCAATTGTTCAAAGATTCTTGTAAACGCGATACCAAAACAAAATGCGAATTTGACTATATCTTTCAAAATGTGTTTAAAGATAAAAATAGACAATGTAAGAAATGTGATAGTAAATCTGAAAAAGAAGCGAAAGCAAAACAGCAAAGCACCGTGAATTGTACGAATTTCATGAAAGAGGAAGTACATTCTCAAAATGTTAGTTCGGAATCTGATTGCTCTTATACATCAAACAGAACACCTAATAAATTACTGCTAGAAATTCCAAGTTATAAAAGTAGTAGAGACCACATAGGGATCGAAGTTATGTGGAAAACAGGCTGCTTATGCGGCAACAATCTTACATCAAAAAGCTTAGTTATCATAAAGTCTGAACGTTCTTCAATAAATTACATAGCAAACATAAAAAATAATGTAACTGGGACGAAAAGTTGGTGTTCAAATAAAATTATTCCAAAAGAACATAATAGCAAAGTTTCTGCAAAAAAACAAAAGGAAGCGGTAAATATATCTCTTATTCACCGAATGTTGGATTCAATTAAGGATACTCGTATTTACGTGCCATTTAATAAACCGGTAAATCTTGAAGTTAACAAGATATTTTCAGATATTTCTTCTGATAAGTTAAACAGTTATAAGTCAATTTCTACAATATCTAATTATTCTTGGAAATCGAGTGTTATGAAAACGTGTCAAGCTGATGTGGAATGTGGAGAAAATCATATATCTTATTCTGACATTCTGAGTACCCCTTCCTTGGACTTACTAACTTGTAAAAGTAAAGCTGTTGGCTCAAATTTAGATTCTATAGGATCGTTAAACGAGAATATATCATCCTGTGAGATTTTGAACACCTCCATTGCTACGGAAACACAAAACATATCTGATATTGAAATGAACTCAGATACTTTGATTAAAGAAACTGATAAAAGGAATTCCTCAAATACTGCTTTTAAATTTTGTAAGTAGTGTGATTAACAAGTCATATTACGAATAGTTTTCGCATTTACCATACATGCAAAATGAACGCACGAAAAAAAATATAATTGTATTTCAATACCAGAATATTTTTTTTGTTGATCAGTTTTGTCAGATAAAGATATTTGTGCGCCAATAATCCTTAACTACCTACCCGTGGTCTCACACCAGCCATATTATTTTGTCACTATCTAAGTGTGTGCGCATATGCTTGCGCGTTGTTTCGTGGGTTCATATACCTTCTCCCACTACCCATAGACCATAGAACCGCGCCTGCACTTGCCGAGGAGCTGCCTTTCTTATTGGTCTAAGAGACCCCGGGTAGGTAGTTACGTGATAACTCAATATGTCTCCAGTATTTGTGAACAAATGTAACATATTTAAATATTAAAAGTATCAGGGGTATCTATATCACTCAAATAACTATATACAAGATATCGATCATAAGGTGAAAATAAACGATATGTATACCGTTATGAAATTTAAAATTTGTTATTTTATTAACGTTATTTTCGAGGTAAAATTTACATTTTAATTTAATCTTACATTTCTCACTCTTTGCTTAAAATTAAACAAAAGGTATTTTGAATTATTTAATTAATTGATAGATATATTTTGATTGTATACATACACAAATAATTTTTAATTTGTAGTATTTAATGCATTTTGATAGTAAATAAAGTAGCATTTGTAAAATTTTGTTTTATTTTTTGTTTAAGTAATGTTTTATTCCACACTGGAAATTATACTGTATGGCTATGATAATACACTAGCATTCCTTTTTATAAAACTAAAGTGGCAAACGACTTGATAATCCACCTCATGGTAGGTGAGTTCTGCAGCTCATGGACACCTACAGCCCAAGAATACTATAATACACAATAGAATGGCTGCCAACCTTATTTTGTACGAGAACCGATGTCGCCGGCAGCACACATACAAGCGGTTACGTCCATCACTACTAGAAATCGAATTCGCTCATTGGTCATACTTTCAATAAACAAACGCTTTTCAATTATTATTTTAATTAGATAAAATCCGACTTTATTCCCAGACAATAACAACGGATTCGCAACGAATCTTTACAGACCGTCTCTATCTGAAAAGAAAGAGAAGAAATAACTATTGAGCTACGAGCACTTAAGTTCGTATTGACAGACTGAGCGAATTTGCACATTTTAGACTTTTGATCGATGTTCACAATCATCATTAAGAAAAATCGTTTAAATTTTAACACATATTTATTTGCAAACAGTGAGCAAACTAATTACGTACAAAATCGTATTTTTTTTAAAATTGTGAATAAAAAGTTTTTGTACGCGTTTAAGATGCGTAGTATTATATGCAAACTGTAGTATACAATTGTATCACAGCTAGGGATGTAGTTTCGCTTAATGATTACCGGTAATCGGTAACCAATGGTTAATCTTGTTGTTTAATATCCACAAGTTGGAATACGTTGCAACAAATACAAAAGTAACTAAAATTTTTTATTGTTTTAATAAGAAGGTGTTACTTACTTTGTTCTATAAATAAAATAGTATTTACAGAATAATTAAATTTATTTGACAGTTTGTTTTAGTAATTATTAAACGATCTAGTAGACATGTTACAACTTTTAACTGGCGAAAATTTTTAAACCACGTTATTGATATTTTCTATAGATTGATTTTAAAGTTTTTTATTAACCTTGGAAAAATACATTTTTTTAATACTTGACGTTTGATATTTTTAGCAAGTCAGATTTACAGTAAGAAATTATATCGAATATTGATATAATTTTTTAATGTACAATATGTAACGTAATTAACCCACACCCTGGTACACCCCAATTAGTATATTATGTTATAATTAGGGCCCGGATTAATATGTAAATCCATATTTTTAATTGAAATGGTTTTTGTTCTTGAATATGTTTTCTACATATATTATGATATTTTGATCAAGAAAATGCAATTTCTATTTTCCATATTTTTCCATATTTCAAGTATAAATCCATATTCCACAAGAAATTAAATAAATTTATCCATATCTTCATTATTTTATGTTAGGTTGATGAGAAGGTATGTGAAATGACTAAAAATTAGTTTTAGATGACGAAAATGCCAGCAAATCCTTTTTATTGGCGTGTGAAGAACTTCTTTAATGCAACCACCAAACGTCAGTAAAGCTTTTTAATGATGCAATGAGAGTTTTGTGGCCTTATGGAGTTAAACATGACCAAGTTGTCTTGCTACTTAGTGATGCTGCTCCTTGTATGGTAAAAGCTGTAGATTCCCTACAAGTTTTGTATCCAAAAATTATTCATATGAAGTGCTTGGCTCATGGTATGAATAGATTTGCTGAATGAATAAGGTCTCAGTTTAAAAAGGCTGACAGTTTAGTATGAAACGTAAAGAAAAAGTTTTTGAAAGCAGCAAGCAGGATCTTAAAATTTAAAGAGTTGGTATCCCGACATTTCTTTACCGCTAGAGCCAGTGCTGAACCGCTGGGGAACTTAGCTGAGAGCAAATGAATACTATGCCCAGTATTACACTGAAATCAAAATTTCAATCTCAAAAGAACTTCTCCAAGATTACCCTACGTAACTATTTGCTTTATGTACATAAACACTAATTATTGCTTTTTATCATACCATATAAAGGCACTCGAAAATTCTTCCACTTCTCTAAATGATAATTTGATGACTATCGAAAATATTTTTAGAATCAGAAGGTCCCGTTGCTGAAGTAGCGAGGCAAAAATTACTCTATGTACTGAAAAAAAAACAAAGGATTTCCACACAGCATGCTGTTGATTTTCTTTAGGAAAGGATCCTAAAGAAAATCAACAGCATGCTGTGTGGAACATTAGAAGGCACCATAGATGTGCCCTACATAAGCTCCAATCACATCCTATGATGAAAAATCATTCAGCTAGAATAAAGCATTATTTCGTCCAAACAGAAAATTTAAGGAAACACGTAATTATATACTGTAATTTAAATAATAATGAACCTAAGCTAAGTAAAATCGTATTTTTTTTGTTTTTTCTTAATAGGAAATCGTTTTAATGTACAATGTCGTTATCTTTTATTACACATATTTTTTCCATATTTTAGGATTTTAAGTCCATATTAAATGTACATATTTTGATATTATATATACATATTAATCCGGGCCCTAGTTATAATCATAATACATACACTGAATTTTGGTTAAACATTTTTATGCAGTCTTTATTTATGAAATTAGTTATCCTAATTCCGGAAGAATGTTGTGGTCACAGTACAAGTACACGACTTTAACGTGCTTGAAATAAAGTTCATGTTTATTTTTATTGAATGACAGAATTAGTAATAATACAAATAAAACTGCTCTCTTAAAAGTCTTATTGCCTTAAGTTACGGTCTATTTCAGTTTGTTTTGACTGTACAGATTTAGTACGACTGTAATTTACGTAGTTTTGATTATTTTTGGGATAAAAAATTACCTATATTAAAAATGATAGGAAATCGATTCAGTAAACGATTCTGAACAAACTACTTCCAGGATGTTGCGTTAATTATGTAACATGTTGTATATTTTACATATGATTTTTAAAGGATATTCATTTGGTTTAATATTATCTCAGGAAAACAGCCTATGAGTGATTACCACGTTTCAAGCTTATATCTTCTTCTTATACATTGCTGTTATCTGTAACCTCGTTCTTTCGAGTCATCACATTCTCAGATGTTCAATTAATCCTTTTCATAGAATCACACTTACCGGTTCTTTACATGGAATTGCATTGTCCTTCAAATATCTTTTGTGATGTATGGATAAGAAGTCAGTCTGAAAAAAATATTAGTTAAGCCTTCTATGGCTTCCATCCATATTTTTTATAGTTCAGGTGGTTAAAATTAAGAATCGTTTGGCAGGAATTTGGGGAAGTGAGGTGTCTTATTTGATAGAGGTTTGATCCCCGATTATAACAATATCACGTGCATTAAAAGGTAATGCTCCGTTTTCGTGAAAAAGGATAAAAAACTATTAAAACCTTTATAAAATTTAGAATCTTGGCAGGAATTTGGGACCCTCCTCCTATCTCAGCGAGAGGGTCCCAAAGCCTCCGAATCCACTCTCGTGAAGGGAAAATCCCATAGACCTAACCTCAAAAAGATAACATTTGTCGTCTCCGTCAACTACGCTGCGCTACACTCCCACCACAACCTTTACCTATTTGAACAGAAAGTATTTCTGGGTGCTCAAGTACAGCACGCTTAAATTAAAGCTTTAAAAGCAGCAATAATGCACTTGAGAGTACACTTTCACGTAGGAATAACAACCAACGGCGTAATGCATAAAAATAGTACGTCATGCGATTTGACACTTGACTGAATATAGACCACAGAAAAATAAAAATACCGTAGAAACAATGTGACACTGGTCTTTGACATGGTTTTACGTCCTTGTCGCACTTACACAAAATTCTGTATGCTATCCAGCTTTAAAAGTAATGTTGCATACGTTTTCCATGTTTTACACATTTTAGGTTATAATAGTTTTTTTCTTTTTTTTTTCTTAAAAAACTTTGCATTACCTTTTAATGCGAGTGGTATTGTTATAATCGGTAACCAAACCTCTACCAAATAAAATACCTTACTCCCCCAAATCCCTGCCAAACAACTCTAAATCCAACCCGTTCAGGTCTCCAGAAAAACTGCAAAAATGGTTTATTTAAATAAAAATATATTTTGTATTATCTAAAAAGTACCAATAATAGTAAATAGTACAGTATTGGTAAGCCAGCACCAGGCGAGAGCAAAATTAGAAGAAAAGGTATAAAAATACATATAATGAAATATTTTTTTTACTTTTAACATAAAATGTGTCTACCCAACCCTTTTTGGGTAATTGAGGGTGAAGTGAACATACAGCACAAAACTACAATTTAATTTAAAAAATGTTTTAAAGACTTATTCGTAGTGATTTATTATATTTACGCGAACACTTCACATCGATTAAAACTACTTTGACTGATTTTATCGCGTTCAGTTTAAATTATTTTTAATTCCCGACGTCATCTCAGTCCTCTGTGTGGTGCTGGAAAGCACACGAAACGTCGGGAATTAAAAATAACTTAAATTAAATTCGTAAAAGTAGTTTTAATCAAGATTTATTCGAAGGTGATTAAATTAATATTTTTCGTCACCGTATTTGATCTCATCTATTTAGCTTGTCATTATACCCAATATAGTTATAAAAGCTACAATATTTTCCGTTTATCGGTATCAGTAAAATTTTGTTACATCATTAAAACTGTTCTTTTTTCACATCAATATTTTCTTTATTTTTGATTCTAATATTCATAAAATATAAATAGTTTCGACTTACTAGTGAAAGGATTTTAATTGTTACCAATTTTATTCAAATTCCAAATCCGGCTATTTTTCCGACACGTGACACTTAATTATTTTTCAAATAAATTGCACACAGCAATGCTTGACACAAAAATTGGGCAACGACTATGACGTCAAAAGAAATGTGTTGACTTTTATAAGTGTGAATTGACATGTTAGTGGCTACACGGGCACCGCCCACTCCACCGTTCTATTGTGTATGTATTATAATATTCTGTGCCTGCAGCCATCTTGAGACAAAGAACTGCCTGTAATTATACTGACTCTCTAGTTTTAGAAACAGCTATTCTGCGGCAGATATAGTTAATAGGGTGATTATCCTACCAGACTGACTGCTGTTCAGAAAAGGTTAAAAATTGTAAATGACCAACAACTTCGAAGTGACAGTAACCTCATGGCAGGGTGCGGACCGTGACTTCAAAGGTCGTAGGATCGAATCCGCCATCCAAATACTGTCGTGAACTACTTCTTACACAAGCATTTTAAGCTTACTAGGAGTGGTTAAAAGGGAATATGAGTAATGTTGATTGAATTTGCATTGATAGTATTTAAAAAAAAGTTTTACCTTAATTAGTACTGAGTCATTTTTATCTAAGTGAGGAAGAGTAGAAAGAGTATAATAACGAAAGAGTATAATACCTTAGAATATAATAAGTATAAGTAAAGGTAACAAACGGACAAACAGTTCAATTGACGGTAAGTACCCACAAAACCTAATGTAGGTTACATCTAGGGCACAGGCTTCCGCTCATTTACGAAAGGGTTTTAGCGCAAGGGATCGTCGGCCGCGCTGCTCCAATGTGTGTTGGCGAACTTCACATGCCTTCGAATTTTTTCTTATTTCTCAGACATGCAGGTTTCCTCACGATGTTTTCCTTCCATGGTTTACACTAGTGTCTTTATAATCTGATGATGATGTTCTCCTGGCCGAAAGCGAGAGAGGAAAAGCTATAACACAACTCCTCTCCAGCTGATGTGGATTATAACCACAACTGTGGTCACATTTACATTTAATACTTAAATTTATTTTTTTGTCATGTTACCCATTTATGGATGCAGTATTTTTTCCGTGTTGGTAATCCTTAAAAAATGCATGTTATGTAGTTTGTGCAGTCACAGAGCCACTGTTATGTGTTAAGCTTAACGTACACGATGTGGAAATAAAGGAGTGTGCTATTTTTAGTTTGAACTATGCACACAATAGTATTACGCTAAGAAATACGACGTAGTCGGTCGATCGTCTAGACTAAGTCTGATGGAAATAAAGCGCGACCGTGGAATAATTAGCGATGCTCCGATTGTTGGCATCCTATACCAGATAATTAGTGGATTGAAAAACGACGGACAAATGTTTTAGACTCTTTATATTATGTTCTTGTTACATTCTGAGCGTGCGCGAGTATTACACATTCGTAACATTAGGGTTGTCCAAACCTGCTTTTTATACCTATATTTATATTTCCGAAAATTATGCAAAATGCGGTTGGCATCCATTTCAAGTGCCAAAATGATATTATAATTATTATGTTAGGTATATATTACTTATACGTGATGGAACCTTGCTCCAGCCATATATATTATATTATGATTGTAACATGAATGGGTCGGCATTAGTGTTAAAATCGACCGGGAAACGATCATGCAATAACAGAAGACCAGATCTATAGCACGTAAAAAACAGCTTTAGGCTGTGTTTTGTGAGTTGAGAGTGGAGAATTGAAGACCCATTTTACTGGAAACGTGGCATTCCATTTTAGTACTCAAAGGTGACAATGCATCTACATTTTGATTCCTAATCGAGGAAAGATGTACTTAGGTGTTTATGGGCCACGGCATCCACGACAATCAGGTGGACTGCGTGATTGTTTGTCACCCTTGTTCTATTAAAAATGTCGTTGCGGTGCAAGATGGCTTATTCTTATCTTATCTCGTCCAAGGGTTAAATATAGTGAGTAAACGAAACCAGCGTTTTTGGCGATATGTTGTGTGCAGAATCCTGTTTTTATTTTTTTATTCTTTAACCATTTTTCGTATTTGATGAAATTCAATCAATATTTTATAATAATTATAGCCTATTTACGTACCACTGCTGGGAAAAAAGAAGGCGATGGGGCAGAAAGTTCTCCGCGCTGCTCCAGTGCTAGTTAGCCGATGTATTTTCAATACATTATATCTCAAGTATTCAAGTTTCCTTGTAACGACAGGAAACTTTTCTTTTACCGTCGAACACGTTAGTGTTAAAATTAGGGGATCGAACTTAGGTTGAGTGCGTACTATGAATTTTTTTATATGTAAGGATGACCAACTAGCACACAGTACACCTGATGGTAAGTGGTTGCTGCGGCCCATAGACATCTACATCTATCCTCGATTACAAATGAAAATGTGTTTCCGGTAAAAAGGATCTCCGGTTCTCTACACTTACCATACGAAACACAGCAGCAGTAAACTTCTATTTTACGCTGGTATTCTGTGAGAGCGTGGTCCTTCCCCGGTCGAGCCGACCCATTCGTGCTACAACTATACTACTAATATAACTGCGGCATGGCTCTACCACCTATATAAAAGTAGTTTAGTGTAAAAGCTCTGACATTATATACATTTTTTTCATATTTATAAATGTTAACCAACATTAGGATTTCTGTATCGATGAGGCGTTTAATATTTACATAAATTGAAAATGGGCAAACATTTCAGACCTATTACAATTATTTGTAGGTTTAATCTTTGCAGGTTTCAAATCCGCTGCCCTGCAGCACTGAAATCATACGTTGAGCCTTTGTGCTACTATATATATATATATATATATATATATATATATATATATATATATATATATATATATATATATATATATATATATATATATATATATATACAGGGTGGCCCAAAAGTCGTGGATCAAACGCAACTAGGAGTTAGATGGGGTCATCAGCTGCAAAAAGTTGTTCTACGGGAGGTCCTTAAAGTCAACCCCTGCAGAGTTATAATTTATTTTGTGTTTTTATGAGAAAATTGACTTTTTTTAACTAATTCTTATTAGAATGCCAAAAAATAAACATCCTCTATCTTTTTTATAATTTTCACTAGATTGGTACTGATGAGTCCTTGCGTTAAACATGCTATTTATAGTTGTTTATTGGGTGTGTTGAAGATAATGTTAAGTTTTACGATTATTATTTTTCTCAAATCATAACTTTTTATTTACTTCGGACCCCACTGTGAAAAAAAATACTCTACCGAAAAGTGACCCTGTATTACAAGTTTTGGCGCATTTAATAGGGATTCTGAAAAGGTATTACACATGGTTATGCGTGGCTTTGATATCTTTTTAGGACGATTATTCATGGCAAGGCCAAAGTTAACCCAACCATAAAACTCGGTTAGGCTTATTTAAAAATAAACTAGAATTAATACAATTAATGACAAAGACTCTCTGCCTCTCTTTTACACTAACTATTTAATCCTTTGTCAGTAAAAGGCCGGTTGGCCCGTCAGTTCAGGTAGCGATATCTTTTCTAGGAAACAAAAGGCTGGGCCGGCAGGGGCGGGGGCTGGGGGATGCGCGTGAGCATGTTTCTTTAGAATGTTTAGTGTTCTTTAGTAACTCGCTTCCTGCCTGTGGGTACGCACGTGTTCTTTTTCTCGGTTTTACGACGACTTGTGACCAGTTTCTTTCCTTTGACCTACGCTTTGTTTTTCGGACTTGTGATAGATTGCCTACCTGTGACCAGTGCTGTGTGAATCGGACGGATTGGCTACAAAAGTGGACAGATGGCTGCTGCGAGGAGAGAATACACCCAACGGGAGTATGCAGAAATGCATTACCTGTATGGCATTTGCGACGGTAATGCCCGGGCTGCTGCCAGGGAATATCGTCAACGCTACCCTAACCGTGATCGTTTTCCGGATTACAGGGTCTTTACGCGCGTACATAATTCGTACATGGAGGGAGTCTTACCCGGTCAGCATGCTATGAGAGCAGGCAGACCAGTGATGCAATTTGAAAATGAAGATGAAGTGCTGAGAGAATTAAGATTGGATCCTAGTATAAGTCAACGCCAAATATCCAGTAATATCGGGATTCCAAGATCGACGGTGCAACGTGTCATTAACAGAAAAAAATATCACGCCTACCACGTGCAAAGGGTGCAAGCTTTGCTGCCCGGTGACTATGAACCTAGAGTGCGGTTTTGTAGAGAGATGCTAAGATATCACAGAGAAGATCCGCAGTTCTTTAACAAGGTTTTATGGACGGATGAGTCAACTTTTAGAAGAATGGGAGTATTCAATATCCACAATCTACATTTTTACTCCAGAGTAAACCCCCATATCATAAGAAATGATCGATTCCAGAATCTGTTTGGTATTAACATGTGGGCTGGTATAATTGGCCAGCAGTTGGTGCTGCATGAAATGCCAGCAAGGCTGAATGGTGCTCAGTATTTAAATTTTTTGCAAAATAATTTAAACCATATTCTTAACGAAGCTGAAGTTCCAGAAGAAAGAATAGCAGAAATGTGGCTGCAACATGATGGCGCCCCGCCTCACTACGCTCGAGCAGTCAGAGATCATTTGAACGAGCGCTTCCCCAACCGGTGGATTGGTCGAGGCGGACATGTTGCGTGGCCACCCCGGTCGCCCGATTTAAATCCATTAGATTTTTTTCTTTGGGGCTATTTTAAAGAAATAGTTTACCAAGGAGAGAACAATAGCGAACAAGAACTACGACAAAAGCTCGAGTTTGCTAGAGTACAAGTAACTAACAACAGAAGTGCATTCCGTAGGTTACGTAGGAATTTTATTAGACGGTGCAGATTATGTATTATGGTCAGAGGCAGGAATTTTGAGCATTTATTGTAAAATGTTTTGCTTAATAAAACAATTATTTCACAATCGTTGCTTTGTTTTTTCGTCCTAGAAAGATATTAGAGCCACTCATGGCCATGTGTAATACCTTTTCAGAATCCCTATTAAATGCGCCAAAACTTGTAATACAGGGTCACTTTTCGGTAGAGTATTTTTTTTTCACAGTGGGGTCCGAAGTAAATAAAAAGTTATGATTTGAGAAAAATAATAATCGTAAAACTTAACATTATCTTCAACACACCCAATAAACAACCATAAATAGCATGTCTAACACAAGGACTCATCAGTAACAATCTAGTGAAAATTATAAAAAAGATAGAGGATGTTTATTTTTTGGCATTCTAATAAGAATTAGTTAAAAAAAAGTCAATTTTCTCATAAAAACACAAAATAAATTATAACTCTGCAGGGGTTGACTTTAAGGACCTCCCGTAGAACAACTTTTTGCAGCTGATGACCCCATCTAACCCCTAGTTGCGTTTGATCCACGACTTTTGGGCCACCCTGTATATATATATATATATATATATATATATATATATATATATATATATATATATATATATATATATATATATATATATATATATAAACACAAAATAAATTATAACTCTGCAGGGGTTGACTTTAAGGACCTCCCGTAGAACAACTTTTTGCAGCTGATGACCCCATCTAACCCCTAGTTGCGTTTGATCCACGACTTTTGGGCCACCCTGTATATATATATATATATATATATATATATATATATATATATATATATATATATATATATATAAGCGACAGTATAATCCCAGAAAATCTTTTACGAAATCAATGGGACAATGGATTCAATAATAATTTGTTAAGATGTTAATTCTCATTTTTTATGACAGCCCTATACAAAACCCAAAGGTTGGCACTACGCCACGAGTCGTAGTACGCAGACGTGACGTCACGGTGGCATTTCTACGCGAGTTATGCCGTCTAGCACGCAGACGAGACATATCCATCGTATACGAGTCGGCAACTGCTTAACACCAGCGAGTGTCTTGTAGGAACGTGATGTATTGTGTGGGAGTCACCATGGCTTCGGATGAGAATTTAGCTTGCATGTAGTAGTGAGTTAAGACCACCAACGTAGACTGAAATTAGAAACACATATTGTTGTGTGTTTTTGTATCTGACATAGATGTAAACAGAAAAGTTCGCTTTATTGGCGTTATTATACTTATGAAATGTCGTTACAGCTAATAATAATATTAATTTATTTGATACAGACAATAAAGATCCATTACAAAATTAAATTTAAAGATTACACCTGAAATATTAATTATTCTTATTAATGGTTAATTAATCAAAATATTGAATATTATTATTTAGATATTAATAAAGTTGACCATGTATTAAAAGTTTCGCTAAATGCACAAATATTACAAATAATTTTAATGAGATTATTCTGCGACCCACAAAGGGAACTTCTAAATCGCGCGATACGATGACGGATCAGCGCATCCAAACCAGCGTCACGGGCCTCTGCGAACATCTGGCGAATCATTATACTGCACCTTTAGCCTGCGGTATTCCTCTTTAGTGTGATTCGTCCACAGCTGAGGAGTGTAAAGTGGCTGACAGTAAGATGAAAACAACGCCAGTTTGGAGGCATAAGAACACCTTTGAAAGCGTCGAGCTATCATGTTGGCACGCACTGACAGGGAACGTCGCTCACGGTCCATGTCGGAACCATCATACAGATTCTGAGTAACAATATGACCCAAGTATCTAATCAATTAGACAAATACAAAAGTTCACTGCTAAACGTAGGGCTCCTCTGTAGATTGCCAGAGAGGAGGGATATTTGCCATAGTTGCCACGCTTAGAGAACGGGTTGGCTACTGCAGTATTTTTTATATCTGGCCATTAAGAAGGCACTGCTGCTCATCTCTTGAACTTTTCCCTCTGTCACCTCTTACGGCACCCACGGAATGTTATGGCGTACCTAGTAAATATTCTTAGACCATCACTACACGGTAACTTTTGAAACAAGTGATCTTTAAGCAGTAATGGTTTAAGGCTATTTGATGATTAGAGTATAACATACGATGATGAAATTTGAACATCTGTATAATAATATGTAATGTAATGTATATGACTGCCTCGTTGGTCTCGTGGTTGTAGTAGTGCGACTGCTGATCATGAGGTCCTGGTTTCGAATCCCAGTTCTGGCTAAAAAAAATCAATTATTTTTTCCGTCAAGTAATTCTCAATAGCTGAATACTGTTCTCATCTCTGGGCCGGGGCACCCCAGTGCCAGCTCCTTCCACTTGACCGTATCCAGCGCAGAGCGATTCGAATCGTAGACGACCGAATTCTTTCCGAAGTGCTCGATTCACTGGTGCCGCGCAGGGATGTTGCATCCCTTTGCGTTTTCTATCGTATCTACCATGGGGAGTGTTCTAAGGAATTGTTCGGATTAGTTTCAGCCGCCAAATTTCACGAACGCACATCGCGTCAAAATTCTTCCTCGTACAACTTCTCTGTGGGATTGTTTACCACCGGCGACTTTTCCGGGCCGATACGACTTAGAAACCTTCAAGAAAAGAGCTTACTCCTTTCTAAAAGGCTGGCAACGCATCTGCAATTCCCCTGGTGTTACGGTTGTTCACGGGCGGCAGTAGTCACTTTTCTATAATAAAAATAAACAGAAGTCCCATGGAAATTACGCAAACTAAAACAGGTGGTAAAATTAAAATTTTGTCAAATACGCATTATTAAGGATAACTAAAAACTGTTAGTAAGATCTTGATTAAACTTATAAAGGACCACCACACTAGAAGATTAGACCACCACATTAAAAGCAGCAATTTTCAAATAAAAAATGAAACACCAAAATCGGTTCTCTTAGAAAAAAGTTCTGAGGTAACACACATAAAAAATACGGTCGAATTGAGAACCTCCTCCTTTTTTGAAGGCGGTTGATGAAAATTTATTTATTTATTTAAAAAGGTACATCAACAGTGCATGTATAAATGTTATAAAAGTTACATTTTTAAAGCACAATTCCTTATACATATACCTATTATAGGCGTACACAACATTGACAGGAGACATTTAATAACAACACAATATATATTTGAAAAATTTAAAACAATAAAATAATAAAATTCACCAATGCACAACTAAAAACTTAACTGAGAACAATTGTAGTAAAATAGATAAAACGTGATTACTTTGTCCAAGGAATATATTATTCTCTTTGGATTGTAGTGTC
The DNA here is from genome assembly GCA_036936625.1 of Parnassius smintheus behrii. Lineage (NCBI taxonomy): Eukaryota > Metazoa > Arthropoda > Insecta > Lepidoptera > Papilionidae > Parnassius > Parnassius smintheus. Next base: position 12,118,988 of record JAUPFT010000024.1, read on the forward strand.
ACGGCTAAGGGACTTCTTTCATGACAAACCTCCTTATTTCTCTAACTCCTTATTGAAAATCTGTTTTTTTATTATGACTAACAAGTTATTTTAATATGACTAACAAAATTAATGACAAGTGTTTCTCTTCAAATGTTTTTCAAAATTTGATGACATCCCCCCAAAATGGCGATCATCAAAAGACTAAAGATGGTCAAAAGATTTAAGATGGTCAAAAGATTTAAGATCTGATCTTTCAGATCCCTTGCACTAAGCTTTTGTAAGATAATTGTGGTTTTCTCTATCTAGATCCTATCATTTACATAAATGCAATGTTATCATTACGGCGCATAAATCAGCAGTGTCTGTATACACAAATTTCACGTTTATGTTGAGTGAATATGAAGATACTATGGTCATACAGTGTTACATCATTATTCTAATAATGATTTCTTAAATTTACGCGAACACTACACATTGAATAAAACTATTATTTACGGATTTTATCGCGTTTAATTACTTTAATTTATTTTTATTATTATCCCGACGTTTCGGGTGCTTTACAGCGCCCATGGTCACGGGGGGGACTGAGATGTTTGACGTCCCAATGTCATAGTTAGTCCGGCTACCTTCAGTTTTTTAATATTAATTTTTGGTCCGATTTACGCAAAACGAGCTTATAGTATCATGAAGTCTTGCAGTGGTATGCTTGGGTTTGGGTTTAATTTTGTTAATTATAGGATCCCAAGCAGATGGTAGCACCCAACCATCTTCTCTATTAAAATTTGGATGTTTTTTAATTTCAATAGCCTCGCGTATCATCCTTGGTAGGAATCGGTGTTCTTTTGCGAGAATTTGTGGTTTATCAAATCTAATGTAATGGTGGGGACGATCTTGAACATGTTCGCAGACTGCAAACATGTACAACATGGAAGTCTGCAGTCTGCGAACATGTTCAAGATCGTCCCCACCATTACATTAGATTTGATAAACCACAAATTCTCGCAAAAGAACACCGATTCCTACCAAGGATGATACGCGAGGCTATTGAAATTAAAAAACATCCAAATTTCAATAGAGAAGATGGTTGGGTGCTACCATCTGCTTGGGATCCTATAATTAACAAAATTAAACCCAAACCCAAGCATACCACTGCAAGACTTCATGATACTATAAGCTCGTTTTGCGTAAATCGGACCAAAAATTAATATTAAAAAACTGAAGGTAGCCGGACTAACTATGACATTGGGACGTCAAACATCTCAGTCCCCCCCGTGACCATGGGCGCTGTAAAGCACCCGAAACGTCGGGATAATAATAAAAATAAATTAAAGTAATTAAACGCGATAAAATCCGTAAATAATAGTTTTATTCATTATTCTAATGTTATTTTAAGTTTGGCTGATAGCTATCACAGACTATAATGAGGGATCATCTTCGTCGTTACAACCCTTCACAAATCCAGTGCTGAACACAGGCCACCACCAAGGAATGCGACAAGGTACAGTCATGAGCTACCTGCATTCACAGACTTCCTGCGTCTCCTATCAGGCCGTCACCTAGTGGAGGACCGCAACTGGGGAGTTTTACGTTCTGATATTATAATAAACTGGGCTACCTTTAACTTTTAAATACTTGTTTTTGGTCCAATCTACGCAGGACGAGTTTGCAGTGTCTTGAAGTCTTTTAGTGGTACAGTTGGGTTTGGGTTAAATTTATTTAATTATGGGATCCTTTTATTTAACCGCATAAAAATCGGTAAAATTAGTTTTATTTGATGACAGATTTTGTCATCATATTTCTATTAAGACAATTCGATAACGTAATATCGGCCTAAATCTACCCTTAATATAATTTAAACTTACAGACTTACAACAGTATATTCTAAGTCTGGGATTTGAATTAGATATATGCTGTTGCGAAAATTATGTAAGCTGTCAATTGATGTCAAAGTTCGTCGGTGGTGTTGTTATTTCTGCTAAAATATTGCGATTGTCCAGTACCTTAGCCGTTCATGTGGCTGAATTAATTTACTATTCCAAATCTCAATTAGTAAAGAGAAAAGTACATAACAGATTTAAAAAAAACAACTTTTATTTAAAACACTTGACAGTGAGCGAAAACTGGTGATGATTTGAAACATGGTGTTCTATATTTAAGTAAATATTAACCTGTTTAATACCCCCGTCCTGGTTTCGATTTGAATTCATACCGAAGCTACCATTTGTATTAATTTACCATATGTATTTATTAATTTAATGTTTATTGTGAATTTCCGAACGTTGGCCAGTCGAATTAGATCCGTCAATTGAACTCTTAGTGAAAGTTGGACATGCCTTTGTTTTTTATAAATGTATACATGTCGAAACAAGCCCTATGGTGTTCCACCTTCGCTGCATGTAGGCCTCTGTGGCAATCTCTTAAGAGATGGGCACCGCCATCTATTGGAAACTATAAGTTTTTTTGGCTTTTACCATGGTCGCCTCTATGACTCATAGGACCAAATAGGTTGATGTTTTCTCATAAGCCACTACCAGATAGCCCAAAGCGGGAAAATTTGATATAAAGGGACAAAAAGTGTCAAAAGCAAAAACCGTGATAAATGATTTCGACAGCCCTGCTGACTGCTGATAATTTGTCACCCCTGAAAACTAATTTTTATTAATAAAACTTTTACATCTGTCTAGTTGGTCTAGTTGTTGTAGTAGTGCGACTGCCGATAATGAGGTCCTGGGTTCAAATCCTGGGTCGGGCAAACCAAAAAAATCAGGAATTTGGCAGTCTCTCACCCCGTGCTTCAGCAAGCACGCAAAGCCGTTGGTCCTGTGCCTGATCTCTTTCCAGTCGTGCCGGTTTACCGTCCCATCGGATTATGAGAGTGAGGGAATAGAGAGAGTAACTGTTATTTTTTTATTTTTTTTTATTTATTCAGGATAACAACAGCTTTTTTATATATAGGATAGGTTGTCAAACGAGCACACAGTCCACGTGATGGTTCGTGTTTGCAATGGCTATAGACATCTATATCTATCCTCGATTACGAATCGAAATGCAGATGCGTTGTCATCCGTGAGGATTAAGATGGAATGCCTCGTTTCCAGTAAAAAGGGTATCCGGTTCTCTACATTCACCATATGAAACACAGTAGCAATAAGCTACTATTTGACGCTGGTATTCCATTCCGGAGTGCGATTCCATGTTCGTTAATTAAATTCGAAGATACCGTATGACATACATTAAAAAAAGAAATAAATTCGAAAATATATATTCTCCGTTCTTGAATTAGCTTAAAATACTATGACTGACTCTCATGTAGTACTGGTGTTTATCATATCCACTATAATCCAATACCCGATATGATCCCGTGGGTGCCGTAAACGGTGGCAGAGGAGATTCAATGAGATGAACTCCGATAATAACTCAAAATAATAAAAATGCGATCGCCAATCCGCATGCCAAGCGTGGCAACTATGGCACATATTCTCCATGTGGCAATCTAAGTAGAAGGCCTATGTTCGAATGCAGCAAAGGTATTTTGATAGGCTAAAATGGAATAAAATTACGACTGATATTAAATACCATTTTTTTTTAAATTAAATTAGGGAGCCGTGGTAGCTCAGATGGTTAGCGCTCGATGTAAATTTCTCAATACGCGAGCAAACCGGGTTGGATCGCCGCCGGCACCAATGAAATTGTTAATTGCATTTTTAAGTGCTGATTTACCACGTGTTTGGCAGTGAAGGAAAACAACGTGAGGAAACCTGCATGTCTAATAAATAGAAAAATAAATGAAGTTCGCCAACACGCATTGGGGCAGCGCGGCGGACTATTCCTTGCCCTAAAAACCCTCTCAGAAATAAGAGAAGGCCTGTGGCAGGCAGTGAGACGTATATAGGCTGTAACTTTAACTTTTTTAACTTTTAACATAATGGTGACAATAAAATACACAGTCCACCTGGTGGTAATCCACATTTATACTTGATTAAGAATTAAAATGCAGATGCGTTGTCATCGTTTCCAGTTAAAATTTTCACCGGTTCTCTACACTCAATATAAGAAACACAGCAACATTAAGCTGAAAAAACTTTTACGCTGGTTGACCGGGGTACCGGTCCCCCCGTGACCCCGGTCGAGCCGAACCAAACAAGTCACAACCATAATTATAGCTGCAGCATGGCTTTACCGCGCCAAAATTTCAAAATTCCTCTCGTTTGAAAAATTCATTCGTTGGAATTTTTAAACAAACGAATTATTCCTATATTCATAGAGTTATAGCGGTAGTTTATTGAGGCATAAATCATGACCTTTTGAAAAAATATTTGATCTGAATATCAAAAGCTGAAAACTAAGCTGCTTAATGCTAGCTGTTTTCCTTTAGGCCGTTCAAAATTTATTGTTGTTGCCTGTCGTTTAATTTATAAAACACACATAAATTTTTTACCGACTCCAAAAAAATTGTTTCCAATTCATCTGAACAAATTTAACTTTAAGTGGGCATATTTAATTAGAAATCGGTTTTTTGTTTTTAAAAGTTATTGATGTCAAATATTGATTTGCTTCCTCTCTGTGACTGTTCAGAATTGGAATAATATATTAGATACACTATACGTAATGCTTTAAATACTTTAAACCGAAAAATGGCGCTCTCAGTGGAGGCCGGTCGATCTTGACGAACTATTAATTAATTTGATTGCCTTGAATAAAACTATTTATATTGATTTTATCGTGTTTAATTGACTTATTTTTAATTGCCGTCGTTTCGGGTGCTTTATAGCACCCATGGTCACGGGGTGGGGAGGGACAACGATGTTTGACGTCCCAACGACATAGCCCGGCTACTTTCAGCTTTTGAGTATTATTTTCAAATATCATCGATAAAATCTGTATAAATAGTTTTATTCAATGTGCAGTGTTCGCGTAAATTTAAGAAATCATTAATTTGAATGCCATTACTTTTTGATGAAAAAATGAGCTGTTGTCAATTGATACTCATTGTATTCACAATTAAATTTTAAAACTGAATGTATCTTTTGCTATTTTTAAATATTTCCTCATCAACTTTCTCCCTTGCGCGACCGCACTGTGAAATTTACTATCGCCAGCGGTTTATCGGACCGATATGACTTAGGGGCCTTCAAGAAAAGAGCCTACCTCCTTCCAAGGCCGGCAACGCACCTGCAATTTCTCTGGTGTTTCAGATGTTCATGGGCGACAATGGTAACCTACCATTAGGTGAGCCGTATGTTCGTTTGCCTCGTAATCCATAAAAAACATGTGGCATGGCATGTGAAACATGAATATAAATTGTGAGTAACTTATTATATTAAAACTTAAGTACTGATTTAGAGAGATTACTACATAATTACAATTTGACAAATGTAGAATAAGTTCCATAAGATCAGACAGTGATAATAAGGCGAGTATCGTTGACTAATAACGTAATAGCCGATATAAATAAACGGGGCACGCAATGGGACCGTGACCGCGGTTATTAAGCGGTCGGTAATGCGGTGGCGGTCGACGTGGTGCGGTCCTTTCGCAACGTGTGCCGGACAAAGAGAACGCTATTGTTACAATTCTATTTGGGACGGATGCATAAGCTTTCGACTTGGGAAAATTTGGGATTTGTTAACAAATTTTTTAATATGATGTCCGTATGCAACATTCCGTTCTGGCGAAAATTTTCTAATATAGGAAGTTGTCAAATTCAAAGAAAATATCATGCGTAATGATTTTGTGATAAAGTTTGTCCAACCGTTCAAATGCAGATTTTTTAGATTTACCTTAACTCTGACCTAATTTAGATACTTACAAGCTGCGCCTTATATACAACTATATATTTAGGTGGTGGTGGTGGAGCCATGTTGCAGCTGCATGTAGCATAAATGGGTCGGCTCGACCGGGGTAGGTTACGCTCTTACAGATTACCAGCTTTAAACAGCAGCTTAATTTTTTTTTATAGAATAGGGTGACAACCGAGCACACAGTCCACCTGATGGTAAGTGGCTGCTGCGGTCCATAGACATCTACATCTACCTTCCATCAAAATGCAGATGCGTTGTCACCAGTGAGGACTGAGATGGAATGCCTCATTTCCAGTAAAAAGGGTCTCCGGTTCTCTACACTCACCATACGAAATACAGCAGCATTAAGCTACTATTTCACGCTGGTATTCTGTGAGAGCGTGGTCCTTCCCCGGTCGAGCCGGCCTATTCGTGCTACAACTATACTACTAATATAACTGCAGCATGGCTCTACCACGTAAAATTATTATTAATGCTGCTGTTTCGTATGATAAATGTTGAGAACTGGACACCCTTAACTAGGAACGAGGAATTCCAACTTAGTCCTCAGGTGTGACTACGCATCTGCATTTTGATTCTTAATCGAGGATAAGTGTAGATGTCTATGGGCTACATCATCCATTTAGCATCAGGTGAACTGCGTGCTCGTTTGTCACCCTTATTCTATAAAAAGTTGATATTCAAGTCAATATTCAAGTCGATATTCAAGTTGATAATCTGGCCAGTTATCACCTACATTAAGTAAAAAGTAAAGTAACAGCCTATATAAGTCCCACTGCTGGGCTCAGGCCTCCCCTCGTTTCTGAGAGGGTTTAGGGCAAGGAAGTGTCCGCCGCGCTGCCCAAATGCGTGTTGACGAACTTCACATGTCTTCGCAATATTTTTTTTTATTCCTCAGACATGCAGGTTTCCTCACGATGTTTTCCTTCACCGCCGAGCACGTGGTAAATCAGCACTTAAAATTGCAATTAACAATTTCATTGGTGCCGGCGGGGATCGAACCCGGGTTACTCGCGTTCTGTTATATTTACAGCGAGCGTTAACCACTAAGCTACCACGGCTCTTTTTTCCTACACTTATCCAATAATAATTAGAAGCAAAGTGCAGATGCGTTGTCACATCTAAAGATAAAGATGAAATGTCTCTTTGTAAGTAAAAGGGATTAGTCTCGTCACTCCACTTAAGAAACAGTAGCATTAATCTTCTGTTTTACCTGATATTCCGTGAGAGCGTGATCTTTCTTTTTTGAGCCCACCCATTATGTACTGTTGCATTTGTGTTTTAGTCCTAATACAGCTGAAGCGTCACATCGCTCTACCACGTAAAACAAACTTGTCACAATTTAGTTGTCAGCGGTGGATAACCTATCTTCGCCCTTATTTGTTTGGAGTTGGCTGCAGTTGTACATAGGCTGCAGTAGCCATTCCATTTAATATTTAATTCCATTCCAATTACACCTAATATTAAAAGAATTTGGTTTATTAGTAATTTGAATTATGATTAATTTGTCTCTGACACTGTTATCCTTTCGACCTTATTTTATAATAATTATACATTTTATCTGTTGGAGATGATTCTTATATGACTGGTTCATTGTCACCGATACTCTCTGTGATGTAGTGATATATTTATTTTTATTCTTAGAAAAAGGGCTTTGTCATTAAAGCGATTATGACGCCCTGATAGTTACAACAAAATTCTTAAATAGGATAAATACTAACAAATAAACTTATTTATCGCAGGCATCATTTGATAATGGGTCTGATAAAATACCATTATAACTGCCAATCAATGACAAACGTAAAATACAATTTTTTCTTTCTATGAAGTTCTGGGCACATTCTATCAAAATGTGATAAAGTAGTGATATATTAGTGTAGTGTAGGTGGTGGCGGTAAGCGCGAGTAATTATATGATTATTCGCGCTTGCCGCCACCACATTTAAACAAGTGGTAAAATGAAAAAAATTGTGCAACCATCTTCAATATAATTACAAGTGACAAAGTTAAAAAAAATGTGCAACCGACTACAATATAAATGAGAACAACAGTACGTTAATTGAGTCAGATGAAGCTGTAAGAGTTGCATAGACTAACAGCGTTGACATCCAGAAACTAGTAAATTAAATAGGCATTATTAAGGATGATTTGAAAACTACTGATTAGATCTTGACTAAATTTATATGAAACTACACAAAAAGTGTCGTGTCATATAAATTTATGATAATGTATATCATAAAATCCATAAAAAATATATAAAAAAACCAGCTCTCTTAAAAAAAACAATCATCAAAATTGGTTTAATCCAGAGAAAAGTTCTGAGATAACACACATAAAAAACATACAATCGAATTGAGTACGCTAAAATAATCAAATGAACATAGTTTATGAATGGTATTGCAACGCATAAGATACGAACAAACAAACATTAAGATTTTTTTTACTGCCAATTTAATTCTTAAATGTTGACTTTCCCCCGGTAACGCATTTTTAGCTTATTAATAATATAATTCACTCCTTTTTATTTCTCTATTTAAGTATATAAATATATATAGTATATAGTAGTATTTAAGTATTCTATTAAGTAGCTCGACTGGACAACAAAATATTTATTAAGATATCTAAATCGTATGTTATTTACGTTGTTGTTAGCAGCTATGTATTTTTTATTTATTTTTATTTACTTTATTGGAGACAAAACAGAGACAAAAATCATACAAAGTAAAATAAAGAAAGTTAGCTGTTCCCTACAAACTGTCTCATTTAGATATATTATGTATATTATGAAGTAGATTATATACATATTATGTATATTATGAAGTAGATAGTAAATGGTATCGTCTGCATAACAAGCAAGGGAACAAGTCTATACTTAAATATAAAGTAAAATAACATCTGAAAACTAAAATGTATGCAATACAAAATATCCTTATATATCTTATATATCCAATCCTTCTAAATCTAATATATCCAATTCGTAACTGTTATTATTTATTTTATATTATAAAATATTTTTGTAATTAAGTTTTGAAGGCCGAACGGGAGATAGAGAACATATCGAGGTCGTTATGTATTTTATTGTGGAGGACACACATTCTTTGTACTGGTCCTCTTTTACCATCTTTCTTTTACCATGTTGGTCATGGTTTTTGGTATATTATGAAAAAAATTTTTGATCGTGTGTTTTTGGGTGGTAATCGAAACCTTACCTCGGACAAAAACTGTGAACACTTAATCTCACCAACACACATAGTAGTGGGGGCGTCTATTAAAGAACGTCGGTATTTTATTGATAGCATTTAATGTTTTGTTAAGAGATTTTTATACGAATTGCAAAGTAAATGCATTCAGTAGTTAACAATGCGTACGAGTAAGAACTTCTTTTGGATGTTTTCTGTTTTATCTTCATAAACCGAGTAGAATGGATTGAAAAGGGGGGACACATATTTTAGATGAGATCTGACCAACGATTGATAAAGACATACAAGATTATCTTTGTGTTTAAATGATTTTGTTATACGTGTAACAAAGCCAAGCGTTCGGTAGGATTTATTTAATATTTCTTCGATGTGCCTATCGAGTATGAGCTGAAGTAAAAGTTCGCGTAAATTATATATTTTTTTCACAGTATATGTTATGCATTTGCATTTATTATAAGCCAAAAATAATTTATTAATTTTACAGTGATCTTCAAGTCTGTCCAAGTCGTTCTGTATTAATTTAATGTCATCAGATTTTGTTACGGCAGAGTACAACTTTAAGTCATCAGCGTATAGTAAAGATTTACAGTGGTCAAAATAATTAATATGTCATTAATAAATAGGATAAACAAGAGGGGTCCCAGTATTGATCACTGTGGTACGCCAGATAACTACAATCGGTGAGGAAATATAGCCATTAATGACTACCGACTGTACGCAGTTTTGTGAGTTAGAGGCAAACTAACGTAGAAGCTTACTTTTGATACCATTGTAGAATTTTTTTAAACTAACAAATTATCAACTTTATCTAATGCTTTTCTTAAATCGATGTCTATAGTTTCAATCTGTGATTTGATGGTACAAGCAGATTTGTCAGTGTAGACTTGCCATTAACAAAGCCGTGTTATTCCGACATGTGTCTCATATATTTTAGGAATAGCCGAAAGAATTGATATTGGGCGGTAATTTTCTACATTAATTTTAGAACCTGATTTGTGAATAGGTGTAATGTATGCTCGTCTCCACTGAGTTAGAAATGTTCCAGTTTCTAAAATTTTTTTAAATATTATTCCGAGTGGCATGTAAATTGTATGCAGGCGTGTTTTTTAAAACACTGGCATTATTTTGTCAGGTCCAGCGTCCTTGTTTGGATCAATGATTTTTAAAGCTGTACAAACTTATAACTGTGTGAAACGTATGTCTTGTAAGTTTATTCCAGTGAAATTATCCTCTGGGTGTTTACTTAATGTATATGTTTTGTCTGACAACGGTTCAATTACGGATTTCAAGTAACGAGAGAACTTTACAGAAATTATTTTTGGATCATCTGAAGCTTCGGTACCCAGCTTTATTACCTAAGGATATCCCATATTAGTTTCCTTATATCTGAAGTATATTTTATCTGATCTTTTATTGAAGACACAACGTTTAATTAAGAGACATTTAGCACGTTTTCTTAATAGAGAAAACTCTTGATAATCGCGTAACGAATTGTACGTTTTCCATTATGTACCCCATATATGTACATCAGTAGTTGTATACATGTATATTATAGTAACAATATTATGAAATATTTTCTTTTATTTACAGTTGAACACGAGTCTTTATAATTTTAGCGAAGATTAGCCTTTATCTTAATCGCAATTGATAGAGATAATTTACCGATTACACTAAATACCAGTGGAAAATAGCCGCACAATGCAGTCGTGTTTTGTTATTTATATATACTGATGGAGACATATACAGGATAACAACGTGTTGATAACAAATGTTACACATCTTTGATGCCACTATCTCTCTCTCTCTCTCACACACACACACACACACACACACACACACACACACACACACACACATACACACACACACACACACACACACACACACACGTCTTACGATTGGCGTAATAAGGGACTTCACGTAGTTACTACTTATGAGACTCAAGCTTAAAGCACGGAGATGGATCCTTTTGAACTCCCCCGAAATGGAATATTACTGTTAATAGCGGTCGTTATCAACAGCTTATTGTCGCTAAGAATGAACCACATTGCTATGACTTCTAAACTGGCAGCTACTATCGTTAACTAAAAATTATGAATACCTTTAGTTAAATATAACTCGCTTCTGACACAGTCGAATTTTAATGGTTACATTATTAGAAACAATAGTTTACTAAAATTTGTATCCTTAAGTCAAAACTTGAATGATATTTGCAATACGTACAAGTTCGAAATTATTTAAGTCTTTAGTCTCCAAAGATCTAATTCTCTATTCGTAGCTTAATTAGACACGTACTTTCAATGTTCGTAGTTTATGTAGACGAGTTCAAGAACAAGCCAATACTTATCTGCTGAGACAACAATCATGCAGTAGAGTCCATTATTGCGGTGTTTACTTGTGGTTAAGGCGGAGTTGTACGTTGAGAAATTTTAAAAATTTTACGGGCAGTTGAATTTGTTTCGGTTTGATTGTCAAATTTATGATTTTAGGCTGTAACATAATATGTAATTACCACGTGAAAAAAGAAAAAGTAAAATTATTAAGTGCATAACATTTTCAGCATGCATTTTACACGCTATGCGTTAAAAAAGTTTCGTTTACAGATATAAGATTTAACTTTTTTACGTGACATATAAACTCTTTTTGCGTTGAAATTAAAACACAAAATTAGATAAAATATTTATCGTGTAGTGGTAGTGTAAGAATATCCACCATCCTATATCTTCCCGTTGGTGACGTCAGGGGTGACAGAGCGAAACAAATCAGGAGCAGAAGCGTCTTCCTAATAACGCCTAAAAATAAAAATAAAAACTCCTTATGCCAAAACGCTTGCGAAGCGTAGCGTAGTGTAGCGTAGCGTAGGAAGATAAATAATAATAATAATAATAATAATAGCATTTATAGAAGATAAATAATAATAATAATGATATCCCCCTTGTGAGTCAATCTATGGGGAAGGCCTATGTTTAGTAGTGGATTTTAGTGGGCTAACTCAACCGTAACTGAATCCTTAACGTGGTATAAAACCATAGGTCAACGCCCCATAACTGGTGAGTTCTAGCCCGCATTTGTGGAGATATGCTATATATACCACTTTTATTGCCGTGCAGAGGCGGTCTAACAGAATCTATCGCCTATTTTCGTCGTAATAGATGATTATAGAAGATTCGAGAAAAACCTTATGGCTTTCAATAGAATGCGATATAACTATTTCATTTTAACAAGACGAAGCACGACAGTAGAATAAATGCTGTACAAATGCGGTATTTAAAGAGTATGCTAGGTCTGAATCTAAATGACAGGCTGAGAAATTGTGCGAAAATAAAAGTGCTGTGCAAGATGATGTTGTGACCTGATTAAGAAAGCAATGCTTCGGTGGTTTTGTAATATAGAAAGAATGAACGAGAAAAGGGAGACAAAGTAAATTTATATTGCAGATGTGAACGGCAGAGTCGGGAAGGGACGCCATCTAGACGAAGGTTTATCGACCAAATTGGCGATATTTTGAAAATGGGCCACATTGGGAGTATTTTTAACCGACGAGCGTGTATGCTTAGACATGTGGATGTAAAGCAGGCAAGAGAGGTGTGTCAGGGTTGTGCCAAATGTAAGACAGTAGTGTCTGCCTACCCCTCTGGGTGACAGGCGTGAGTGTTTATGTTATTTTTATCAAATATTTAGATACCCAGACTGACTACGGGCAGCATCGTCAAAAGCGTGAGATTTAAGGGACTGCGATCGTCAATCTGCCAGGTGCCAGCCAACGTCAACGTTCAGTAGTAGATTTTTACAGGCAGATAAAGAAATATCACTGCACAGACCGTGTAATGCTGGTGTATGGTAGTGTTCCGTGGGTGTCGCAACAGGGGACAGGTGGAAACAAACCAGGTGATAGGTAGCAGCGTCTTCCTGATGGCAACTAAAAATTCCATCGACCGACACGAGCTGAGCAGTCGGAGACGGGGGTCTGCACTCTCCCCCTCGGACAGCAGTTAGATAGCTCAATAACGCCTAAAATGGCGACATGATGATTGGTAACAATACCAAACCATAAACCATTTCATCATCATCCTCACACGTTGCCTTTCCCTTTTTTAATTAGCCCTGAGTCAGATGAAGCTGTAAGAGGCAAACAGCGATAGCATCCAGAAAATAGACGACTAAAAACTGCGAGCCAAACCACCAGCCAAGCGTGGCTATTATGACAAATATAACCTCTATGACCCAAACTACAGGGGAGGCCTATGTTTAGCAGTGCACGTTTGATAGACTACGTTTGATAGACACGTTTGATAGTTTGGTATCATAATATATACGTGCTAGACCCATGCTGCAGTTATATAAGTAGTATAGTTGTAGCACGAATGGGTCGGTTCGACCGGGGAAGGACCAAGCTCTCACAGAATACCAGCGTAAAATAGTAGGTTCATGCTGCTGTGTAAGGTGAGTGTAGAGAACCAGAGACCCTTTTTACTGGAAACGAGACATTCCATTTTAGTCCTCACGGGTGACAACGCATCTGCATTTTGATTCGTAATCGAAGATATATGTAGATATCTATGGGCCACAGCAACCACTTACCATCAGGTGGACTGTTTGCTCGTTTGTCACCCTATCCTGTAAAAAAATAAACTTTATGTTATTCTAGAATATACTGTATTATTCACAGTAACAGATATAATTATTAGCCTTTAAGTCTAAATTAAGAAATAATTCAGGAATACTAGTCTACGCACATTCATCGCTAATTGCATCGACTTCGCCTTAATTGGCGGCTCTACCATCACGAACTGACCGCTATATTGCCTTTCTACAATTCCTGAATTGCAACATATAGCGTGGCCCTTGTTTCGCTTCATGTCGTTACTTCACAGCACCGATAACTGTGTACAACAGATAAACTTCAAACACCTAGGAAAAGGTGTAGGATAATTTTTGTTTAAAGTACAGAGGCGTAATGGGCCTAAGGAAATGTAACATTGTTAACTTTACTCGTATTAATTTTGTTTTTACAGTTTCTAAATTAACGTAGATAAGCCCGCGTGGGTAGTTGTTTCAAACTAATATAATATAAGGAAAACATTAATAACTTGTATCAGAGTTAATATTGTAAATTATTCCTGTGCCTGATATTACGTCATGGTCATCATTATTTAGTGAAATAATTTGTACAAGGAACTGACTGACAGTCAATTATTTCTGTACAAAAGAACAGGGATGTCATAACTGGAAGGATGCCAAGATGCGAATTCTATACGCATCTGACAGTAGCTAGTCAAGATTCGATACTGCCAAAGGACGTTTTAGAAAGAATTTTTATTCAATCATCATCATCATCATCATCATTACAGCCCTACACAAGACCACTGCTGAACATAGACCTCCCCCAAGGAATGCCACAAAGCACGGTCCAGAGCCAATATTTATTAATTTTATTCTAAGGAAAGATGGAATGCCTTGTTTTCTGCACTCATCATATGAAACAAAGCAACATTAAGCTGCTATTTCACGCTGGTATTCTGTGAAGATGTGGTCCTTCTCCGAGCACGTCGTGGTTGATCGACCCATTCGTGCTTCAACCATAATATAACTGCAGGATGGCTCTACCACGTGGCGCTTAGACCCCAAAATAACGTTTATTTTTATACTTCCCTTCTAATTCAGTCGGACTTTTAGATAGTAAAAAACCCTATGATTTAGTAAAATATTATGCTACAATTTTTTTGGATTTTATCAATTAAATTATCACATTTGTACAAAACTGTACGTATGTAGTAATCTTATGATTACTGTATACGTACAGTTTCATATAACTTAAAAACCTAAAAGAAAATCTTGACGAAACCTCCGTACCTAGCAGTATGCATTTGCATGTGTACAGGTAGATGAAAGGCGGACATTATAATACCAGTAACTTTTCCCTCCCAGCTTATTGTGTATTACCCAGTTGTTTCGAGATAGCATCGGGACAGTCTGCCCCTGCAATTGCCTGTTCAACATGTTTCAGTAGGGCGTCAGCTTGCTTGTGGCGACACTGTTACATTTGATTGTCTTGCGTCTGCGGTTTATAAAATACTTGTTGTTGAATATTAAATTATATAATTATTTAATATTCACAATATCATTTAATATTCACAGGAATAATGAATTATAAAATTCTTGTACTTGTTGTCAACGTAACGTTTTAATATTAAAAAATCAATTTAATTTACATATGTAAATAAAACAAAATTGTTTGTTATATCGTAATAACTGCGTTATATTGAATTCATATGGTTGTTTGCATGTCATTTAAGCTTGAATAATGACTTTAAAGTTTTAGACCCGCTACATAACGGAAATCCGTTTCGGAATTTCTATTGGAGATTCCGAACACAGTAAGTCCGTGTTTGTATCTGTCATCGGAATAGCTGAACCCATTGTAATGAAACTTCACAAACAGATATAGAGCAATTTACTGGCGCTGCGAAGAGATGTTGCATCTCTTTGCGTATTTTATCGCATCTATCACGGGGGAGTGCTCTGAGCAATTGTTCGGATTAATCCCTGCCGCCAAATTTCATGAACGCACTACGTGACAAACCTCGCGATATCATCCACACCATCTGGTTGCTTGGTGGTCCACCACTGTACGTTTGACAAGGAGTTTTCTTCCGCGTATGACCTGTGGAGTAGTTTACCATCGGCGATTTTTATGGACCAATACAACCTGGAGACCTTCAAGAAAAGAGCTCCTTTACTACTTACTCCTTTCTAATGGGTCGGCAACGCACCTGCGATTCCCCTGGTATTGCGGGTTTTCATGTATTACATAAGGTACATAAGGTAGTCACTTAACATCAGGTGAACCGTATGCTCGTTTGCCCCCTCTTCTAAATAATAAAAGTGATCTAGATCTCTTAGACTGGGTAGAATCCCAGGTGATGCCCGGGCGGGTTCCTAGTAAAAAATATTATTCTAAAATATCGTAAGACCTACTTTGAGATTTACTATCAAACTTTTATATTAAAAGTATATTTTGTGTTTATATTTTGCCGCTGTTGCTAATGCAGTTTTTAATTCATTGAATTTATTACATTATGTCGGTGGTTTTCTTCATCTTTCGTAATACGTACAGCAAAGGAGTCGTATAATCTGCTAGCGTCCTTTTTTTACTCGTCCGTGCTAGCGTCTGTCTGTTCGTGCGATTACAATCTGAGCGTTTTTAAGGGAAGAGTGAATAGACTTTGTTTACGCTAAGTCAGTGCGATATACCATGTACGACTTCATCAGCACTAGACATTGTCAAGTACTGGTTTATAATAAAATTAAAAAAATGAACCAGTATCACATGATTTATTTATTGTTACAAGTTAAAAACAACGTCTTGCAATAAATAAATCATTATAAACGATCATCCTACGTACATTTTAAACGGAAACAAATCAGCTTGAATTTAGATTATACACACATAACGATACTATCCTTTTGTTTCTCGACCCCGATCTCTCTGAAAGACGGCGTGCCGTGTCGAAGGATCGAGTCATGGTCGAGTATAGATGGGATCTGCGCTATGAACCTTTGTGTTTTTGTTTGATTTAGAGCGGAGTCCGCACAGTAATCACGTAAGAATAAACAAGCGTATAAGAATGCGCTTTTATAATAGATTTTTATCTATAAATAATAATTACATTTTAAAACAAGTTATTTTTTTAAACTATGTATGTACTTTTAATGTACCAAATTTTTTTTACATTGTTATGCGCATTGACTTATATATTTTAAAATTTCCATCCTCTTACTCATCAGCAAGCGTTCGAAATTTGAGTTGCAAAATTCCAACCGGAACGGTAGACATACAGTTAAACAAGAAAGTGACTTAATAAAAACATGGTCATTTTTTTATAGAATAGAGTAACTAACGAGCACACTTTCCACCTGATAGTAAGTGAATGCTGTGACCCATAGACATTGTTTAATAAAATTTATCCTCGATTAAGAATCAAAATGCAGATGCGTTGTCACGTCTGAGGACTAAGATGGAATGCCTCGATTCCAGTAAAACGGGTGTCCGGTTCTCTACACTAACCATACGAAAGACAGCAGCATTAAGCTGCTATTTTACGCTGGTATTTTATGAGAGGGTGGTCCTTCTCCGGTCGAGCCGACCCATTCGTACTACAACTATAATATAGCTGCAGTGTGGCTATACAATGTAAAATCCTTATTGATTTATAATTCTTTAAAATTAGACTTCAAAATATAAAAAGAATATTGTGAATTCTACTTAATTTAATAGCTTCTGAAGTGGGTGCGAAGACATATTACGTTTCATTACGAAATGTAGTTTATAATAAGTCTGAAGTATAAACTAGTGTTCGTCTTGAGAGAAAAGTTAAGTAGAAAATATGGAACTAAAAAGTGCGACTTACGGACTTTATTCGCCACATAGACTCTTCTTTCAACTCGAGACTGTCAATAAGCTTTTGTAATAAGATTGAGTGTAATAATATTGTTTTCCAGATAGAATAATAATGATGGCTCCGTGGCGCAGTGGCTTACCAATGAGTTACAGCGCTAAGGGCCGCGGGTTCGAATCCCGCACGGAACAACTATTTATATGAGTTACAAGTAATTGTTCCGGGTCTGGATTTTCTGGGTCTGTTTGTCCTTGTGAAATTTATGTTTGTAAACTGCCCCCGTGATACAGGAGAAATCCTAGTGTGGAGGTAACGTATAAAAGAAAGAAAGAAAGAAAAGAAATAAATAAGCTCATACCGCCATCTCCATTCTCCTATCATAATGCCAGATGTATACTGCAGGTTAATATCCACACTCTGTTGACATTCCGAATATTCGCAGTAAGGGTTTAAGTATTTTTTTATAGTGCACACAGCCAGGGTGTGATATGCCCTGCCGGTGTATGTTTTCCCAAGTGCGTATAACCTGAACCTCTTAAGGAGCGTGTGAACAGGCTACTCCTGGACAAACTGTCTCCATCGTAAACCTCTAGCTACGACTAGCTATCTACGCGGAATAAGACTATAGTGCCCAGGTGTATGCGCAAGCACAGGAACACTCACTGTTCCCTCACTCTCATTGTCCGATGGTAACCGACACGACCGGAGAGAGATCAGGCGCAGGACGAAAGAAACAGAGGAATGAAACACCAACCAGACCTTCCGACAACCACCAACATTCAGACTAAGGGCTGTTACGTACTGAGAATTATTGAGAGAGAAAACAAATTACTGATTTCCCACCCCGGATTCGCACCCGGGGCCTCGTGATCAACAATCGCATTTAAGACCACTACACCAACGTAGCAGTCAAGACCGAGTGTATCAAAATATAAAAAGTGTTTATTACATAAGCTGTTAAATTAGGTGGTTTTTTAGGTTTCTGAAGTTGTTATTTACTTTCTATAATATATTTTTCTCACCTTTTTGCAGGGACTGAATATAACACATGCTCAAGCTTACTAAAAATTCTAAAAATATTTCAAAATAGATATATAAAAGTACATCCTTTTTCGACTTTTCCTTTTCCTATTTCCACTTTTAAGGTACAAGTTTTGATATATAAAGGAATTTCGACGTAGATACCATATATTTTGTATAGAGAACAGGTACGACCTTCATCGATGAAAAATTTCTCCTTCTTTATTTTATTAAACAGTATGATTTTTTATAGAATGGTAGCAAGTATGTTTCAGTAAGTTTTTGGACTCAATATCATCACTGTCCAACTGTCGACGGTGTGTGCGACAAATCGTCGTTAAATTGTCATATTTCTGTCGTAATATAACAATACCATTCTATTAAAAAAACAATTTCCGTGATCATAATAGATCTTACTTGCTATAGAAAAAGCCTATAGCTATCAAGAATATCCATGGGATAATGTTAAAGAAGTAAAACGAAATAGGTATATATATAATTTTAAATTACTCTCTGGTCGGAGAAGAAATAGTGAAAAACTCCGTAGTGGACTACTTTGTAATAAAAATGAAAAATTTGTTAAAATTCCCACCAGCAATTGAAGCTTTAACGTGGTCACGGTGGTGGTGAGTCACGCTGTAGTTATATTATGCTTACAGCATGAATGTTTCGGTTCGACCGGGGTAGGCCCACTTTCTCACAGAATACCAGCATAAAATGAGAGCTTAATATTGCTGTGTTTCTTATGCTGGGTGTAGACAGCCGGGAATCTTTTTTGCGAGCCTTTCTATCTTAGTTTTCACCAGATTACGATTACGAGCGTAACGTTTACGGACACTTCCGTTCAAATCTTCTCAGCTTCGGGATAGGGATTCGTCTATTTTTAATTGTGAATAGTACGTGCAGGTGAAGGCAGAAACGGAATCTTTACGTGGTTTAGGTTACCCTGGAATTTATTCATACACAGACATTTAAAAACGTGTGTGCAAGTTTCGAATGTTCGATATATTGTAAGTAGCTGATAGCCGCTCGGCCCACTGGCGCACATTAATATTTATTGCGGAACCTATTCATCTTTTTTCGATGGGACTATCGTAAAGTCCGTTCTTAGTGAGCGTTTACTTTGCGTAATGGGTAAATATACTAAATTTCAAGTCAATCGTGTGTATAGTTATTAGCATATAGTTTTAGAGATCTCGTGATGAGGCAGTCAGCCAGTGGAATGTCGCATATATATATGTGTGTGTGTGTGTGCGTGCGTGCGTGCGTGTGTGTGTGTGTGTGTGTGTGTGTGTGTGTGTGTGTGTGTGTGTGTGTGTGTGTGTGTGTCTGTGTCTGTGTGTGTGTGTGTGTTTGTGTGTGTGTGTGTGTGTGTGTGTGTGTGTGTGTGTGTGTGTGTGTTTGTGTGTGTGTGTGTGTGTGTGTGTGTGTGTGTGTGTGTGTGTGTGTGCGCGTCTGTGTCTGTGAGTGTGTGTGCGTCTGTGTCTGTGAGTGTGTGTGCGTCTGTGTCTGTGAGTGTGTGTGTGTGTCTGTGTCTGTGTCTGTGTGTGTCTGTGTGTGTGTGTGTGTGTGTGTGCGTGCGCGCGTGCGTGTGCGCGTGCGTGTGCGCGTGCGTGTGCGCGTGCGTGTGCGCGTGCGTGTGCGCGTGCGTGTGCGCGTGCGTGTGCGCGTGCGTGTGCGCGTGCATGTGCGCGTGCGTGTGCGCGTGCGTGTGCTCGTGCGTGTGCGTGTGCGTGTGCGTGTGCGTGTGCGTGTGCGTGTGCGTGTGCGTGTGCGTGTGCGTGTGCGTGTGCGTGTGCGTGTGTGTGTGTGCAACTTTAATTACTCAATCTAATGTTGTTACACTTATGATATTTCTAAAGTTAATAAAAGTTACGATGCCTAAAGTGATAGGTAGTTTTAATAGGAAGCAAAATCTGTAAGTCGTAAAAGCTAACTTAGTCTAGATTTAACATGCAATGATTAATCACAAACTGGGTTAATCGACATCGTTTTCAGTCTAGTTGGTTGTGGTAGAGTTTTATTTTATTTGATATTAATGACGACTGATGCTGTATCGTTAGTATAGTGGTAGTAAACACGACTGCTCACCGTCGACTTTCCCGTCCTCCAATCACATATCAAAATTGCTGTATATCGCTATAATCGCAAACGCACAATGCTTGCGACGACAATTGTCGTTAAATTGTCATATATTTGTTTTATTAACATAATATTCCTCCATTACTATAATACTACTCTATTCAAACCGTTGTTTTAATATAGTGGTATTACAATGTACGAAATACAGCAGTATTAAGCTGTATTCGCATAAACTGATGATAATATAGATAACACGCTAGTATATTCAGTCTGGGTATTCATGTATTAAATCTAACAGTATCTAGTTTAATAATAATAAGGATGAATTAGTTGTATAAGTATAAAATTCAATAATAAAAAATAAACAATATTAATAACATGAAATAGCTCCACAAATGAGTGGAGGCCTGAGCCCAGCTGTGGGAGTTACATCGGCTGTAACTTTACTCAATGACTTCTTATATATACGCGAACACTACACGTTAAAGGAAAAAAAAATTACGGATTTTATCGCGTGTTTCAATTCGTAACGTTTCTGCAGTCTGTGAACATGTGAAGGATCGTCCTTGTATTAGATTTGATAGGCCACAAATCCTCCCAAAATAACTAATTTCCTACCAAGGATAATTCGCGAGGCTATTGTAGGCATGAATGGGTGCTGCCATCTGCTTGTGTTCTTGTAATTAATAAAATTAAATCCAAAACCAAGTATACATCTGCAAGACTTCAAGATACTGTAATCTCATACCGCGTAGATCGGATCAAAAATTATTATTCTCAAACTGAACTGGGCTAACTATGACATCGTGATGTGAAACATATAAGTCCGCCCTCCCCCCCCCCCCCCCCCCCGTGACCATGGGTGCTCTAAAGCACCCGAAACGTCTGGAATTAAAAATTCAAAATAAAACTCGATAAAATCCGTAAAATTAGTTTCATTTAATGAGCAACTTTACTTTTTTTATAGTAAGAACAAAAGATGAGTACAGAGTTGCGTACTTTAGTTAGAAACAGACATTATCTGAATTTCATAATAAAGAATATTATGTTCCATCTACTGAATCATCAACGTTTACCACCAGGTAAGATATCAGTTAAATTATAATAATTTAAAAAAAAGTTATAAAATACAGTTATAGCCTTAAAGTTTAGTTAATAATCTACAGAAATGAATAAAATTGAAGTGCCTGTTTGTAAAGTCAAAATAACAGCTTTATACCAATGCATATGAAAGCACATACGGTACTTATAACAAAAACATAACTTTTGACGGGACTTTCACTGGCAGATAGCTGATGTTATAAGGAGTAACTTAGTTTTTATTTATTTGAGAAAAGTAATTAAGGTTATAAATCTGTTTCTAAATTACACAAGGGCGAAGTCAATATAAAAATAGTAATTAGTTTAGCTTACATACTTCTTACAAAGATATACATCACGTGAACCATTAATAGTTAGAAATGGGTAGAATTTTGAGTCTTCTAGTTAGGTCACTTAGTAACCTGCATTTAGGAGATACAATCCTATTAAAGTTCATTTATAATATCTTCCTTTCATGTTATAAATTCCAATAAAGTAACTTTCTGCGAGGTCAAATTGTACGGTTGATTTTATTAAGGAAATTATGAGTTACAGTCAACGTGCCTCTTCCTTCACGATTGCGTGCTTTTATGGTGCTATCGACTACAGTACTGATGCAATCTCTAACGGTGTTATAGGAGTGTATTTTATGTAAAATATAGCTTAGGTTTACTTCAGGCTATAAAATGATCAAATAGGTCGGTTTTGACAGTTGGTAAGACATACAGAGTGTTAGTGTAGATAACATGAACCAAAAATTAGCTGATGAGTAAATCGATCCTCGGAACTTATAGCTTTCCCTATTTTTAGCTTAACATGAGGTTAAATATTTTCAGAACAACAATCTCCGGATGACTCGCTATAGGCTCTACCCAGATATGAAACATAGCAGTGCATGCACTGCTATTAGCGACGGAAATAGGTGGTAGGCCGATTTCTGGACAGTACAGGAGTCCTGCCAACTAGTATAGCAGTTGTGAGCTGCTGTGACCCACAGACACATACTCTTTTTGATTAAATTCAAAATGCAGGGTCGTTGCTACCACTGAATACATATCTTTAGGGGTAGCAAATTCCGCAGTCGAGATGACATGTTCGTGTTTAAGCTATAATATATTCGCAGTTTGGCTCTACACTTATATTTAAAAAATATTTTGTGACAAACGAGCACACTTCCACATGAATGCCGTAGCATTCTAGTCTATCCTCGATTAAGAATCATTGCAGATGCACCGTCACCCCTGAGAACTAAGATTAAATGCCTCGTTTCAAGTAAAAGAGTGAATGGAATCAGAGACCCTTTGTCTCTGATTCCATTCACTCTTAATTCTTAATTGAGGATAAATGTAGATGTCTACGGTATCCACTTATCAGATGGACAGTGTGATAGTTTGTCACACTTATTTCGTAAAAAAATAGAAAACACAGTTGCATTAAGCTGCTATTTAATGCTGCTATTGTGTGAGAGCGTGATCCTTTACCGGTCGGGCAGACCCATTACTGCTACAACTATTATATTCAGGTTCAGCATGGCTCTATGCAATAACGAATGAGTCATGAAGGAACAAGATATTTTCCAAGTGTCAAAGTTTTATCATCATCAAAGATTTTAGCTTTCGGTGAAGTCGTGTGATGGATCATCCATTTGGTTAAAATGGTCGAGGAGGGCGATGGCAGTCATTTGCTTTATTCTTATTAACAGGTGCTGATTGCTGGGGTTGGTAGTTCAAGTATATTCCCCAATATCACCAATGTGGGGTTTTGCAAAAAATTACATCAGTCAAACGAAACTTTTATGCTTACGTCAAAGAAATAAATAAATTTCATTTAACTTTATTCATCTATAGCTGTTGAATAGCCACTAGCGGCCGTTAATTGCAGCTGATGTCGTGAGCACTCGTTTAGAATACAATGAAACAAGTTTTTGTTTATTAGTCAAATATTACAGGTTGATAGAGTTATTTGTGTTATGGCTGTCTACAATTTATCATAAAGTATATCGACTAAGCCATCAGTGAAAGGCGGTGAGGGCGTGCCGGGTTTGCAGTCGGCTCCGGTAATCTATTTCACTCCATTTCTAGAAACGGATTTGGAATTTTTCCCCGTTTGTATGCTTTGAACTTACATTATCGCGAAGTGCCGGAGTTCGTGATTACTTAGAGATATTTTTGTTTTGTTTTGTTTATTTCGTAAGGTTTTATGCTTGTTGGATATTAAAATTAAGTTAAAAATCGTTTTGTAGTGTAATGTCTGAAATATATAATATATAAAGTTAACTTTAGACCGTTTTCTGACTGTTAGTTACAACGTTAAATAGTTGTATGAATGGGTCGGGTCGAATGGGGAAGGATCACGCTCTCACAGAATACCAGCGTGAAATAACAGCTTAATGCTGCTGTGTTTCGTATGGTGAGCGTAGAGAAGCGGAGACTCGTTTTCCTGTACATGAGGCATTCCATCTTAGAGGTGACAACGCATCGGCATTTTGACTCTTAATCGAGGATAGGTGTAGGCGTCTACGGGCCACTACATCCTCTTACCATCAGGTATACAGTGTGCTCGTTTGTCATCTTATTCTATTAAATAAAATACGTGTCATATTAAGTAAGAGAGACTTCATTATAATTTGATGCGCCGCTGTGGGATTATATGTTGATTCATATTTTGGTCTCACGAAAATAAGTATGTGACTTATAGGTCATATGACATCTATCAAAATATTTTCTTGCAGAGTTATCAAAGTCAAATAATAATAGATAGGTGAAAGATTCACAGCTTCATTTTGACTTAAAGGTTTCGGTTCGGATGACGCGGCAAATCAAGCCGAGCATCATAGCGACCATGCTAACTTTTGAAACTTTGTATAATAATTTCAACCTATTATAAGTACCTACTTTAAAAACACATTGAAACGAAGTAAGCGTTGAATATGAATGTTCCAAAACGTATAGAGACAAGTTTGTATGTAGCACGTTACTCTTAGTTTGTGACTTCGAAACCGAACTCCGTATTTCAATTTATCACAATTTATTTGCATAGGAGACTTGAATGCCGGATAAGATACGACGTTAGAATATTTGTTTTACTGCAACTGAGCTATGCGAATTGCGCTGAGAATATAGATATCTTCATTTTTAATGTTTTTTAATTTTATAGACTTTGAAGTTAGCAGATACACTGCTGTCGTTTCGTAGATTAGATATAAAGAAAACTTATTCAATTCAACGATTTACATGTTAATATCTAACTTTAACTATGTGTGTAGTTTTCAAAAGATGGTTAGGTTATAAGCTAACGATATATATATTCATTTATATCAAGGTATTTTTGTCCTTAGGTTTATTTTTAGAAGAGGGGGCAAATGAGCACGCGGCTCACCTGATGATAAATGTTGACCGAGGCCCATGAACAACTGCAACACCAAGCAAATTGCGTGTCCATTGCCGGTCTTTTAAAAAGGAGTAGGTAAATTCGTTTCTTGAAGGCCCCCAAGTTGCATAAGTCCAGTTGCAAATGATTTCACAAAGAAGTCATGCGAAGAAGAAAACTCCTAGTAAATCGCGCAGCGCAGTGTGGATTGTGTCGTAAGTTTAGATGTTCCGAATGAATTCCGTGTTCTACTATGGAAGACCTCTCCGAGTTTGTATTTTTAATAACTATTTTTTATACTAGTCTTTTTAAACGCAAGGGATAGAGAGGCAGGTTACGGTAGGTCACCGTCAGCGTCGACGAGGGCTAACAGGATTTCCGTACGTTTATTTTTAATAATAAATACGGTCGCGAATAGAGTTCTAACAATTTTAATAAAATAAATATTAATTGTATGCG
This sequence comes from Parnassius smintheus behrii, assembly GCA_036936625.1. Classification (NCBI taxonomy): domain Eukaryota; kingdom Metazoa; phylum Arthropoda; class Insecta; order Lepidoptera; family Papilionidae; genus Parnassius; species Parnassius smintheus. The sequence goes on from JAUPFT010000024.1 coordinate 12,144,379, forward strand.
TATAGTTTTCTTATTTACCGTATATAATAATTCTAGTAGCAATTTAGGTAGTAACCTATATTTTTTAGTTCTTTCAAAAGTTCACTTGCAAAGCGTGGTAATTACTATTTGAAAGACGCCATTATCTTAGACGTACGCGGTGATCACGTGATTGACACACGAGGCAGGCGACTGACAGATGGCGAAATATTTTGGGCATGCTAAAAGAAATTATCTTTAAAAGTTGGACATCATCGTAAAGGCTGGATATTTACTGATAAATTTGAAAATAGAACACTTATTTTTTTAAACGTTGAGCAACACAGGCCGCCGACGTACCGGAGCGCCGCCAGTGGCGTTTGTTGCTCTATATTAAAAATAAAAACACACAAAATATATATCTTTTTATAACAACCTGCCAGGAATTGACTCGCAATAATGGAACTAAGGAGGCTTGATTTTAGCGCTATGTCTATAACTATAAAAGAGGAATAGGAAAGCTACAAAAATGCTTTTGGTATTACTTTTCGCGAGTTTGCCTGTTTGTGCACGAGCAACAGTTTTAATCTTTTAATAAGTAGGGACTGAATAAATTAACCGACTTGGTATTACATGTATCTCACAACTTTTTACGGTAGAAGTACTGAGTTGCGAGACTTGTTTTTTTTACAAGTATAATTTTTGATGGCATTATTATTTCATAACTGGTTTGCTGAATTCGAAGGATTATGAGAAAGCAAAGAGTTGGATACATATGGTTTTAATTATAAAAATAGTTCCAAACAAGAACCCTTCAAGGGCATTGCAAATATTGGCAATCATTATTATTATTATTACATTCACATTATGGTATTATTAATAAAGTTATCAAGTAATGAATATTTACAATTAACTTAAATATTAGGGAGATCATACTATATTATATATTTCTATTTCCTACTTGGTCACTAAAAACTCCTGCAACGAGTAATAACACTTTTTCGTTAAATATGTATTTACTTCCTTTTTGAACTTTTTTAGGCTTTTAATGGTTCTGATATATTCTGGTATTTTATTATATATTTTTATTGACATTGCATAGGTGCCAGTGTTTATTATGATATGTAATTTTGATGTAACTGTGGATCGTTTTATTTTAGGTCTTAAATTGTTAGGGCGAATATATTGAGGGAACGTTTCGATATATGTAATTTCTAACTAGTGAGCATATTTCAGATATATATAGGGATGTTAATGTCAGGATATTATAATTAATAAAGTAATTTCTACAGCTTGTCATTGAGTCAATATTTGCAAGTATGCGAATACATTTTTTCTGAATGAGAAATACTTTATCAGCGTCTGTGCTGTTACCCCAAGGTACCACACCTTAGCGTAGCCACGCGTCTGCGTATGCGTAGTAGGCACAGGTTGCTGTTTTTAAGTCTGTGGTTATTTTAAGTTCTATAAGAGCGAATGTATAACTGGATAACTTTTTGACAACTTTATTGATGTGTTCCTTCCAATTTAATTAATTAATTTAAATGTAAATCTATAAATCTTACTCCAGGAAACCGCTGAGTTATAACATAAGTAGAGCTTGAGCGAAAACTGTGTATTGGATCCGCAAACCTTCGTTTACAAGTTTTCTCTCAGTAGGCTTTGTTTTATATGATAAATGTGTATGCTAAATGTCTCTGCGATATAGAAGAAATTCCTAGTGTAGAGGCAACATTTTTCAAAAAGGAATAAGAGCAGAATATGAACAAACTTTCTAAGTTATGTGTTATATAAATTGGAACATTAACTTGTTTACTTTTGAACTGACTTTTCTGACGCAAACCAAAAAATTGTACTCCTAAGCTCTTACTAAAATTATAATTGTTTTTCGTGTTATACGCAAATTTTATGTCAAAGTAGAGTTTTAATTTAAAATAATGTGCTACAATATTATATTCATATTTTTCTTTATTTTAATTTTCATGCTGTACTTCTTTATAAAATGTGGGTAACAAATGAGAACATAGTACACCAGAGTGGATGCTAAAGCTAATGGATATCTACATTTACCCTCGATTAAGGTTCAAAATGCAGATACGTCACCCCTGAGGACCAAGATGCAATGCCTTGTTTCCAGTAAAACGGGTCTCGGGTTCTCTACACTCACCATACGAAACACAGCATCATCAAGCTGCTATTTTATGTAGGAGGCAAAGATTTAGAAGAGCGTAATCCTACCGCGGTTCAGTCGAGTCTTGCTACAGCCATGATATAGCTGCAGCGTAGCTCTACCACGAGAAACTTATGAACATACATTTATTAAAATGCATGACACACAGTAAATCGAGCTCTTCAAGTCAGAATGTTCCAAAAAAGACAATTCGCAATGCTATTAGTTCCTACCTTAATGTATGATAGTGAAAGTTCACAGCAAATCCTGTAGAAATGCGGATTATGGTAGGGGTGACCCTGAATGTCAGGGTGAAAAATTATGTGATAAAAGAAAATGTAAGAGCGTGGTTTGCAAGATGTAATCAGGATTAAGAAATTATTGCTTCGATGACTTGGTCATGTAGAAAGAATGAACGAGGAAAGAGTTTAGCAAATTCATGTTGGAGAAGTAAATGGTAGGTCGGCTATAGATGACCTAGATGGAAGTTTATCGGCCAATTTGGCGATATATTGAAGATAGGTCAACAGGTGGGTTTTACTGGAATAGAAGCATCCCATCTTAGTCCTCAAGGGTGACAACGCATCTGTATTTTTATTCTTAATCGAGGATAAATTTAGATGTCTATATGAGCTACAGCGTCCACTTACCATAGGGCGGATAGGGTGCTCGTTTATCACTGTTTTTTATAAAAAAAAAACCCTTACCCGATGAGCGTATAGGTGCCTAATGGAGGTCTGTGGTCTCTCCTACCCCTCTGGGTGACAAGCGTAAGTGTATATGTATGTTGTTATGTAATATGTAAATGATAAAGTTTAATAAAAAAAATTGCGTATTAGCTGGCACATTATTTGAATGTTAAGTTTGAAGGCTGTCGAGATGTCTGGCGTGCGATGTGAGTGTTGATGAATAATTCATATATTATTTAAAGAGAGTTTAAAAATTAAATTAAAGAATATAATTAAAATTAAATTATACGTATTTCATAAAGGTAACAAATTATGGAAATGGACATTAATAATAATAGTACTTTGAAATCAAGTAGAGATTCAAGCACCCTCCCCCCATTTCACCATCATAGATTTGTATAAAAGAAAAAATATTTCGAAAACATGATGCGAAATCTGTCGACACTAATTGGGCCAGTGCGTTCGCACTCATCCTAAAACTCTCTCAGAAATATCTTGTTATTTCACTTATATTAAATAATATACGACAAATATAGCCATCGTTTAATTTTTTATTTTTAACAGTTAATACAGACAATCAGATGGCAGGTTTGATAATCCGAAACACCGAATCTTGTTAGAACAACAAACTGATTAATTCACTGATAGAAGGCGTTCAATATTCATTTTATTAATGTATGCAATCTTCAATAAAATTGAAAATGCGATAGGATCTCGGCGTCGTCGGCTAAATTTTTTTGCACGCGAACCTTGTATTGGCGGGGCCGTTGAAAAATTAATTAAATATCCCGTCATTCTAAAGTTATTATGTTGACTTTAGGGCGTTATTACACTGCTTGATGAACATATATCAAAAATATTAAAAAAAAAATATTAAAAGTAAAAATAGTTTTTGACAAAAATTAGTAAATCATCACTGACTTAGATTAACAAAAGTCCATTCACTTTCATTGAAGACACACAATTTGCGCCATTCAAAAAGTGGCTAACGTGCCTGAAGAAGTTTTAACTTCAAAAATGCTTATTCAATTTTCATGGCAAGAGTGAATAGCCTTTTATTAACTAAGTACGTTAAGTAAGTACGCTTTACCATAGTCGGTTGCATCACCACTTACCATCAGGTGGGAAAATAGTCAAGCATAAAGTTACAATAATTAAAAGAATCCTCCTTACAAATCACGAGTTTATTATTCAGCTGTGGATTTGTAGAATCGATGAAGAAAGAAAGATACAAATGCCTATGTTTGTTTTTTAATACTGACAACGAAGTAAACCTTACCGCATTAAGTGTGCAAGAAGCTTTAAGAAAGAATTTGTATAGCTAAATAAAAATTTACTATTTTAATAGTACGGAATAAACGAATAAGTGTAACTGGTTTGTGATTTCCACTAGTTTTGTATACATTCTATAATGCGAATTAAAATGAACGAAACCTATTCTCTCTGTATTAATCTAGGGACTTAATTACGATCAAGGATTTAAATTAACTTATTTAGAGCCAGTATTGCGTATACAATGTTTTGAGAGCCATGGTAATTCAGGGGTTGCACACTCGTTTTAAATTTTATAAAACCCGATTTTATAAGCGGTAGGTCATGATGTAACTTTATAGTTATAACACGAATGGACTTTGTGATGGGCTGTGTTGAATGATTGAATAATGAATAATTTTGATCTTTGCCATCATAGTACGTTTTAATTATATTTATGTATAATTAGAATGACAAAATATTGAGTTCGCTATGCTATGATAAGCTCAAAATTATTAAGTCCTTTTTTAGGATATCATAGAATATGCTTCAGTTGCCGATGGGTCTGTTATTGTTTTTTTTTATTGACTACACAATGATGGCATCCGCGACTTTTTCTGCCATTAGGGCGGCACCACTTACAAATGATGTGTATTATTTGACAGATTTCATAGCGGGGAACTTCGATCAACAATATCAAAGTTGGTATTGTTGATCGAAGGCGGGGAAGTTAATTTGTTCGAAAATGGTAAAGGTTAATGTTTCATTCTATACTATTAGTTTTATTTATTTATTTAAAATATTTATTCCTCTAACCATAAAGTTTGTAAAGGGCGGACTTAATGCCAGCTAGCATTCTCTGCCAGTAAACCCATGGCGTGGTGAGGAATTAGTGGCAGGTGACTTAAATAACTAAATATAATAAATTTATGTAGATATAACACACATTAAAATAAAGCTTGTAGATTATACTAATGCATATGAATACAAACAAATACACATAATAATCCATATATAACAATTATCCTTAAAACCTACATACAAATATATACATATAAGTACTGACATAAATACATATATCCATAATATGTCCGAATAGAGGTAGCAGTATTCACATTATGCTTTTATATAGGAAAAGGTTGACAAGCGAGCACACAGTCCACCTGATGGTAAATGGTTGCTGTGACCCATAGACGTCTACGTCTATCCTTGTTTGCGAATCAAAATGCAGATGCGTTGTCAGCCTTGAGGACTAAGATAGAATGCCTCTTTTCCAGTAAAAAGGGTCTCTGGTTCTCTACACTCACCATACGAAACACAGCAGCATTAAGCTGCTATTTGACGCTGGTATTCTGTGAGAGCGTGGTCCTTCCCCGGTCAAGCCGAGCCATTCGTGCTACAACTATACAATTAATATAGCTGCAGCATGAACGCGGTAATCGGCTCTACCCGGGAGAGATGTTCCCGGATAAATATATGAAGGCTATCTTAATTGATGCTTTCCTAATGTCTTCAGGTAAGGAGCTCCAGAGCAGTTTAGCCTGAACAGTAAAAGAATTGTCGATAAAACTTGTCGGACGGATGGATTGCCGATAAAGTCAGTCAAATGGCCATTCCATTTGACTGAAATATTCCGATTAGTTGAAGAGCGAAGTATCTTGTCGTGGATGGAGGATTAATTTTATATTAGAAGTAAAGTAAAGTTACAGCCCATATACGTCCCACTGCTGGGCATATGCCTCCCCTCATTTCTGAGAGGGATTTAAGGCAAAGAAGTGTCCGCCGCGCTGCCCCAATGCGTGTTGGCGAATTTCACATGTCTTCGAAATATTTTTTTTCTTATTCCTCAGACATGCAGGTTTACTCACGATGTTTTCCTTCATCACCGATCAAGTGGTAAATCAGCACTTAAAATTGCAATTAACAATTTCATTGGTGCGCGGGGATTGAACCCGGGCTACTTGCGTTCTGTTATATTTACAGCGAGCGTTAACCACCTGAGCTACCACAACTTTCTATGGGCTATGTTAGTAGTATTTTATATTAATTAGTTTACAAACAAACAAACAAACCACTGATGTTTATAAAAGTAGAAAAATTGTAAGAGCTAAAAATGTGCTAAATATTAAACAGCAAACCACTGACTGAGGCATTGGTTTATGTAATATTACTAACTAAAACTAAACTAACTTTTTAATTAAATGACTTTGTGTAACAAAAACTAATTATTAGCCCTAATTCATAAAAAAATTATTGGCCCTTATTGTAATGTTAACCTTAAAAAAAATCAGAAAAGATACACCTGCGCAGTTTCATACTTAGTTTCGTATCCGGTCAGACGAACAAGTTATGAATCATTTAGAAGCGGTGGTATATTTGGTTATATCCTCTTTACATCAGCTCTTCAATTTTCAAAACAACATAACGTTTTAAAATGGTAGAGCCACGTTGCAGCTATACTATGGTTGAAGTACGAATGTTTCAGTTCAACCGAGGAAAGACCACTCTCGTATACCAGCGTAAAGTAGCAGCTTAATACTACTGTTTCTTATGGTGATTGGTATTAAGACATCCTATGTTAGAACTCGGAGGTGACTACGCATCTATATCTTAATTCTTAATCGAGGAATCGTCTATGGGCCACAGGATCCATTTACCATTAGGTGGACTGTGTGTTCGTTTGTCACCCGTATACTAAAAGACTTAACTATTTTTTTAAAGGACGCAAATTATTTTTACTTTATCAAAATAAATTAAGTATTTAAACTTCTGATTGACTCCATTATGATGAGCGTGATGAGGGTTTCCTGCTACGAATACCCTTTGCTTTTCTCGCCGGTATCGTTACCTGGCTACCGCGTCTTGTACACGTTTTGTAAAGTAACGCTCCAACCGATCGGATGTCTATGGAGCCCTTACCATGGATTTCTGACTGTTTAATAATATTTTTTCTCAAACAGTTTTTGCAGCTTCCGTACTTGGTACTAGTGAATTTAAATCATAAACTTTTTTTTAAATAAGGCATATTTTTCATTTTATTTCTTTTTTATCAACACATGAAAATCTACATTTGTACATGTGTCCATTTCATCTTCTTCTTCTCAAGTAACTTTTATTGTGTGGATTTTACATAACCTATTTAGCCCGTCGTAAACGATTTGGTTATACATTCATCCATTGGTAGTCAAATATATTTGATATTTCACATAGTCGCCTCTTACGACACCATTTACTAAGGAGTAACACTTCTTTTCTACCTAGGAATCCGACTGGGTTGGTACCAACGTCTTTCCTGTTTTTGCCACCAAGCACCAATGCCTGGTCTGCTTTTTGGCGGTCTGAAGTTCCTTGCGGCCTGAGGGTAAGTGTAATTACAGACTGTCAGGAATTCTATCTGACTCCTTATCTCTTTGCACATGGTGTTCCAATATATATATATATATATATATATATATATATATATATATATATATATATATATATATATATATATATATATATATATATATATATATATATATATATATATACATACATATATATACATATATATACATATATATATACATAAATTAATCTATCAATAAATACTAATAATTAGAAATAAACCTTCGGTACTAGAAACATTACAACAATTTTTTTAACTAAATAAGTAAATCATTTAAAAACTATCGAACCCAACTAATATATATTCGCAATAATGGATCTGCTCGCCTAGAGAAGGACCTCGTTGGTACATAATACGAGCGTTGAATAGCAGCAGAGTTTCTAATGGCGAGTGATGAGAACCGGAGACCCTTTTTCCTGGTAACGAGGTAGGTACCCTCATAGGTGACAATGCTTTGATTTTGATTACTCGGTTGATGTAGATCTAGGGACCACAGAAACTTCTTACTATCGGGTGAAATTCGTTCTCCTTTTTCACCTTTTTTCCTATAAAACGTTTACCATCAGCGGTTTTTCTTGGCCGATACGAATTAGGGAACTTCAAGAAAAGAGCTTACTTCTTTCTAAAAAGCCGGCAAGGCACATGCAAATCACCCGGTGCTGCAGTTGTTATGTCAGATGGGCCGCATGCTCGTTTGCTCGCTTCTTTAAAAAAATACGACGATAAAATTAATTAATTAAGTCAAATCCACATATTAAATGGACTTTTTGCTAAATATATATTTAAAAAATTAAGCTCATTTTCTACTTTCCAAATCTTAATTATATTAATTTAATATAGTAAAATATCATGATTTGTAAACTAGTACCATTTAGTTATTAAAGTTTTTGCTAGATCATTAATATAATATGTTCTTTGTCATAATATGATTAATAATTATAGTCTATATCAATGCTTCAATAAAATAACGTAATTATTGAAACCTTGTCAATTTAACATATTATTTATTATAATAATAAAACGAAACTAAAAATAATTCTACTCCCCGGCGTATTTCTGACAAATTATCTTCAAAGACGTCTGTTGTTTTTGCTGCATTACATTAGACTATAATTGTGTAGTTTAAGTAACATTCAAACAGCTTTGCGATGTGCGTGTAGGCGTAGACGAAAACGAATATTGTGATCAAGATACGCCTGTCTAGACGCGGGTTATTCTCCTTTGATCGTTGTAGGCGTTAGTTTTACTCATTTGTATATCGAGATAGCTTTTGTAGGATGTTTCAATGTTCTTTTATTTATCAATTTCACTTTAAAGTTTTATTGCATTCCCTTAGACAAAGAGGATACAAAGGGTGGATTTAATGCCAAAAGCCATTTTCTACCAGTCAACCCATGGAGTGGTGACAGTTTGGCGAAGCAATTGGAAGAAAAAAGAAAAAAGAGAGAAACTAATATATATGTAACATAATTGTTACACACATTATGTTTAACAAAATAGATTATGATATAATACTGTAAGTAAATACATATAAGCGCATATTTATACATATTAACATAACATTCATAGTATAAACATATATATATATATATATATATATATATATATATATATATATATATATATATATATATATACACGTATATAACCCGCAAACATACATACATATACATTGACATAAATAAAAAGTTAATACATACGAATAAATACGACTATTTTACCATATTGTAATTCTAACGATTCCTCAGTAAATTATGCTGGCGAACCAACTTTTTAAAGGAGTATTTGTTAGGCGTTTTTCTGATATCATCAGACATGGAATTCCAAAGAAGCTTGAACATTTTATATATGCTTCTCAAAGCGTTTATTATATCAAATTAATTTTCATGAAAAACTTATTAAAGTTTTACATAGACAATTAATATACTCACAAGTAACGCTTATTCATTTCAAATAAAGCAAAAACCAAGCCAAAACGATGCTTAACTAATTGTAAGAACACGCACTCACGTGCACATTTGCATCTAAATCATTTGTAACAAACAATATAGTTTTAGGTGCATATGTGTGAGACCAATAGTGAACTATTACGGGCTGATAAAGAAAGAAAGAAAAAAATATGTGTGCGTGAGTGCGTGTGTGATGCGAGTGAGCATAGTTTGGCATCAATTGAAATGTACGCAGCGCTCCGACCATGTGTTCGTTGTTCTGAGATGTAAAGATAATTTTAATTAAGTATCACTTTTAAATATAATCATTTTAACTATTCATTAAAAAAGTGTACAAATTATCCGATAACATTAATTACTGATCGAGTGATTCTCATACGAATCAACTCAGAAAGACAATAGTAGGGGTTTGCGTTAAATCACGAGCCATTGGGCTCGGTCGCGTGTCGGCATGTCGGTCCGTCGTTACTCCCGAATGCGTACGTCACTAGCTGTTATGTCAGACGTTTTTAACTCGTTAGCGGGCACAACAATGACTCTGAGAATAGACGTGCTGTATGTGTGTGTTGAACTCTACGAGTATATGCAAGCAGCTGTGTTCAGATTTTTTTGAGGCGATTTTTTATTGCTCGTACAGGTGATGCCTTCTGATGTATATCAACTTAATTCTCATGAGTCTTTCTAATGTGAGGGAGGATTTGCCTTGGCAGCAAATGCACTCAAAGATACCAACATCTATCCCTGATTAAGAATAGAAACGCGCAACAGATGCGTTGAACTCTTAAAGAACGATTTGGGATGGCTCGTCACCAGTGAAAAGAGTTTTTCCTTTTTTCACTCACAAATCAAAACACTGCAATATTATACTATTTTAGACAGTATTTGACGCTGCTATTCTGAAGTCTGACTAGTGTTGCCCTATTCTGTTTAAGGGCCGATGACATTAAAATAATTTAATGATCCGGCGTTTTCACTAGTTTCATCAAAGCACATAATCAATGGTGGTGGTTAAGTTTTTTAAACTGTAATATCATTATTATAAATCGGTTAACCGTTAACAGTTACAGCCTGCTAAAATCCACTGCTGAACATAGGCTTTCTACATATATTTCCTGATGGGAGGATGTTTGCCACAGCTGCCACGCGTGGCAAGCGGGTTGGGAACCTCATTTTTAGTCGTTATTGGAAAGGCGCTGCTGTCCATCTCCTCATTTGTTTCCCTCTGTCACCTCTTACGACACTCACGGGATGATGTGGGGTTGTGGATATTCTTACACCACCACGTCATGTTAATGCCACGTCATAATCTTCCCTCAGTCAGGGCTTAGGCATTATCACTGAGTGTTGCCGAGTAAGTAGATATAACGCGGTTGAATACTTATTCAGCAACCAGACCCTATTTACTGGAAACGAGGCATTCCATCTTAGTCCTCACGGGTGACAACACATCTGCATTTTGATTAGTATTCTAGGATAGATGTGGATGATCAGATGGACTGTATGCCCGTTTGTCACCCTATCCTATAAAAAAAATATCACCATGCACAAACAAAACTAGCCATGCGGAATTACTACATAATTATACAATATCCATAAAACTATTTTGTAGCATATGGCGTTAGATGGTTCAGTATTTTTAAAGTATAGAGTATATTCTTTAAATATTTTAACAAAGGATATTATTTCAAAGTTTTAATAAAATTTTGCATAATGGAAGTTCATTTGATACTCCTATAGTATAGGAGTATCAAATGAATTCCCATTAAGCAAATTTTCCATTAAGGACACGCTTTCGATATAGGACCAATACCGAAAGCGTGTCCTTGTTGCTTCATTATAAAATACTAATTATCCTTATTATAAAATATAACGTTGTTTACGAATCTTTACGAAACAAAATATTTTTATAATAAAACCGTTATTCATATAATTTGATATTGACAAGGTATCAAACGAGCAATATCCACATCATAATTTGCACACTCTGAACATTTTGCTGCTTCTTTGCGCTAGTATTTTATAAGAAAGTGATCCCTCTCCATTCAATTCAATCCCATTATCGTATCCCACGTATATATAATTTGTACAGAGTATTTTTGTAAAAAAAATATAACTTACTAAGCTATTGATACATTGACACGATATTAATTACTGGCCGCTAATAAAAACATTTAAAACAGAAAAAGAAAAATCTGAATTTAAAATAAAGCAATTATCCGTTGTCGTTAAAATCCGTTCAATCGAGCTCGGTATATGAGCAATGTCAACATATTTATTTACTCGCAACATGCGTTGCATCGAGTTTTCCACTTCATTCGCTGACGAATTAATCGCACTAGCGAGGCGTGTGCTAGTGCGTGACTTATCGAGTTACATTGGTAATAAGATATTGTACGACGCATATTTTCATGCTACGCCCTCTTATGGCCGACAGAAAGGATGAAATGTATATAACAAAACCTGTTCTATATTCAAACTTGCTTTTAAAAATGTCTTCCCTGGCGCAATATTACGTTTATTCAAGCTGCATCATTTAAAGCAATACATATGTGGAAGATACAACATGTGGAAGCATAGTTTACACACACACGCACACATAATATAAACATACTCTTTCAAGAATGCGCCAACTGCACTAAATATTCTCGCAAAACTAACATAACCACGTTTGGTAGGCGGATTGTTGCATGCGATAGTGATACTATTGAACTGTTGATGCTATTCTGCATTAACTATTTAGGCTTAGAAAGTGACGCTTGAATTGAGAATTTGGGTTCAGCTTTTCGTTTATTTGGTAGAGCCATTAGGGTTGTAGCACGAATAGGTTGGTTCGACCGGGGAAGGACCACGCTCTTACAAAATACCAGCGTAAAATAACATCTCAATGCTGCTGTGGTTCATATGGTGAAGTGTAGAGATTCACACACCCTTTTTATTAGAAAAGGACGCACTCCATCTTAGTCCTCAGGGGTGACAACGTGTCTGTATTTCCTTTCAGAAGTGAATCATCAGTGATTGCAACAGAGGTTCTGGGGCTATTCTACTACTGCTTCTAAAACATTTCAAAATTAACCATGTTTATTAATTTGAATTTATGTCTCAACATTTGGTATACGGTAATTGCATCCCATTAGTTTTACAATTTTTCAATCAAGAGATACTATCACACGTTGGTGCCAAAAATACTACACCTATTTTTGATGATCTTCATCTAAAATGTACAAAGTTGCCTTTTGACCGCAATCACCTTTACTCGTTTACAAGGTGGTAATGACATTTTTTTCGTAGAATAAGCCTTATTTTTTCTTATTTTTTCCTAAACTCCTAGAGACCACCAATATTAGTTCTTTTAATATTTTGTGCCGTCAAACAGCAATAGACACGGTAAGTGTCACCAATATAAATGCCCCTATGCCGTAACGAAACCCAGTAAGCAACATTAAACATGTTTTTATTCGATATTTTTTCCACTTACCAATTATCTTCATTCACTCATGACAGCCAACAAAATTCCACTGGTGAATATATGATCCCCCTATAGATTGCGACATTAGGGGAAATTTGCCATTGTTGCCACGCTTGGCAGGTGGATTTGCCAACGCAGTTTATTACTTTGAGTTGTTATCAGAAAGATGCAGTTGCATATATCCTGTTTCAGTTTTCCAGTGTCGCCTTTCGTGGCTCCCACGGGACAATACAGGGTAGTGGATATTCTTACACCGCCACCACACGATTAATAGTACATGGGCTGCAGTAGCCACTTACCACCAAGTAGACTGATAGCTCGTTTCACCATCGGACCATAAAAGTTCACTGCTAGTGCATGCTAGCATGGGCTTGTTTTGTTGTATTGGTGGGTTTGATTTAACCGTCACGCTGCACAAAAATTGTCGCAGCACCAAACGTTTCGCACCTTTGTCGCTGGTGCCATCACTGGGCTATTTTACGACAGGCGTAAATGATACGATTATACTGCCGTCTATCGGCGCCTACGGGATGAAATGATATGACAAATTATCTTACATCGTCATCATACAGCTCGTTTGCTAATTTAATATTAAATATATTGTCTTTTAAACTTATATATATATATATATATATATATATATATATATATATATATATATATATATATATATATATATATATATATATATATATATATTCAGAGGGAAACAAATCAGGAGATGGGCAGTAGCATCTTCTTAATAACGACTTAAAATAAAAAATAAAAAACATGCGTGCAGCTCACACGCGACAGAAGTGAAACCTACGAATGAAATGAAATATAAAATACAAATAGTTTTAATGATTTATTTAATATTAGACTTTAAACTACAAGTTCGGCATAAAATAAAAGAAAATATAATTTTATGGTAAAGAAATGTAACTTTTAATATATATACACGACACCTTCGTACCACGGTTCGTACCTTGTTGAACAAAATGCGTAAGAGACTTCGATTCGGCGGTGTTTACGACTTTTTTCTCGCGAACATTGAGCTATAATCTGTAATGGTTCCTATCTCATTTTCGCCCACGTTAAACCTTATAAATTTATGTGTCTGTCTCTTTTTACTGTCGCTTTTTAGTTTCATCCAGTTTCAAATCACAACGATGCTAAAGAAGTTTTCACTTCAATAAACGTTGTCAACCCGCAAAAAGAGGCAATTTCGGCAAATAACCCACTATGAGGAAATCTACGGGGAAGACCTTTGTTTAGCAGTGGACTTTTATATGCTGTAACGGTAACGGTAGCCCAAAATTTACGGAATGTAAGTAATAATTAGTAGTGAAATCTCGGCGTAGTTTAGCGGCGTTGCGTTTACTTTTAATTTCAATTCTTTAACGAGACCACTAACATTGTAAATCACAATTTTTAGAATAAATTTACCAGGGGTTCGGTGGTGAAAAAAAACCTAGAAACTAAAAAACATTTCACCGTCATATAAAGTGCCATTAATTCATTTTGAAGCAACGCTGTTGACATTTCCCGCCCCATAATCCTCTCATGAGAGACCTGTGCCTAGCGAAGTGATGTATTTATTATGCAGGATCTCACTTTAGGTGTCACAATTTATTCGTGTTTTATTGAGGGTCACACCACTAGGTCATGAACACAAACATGGAAATGTCGTAAACATGGATTGATCCGCCAGTTGCCATCGTATAATGAAAGAGTGAATTACTTTGGAGTCATGAAATTAGATAAACGTAGACAATATTCTGGGCTTATTTACCTTCATAAAATCATTCATTCCTCCATCGATTGCCCGGAACTGCTTAATTTAATTAATTTCAACGGTTGATCCCGTTTGCGTAACCCGCATATCTTTCGCCTTGATGTTTACAAAAACAACACGTCTTTCGTTAATCCGGACATTAGAATGTGTCGAAATTTTGACGAGCTGAGACATCGCAACGCTGATCTCGACATTTTAATTAGAAAATTTCACAATTTAAAAGATATGTAATTGCTACGTTAAATATGTAAATTTCACGAATACCACTATAGTTTTTTTTTTTAATTTTTATCATATTTTGATTTGCTGTGCACACTTTAATGGATTATAGACTAGTTATATGTAATATTTTTTGTTACTGTAAATATGTTTTGTATTGTCTTCATTCGGTTTGTGTGCCTTATTAATAAAATAAAAAATAATAAAATGGATAAAAAAATTTGTGCACATTCATGTTTGTACCATTTGCCGTAGAGACTACGGGTCCTTGGGATGCTCGTGCGGTAAGGTTCCTAAAGGGACTGTATCCGCAACTAGTGTAATTATATTATATTATTTTATATTATATATATATATATATATATATATATATATATATATATATATATATATATATATATATATATATATATATATATAAATTCTTTAGTACACGATATATTTATTTTTAAATTTTAGTTAACAGTTTCATATTAAGCATTCACATTATATCATCTCATTGCATACTCTCTGGCATCTCAGACCGCCTTCGCGACCTCATTCAAACCTTAATGTTACTTTTAAACGGGCCATTAAAAAAAATAAACACATTGCTCTGTTATAAATAGCCTGTCAAAATTTCGCGCCGTTTCGCTGCGGATTTATTTTGGCGCACATCCGAGCAAATGGGGGTAGGTACGGCCGTCGTAGATTATCTCTTGAGGATACTCGCGGTCCGATTGAAAATCAACGTTTTTGTGGTAATACTGTATTTATTTCACATGAGGGAAATCGGTTTTTTAACGTCATTGTTTTCAAAAACATTAATTTGTACTCAAAGTTTCGGAAATAAATTATTTAAAATAAAACGTGTATCCTATACTATTAAACGAGCAATTCTTGTATATATATATATATATATATATATATATATATATATATATATATAGGGGGTCATTGTAGAAGCTTGCTCGTCGCGACCCCTGGCAGCCCTTTTCAGGGCTGCAATTCTACACAGCTGCGCACCCATGCAAACGAGGGTTAGGGCGTCCCCCCAAGGCGACGCACACCAGCTCGTCCCCGTTGGTGTGGAATGCAGCGCGCAAAGCGGCGATGGAGACCGCCACCCGTCACGCACAGCCCGACACGGCGGAAAGTGGAGGACGGAGTGCAGAGTTGGCACGTGGAATGTTAGAGGGGGCATGAGAGGTAAGACGAATGAGTTGATCGAAATAATGAAAGAAAGAGAATTAGATGTCGTGTGTATGTCGGAGACCAAACGGAAAGGCAGTGGTACTGAAGAGCTCCCTGGCGGGACGTTAGCTATATGGTCCGGAGTCCCGGAAAGCGAGAACGCCTGCCAGGGAGTGGGAGTGCTGTTGTCGTCCCGGTTGGTCGATCTTATGACTGAGTACAAGGTTGTGAACTCAAGACTTCTCTGGGTTCGCTTCAAAATGGGACTGACGAAGTTATTCCTTTTGGCTGTTTATGCGCCGGTAGCTTCGTTGTCCAGGGCTGAGCTGGAGGAGTTTTGGGAGAATGTAAGAGAAGTTCTAGATTTGGTTAAGGGAAACGAAAGAACTGTTGTATGTGGTGATTTGAATGGATGGGTAGGTATCGCTCGACCAGAATACGAGTCGGTGCTTGGAAAGTTTGGCGATAAAAGGGTTAATGATGCTGGCAAGCTTATACTGGCTGTATGCAAGGAAAAGGGTCTTCTTGTGACAAACACTATGTTTAATCACAGGAAAATCCATATGTACACTAGAGAAAGAAAGAATGAGAGAAGTATGATTGATTTGTTCCTGGTGGATGATCGACTGCGAAAACAGGTGATGGATACACGAGTGTTTAGGGGTGCTGACCTGGGAACGGATCATTATCTAGTAATTACTAGATTTAGGGGTTTGTTCGCGGGTTGGCGCTACCGGACGACAATAACAGAACCACAGTCGGTCTGTCGCATCCGAAGCTGGAAGCTTCAGGAAGCGGATACTAGGGACAAATATCACACGAGGGTAGCCGTCGTAGCCGGGAAACCATCGATGGCAGGAAAGAATGTGTGGAGAGAACATGGCAGAACCTTAGGGATGGAATGGTAAGTGCAGCGGAAGAAGTGTGTGGAACGACAAAAAGAGGTAGTAGTAAAAGAAGAGATGCATGGTGGAATGATGAAGTGAGAGAAGCTGTAAAAAAAAGAAAAAAGCGTGGTTAGACTACTTGGCCTCTAGTAACGATGAGCATATGAGAGAGAAGATGAAAGAAAGATATAAGCTGCAGAAAGTTCTGCGAAAACGTTGATTGAAGAAGTACGTGAAAGGTGTAGAATAGAAGCGGACGAGAGGTTGTCGCACAACTTTAGGGAAAACTCCAAACTCTTCTGGAAAGAGGTTGGAAGGTTCCGGAGTGGTGCGACAGCCTTAAGAATGAACAAAGTGCTTTCGAGAACCAATGACGTCCTCTCAGAAAAATCGGACGTCATGCAGCGATGGAGTGAATTTTATAGAGAAATGTATGCGTGTCATGATCTTAGTGAAGGATCCGGGGGTGACGCCGTGACTGGCACGCCAGACACGGACCTCGATGACACTGAGGTCATCAGCATGAAAGACATTGAACGTGCGATTCGAAGTTTGAAATGTGGTAAGGCTGCAGGACTAGACAGAGTTACTGCTGAAATGATCAAGTATGTTGGGCCTCGCGTCTGGGACAGCTTTCATCTGCTGTGCAATTTGTGCTGGTGGACGGGAGATGTCCCGGATGATTGGCGATCCGCGGTCATTGTGCCTTTATATAAAGGTAAAGGTTCACATTTTGTCTGCGGGTGCTATCGGGCGATCAGCTTGACCAGTTTAGCAAGTAAAGTTTACTCGAAGGTTTTGAAACGTAGGATGCAAGAGAAATCGGAAAGATTCTTATGGGAGGCACAATGCGGATTTAGACCTGGAAGAGGATGCACGGATCAAATGTTTTCTCTCCGCATGATCACGGAGAAGCTTCTGAGTGTTAATCAGAGGATTTTCTGTGCTTTTGTGGATCTGGAGAAAGCATTTGATAGGATTATAAGGAAGAAAATGTGGGAACTGTTGCCGGGATGTGGTGTGGATGGTCGATTGTTAAGGGCTGTGCAGTCACTTTACTATGACTGTAAAGCCTGTGTGCGGGTAGGGCATGACCTGTCACCCATGTTTAGCGTCCAAGCGGGCGTAAAACAGGGTTGTGTCATGTCTTCCTGGCTGTTCATACTGTATCTCGACAGCTGTTTACAGAAGCTGAAAAATAGCTGTTTGGGTGTGAAATTGGGTAACATAAAAGTTAATTGTCTGCTGTATGCTGATGATGCAGTGCTTATTGCACCATCAGAAGCAGAACTGCAGGCATTAGTCACGTGTATGAAAGAGGAATATGAAATTAAAGGTCTCCGTTTGAATGCTAATAAAACTAAGGTTCTGGTATTTGAAAAGGACGAAGAGAGAACGAAATGTGAAATATGGGTAAATCAGGAATGTCTAGAACAGGTAAATGAAATTGTATACTTGGGGAGTGCTTTCAGCCGGGATGGAAGATGTGATTTAGATGTGGATAGGCGTGTCGCTGCCGGAAACAAAGTCAATGGTGCCCTGAATGCATTAGTAAAAAGGCAAGGCGTGGTGAAGAGTGCACGCCTTGCAATACATAACGCAGTGTTGGTACCGACTTTGTTATATGGCAGCGAAACCTGGGTATGCCAGAAGAAGCATAAAAGCAAGTTGAATGCAGTGGAGATGCGATCTCTTCGTAAAATGTGTGGCGTTAGCATAGCCGACCGAAAGCGAAACGAAGAGATTCGCAATATGGCAGGATTGAAAGATGACCTTATCACAAAAATTGATAGGGGGCGTACTCCAATGGTTTGGGCACGTTGAACGAATTAGTGAAGACCGAATGGTGAAGAAAATATACAAAGCGAAAGTAAATATTAAAAGGTGTCGAGGTAGACCGAGACTAACTTTCGAAGACCATGTGAGCAAATTGCTCGAAGAGGGGAGAGTCAAGAGTACTCGGATACCTAGACGTGCATGTATGAAGAAGTTAATGAACCTGAAAGAAGCGAAAGAGGTGTGTAAGGATCGTGACACTCGGCGATCTGTTCTCTCTGGCTACCCCGTTAGGGATTGTGCGTGAAGATATGTAAGTAAGTAATATATATATATATATATATATATATATATATATATATATATATATATATATATATAATCGGCATCTCGGAAACGGCTCCAACGATTTTCATAAAATTTAGTGTCCAGGGAGTTTCGGGGATAAAAAATCGATCTAGCTAGGATTTATTTTTAGAAAATGTCTTTTTGTCCGTGTTTTTAGGCAATGAAAAACTGCTACAATATTGTTAGAATAAGAAGGTAAATTTTGACAGATTGTCATTATTATAAATAGCTTAATTGGTATAATGGGCGGTCACAGAATCGTAAAACCCCGGTTCGAGCCTAGACCGACCGACCGACTTTTTAAATTTTTTTTCAAGTTCCTTTCTTTTTTGATAAAATCTATTTTTTCGAGCCCTTTTTTTAGTATTTTTGAAAACACGAAAATTTAAATAAAAATAATTGCACTCATGATTTTTTATTCAAATAACCAGTTCCGTTTTTTCTGTTGTGTCACTAAGATCAAAAAGTATTATTTATATTTCATCGGTATGTAATTTATACCTAAATATAATTTCCAAAACACACGAATTAAAAAAAATCGAGCGAAAAATACCGAGCAAAGCTCGGTCAACCAGGTACTGAAAAATTAAGAACAAAATGTAATATTTATATTATATAATATTACATAGAACAGAGACAAAACACATTGCTTTGTCACGCCCGATTGGCTGGGAAAGAATGTTAAAAAGCATTAAATTCCCTCCTTGTAATTATTTTAGTATAAGGGTACTCAATAATGAGTATATTATAAAAATGAAAATATAAGATTCTAAAATTTCTTAAAAATCAAAGTTTTAAGACTATTAAATACTGTAGAATTAAATCGGTGCTCGAATACTTAGTTTCGAACTATTGAAAAAATTATAAGATGAATTTAAGTGAGAATCAGAACACTGAAAATAATTAAAAGTATATTTATGACTCTATTGTAATTTTCTCATTTTGCTTCTGGCAAAGTACAAGCTTCCCAAACTTTATGTATCCGGGTAGAAAATTTATTCTCTATGTTTCACAAGAAGAGTTTCTCTTTAATGTTTAAAATGTATGCCATTCTTCTGATACCTTGTAATGTATTTAAAGTTATACTTACAGTTACTACAAAGGCTCATAGCTTAGGTTCTACTACATCAGTGTCGCATTAAACATAATTAAGATTTATTACCGAAAATTTAATTATTATTTAACTAAATTTTATGCCTTTACTGTTTTATATACGCAACAATGAAGCCAAAAGATAAGATTCATGACTATGTGGAGCATACGTCTACGGATAGTGCTTGGCATTACTCAAAAATATAGCCTGAGATAAGTATATTTACACAAGCAAGAGGCTTCAACACTACATGCAGAATTAGTTCGTAATTAATGGTCGTGCGACAAACTGGCTTTCAAGTTTTAAACTGTATTTATTATTGCTTTAGGCGTATGATAAAAAAATATTATCGGTGACCGCAATGCTTGGAGAGATGAAAAATGTAGGGAGATATTCGCATAACATTTTGGTAGTTGATGTTTCAATGAAAAATTTTCAGTAAACTGTTGAACGATTGAAGCAAAAACTTCACCGGCAGTTATAATTTATGTGCCTTAAATAAATAGCCATCCCACTACTGACACAGGCCGCCATGCAATTTTTGAGCGGTTTTTAGAAGTAGGAGATTCAAACTTCTTTTGCCATTCAAATCAGATGTGATATGTGATGTATCTTTCTCACGATGTTTATATTCATCTGCAGTTGGCATATTTTCTTTACATGAATTACGTTTAACAAAATATTATATCCTATGCTATAAAATACACGCACTGAAATTATACGTTTAAATAATATAGCATATAGCAAGTATCAGGAACTAGGAACCGAACTATCAACACCGTGAAAATCTGAATCCACAAGCTCTGAAATGAGCAGTCTTGTATTTATTTTCTGATTAATTGTTTTCAATATAATGTTACGCGCTCAAGTCGACGTCACTAGCGCCATCTAGTCTCGAACCGAAGAACTAAACTTCTTGAAGTCGAAACACGAACTCTCGGTACCTTGCGCGTGTTTACATGAATATTCTGGATATTTCGCTGCTAATTTATATAAATAGGCGCTGCAAGATGCGATCGAAGAAGTATTGGAGTTGGCGACACAAGCGAAGCTTCGGAGCGGAATAAAGTGAATCATTGTGATTAATTATTAGTGTTTTTAACTTTTATTAGTGTAAAGTGAATTAAAGTGTTAATTTAGGTAATAAGCTCGTAACAATAATATTAAAATGTTAAACATTATGAATTTTCTTTCACTTGTTCCTAGTGAATTATCGTTATATCGTTTTTAGTAGAATACAGTCAGTTATTCGATTGTAGTATTTTTATATTTCATGAAACTGAAGAAAAAAGAACTTACTGTCCACCTGATGGTAAATGCTACTGTAGTCCATTGACACCTGATGCCAACTTCAAACATAGAAGTTACGCTTCAAGCCGGAACAAATAATGTACAATTTATGTGTGTATGTATGTATGTGAAATAGTATATCTATGCCTAATGACTGCTCGTAGGTCTTGTCAGTGTCGCCGACGGGATAACGGCGCTGAAGCAATATTAGTGCAGCATAACTTTGTGTCGTAGTCATTTTCGTTACTGCAATCAAAGTAAAGTAGTACGAATGGGTCGGTCTGACAAGGAAAGGACGCTTTCGCAGAAAATCAGCGTAAAATAGCAGCTTAATGCTACTGTGTTTCGTTTGGTGAGTGTAAAATTCCGGAGACCCTTTTCACTGTAAATGAGGCATTCCATCTTAGTCTTCAGCGGTGATAACACATTTTGATTCATAACCGGGAGTACATGTAGATGTCTGTGGGCCACAGTATACCCGCAACTTTACAAGACGCAGGTTCGGCCACACATGGAATACTGTTCCCATCTCTAAGCCGGGGCTCCCCAGTGCCAGCTCCTTCTATTTGACCGCATCTAGCGCAGAATCATCAACGACCGAGTTCTTTCTGATCGGCTCGATTAACTGCTGCTACGCAGGGATGTTGCATCCCTTTACGTTTTCTATCGCATCTACTACGGGGAGAACTCTGAGGAATGATTCGGATTAGTTCCAGCCGCCAAATTTCACGAACGCACATCGCGTCAAAATTCTCGATACCATCCTCACCATCGGTTTTCGGTGCTTTGTGGTCCACCACTGTGCGTATTACAAGAAGTTTTCTTCCTCGTACAACTTCTCTGTGAAGTTGTTTACCACCAGCAACTTTTCCGGACCAATACGACTTATGGACCTTCAAGAAAAAGCTTACTCCTTTCTAAAAGGCCGGCAACGCACGTTCGTTTCGTATTGTCGTCTGCACGGACTGCTTGGGTCCTGCAGGTCTCGGGCCTCGGGGTATGCCCCCATTACCCGGGTTGTCCTCGCGGTCCATTACTATGGACCGGTCCTGGAAGCACTTTCAGGCGTTGTAGGTATTAAGCGGATTTGTCCGCAACTGGTAGAAACTTTTTTCCGTAGTCGGTTAACTACGGAAAAAGGAGGTTGTCCGGTGAAAGTCGAGGTTGGCCTATCAGCGGCATTGTGGGTTGTTACTCGACTCTCCAATCGATATAGAGAGGAGTTCTCTTGGATAGGGTCACCCATCCGGAGGGCGAGTGTGTAGCGGCGCTAAATTGTGGAGGTGTAAGTGTAGCCCGTTGTCTGCGTGGTCGAACAGTCCGCGCGCCAACCGGGCCACAAAGTCCTGAATGGTTTCGATCTTGATGTCAGCCGCTATGACGTCATTCCGGACGTCCCGCGAGCCGCACCGACAATGGTTCTTAACGTCTGTATCGCCTTAGTAATTCTGGTAGCAGCGGCCTCTACGTCGTCCGCTGTGCTTAAGGGGTGGTGTGCTGGAGATCTCTCCTGCAGGCGTTGATGGTAGAGCCTCCAGTCGACACGTGTCTTAAATGCTCTGGGCGGCGTAGTCACCACCTTTAGGCCAAGGGTAATCAAGATCGGGAGTTGCTGTGAATTAAGGTCGTACAGCACCTCTACCACTATCGGGTAGTTGACGTTCCTAGAGAGTACGATGTCCTATACTCCCGGACGTTTCCGTGGATCTGTGGGAACGTGTGCAGGTTCTTCGGGACCTAAGACGTCATAGCTGTATCTTTCAGCGTCTTCGAATAGTGCATGACCCGGCGGGTTGATCACTCTAGATCCCCACGCCGGGTGTTTGGCGTTTGGCGTTAGGATGATGGTCGGTGTTTCGCCTTCCATTATCGTGCGGACGTCTGAGGAGCAGAATGGAGTCCCTGGCAGGCGGTATGCTGCGTAGATCCTAAGTTCCTCTCCCGCCGCCTCCATTTTTATGCCGATAGAGTGCATCCTTTGGTACTCCGGTAGATCGAGTTCTTGATGGACGATGTCCCTTCTCAGTAGAGCCGCCGTCCCTCAGTAGGCGGCCCCTTGAGAAGTGACCTCGTCCCTCCTGTACATGTGGTAATTGGGCAGCTTTACGTTCGTGTTCGGGTTTAATTTCGTCTTTCCCAGCAAGATGACTTGTATGTCTTGTTGTTGAGCGACAGTTCGGAGTTCACGCAGCTTCTGCTGTATTCCATCTGGGTTCCAGTAGAGGAGGCGCAGGTTAGACTCCTCCGTAGTGTCGTGCCAGGAGGTTTGCCAGCGCCTTCATCACTGCTGTAATCGGATCCGTCCCGGCTCTAATATCGGCCAGGACCTGACTGCCGACTTCGATTGCTATGCCAACCAAACGTTGGATGGCATCAGCAGTCTCAACGGTCTCGAGTCTCTTACCATTAGGTGAGCCGCATGCTCATTTGTCCCCTTTTCTATAAGAAAAATAATAAAAAAACTGAAACACCAGGGGACTCGCAGGTGCATTGCCGCCCCTTTTAATAGGAGTAAACGGTTTTATTTAAAGTCACTTAGTGGTATCGGTCCGGAAAATACAAGGGTGGTGGCTACCACCGTTGATTTTTCCTCTATAAAAAAGTCATGCCAAAAAGAAAACGTCTAAAACGTCATTTAACGTAATAACCTGGCTCCCCAGTGCCAGCTCCTTCCATTTGACCACATCTAGCGCAGAATCGTCAACGACCGAGTTCTTTCTGATCGGTTCGATATACTGGCGCTGCGAAGAGATGTTGCATCTCTTTGCATTTTGAATCGCATCTACAACGAAGATTGCTCTGAGAAATTGTTCGGATAAATTCTAGCTGCCAAATTTCACGAACGCACATCGCGACAAAACTCACGATATCATCCACACCGTCAGTATGCTTGGCGGTCCACCACTGTACGTTTTACTAGGAGCTTTCTTCCTCCTACGACCGCTCTGTGGAATCATTATCTTGCATGGATTTTTACGGACCGATACGATTTTGGAAACTTCAGATTAAGAAAGAAAAGAGCTTAATCATTTCTAAAAAGCCGGCAACGCACCTGCGATTCCTCTGGTATTGCAGTTGTTCATGGGCGGCGGTAGGCACTTTCTATCAGGTGATAAAAAAAATAGGCCGCATGCTCGTATGCCCGTCTTCTATAAAAAAAAAACACTAACCATCAGGTGGCCTGTGTATTCGTTTGGCACCATTATTCTATAAAAAATGTATTGTTTTGTAGATACGAATAAAGTTTTTTTTCTTGTTCTTCGAATTTTGATACACCAACCTCGTAATACAATCATTACAGGACAGGATTAAATATAAAGCTATGTGACCATAGCATTCCGCCCCATGCGATTTGCATCGCTTTTGACTCCAGCGAAAACTTTCGAATGGCTACGGATATCAACAGCGCAAAATATACGAGATGTAATACCATAGTTTTACGCACAAATATCCTTCACTCATCCCCTAATCGCATACAATGAACGCTTCCGCCATTACATTTTTGGAAGGTTGCGATAATGACAAAACTTGAAGAAAATTGTTACATAACCGGACTCGCGAACCGTCTAATGATAATTTATATTTATTTTTGGGTTGGTTAGGGTTTAGACCTACGACTCACGTTATAGCCAAACACTATACTTAGTTATTTGGTCATATTTAACAATTTTCAAGAAGAGATTTTGATTTTATTTCTAAAAACACGCATATTATTTGTTTGTTGTCGTTAAACTGATAATACTTTTAAACTCTTAAAAATTAGCGTTTCACGAAAGTTGTATACTAAGTTGGCACTGACTTACAGCATTTTAAGCCCGCCCATCTCTCCATTTCCGACATATTTATTCATGTTACGCGAGAAATATACGAGGTCACTTGAACTATATATCTTAAGGATAATTTGGCAAAATATCTCATACATTTGTAATCATGTAGATGGAAATATGTAAAAAATAGTAATATATTATCATCGTCATTATCATAGCCTTTCAAAAGTCTATTGCTGGATATAAGAGTAAAACAAGGAATATTTTTTTTATAAAATGGGGTGACAAACGAGCATACAGTACACCTGATGGTAAGTGGATACTGTGGCCCATAGACATCTACATCTATCCTCAGTTAAGAGTCAAAATGCCATTATCGTTCCTAAATCTCTTCCCCCCGTCCGTACCTCTTGTGAGGCAACCCATGGGGATTTTATAAGGTGTAATGGGTGAATAGATGAATAGATTTTATAGGATAAGGGTGACAAACGAGCACGCAGTTCACCTTTTGTTAAGTAAGGTTGCTGTGGCCGTGGCCCATAAACATCTATCTGCGAGTACGAATCAAAATGCAGACGAGTTGTCACCTGTGAAGACTGAGATGGAATGCCTCTAAAAAGGGTCTCCGGTTCTCTACACTCACCATATGAAACAGCTATTTTACGCTGTTGTTCTGTGAGAGTGTGGTCTTTCGCTGGTCAAGCCGACCCATTTGTGCTACAACCAAAGTATAGCTGCCACGTCGCCACAAAACACACCCTGTCACCTGTATCCATATGTCGACTTCCTAGATATTTTACCATGTTATTACTCAATGTAGCTCGGGATGTCTCCGTTATCATATAGGTTTTATTGTATTTGTTTACCGAGACTGCCACTCGAGAATCTTTCTTTACCATCCGTTGCCAGTTGCTATATGGTCGGCCCATTATAATAGATTCTATTACACAAAGAAACTCTAGGATTTTCCCTTGCCATTGCTAATATAAGACGAAAGTAACGTTTAACAGTCATGCCAGATTTAATTATCATCGATGGTGAAATTCTTGAAGTTGTTCAAGAGTATATCTACCTCGACCAGATAATGCAGATCGATAAAAACAACTTCGAGAAAGAAGCTGATAGGCGGATTTAGTTAGGCTGGGCGGCGTTCGGGATGCTTCGTAAAGTTTGACAACGAAAGTCTTCGACCAGTGCGTCCTGTTAGTACTCACATATGGTACCGAAACGTGAACACTAACGGTATGAATACTCCACAAACTCAAAGTCACCCAGCGGGCGATGTGAGAGCGATTTTTGGATCTCTGGTGGATAAGATTTGTAACGAAGAAATCCGCCGGAGAACCAAGGTCACCGACGTAACCTTCCGTATTTGCAGGCTGAAGTGGCTTTGGGCTGGTCACGTTTGTCACAGAAGCGATAACCGTTGGAGTAGGCGCATCATAGAGAGGGGACCGCGTTTAAGTAAACGTAGTGTGGGACGCCCCGTTGCTAGATGGAGCGACGATCAGTGCAGGGCGGCTGGTAGCAACTGGGTGCGTGAAGTACAAGAGGGGGCTGAGTGGCACGCCTTGCGAGAGGCCTATGTCCAGCAGTGGACTCCCACAGGCTGATGATAATGATGATAGCTCGCTGCAACCTTAATCTTCCTCATACGGTCACTATTGAAGGACCAAATAAATTGAATTAATATTTTTTCCCATATCGTCCCGTGGTTGTTGGAGGAGGCGACATGGCGAAATAAACCAAGAGATAGACCTGACCGACACCCGCAAGGCAACTATAGCAAATAATTAAGCAATCTACGAGCCTATGTTCAGCAATGTAATTCAATAAGTTGTAATGATGAT
Source organism: Parnassius smintheus behrii (assembly GCA_036936625.1). Taxonomy (NCBI): domain Eukaryota; kingdom Metazoa; phylum Arthropoda; class Insecta; order Lepidoptera; family Papilionidae; genus Parnassius; species Parnassius smintheus. Next base: position 12,171,430 of record JAUPFT010000024.1, read on the forward strand.
AATTTTTTAACTGTAAGGTGACGAGCGTACTGACAAAATACCCGATGCTAAGTGGATGCTGTGGTTCAGAAACGACGGTTTAGCCTAGATTTTGAATCAAAATGTTAAATATGCGTTTTTACCTCTTAGGGTTGCTTACCAGTAAAAAATATTAGTGAATTAGTGTTTAAAGGCTATTTGTTTTATCGTGAAATTATTGAAATTATTTCTTTCGAGAATTACTACGTTAGGGTAAAGTTAAAGTAAAGTTACAGCCTATATACGTCACACTGCTGGGCACAGTTCTACTGTAATTTTTGAGAGAGTTTTAGGGCAGGTAAATGTTTTTTTATAGCATTGGGTAACAAACGAGCACACAGTCCACCTGATAGCAAGTGGATGCTGTAAACCATAGACATCCACATTTTTCCTTAATTAAGAATCAAAATTCAAATGTGTTGTCACTCCAGAGGACTAAGATGGAATGCCTTGATTCCAGTAAAACGGGTCTCCGGTTCTCTACAGTCGCCATACAGATCATAGCAGCATTAAGCTGTTATTTTATGCTGGTACTCTGTGAGAACGTGGTCCTGATCGACCTATTTGTGCTAAAACTATAATATACATAGCTGCAGCGTGACTAATAAGTCCACTGCGATGGCCCTATGTGTTTTGACGAACTTCACATGTCTTCGAAATATTTTTTTACCACGTTCTTGTCGTTATATGAAAACATCGTGAGGAAACCTGCATGTTGATACTAAGTTATAACATTTTGTTTGTTTGTTTGTTTAAATATTTCATTAAAATAAAATTATGTTATGTAACGTACAACGGGAACGGCCGCCCCGGCCAGTCCATTTTTTACATCTGCGTAATTTCCCCCAGGGGCGATTACTTTGTCATATGCAAGTTCATGTATTTTTAACTATAATTTCATATGTTTTATAATATTAATGATATTTTTAGATATTAAGTGTTAACAAATTTTTTTATTTGAAAATATATCATATTCTCCATTAATATAATGAACCAATTAAATTAAAATATGTAGTCAGCTTACCTACCTATACGGATTTATATAAAATTTTGTGTATACAGAATATATTATGTACGTGGTAGAGCCATGCTGCAGCTATATTAGTAGAATAGTTGCAGCACGAATTGTCAACTCTACCGGGAAAGGCCCACGCTCTCACAGAATACCATCGTAAAATAGTAGCTTAATGCTGCTGTATTTCATATGGTGAGTGTAGACAAACGCAGACATTTTTTACCGGAAACTCATCTGCATTTTGATTCGTAATCGAAGGTAGATGTAAATGTCTATGGGCCACAGCAACCACCTTTTTTTTGTAGAATTATGGTGACAAACGAGCACACAGTCCACGTGAGATTGTAAGTGGATCCTGTGGCCCATAGACGTCTACATTTAACCTCGATTAAGAATTAAAATGAAGATGCGTTGTCACCCGTGAGGACTAAGATGGAATGCCTCAATTCCGGTAAAACGGATCTCCGGTTCTCTTCACTCACCATACGAAACATAGCAGCATTAAGCGATTATTTTACGCTGGTATTCTGTGAGAGCTTGATCCTTATCCTATCGAGCCTTACCGTCAAGTGGACTGTGTGCCCATTCACCCTTATCCTATAAAAATGTATCTATCCATCTATTTACTCATTACACGCTGTAAAATACTCATGTATTGCCTCATAAGACGGAAGGAGGGGGGGGGGGGAATTCTTCCACCACCACTACACGGCATGACATGATGTCTCTATAACTTATGAGAACTCTTTGTATTTCATTTACTAAAAATGAAAAACTGAAATTATATTCCTTACATAGGTACTATCATAGAATACCATAAAACACAATAGAATAGCTGTCAACTTTATTTTGTACGAAGTTTGGCGTCGCCAAACCAGATTCGCTATGTTAACAAACTAAACAAATTTACACATTTTAGACTTTTGATTAATGTTCAAGATCATCATTAAAAAAATCGTTAAAATTTTAATACATATTTATTTGTAAATAGGGTGCAATTTAGCAATTTCTGAATAATTTACATGCGAAATTTGGAAGCGATTGTAACGTCAAAACACATCTCGTGTTGACAGTTATACGTGTGAATTGACGTGTTAATGGATACGCGGGCTTCGCCCACTCCCCCGTTCTATTATGTATGTATTATCCTATACTATTAAACGAGCAATTCTTGTATATATATATATAATCGGGATCTCGGAAACGGCTCCAACGATTTTCATAAAATTTAGTGTCCAGGGAGTTTCGGGGATAAAAAATCGGTCTAGCTAGGATTTATTTTTAGAAAATGTCTTTTTGTCCATGTTTTTAGGCAATGAAAAACTGCTACAATATCGTTAGAATAAGAAGGTAAATTTTGACAGACTGTTAATGATTATAAATAGCTTAATTGGTATAATGGGCGGTCACAGAATCGTAAAACCCCGGTTCGAGCCCAGACCGACCGACTGACTTTTTTAATTTTTTTTCAAGTTCCTTTCTTTTTCGAGAAAATCTATTTTTTCAAGCTCTTTTTTTAGTATTTTTTAAAACCACGAAAATTTAAATTAAAATAATTGCACTCAGATTTTTTATTCAAATAACAAGTTCCGTTTTTTCTGTTATGTCGCTAAGATCAAAAAATATTATTTATTTATATTTCATCAGTATGTAATTTGTATCTAAATATAATTTCCAAAACACACGAATTAAAAAAAAATCGAGCGAAAAATCAACCAGGTACTAGTAATCTATAGGTACCATAGATTTTTTTATACTAATGATCTTAAATGTCTGGAAATTTAAATAATAAAAAGTGTTAGAGTAATGTAGGAGAAAGAAATTAATGGAAATCCAGTAGTATAATTGGAAAAATTGGAATTGCATATTGCTCTCAATGTTGCGGTAACTGCGTTATAAAGCTGCAATCTTAAGTGTAGACTATATGTATAGTAATAGAGAAAAAAAGGGGATGTTTTGCAGCATATTAAGAATCAATGGGTATAAAATCTCAAAGACTCATGTTTTGTGGTCGTTGACGGAAGTTTATTGATATTGAATATCCACATTATTAGACATGGAGATTATGCAGGGTCCACTAGATCTATATAAGGATTCACTTGTAGAGCCGAGACAGTTCACTGGCTAATCACTCTCAGTAAATATCACAGTACACGAATAACCCGCATCTAACATTTTAAGTGCTGATTACCACGTGTTTGGCAGTGAAGAGAAGCATCGTGAGGAAATTTGTATGTCTAAGTATTAAAATCGAGCAACAGGTACTGGAACAGCGCGGCTGACTGTTACTATTAGGACCACGCTCTCAGAGAACACCAGAGAAAAATAGCAGTCTAATGCTGCTGTGTTTCGTAAGGTAAGTATGTAAAGAACCGGAGACCCTTTTTAGTGGAAGCGAGGCATTCGATTATAGTCTTCAGAGGTGACAAAGCATTTGCACTTTGTTGTCAATCGAGGATAAATGGAGATGTCTTTGGGCAACAGCCTCCACTTACCATCAGCTGGACTGTGTGTGCATTTGTCACCCTTTTTCTATAAAAATTAAGCTATGTGCATGTATTGATGAATGACATTAAAGGTAACGCGTAAATTAAAAGTAACTTTAAGTGTTAATAAAATTCACTCCGTTGTGTTATAAACCAAATGAGAATTGACGTGGTGGCTGGCGTATTACGAGAATGACCGATCGATCGGACCGTCCTATGCACTACATTAAAATGCTTATAATTAAATATTTTGTCGTAACTCGGAATTCTATTTAAGTACCCAGCCTTATAATATTCTGGATGAATTTTTTACCGTCTGGGAAAAAAATAGGGTGAAAGGAATGAAGCCTATGGCACTGATATTTTACAATTTTTTTTATTTTACGAGTATATTAACATGTTATGAAATAGATCTACCAATAAATACTACTAATTAGGTTCATATTATTTTAATTTCGATAGTTTTTAGGGTTCCGTAGTCAACTAGGAACCCTTATAGCTTCGCCATGTCTGTCTGTCCGTCTGTCCGTCCTCGCTTAATCTCTGTGACCGTTAGCACCAGAAAGCTGAAATTTCGTACCAATATGTGTATCAATCACGCCGATAAAGTGGTAAAATAAAAATGGGAAAAAATGTTTTATTAGGGTAGCCCCTATAGATAGTGGGAAGTGATTTTTTTTTTTAATTTCATCCCTAACGTGTGATATATTGTTGGAAAGGTATTTAAAAACGAATAGGGGTTTACTAAAATCATTTTTTGATAATGTCAATAATTTCGGAAATAATTGCTCCAAAAGTAAAAAACAATGTGTCCCCCCTCTAACTTTTGAACAATAAGTTTAGAAAATATGAAAAAAATCTGAAAAGTAGAACTTTGTAAGGACTTTCTAGGAAAATCATTTTGAACTTGGATGGAAACAACAGTACCCACTACCGGGAGCAGTTGCAGGAGCGCGGAGCGCTGCTGAAGCGCGAAAATAATGGATACCCACCCTTAAACTCATAAGTGGGAACACTTATTGTGACGGATGGGAATCTACGTGGTCCGACACGCTCTTGGCCGGTTTTTATTGATTGATTGATTTATTTAATTCAAAAATTTTATTGTTATTTTTTTAGTACCGAAAGTTTATTTCAAATTAATAGTATTTATTGAGAGATTAATTTCATAATAATATGTTAATGTAGAATAAAATCAATATATATATATATATATATATATATATATATATATATATATATATATATATATATATATCGACTGTGAACTGGCAACTGGTACTATCTCAATTTTGACAACTTTACAGGATGTAGAAAAAACTTGTTTGCATCATTTGTATAGCATCTGTTATATTAAATAAAAACGTATACGTCTGGTATATTAAATAAAAAATAAATACGTAGTTTTTGAATATTTTTATTGCACATGATTAAAAACAAAAGTTGCAATATATGCTTCCTTATAATATAAAAACGAGATAGGACATTATAAATCAACTGAAGAACAAACATAGGATATTTTGCTTGAAACAATAAGGCCTATCTTCAAAATCAAAATAGAAACAATAACGATAGGACATCATCAACTCAATATACTATATAATGAAATTAAGTTATTAACTTACAATATAATTGTTATTCATAATATATATATATATATATATATATATATATATATATATATATATATATATATATATATATATATATATATATATATATATATATATATGTATTATTACTATTAGCATCTACATTTTCATTGTTAATCGAGGATAGATGAATGGTAGGTGTCAATTGTAAGTAATATAACATACCTAATAACCCGCGAACTGTGTGACATATTTGAAATAATTAATAGAATCAGGCTTTACTTAGCGGAAATCCATTATATTGAAGTAGTAAGAACTTAATTTGCTTATTTCCGCGCAATAAAATAAAATGATTTGTATTGTGCCGTATGATAGCGGTCAGCCGCTGCAAAGTCTACTTCACCAGAGGAGGCCTCGTGTAGATGGAGGCCACGGCGAAACACGTGCCGTATTGTCGAGGGTGGTGTGTTGTTCCTAGTGTGGTAGGGGATTGTTGGTGAAAGTTGCTTTTCATACTAGACAGGAGACATAATTTTATTTCATTGCGCGGAATTAGGCGAATTTCAATATTTGTTTCTCCTCATTAGTATGAAAAAGTTTATCGTTAAGGGCATGCAACACCAGCCACCAATATTTTGAAATTTTTTTAATTTTGTTTAAAGCTTCTTAACATTACACAATCACGGAGAATCTAAATCGCGTATAAGCGTATCACTCTACCCTATATCACAGAATGATATGTGAATGAATGTGTGAATGAATGAATGATTATATACATATAGTACTACCCCATATGTATGTATGTATATATATATGTAGGATTGCCATTAGAACTTATATATAATAGTAGTAATACGAATTTGCTACTGTGGGGAAATCAGAAACTCTTGGAGATATCAAGCGTTCCGTTCAGTATCCATTTGTTCAATGACAAATACTTCGTTACCTTCTTTTGTAACTGTACCAGGTGGTATAGCAGTCAAACACTGGCTTATAAGAAGTAAAAAAAAAACTTTTATTAATGATGGCTCCGTTTTGTTTATGCCACTCATGGTACACTGCAACCATTTTGACTTTCGTGATATTTAGTTAATTCCTTTTTTTATAGAATAGGGGTAACATTCGAGCACACAGTCCATCTGATGGTAAGTGGTTGCTGTGTCCCGTAGACATCTACAAATAACCACAATTAAGAATCAAAATGCAGATGCGTTGTCACCCTTGAGGACTAAGATGGAATGCCTTGTTTCCAGTAAAACGGGTTTCCGGTTCTCTACACTCACCATACGAAACACAGCAGTATTAACCTGTGTTTTACACTGGTATTCTAAAATAGAGTTTGGTCCTTCCTCGGTCGAGCCGACCCATTCGAGCTACAACCATAATATATCTGCAGCGTGCTTCCACGTTTTTACATCAGCGTAAATGATAGCGATCGGTCCCAATCACATTCTATAGACAAAACAGTCAGCATTTGTATCCAACTTATCGACTCGTATCATCTTAATTATACCAACAGCTATACGTCCAATTTAGCTGCCAAATAGTAGTGTTTGTACTGTTGTATTCCAGTTTGAAGGGTTATATAAAACCAGCATAATTACGGTCTGTGAGGCATTCAATCTTAGTCTTCAGATGGGATTTTGGCTGCAGTAGCCACTTTAATGTCAGGTGGACTGTAAATTTGTTTTGACTGCCTCGTTGGTTTAGTGGTTGTAGTAGTGCGACTGTTGATCATGAGGTCTTGGGTTCGAAACCCGGGTCGTGCCAAAAAAACAATTATTGAGTTTTTTTCGTCAAGAAATTCTCAGGAGCTGCCCGGAGTAAGGAATTTGGTGTCTCACCCGTGTGCCCCGGAAAGCACGTAAAGCCGTTGATACTGCGCCTGATATCTCTCTGTTCGTGTCGGTTTACCGTCCCATCGGATTATGAGAGTGCGAGAATAGAGAGTGCATATTATCTGCTCGCGCATACACTTGGGCACTATAATCCCGTCATGCGCCGATGGCTAGTCTCCGTTGAGGCAGGCCGTGGCCGAAATTCAGTCTTATTACGTTGCTATTACTTCAGTTTTTAAAAAAAATATATATAGGTGCTCCATTTTATTTATGATCAGGCTGAATTTTTGACGTTTTTCTATAAGCTTAATGTCAGGAAACAGACCATTATTTCATCTGCATGTATGTCCCGCTGAACTATCGTAGAGTTTGACGGAAGTTACTGCATCCAGAACTACTCATTATTAATTCACTTAAGTGTTTATCCAAGTTTAGTAGATTTAACCAGCTATATCACATTAGGGTGTTTTAGGAGTGTTTTCCTCTTACAACTTCTCTGTGGAATCGGCTACCAGAGTCGTGTTTTCGGAACGATACGACATAGGGACCTTTACGAAATGAGCTACTCCTTTTTAAAAGGCCGTCAATGCACCTGCAATTCCCCTGTTGTTACATTTGTTTCTGAGTGGCGGTTGACTTTTGCCTACTCTATATTAAAAAAAAAAATTGCATAAGTGTTACATCCAATTTGGTAGGTCATCTAGCTATATTACGTTATGACGTTTTAGGCGTTTTCTTTCACGCACGACTTCTTTGTAGAGTCGGCTGCCATCGTTGATTTTTCCGGACCGATACGATATGACTAAGATACCTATATGAAAAGAGTTTACTCCTTTTAAAAAGGGCGGCAATGCATCTGGGATTCCCGTGTGCTGCACTTGTTTGTGGGCGGCGGTCGACACTTGATCGTTGGCTACTTCTTCTATAAAAAAGACGAATTGTATTTTGGTATGTACTTTTGGCACCAGTGAAATCCGAGAGTATATCACAATATTCACAAAGTGACCAGGCGGTCATAACTGGCACTGCATCGCTAACCAAATTTGTATTAAAGAAAGTGACGTCACATAGCCAATTAGTAAACGTGTGCTTATTAATAATAGCTCTGCGGTTGTTCGACGTGGCATTGGAGAAGGTTAATTAGAATATTATGTCTTCATGAGTGAGTGTGAGCTAAGTCAGAAAATCACGAGCGGCATGTCACGCAAACGACTATCTGTGAAGTTGACTTGTGCCTGTGGCCTAATTTACGAGCTTCTGGCGTTTCTATTTTTGACGATTAGTCTTAAATTTGCTGTTAGACACATTGAGGTATAATGTACTAGAGAACACACCTCAAAGCAAAGTTTTTCGCCGCACATTGCGGTCCAATGGACCCGTCGGTCCATCGGTCTTCGACGTTCGTCTGAACGCGGCGCGTGTGGTTGAACATTTAAAATTTTTTAAAATGCCTTCATGCGTCGTAAAAAATTGTTGCAATGATTCTCAGAAAACCAAAAACGTCGATGATTCACCTGTAAGTACATGAAAACAACTAGTTTTATACTCTTTTGCGTAATTTTTTAATGACAATACGCTATTTTTTTTCCGAGCCTTTTTTGGCGTATGTTAGTATTCGCGCATTGAGTGACTCGGCCGCCTCCTCTCGCGTGCCCCACACTGCCGCACGTGCCACACATATTAGTTCACGTCGTCCGTTGTAGTACGTAGTACATTATACTTCAATGGTTAGATATGGACATTTCCAAGAACGTGTCAAATGACGTATATTATAATAAAATTGTCCATAGTTACCACGCTGTTTTCTTTATAGAATAATAATGAAAACGAGCACACAGTTCGCGTTATGGTAAGTGGATACTGTAGCTCATAGAAATCGAACTTTATCCTCGAAGAATCAATATCAAGATGCGTTGCCACCCCTGTGGACTAAGATGTAATGCCTCGTATTCAGTTAAAAGGTTCTCCGTTTCTCTATACTCCCCATACGAAATACAGCAACATTGAACTGCTATTTTATGCTGGTATTCTGTGAGAGCGTGGTCTTCTCCTGGTTGAGCTGAACCATTCCTGCTACAACCATAATAAAGCTGCAGCATGGCTCTGCCACGTACATTACTCTCTCAGGCGGATTAGTAAGCTCATTGACGATGTACCCGCACTGGGATTACTATTCCACATTAACACATTTACAACTGTATGTCATATTTTAATGTTATCCTGACAACGCATCTGCAGCTTGATTCTTAATCGATGATTGATGTAATCGTAGGTGTCTATGAACCACAGCAATGAGTTACTCTCAGATGGACTGCATGCTCGTTTATCACTCTTACTTGTTAAAAATTATTTAGCTAAAATCCGCGCAATAAAATAAAATCATGAGCCTTACTTAGTTTGAAGAGTGCCTCTCAACCTTCTTCAATTGCTTACTCTAACCCGGTAACCACTCAAACTTTTAGCGATCAGCCTACGCAAAGTCTATCACCTATAGTCACCAAATGTTGTCTCATTTGAGAGATATACGAGTGTCGTATTATGGACAGCGGTGTGTCTTACCTAATGTAGTGGCGTTGAGGTTAGTAGTGACGAGGTTAGTTCATGAAATTGAGATAGAGCGGGATATACTTTTACCCGCGCTCGATATAAACGCGGCGCGGCGCGGGCTGGGCACGGCTTGGCGCAGTGTACTTAAGATGAAGATTAAATTTTAACATATTTAATATTTCCGCAAAGTAACGCCTGATTTTATTAATTAACTCATATTTGTATTCAAAAAAACTATGCAATGCATGTTTTATAATCGTATTTTGAATTCCGCTCAAGAAATATTATTCTTCTCTACACTTACAACTTGCACCACCACCGAAAGCAGACCGCAACCGCGTCAGGTGCTCATCACATCACGTCTGCCTGTAACCCGATAACCAGGGCCCGAGCGGCGAGGCAGAAACATTGAGCCCGGGCTCCTCTAACTACCGAATTCGGCTTCGGAGAAATTATCCGACTATAAACGGCCGTCTAAAATTAATTACAGCGGTCCAGGCAATCTCGTTAAATAAACATTTATGTCACACAAATAAATTAAGTTTTAGTTGTAATTGGGTTTTTTATGGCAGCTGTTGTTTGTTGAATGTTATTTACTATGATTTATTGTATTTACTTTACTCTGTGAACGTATTTTTCTATTTATTAAAAGCATAAAATAAATTTAACGAAATAAAATATTGTATATCTAAATTATTAAGAGGATGAACCTTAGATTAAGTGCCATACATCGATGAATACCTTTGATCGGTTTCTACATCAACCACAATTTCCGTTACTAGGTTATTGCAAAAGAAGCTTGTCAACATTTGATACAAAGCTTAGAACAAAACAAAGAACTTCACATTGATTTGTTCTTAGAGCAAATATCGTAAAAGAAAATCATTATTGTGAAGAATACTTAAAAATGGAACCTACATATGACTCCTAACCCATAGATGGCTCCGTGACAGCTCTGTAACGCAGTGACTTAGCAAAATGTAGCAGCGCTAAGGGTCGCGGGTTTAATTCCCGCACGCAATAAGTATTTTTTTACAGGATGGGGTGACAAACGAGCACACAGTCCACCTGATGTTAAGTGGTTGCTGTGGTCCATAGACATCTACATCTATCCTCGATTACGAATCGAAATGCAGATGCGTTGTCACCCGTGAGGACCTAGGTGGAATGCCTCGTTTCCAGTAAATAGGTTCTCCGGTTCTCTACACTTACCATAAGAAACACAGCAGCATTAAGCTACTATTTGACGCTGGTATTCTGTGAGAATCTGGTCCCTCCCCGGTCGAGCCGACCCATTCGTGCTACAACTAGACTACTAATATAACTGCAGCATGGCTCTACCACGTAAAAACTTAATTGCCTATAAATAATTGTTCCGGGTCTGGAGGTTTCTCCTTAAATTTATGTATGTAAACTACCCCCTCGATATAGAAGAAAATCGGATCGGAAATCGGAGGTAACGTCAAAAAATAAATATGGACATAAATTGTAACTCTGTCTATCTTACCTAGTGGTGTTGGAACATAAATTGTAACTCTGCCAAAGCGCGCCATTTGGTTCGATTTGCTTTTCTGGTATCTTTTAGCTGCCAGCCGTCTGGCGCAGATTATTTATCTGTTAAAGTCCACAGCTGGACATATTTTTCTCCTGATGGAACGGTTGGTCCGAATGGATTGGCGAATTGGCGATAATGGTACCAGACGTTTCGCAACTTCGACGCTGCTGTCACCAGTTTAACAATTTTACGTCAAGCTCGTAAGCTGAAGTGGCCAGCCATATGTCTCCAAGAACCACAACCGATGGGGGGAAAAGGCTCTCGAGTGGCAGTTTCGTACCGATAGCCGTAGTGTAGGGCGACCCCCACTAGATGGAGTAACGACCTGGTAAGACATGCAGGAAGTCGGTGGATGCAGGTGGCTCAAGACCGTGCTTTGTAACATACCCTGGGGGCGGTCTATGTTCAGCAGTAGACTGGTGAAGGGCTGTATAATAATGAATGATGATAATTTTATAATGGGCTGTAATGATATTACTCTTTTTTATCACTGCCAACTTTATGGATTTATCGTTGCTATCAAAATTCAACTCTCAATTTAATGTAAAAGAACTTAACTAAAATAATAATTAAAATTATAATATTTACGATTAAAACTAATTATATACAATATAAAAGAAGAAACTATAATATAGAAAATCTAAAACTAAAAATTTAAGTCGTCAAAAAGACCTGCTCCCCGTGGTATAGTGCCAAGAACGCTGGCTGCGTTTCCTCGCTGAATAGCTATACTTAGCCTTTGAGCGAGGAAAGAACCAGCCCTCTTATCACCAGCAGCGACGACCAGTCATGGATACAGTTCCTTTAGAAACTTCACTGCACGCGGATCCCACGGACCGATAGTCTCTACAGCAAATGGCACAAATATGTAGTCATTTCTCAGACTCATATTTGCGCCATTTACTAAATTCGGCCGCCTCTGATGCCGCCCCGGCTCTAAAAGAGGTACCCTTGAGATGAGAGGCCGCCAAAGTGTCAACGCAAGTAGCATCCCACACTAGCGCTTTACCTCTCTCCCAAGGGACCAAAGTCATACCGTCGGGTCTCTTGCCATCGTCTCTAAATATCCCGCAAGGCTCTAAAACTGAGGGGATATTTATAGAGACAAGAGCCCTTCGGATGATTTCGTTCAAAGAACCGTGACGGGAAAACCTACCTGCACTTTTCTTGCATGAAAGTCCATGGAGCCCAAACGATGGCGATGCGCAAGCTCTCCCCATCAAGCAATGTGCCGAGATTACTTGATGGTAGAGCATGTGACCAGTGGCTAGATTCCTTAGTCGAAACAGCTAGAAGGCGAGTCTGATCTTGTTGAATATGGAAATTTTTAAATAATTTTTTCTGGACATTCCGTACTAACGGAATATCCCACTGTTTTTGTTGGTTAACTTCCATTTGGGTCATTTTCGCCGGTACAGAGCGTTAGCCATGTTTGCCTTGCCTCCGCAGCAAAGCACAGGTCTACTTTGTTATTTAAAATTGTGTTTGGTACGTAGGCGGTCCCATAATGAATTGGCCTAACTATGAACCAATGAAGGAAATGAAACGAAACCAATTTTATTTTTCAATATAATCACCATGAATACTAACACACTTCTGACATCTGTGAATCAACATCTCTAAACCTTTATAAAAATAATCACATTTTTAATCCTCAAAATGACTGAAGACGGCCGCCTGCAACTCTTCATCGCTTGATAATTTTCTTCCTCTTAAGTCCCGCTTTAAATTTAGAAATAAATAATAGTCGGACGGGACCATGTCTGGACTGTAAGGTGGATGTTGAACTTCTGTGAACCCGCATTGACGAACTGCATCCTTCGAAACACCAGCGGTATGAACAGGGGCGTTGTTATGGAGCAACAGGACACCTTTAGACAGCTTGCCTCTTCGTTTTTCCTCTATCTTGTCTCGTAATTTATATATTAAAGAAGCACAATATTCGCCGTTCACGACTGTATTACGTTCTTTAAAATCCACCATCAAAATGCCTTGAAAATCCCAAAATATTGTGCACATCAGTTTTTTAGTCGATTGTTGCACCTTTGCCTTTCTAGGAGGCTTTTCACCCCTATAACGCCATTCCATTGACTCGCGCTTGCTTTGTGGATCATAATACAAGATCATAGTTTCATTACCAGTCACTAGCCGCTCGATCACAGTCTTTGCGCAACTCCGAAGCGCAGCGCACTCTTTCCTGTCTCTGTACCGCTGAAAGAAGTTTCGGTACCCATCTTGCACTCACTTTTTTCATGTGAAGATGTTCATGGATCGCGCGTTGACCGGTACTTTTAGAGAGCCCAAGCCTTGCTGCAATTTCTCTAATCTTCAAACAGAACCTCCTCTTCGATAAGAGCAATCGTTTCGGGAGTGAGCACTTCCACAGGCCGACCGTTTTTACCCTTAAACAGCCTACCGTCGGTACAATTTGGACACCGTAGGAAATCCGGCTGTGAATGTATTGGAGCGATAATATTCATAGAAAATGTAAAAAATTAAAAATGTAAAAATGTATCTACAGCACTCAAAAGTCTATAATTTAGTAAAAATCAAAATCTTGAAAATTAAAAGAAAACCTAGTTCTCGAGCTCTGTTTATCGCCTTAAAGCAATCTAATATTAATATTGTGTACGATGAATCATCAGGCGTTGCATCTTGAAGTGACCTACAACTATAACCGCTTACAGTTGATGATTTCAAAGCTTCTTTTGGTGATAATTCCAATAAAACGTTTAAGCATCTCAATAAAAACGCGGCATTCGTTGTTTTCTTGGGATCAGTAGAAGTGTAGTGAGCATTGATTTTGTTATTTTGACGTTGTTCTATTTTCTCATTTAATATTTCTTTAAAGTTCTCCCTAGCATTAATGTTGCAAAATAAAATATATTCTTGGTGTATTCGGCCATCGTTATTTCGTGTCATCACTTCAGGCAAACGAACTTGTAAATATATTATCACATATTCATTAATATTGAAATACATTATTTACATAAAACATTATTTTTCGGAATTTCAGGAATAAAATATAAGTATATTTTAATTAAAATATTTGGTTAAAATATACGTCAGTTCAGTTCGACAGTTCCTTTTTATTTATATATAATATATATTTTTTTATTATATACGCGTAGGTACTGTGAAATTTACAGGGAGCCCACGCCAGCAACCCGGTTTCGATTTCTGCCGGCAACAATGTAATTGTAAACTGCAATTTTTAATGCTGATGTACCACGTGCTCGGCGATGAAGAATAACATTTTCAGAAAACCTCCATGTCTTAGAAATAAAAAAAAATCGAAGATATGCGAAGTGCGCCAACACGTGTGGAGCGGCTGACACTTCCTTGCCCTAAAACAGGCCTGTACCCAGCAGTGGGACGTAGATATATAACATGTAACAAAAGCCTGTGGTTCCCGTTAAGTACGTTATCAGAATCAGTATTTAAGAAAAATTTTTCAATAGAATACACTTAAAAATTATTTTAATTAAAAAAAATATTTGCAAATTGAATGTGGTTTTATTATCTTTGCATTGGCCGAGGAGCAAGAAGATTATATCAAAGAACCCGCATTACCGATACTAGTGTGAGTAAGACGAAATAAAACCACATACGATTTGCTTGATTTTTTAATGAAATTAAAAAAAGTGGTAGTTTTCTGAAAAAAAAAAATATCTTAACGCTTAAATACAGATTCTGATAACTCACTTAACGGGAACCATTTTTTGTGACATGTTGTATACGCTGCGACTTATAACTTTTATATAAGTTTCTATACACAATTATTACGTGCTGTTTCCAAAAGTCATTACGAATCGTCTCGCACGCAGACTCGACGACTTTCAGCCTCCCGAACAAGCCGGTTTCCGAAAAGGCTTCAGTACCATAGACCACATACATACCCTGCGGCAGATTGTGCAGAAGACTGAAGAGTACAATTTGCCACTTTGCCTGGCGTATGTGGACTATGAGAAAGCCTTTGATTCCGTCGAAATTTGGGCGGTGCTGCGGTCCCTTCAGCGGTGCCAAGTTGACTGTCGGTATATCGAAGTGCTGAAGTGTTTGTACAGTAGGGCTACGATGGCTATCCGAGTACAGAACCAGAGCTCGAAACCTACCCAACTGCAGAGAGGTGTAAGACAGGGTGACGTTATATCCCCGAAACTCTTCACCGCTGCTTTGGAAGACGTTTTCAAGCTACTGGACTGGAAAGGATACGGTATTAACATCAATGGCAAGTACATCACTCACCTTCGATTTGCCGACGATATAGTCCATATGGCAGAATCGCTAGAGGACTTATACACTATGCTCAATGACCTCAATAGTGCCTCCCAACGGATAGGTCTTAAGATGAACATGGACAAAACAAAGATCATGTTTAATGTCCATGTCACACCTATGCCGGTAGTTGTTGGGAGCACTATGCTCGAAGTTGTTGACGAGTACGTTTACCTGGGACAAATAGTCCGACTAGGTAAGTCCAACTTCGACCGAGAGGTTAATCGACGGATTCAACTCGGCTGGGCAGCGTTCGGGAAATTACGACATATCTTCTCGTCAGGTATACCTCAATCTCTAAAAACTAGATTGTACAACCAGTGCGTGTTGCCAGTGATGACTTACGGATCTGAGACGTGGTCCTTCACTGCTGGCCGTATGAGGACGCTCAAGGTCGCTCAGCGAGCTATGGAGAGGGCTATGCTCGGAGTTTCTCTGCGTGATAGACTCAGAAATGAGGATATCCGCAGTAAAACCAGAGTGACCGACATAGCCCAACGGATTAGTAAGCTGAAGTGGCAATGGGCCGGCCATATAGCTCGAAGAACCGATAACCGATGGGGAAGAAAGGTTCTCGAGTGGCAGCCTCGTACCGGTAGGCGTAGTGTAGGGCGACCCCCACTAGATGGAGTGACGACCTGGTAAGATATGCAGGAAGTCGATGGATGCAGGTGGCTTAGGACCGTGATTTGTGGCATTACTTGGGGGAGGCCTATGTTCAGCAGTGGACTTGTGAAGGGCTGTAATGATAATGATGATGATGATATATACAGTAAATAGGGCCTTCAGTTCTAAAAGGGAACTGATGACATACTGCTGCATTATGATGCATTTTAAGCCGATATGCTGTGAGAACATTTATAGCTTGGTTGAGTGACCAATTTGTGTTGCAATCATAATACTTGTGCAGCATAAATAGAATTTTTTTTATTGCACTCAAACAAAAACAATTTAGTACAAAGGCGACTTAATGCCAAAAAGGCATTCTCTGCCAGCTAACTTTTTGTAGTGTGGTGAGAGCTATGGCTAGAGAAGCGAGAGAAGAAAAAAAAAACAACTTATTTATTTATACTATCCAAAACGTATTATATAATATTATGTATATGTTAGTTTATACAGATATACACTTATACACATACATATATATATATATATATATATATATATATATATATATATATATATATATATATATATATATATATATATATATATATATATATATATATATATATATATATATATATATAGATACATACAAATATTTAAATAAATATCTGTATGTATGTATAGAAAATTATAATATACATAACTAATAAAATTAATCAAGTAATTTTAAATAATGTGCCTCAAGCTTACGTTTAAATGTATTTATTGAAGGACATCTTTTAAATCTCGTGGACTTTTAAATCTTAAAATAATATATATATATATATATATATATATATATATATATATATATATATATATATATATATATATATATATATGTGTGTGTGTGTATACATACATACAAATATTTAAATAAATATTTGTATGTATAGAAAATTATAATATACCTAAATAATATACATAACCAATAAAATTAATAACTGTACTAATAATCGTAACTGTATTTACGAGTTAATGGCTAAGTTCATATTGATAATAATTATAATAGTCATAATAATGTCCTCCTGCGCATTCTCCAGCGTAGCTCCAATACTAGCGTAGAATAGCAGCTTAATGCTGCTGTGTTTTGTACGGTGAGTATATACGAGTAGAAAAAGTAGCTCCTTTTTACTGCAAAACAATCCATTCCATCTTAGGTTCTTTACCCCTTTGTTGTCGATATTCATAATATTAGAGACGACATCTTAATACTAGAGTGAAAGCTGTGATTATAAGAGTATATTAAATCTTGTAAAACATCTATATATCTATAAGTATTATTATGAGTGAAATAACGCCACATTTTCATTTTTAGTGTTCTTTGAAATCGTTCCATTTGAACTTAAGTGGCTCGACATCCGTTTTCACCGGAACACACACCTCCTAACCGCTTTGTATGGTATTCTTCACAATCCTTGTTCGCCAGCTTATCTGAAAGATCGTTTTTCATATTTAAGCTCATCCCGTTCGATGACCAATAAAATTCTAACTATCCCGTTGCATAAATCTACATTCTACTCGGATTCCTTCACGGTATCATCAATTACACTTTGAAATAACCATCCACGAGATTTAAAAGATGTCCTTCAATAAATACATTTAAACGTAAGCTTGAGGCACATTATTTAAAATTACTTGATTAATTTTATTAGTTATGTATATTATAATTTTCTATACATACATACAGATATTTATTTAAATATTTGTATGTATCTATATATATATATATATATATATATATATATATATATATATATATATATATATATATATATATATGTATGTGTATAAGTGTATATCTGTATAAACTAACATATACATAATATTATATAATACGTTTTGGATAGTATAAATAAATAAGTTGTTTTTTTTTTCTTCTCTCGCTTCTCTAGCCATAGCTCTCACCACACTACAAAAAGTTAGCTGGCAGAGAATGCCTTTTTGGCATTAAGTCGCCTTTGTACTAAATTGTTTTTGTTTGAGTGCAATAAAAAAAATTCTATTTATGCTGCACAAGTATTATGATTGCAACACAAATTGGTCACTCAACCAAGCTATAAATGTTCTCACAGCATATCGGCTTAAAATGCATCATAATGCAGCAGTATGTCATCAGTTCCCTTTTAGAACTGAAGGCCCTATTTACTGTATATATCATCATCATCATTATCATTACAGCCCTTCACAAGTCCACTGCTGAACATAGGCCTCCCCCAAGTAATGCCACAAATCACGGTCCTAAGCCACCTGCATCCATCGACTTCCTGCATATCTTACCAGGTCGTCACTCCATCTAGTGGGGGTCGCCCTACACTACGCCTACCGGTACGAGGCTGCCACTCGAGAACCTTTCTTCCCCATCGGTTATCGGTTCTTCGAGCTATATGGCCGGCCCATTGCCACTTCAGCTTACTAATCCGTTGGGCTATGTCGGTCACTCTGGTTTTACTGCGGATATCCTCATTTCTGAGTCTATCACGCAGAGAAACTCCGAGCATAGCCCTCTCCATAGCTCGCTGAGCGACCTTGAGCGTCCTCATACGGCCAGCAGTGAAGGACCACGTCTCAGATCCGTAAGTCATCACTGGCAACACGCACTGGTTGTACAATCTAGTTTTTAGAGATTGAGGTATACCTGACGAGAAGATATGTCGTAATTTCCCGAACGCTGCCCAGCCGAGTTGAATCCGTCGATTAACCTCTCGGTCGAAGTTGGACTTACCTAGTCGGACTATTTGTCCCAGGTAAACGTACTCGTCAACAACTTCGAGCATAGTGCTCCCAACAACTACCGGCATAGGTGTGACATGGACATTAAACATGATCTTTGTTTTGTCCATGTTCATCTTAAGACCTATCCGTTGGGAGGCACTATTGAGGTCATTGAGCATAGTGTATAAGTCCTCTAGCGATTCTGCCATATGGACTATATCGTCGGCAAATCGAAGGTGAGTGATGTACTTGCCATTGATGTTAATACCGTATCCTTTCCAGTCCAGTAGCTTGAAAACGTCTTCCAAAGCAGCGGTGAAGAGTTTCGGGGATATAACGTCACCCTGTCTTACACCTCTCTGCAGTTGGGTAGGTTTCGAGCTCTGGTTCTGTACTCGGATAGCCATCGTAGCCCTACTGTACAAACACTTCAGCACTTCGATATACCGACAGTCAACTTGGCACCGCTGAAGGGACCGCAGCACCGCCCAAATTTCGATGGAATCAAAGGCTTTCTCATAGTCCACATACGCCAGGCAAAGTGGCAAATTGTACTCTTCAGTCTTCTGCACAATCTGCCGCAGGGTATGTATGTGGTCTATGGTACTGAAGCCTTTTCGGAAACCGGCTTGTTCGGGAGGCTGAAAGTCGTCGAGTCTGCGTGCGAGACGATTCGTAATGACTTTTGGAAACAGCACGTAATAATTGTGTATAGAAACTTATATAAAAGTTATAAGTCGCAGCGTATACAACATGGGGGTAAAGAACCTAAGATGGAATGGATTGTTTTGCAGTAAAAAGGAGCTACTTTTTCTACTCGTATATACTCACCGTACAAAACACAGCAGCATTAAGCTGCTATTCTACGCTAGTATTGGAGCTACGCTGGAGAATGCGCAGGAGGACATTATTATGACTATTATAATTATTATCAATATGAACTTAGCCATTAACTCGTAAATACAGTTACGATTATTAGTACAGTTATTAATTTTATTGGTTATGTATATTATTTAGGTATATTATAATTTTCTATACATACAAATATTTATTTAAATATTTGTATGTATGTATACACACACACACATATATATATATATATATATATATATATATATATATATATATATATATATATATATATATATATATATATATATATATATATATATATGTATAAACTAACATATACATAATATATAATACGTTTTGAATAGTATAAATAAATAACTTGGTTCTTCTCTCGCGGCTCTAGCCATAGCTCTCACCACACTACAAAAGGTTAGCTGGCAGAGAATGCCTTTTCGGCATTAAGTTCGCCTTTGTACTAAATTGTTTTTGTTTGAGTGCAATAAAAAAATTTCTATTCATGCTGCACAAGTATTATGATGGCAGCACAAATTGGTTACTCAACCAAGCTATAAATGTTCTCACAGCATATCGGCTTAAAAACGCAACATAATGCAGCGGTATGTCATCAGTTCCCTTTTAGGACTGAAGGCCCTATTTACTGTTTATAGGATTATAGTTAATAATTGTGTATAGAAACTTATATAAAAGTTATAAGTCGCAGCGTATACAACATGTTGTGTGTGTTTTATTTCCTCTAACTCACACGAGTATTGGTAATGCGGGGTCTTTGACAATCCTCTTACTCCTCGGCCAATGCAGAGATAATAAAACCACATACAATTTGCGAATATTTTTTTAATTAAAATAATTTTTAAGTGTGTTTTTTGAAAAAAAAAAATCTTGAATACTGATTCTGATAACGTACTTAACGGGAACCTCATGCTTTTGTTACATGTTGTATATCTGCGTCCCACTGCTGGGTACAGGCCTGTTTTGGGGCAAGGATGTGTCAGCCGCGCCGCACGTGTTGTCGCACTTCGCATATCTTCGAATTATTTTTTTTATTTCTAAGACATGCAGGTTTTCTGAAAATGTTATTCTTCATCGCCGAGCACGTGGTACATCAGCATTTAAAACTGCAGTTTACAATTTCATTATTGCCGGCAGAAATCGAACCCGGGTTGCTGGCGTGGGCTCCCTGTAAATTTCACAGTATAAAGTAATAGCCCATTATAAAATTATCATTATTCATTATTATACAACCTTTCACCAGTCTATTGCTGAACATAGACCGCCCCCAGGGTATGCCACAAAGCACGGTCCTGAGCCACCTGCATCCATCGACTTCCTGCATGTCTTACCAGGTCGTCACTCCATCTAGTGGGGGTCGCCCTACACTGCGTCTATCGGTACGAAACTGCCACCCGAAATCACCATCACCCCATCGGTTGTGGTTCTTCGAGACATATGGCTGGCCACTTCAGCTTACGAGCTTGACGTAAAATTGTTAAACTGGTGACAGCAGCGTCGAAGTTGCGAAACGTCTGGTACCATTATCGCCAATTCGCCAATCCATTCGGACCAGCCGTCCCATCGGGAGAAAAATATGTCCAGCTGTAGACTTTAACAGATCAATGATCTGCGCCAGACGGCTGGCAGCTACAAGATACAAGAAAAGCAAATCGAACCAAGTGGCGCACTTTGGCAGAGTTACCATTTATGTTCCAACACCACTAGGTAAGACATACAGAGTTACAATTTATGTCCTTATTTATTTATTGACGTTACCTCCGATTTCCTATCTGATTTTCTTCTATATCGTGGGGGTTATTTACATACATAAATGTCACAAGGACAAACCTCCAGACCTGGAACAATTATTTATAGGCAATTAATATTTTACGTGGTAGAGCCATGCTGCAATTATATTAGTAGTATACATAGTTGTAACACGAACGGGTGGGCTCGACCGGGGAGGGACCACGCTCTCACAGATTACCAGCGTCAAATAGTAGCATGATGCTGCTGTGTTTCGTATGGTAAGTGTAGAGAACCGGAGAATCTATTTACTGGAAACGAGGCATTCCACCTAGGTCCTCACGGGTGACAACGCATCTGCATTTCGATTCGTAATCGAGGATAGATGTAGATGTCTATGGACCACAGCAACCACTTACCATCTGGTGGACTGTGTGCTCGTTTGTCACCCCATCCTATAAAAAATACTTATTGCGTGCGGGATTTAAACCCGCGGCCCTTAGCGCTGCTACATTTTGCTAAGTCACTGCGTTACAGAGCTGTCACGGAGCCATCTATGGGTTAGGAGTCATATGTAGGTTCCATTTTTAAGTATTCTTTACAGTAATGATTTTCTCTTACGATATTTGCTTTAAGAAGAAATCAATGTGAAGTTCTTTGTTTTATTCTAAGCTTTGTATCAAATGTTGACAAGCTTCTTTTGCAATAACCTAGTAACGGAAATTGTGGTTGATGTAGAAACCGATCAAAGGTATTTATCGACGTATTGTACTTAATCAAAGGTTAATCTCCTTAATAATTTAGATATACAATATTTATATCGTTAGATTTATTTTATGCTTTAAATAAATAGAAAAATACGTTCACAGAGTAAAGTAAATACAATAAATCATAGTAAATAACATTCAACAAACAACAATAATAACATAATATATACTATGTTCACTAGATTTAGGACTTTTTCTGCCACCGCGCAGGTTCAATGGGTATAGAGAGTCGTAATAATCATAGGTTGTGAGGTACTTCATTCTAGTCCTCCTTCTTTGTTTCGTTTCGAGTTTTGGCGGGTACTTGGCCGACGATGGATTGTCGCTCCTGTTTTGTCGCTTGAATAATAGTTTGAAGTGGATTTTATTTCGTAAAAGTGATGTGATTTTGTGAATTAAGTGTCTGCGCTTGTAAATTATTAGAGAAAATGACAAAACAAGTGCTTTGATGTTGATATAAACCTAAAGTAATTTGATCGCTTGGGCGCCTTAAGAACTTGAGTGGCTGTCTGTTTTTAACTGTCCGCTGGGTTGACTGTCTTAAAAATCTCCCAAAGACTTCACAATGTGCTGATGCGTCACACAGAAAAAATATGTAAAATGAAAATACTGAAAGAAATGATAGGCTCAGAAGGGCTAGTACCTAGAGCTGTAAAGCCAGTTAAATAAAAAAAATTAAAAATTTGTTTTGTTTGAAGTTGGTTACAGGTATCCATGAGCTGTAATAGAAAACGCCGCTTCAAATACACTTTATAAAAATATGGATATAGGTGAATAACCCAAACGCTAGCACTGCACCAAATTATCAGCACTCCGAATAAATTGTCAAATTCTAAGGTTTTCACTTACTAATTTGGGTTACCACACTAATAAATAAATAAATGTATGTTTTTGGAATCCTACTATTGGCAACACCATACTTTGAGACTTCAAAATGGCGGAAATTGTGTGAATAAACATTTGTGTCCTGCAGTTTCTTCTGTTTTTTCCTGTTTCTTGTGATCGCCGGTAAGTTCACGTCTTTACATTTTATGATATATCAGATCTTTTACATATTTTATATTGAAACTACCGATTTCTCTGATATTTGAGATAGTTTATGAGGATAATCTGAGGAGTATAATTTGAGGTTATGGTGATAAATTGGTAAAATACGTGGTGCTGATAAATGGATCGAATATTTTGTAAATTCCAAATTATCAGCACTGGTGCTGATAAATGGAAAAAAGTACATAAATACTAATTTAATACTTTTTAATGTAAACTGTGTTTATTTTATGCATAGAATTCATTTTGTTTTGTAAAAGTAGTTTATATTATCAAAATCCAAATCTTAGCATGGTGCTGAAACTATATTTACCATTTTTCAGCATGGTGCTGATAATTGGATCAGAAGCATGCTGATAAATTGGTTTTCATAGAATTTCATCATCTCTTTTCTTTTTTCAGAATCATTTATCCACTTACGATGAAGCCAAAGGAAGAAAATAAACCAAATAAACGAAAAATGTACACAAAGGAAAATCTACTAAAAGCCTTGGATGCAGTTAAAAAAGGTATGTCCAAAAAACTGGCCTCGAAAACTTACAATGTGCCAAGAGGGACTATCCAGTTGCGATTAAGAAAGCCGTGCAAGGATCTACCAGGTCCTAGGCCAATACTGTCGATGGAAGAAGAAGGAGTTTTGGTACAGTGGGTTGTAGATTGCTGTCGGAAAGGATTTCCAAAAAGAAAATCTGATTTACAATTAAGTGTAGCAAACTTCTTAAAGAAGTCAGGAAGAGAAAACCCCTTTAAAGATGACATACCTGGAAAAAAATGGTATGCCCTTTTTATGCGCCGTCATCCAGAACTCGGTGAACGCACTGTCGAAGCTGTCACATCAGCCAGTGCTAATGTGTCAGAAAAAGACATCAAAGGTTGGTTCCACAAAATTGAGCTTTATCTTAAGGAAAACAACTATTTTGACATCTTACAGGACCCAGCTCGTGTTTTTAATGGAGACGAATCTAACTTTCAGTTATGTCCCAAAAATGGTAAAGTTATTTCGTTACGAGGAGAAAGAGACGTTTATGAAGTGGATCACGCTACAGCTAAAACAGCCCTTACTGTACTGTTTACATTTTGCGCCAACGGAGATGTAACACCTCTATTAGTTGTGTTTCCCAACAAGAGGCTTCCCAAGGATATAACATCATCAGTTCCAGATGAGTGGGGTATTGGTCTGAGCGATACTGGCTGGATGAAGTCTGAACTTTTCTACGATTATATCAAAAATGTGTTTCATCCTTACCTCTACAAAAGAAAGGTAACATTCCCCGTCATACTATTCGTAGATGGACACAAAACACATCTCAGTCTTGAAGTAAGTGAATTGTGCAGCAAATTGCAGATTGTTTTGATAACACTTTATCCCAACGCCACACGGATTCTTCAGCCTGCAGACGTGTCAGCATTTAGACCTCTCAAAACTGCATGGAAGGAAAGTGTCCTGAAATGGAGGAGAGATCATCCTTTGGAGACTCTCACAAAGAACAATTTCGTACCTGTTCTCAAGGAGGCTTTAGAGGTTGGTGTCAAAGATACGACAATTATAAATGGATTCAGGACTACCGGCATATGTCCCTGGAACTCTGATGCCATTAACTACAATAAATGTCTGAGTAAAGGAAGTAAATAAGATGAAGAACCAAAAGAAGACAATTTAAAACTACAAGACAATTCAAATAAAGAAAAAATCATGACACGCGACACTTTAGATAACATTGTAGGGCAAGAAAAGATTACATTTCTGCAAAGAACGCCGTTTGAAAATCTGACAGAAACAGAAAGGATTTTGAAGAAAATTTGTTGTTTTTTTGAAAATCAAGAAACTGATACGTCCACAACCAAAGAAACTCACATCGAAATTGAAAATTTCGAAGCAGTTGGATTTCAAGACAATGATCAATTACCAGTAATATTAGCAGAAAATTTTGTAGATGATATGCAAGCTATAACAAGTTCTATAACGAACTACTATAATGAACAATGTTATAACAATACTGAAGATTGTCTTAGTAGTGCGCAATTGGTATGTCTTGATAGTCATCAATATTTACTAACACCAGTCAAATTACAAGACGTTTTGATTGCTGAAAAAACACCTGAACGAAAAGGTGTTAAAAATGTAGAGAGAGCATCATTCGTGCTTACTTCAGCGGAATGGCAGAAGACTGAAAACGACAAATTGAAAGCTAAAAAACTTAAAGAAGAAGAACAAGAGACTCGCAAGAAGAACAGATTACTTAAACAAGATGAAAAAAACAAAACAAAAGAAACCACCAGAAACAAGATTAACAAGAAAACAAAAGGGACAATATATACCGAAAAACAAGAGACAGAAGCTAATAATATACAGGAGACAAAAGAAAATAAATCACAAGCGACTTTCATTAATCACCACCAGTCATTTAAACACGAAGTTATCATTCATAACACGAATATACCATCCTCACCTGAAAATGAACACCCGTTTAACATTAAGAAAAGAAAAGCCGAAGAGCAGAGTATGTATCCACCAAATAAAAAAATCCAAATTCTTTCCGACATTAAACTTAATTTACTACCCAGAACCACGCAAGTTGGTCAAAAAGATAACAAACCAATAGACATGTTGGATAAAATAATAAACAATAAAAGAAAGAAGACTTACTCTTTACAAGAACTAGAGAAGATCTTTCAAGAGGATTAGAAGATGTGATAGCAAGAGCCTATCCTTTTTTTATTTTTTTAGCTACTTACTGGTACACTTTTTTTGTGCAATTTTATGTTTTAGTGGTTGTTGATACCTACATAGTTTATAGTATTGGTCGGCTACCATATTATATTTAAGTAAAACACTTTCTATTGAGATTTTCGTAAGTCTGAACAAATTATTTAAATTCTTACCTAAGATAACTTTATTAATGCTAAACTTTGTCAATTTTATAAAGGTATTATTAGATTATAAGTGATTGTTTTGTATTACAGGGTAGCTACCTACTAACTACCTATAAATAAATAAATAAAAAACAGATTTTAAGACTGGAAATATTTTTATAATGCATTTTCTAACAGTGATAGTTATGTGCTGATAATTAGCTCGCTCTATGCTGTTAATTGGGGGCGATGGTGCCAGTAAATGGTGAGAGTCCCATTTTTTATTCTTACTTGTCTAAAAAACCTTGGTAGAGGTCAACCATGTTTTTCTTTTAATATCGTCTTCCTTATTAAATATTAAAACTATAAAATTTGCCTTAACAGGTAAAGAACTATTTTTCACAGTAATAAATAGGCTTAAATTAGCACGAACTCTTAAAGTGCTGATAATTGGGTACTTCACCCTAGTATCAGTTCAATAGTGATTATTCGCCGACGATATCATCGAGTTCCATTAATGAAATGTAATTTTTATCATCCAGAGCTAGGTATATTTTTGTGCGGCTTAGCCTGTGGAAGAAGGCTAAGTTATAAAATATATAAATAGTAAATCTACTGAACCGCACAATAAAACCTAAAAGCTCCAAGCAGCATGTTTGCTTTAATGGTAATAAGCAACCGAAGTCGATCTCCGTCGGCAACACTGAAACACTTAATGGGAATTTTAAGTTTTGACTTACCACATGATCGGCGGAGCAGTAAAATTTCGTGAGAAAATCTGCATATCTGAAAAGTTAAAAGATTGTTTGTAAAAATGTAGTGTAAAATGGCGATATGCATAGGTCTATATATCTAGCGCGATGGACTTTTCCCTGTTCCAAAATCTGGGATATGAAAGAGAGTCCTGCTCGCTCGCAATGAGCCAACTTAGCAAAACATGGTAAAAGTCTGTTCTTTGCCATTAGCGATTAAAATAATTATATATATATATATATATATATATATATATATATATATATATATATATATATATATATATATATATATATATATATTTATCGTTACAGTAGAAACTATAAATAATAACGTTCGGCCCAGTCTTCACACGAGTGATTTCTGGATCTCAACAACAGCGTCCCCTACTAAATGGATTTTCCATCCAAGGACCCACTCAAATACATAAATAAAAAAATCATCAAATGTCCAGCCATTTTCGAGATTTTGCGAGCCCAACGGACAGTTGTCATAAGTGGTAGAGCCACGCTGCATCTGTATTATGGTTGTGGCACGAGTGGGTCGGCTCGACCGGGGAAGGACGACACTCTTACAGAATACCAGCGTAAAATAGTAGCTTAATGCTGCTGTGTTTTGTATGGTGAGTGTAGAGAACCGGAGACCCTTTTTTATTGGAAATGAGGCATTCAATTTAAGTCCTCAGCGGTGGCGACGCATTTGAGTTTTGATTCCTAATCGAGGATAAATATGTAGATGTCTACGCGCTACAGCGTCCACTTATCATCAGGTCGACTGTGTGCTCGTTTATCAACTTTATTCTATAAATAGTTTTTTATACTTAAGAAGAAGATATTTTATTATCATCATCATCACAGCCCTTCATAAGTTCACGGCTGAATATAAACCACCCCTAAGGTATGCCACAAAAAACGGTATATTTTGTTGTAATAAAAATAAATAAATAGCATCATACATAATCACTTAATTTTTATGATAAATATTGATAATAGTGGAAATAAAAGATACTAAGATTCACTAACGCATTTAAATAACACAGAAAAGCAAGCAGGACTCTTAAAATAGCGCTTTATTCTTAGGAGTTGATTTTTAAAATTTCCGTGGAACAATTTGCCAGGGAAGCTTTAGAAGACAACGCCGTCGGATCCGCGCTATTGTAAAATGGAGGAAATGAACCGTTACGGGCCATGTAGTGACTGAAAGAAAATCTTACGCGGGGAATAAAACTTCGCACAGGTCTTCTCTCTTAGATTGTCTAAAAGCGTCGTTGTTTTAAAATAGATCTCCGATAACCGAATAAAAACCTTCTCAGAATAATAAATTAAGTAAAACAAGTAATAAATTTTCTTTATTTGCTTATTTTCGTTATGAGCTTTTATCTTTTTAATTAATAATATAAATTAGTTTAAGCCGCGCCTCCCACTCGCGTTTATTACTTTAACTAAAAATTGCAAAACGCTCTGCGATACATTTCAATGATTTGTTTCGGTTATTGAAATTGTGAAGATTTTGGGTCCAAGAAACACGTGAGCAAGCTACGCCGAACGGAGCTGACCAGTGACCAGCAAAAACATGCCGTACCAAAATTAATTCCCGCTACTATGACCCTTAGGTGAACCTGGGGTTTGTCAATTGTCATTGGAAATGCCACTTCTTCTTCCTTTCTGGATGGGAATTATGTATAATAGGAATGCGTAATATGAGCAGTCTCTCTATTGACTTTTCCTGTTAAATTGTGGCCTTTTATACAATGGATCTAAATTGGGATTTATCGAGCTACAGATTTTGTAGTTCTACCTTTTCTTTTATAGTTAATTCAATGCACGCTTGCAAATTTAATTTTATTAGTGATTTTTTATCGTTTTTATTCGTGATAGAGCCTTGCTGCAGCTATATTATGGTTGTAGCACGAATGGGTCGGCTCGACCGGGGAAGGACGACGCTCTCACAGAATACCAGCGTAACGCTTGCTGTGTTTCATAGGGTGTAGAGAAGCGGAGACCCTTTATACTGGAAAGGAGGCATTCCATCTTAGTTCTCAAGATGGCGACATATCTGCATCTTGAATCTTAATCGAGGATTGATGTAGATGTCTATGTGCCACAGCATCCACTTACCATCAGGTGGACTGTGTGCTCGGTTGTCATCCTTATATAAAAAATAAACAGTAATTTGCATTGTATCGCTGTTATTTAAGTCTACTCAAACATTTTTTAAGAAAAAAAAATAAAGCTCATACCCTATTTGATTTGTAAATTCTAATATGGCCAAGTTTCATAAAAATCTGCTTAGTAGTTTTTGCGTGGTTAATTAACGAATATCCAAACACCCAATGATCCATACAACTTTCATATTTATCATATTAGCAGGAATAGGCATCATAGTCTCCAGGAGAATATCTGCGTTTTGTTTTTTTACCGTGAATCGATGTAGGTGTCTATGGGCCACACCTTACACTTAACATCATGAGGACAATATGCTTGTTTTTCATTGTTATCTTTGCTCCTAAAAACATGAAATTCACGTTTTGTATAAAAGTAAGTATACTCCCCCCCCCCTCGCTCCTCGTATGATGGAGTTACAACTTGATAAGACCTACAGGAAGTTGACGGATGTAGGTGGTTCAGGACTGTGTTTTGTGGCATTACTTGGAGAAGGTCTATTGTCGAGGGTTGTTATGAAGATGGTGTAGACGATTTTCAGAGGTTCGTGGCAAAATTAGGAAAATAAAACATGTTTGGCATCACGTCAGTGAAGGCCTGTATCAGAATTTACTTACAAACTATAATGTCCTCCAGAGAGAACGTCGGTCACGGCGGCCAGCCCCAACGGAGACTAGCTATCGGCGCAGGACAGGATTATAGTGCCCAAGTGTATGCGCAAGCACAGGCGCACTCTCTGTTCCCTTACTCCCATGGTCCGATGGGACGGTAAATCGACACGACCGGAGAGAGATCAGGCGCAGGACCAACAACTTTACATTCTTTCCGAGGTACGGGGATGAGACACCGCCAACTTCCTGACTCCGAGAATTTCTTAATGGAAAAACTCAATAACAGATGTTTTGTTTTCATCCTGACCAGGGGTTCGAACCCGGGACCTCATGATCAGCAGCCGCACTACTACAACCACTAGACCAACGAGGCAGTAGAAACTATAACATGTAAGCAAAGCCGTCTTACCTCAGGGGCTAAAAACTCAATAACAGATGTTTTGTTTTCATCCTGACCTGGGATTCGAACCCGGGACCTCATGATCAGCAGCTGCACTAATACAACCACTAGACCAACAAGGCAGTAGAAACTATAACATGTATGCAAAGCCGTCTTACCTCAAGGACTAAAAACTCTGTAAAATTGGTAAGCAACTTATGTGCTGATTTACCACATGGGTACCCGATAGTAAGGAAAATAGTGTGAGGAAACCTGCATGTTTGAAGAATGAAATATTTATAGGATACGTGAAATCTGCCATCATTCCCTGGGGCAGGACGCCTGGGCCCAGAAGTAAGTCGTATATAAGCTGTAAGTTTACTATTTCCCATCGATTACATAACTTTATAGTTATATCGGTAACCTGGCTAATCAGGTGCAAATTACGCATTTTCGATTTAACAGGGCTATTTAGAGTGGTGAAATGGAAAGATAAAATCGTTTTATTGCCCGCAGTTTTCATATAATATGTACTTGAAACATCATTTGTATATCAATTAAGCATTTATTATTTTGTTTACCGGTACATAGAAGTGCTGAAGTTTTTGTACAGTAGGGCTACAATGGCTATCCAAGTACAAAACCAGAGTACGAAACCTATCCAACAGCAGCGAGGTGATGGTAGAAGACAGTGTGACATTATATCCTCGAAACTCTTCACCGTCTGGACTGGAAAGGATACGATATTAACATCAATGGCGAGTATTTCACTCATCTTCGATTTGCCGGCGATAGAGTCCTTGTGGCAGAATCGCTGGTAGATCTAACAACTATGCTCAATGAACTTCATGGTATTTCCCAATGGACGGGTTTTAAGATGAACAAGGACAAAATAAAGATCATGTGTAACGTTTATGTCACACCTATGCCGGTAGTTGTTGAGAGCACTATGCTTGAAGTTGTTGACGAGTACGTTTACCTTAGACAAATAGTCCGACTAGGTAAGTCCAACTTCAACGGAGAGGTCAATCGACGGATTCAACTCGGCTGGGCAGCGTTCGGGAGATTGCGACACATGTTTCCGTCAGGCATACGTCTAAATCTCAAAAAAAGGTTGTACAACTAGTGCGTGTTGTCAGTGATGACAACACGCACTCCAGCGAGCTATGGAGATGGCTATGCTGAGTTTCCCTGCATGGTAAACTTAGAAATGAGGATAACCGCAGTAGAACCAGAGTGACCGACTTAGCCCGATGGATAAGTGAGCTGAAGTAGCAATGGACCGGCCACATAGCTCGAAGAACCGACAACCGATGGGGAAAACGTTCTCGAATGACAGCGTCGGCGAAGTGTGAAGTGCGAACACCTCCCACTAGATGTAGTGACGACCTGGTAAGACATGCAAATAATCGATGGATGCAGGTGGCTCAGGCCCATGCTTTGTGGCATTCCTTGGAGGAGGCCTGTAATTGCTCGTATAAGGGAGCGTTGATAAATAGAGCGGGTTTGCTGGCGGGATGTTAACTGGAGAGCATACAGTAGCAGTTAGATGAGCAATAAATAACACTTCTTGAGAGTTTCTTCTTGTTTTATTTCTTGATTCCTTATTATTACATTGCCGGATTTGGAATAATTTACCACGAAAAACGCCCCTTTTTTATAAGCGGCTGTAACCAATCATAATTAAGAAAAAATCGCACACGGCATTAGTGAATCTATTGACCAATCAGAGCGCGGAGTAACCCTTTCTAAGAGAGATTCACAATTTCCTTAATAAACGTGGTAAAACATTCCTTACAATATTTATATTTATTCCTAACGATAGATACAACTTATCTCTACTATTCTAAACATAAATCATTCAATAAACCTTTATTTTACATTTATAAAAAATAAAAATAGTTTCGCGGTCGCCTCACGGTTTAGCTCCGGAGTAGGACTATATTTTTTGCCGAACATACAAGTGGCGCCGCCAAGAGGTAGGAATGTACAACACTTTTTCAGGAATTATGCTTAAGAATCTATACAATATTTTTTCATGAAATTTAAATCTTTCTCATAATGAAATAACATTATACAGCGATTAATTTACATATTAATGTTTCTTTTGAAGTACTTTAAAGGAAAAAGAATTATATTAATCACTTATATGTTAAATAGCTCTTAAGGTTATGATAAAAGAAATCTTACTAGAAAATAAGCTTATACTTGCGTCTAATGTTCTAATCAGACCTAAATAATATTAAATAGATTCATATAAGTCACTTTAAGATAAAAATAGAAGTGTTTAATTTACTTCCCTGTTTTTTCAGCACTAATCAGTCTTTACACTTAGCTTTATTTTTACGAATAGGAAACAGTTAAGATTAATACCATCACCTAATTTTGAATCACTGATAAGGAATAATTAAGATTAAATGCTAACACTTAGTCTTTTTTCACTGATAATAAATAATTAATATTAAATGTTCGAATTCACTTTGTCGTCGCTAACATTCTCCCCCACGGTGCGTAGCACTGCATCCTCTGGAGGCGACGACTCCGCTGGTACCAGCACGATGACACGTCGAGTTGGACGGCGAAGTATTCCGCCTGATGTCCGCACGTCCAGCACCCTGGTTCTTCCGTCTGGTCCGGGATAGGTTTTGACGATTTCACCGCGAGGCCATGAGTTTCGCGGTAATGTGGCGTCCACTATTAGCACGATGTCTCCTTCCCTTGGGTCTCTGGTTTCTTTCCCCTCGAGTTTCCTTGGCATCAGGAGAGGTAAGTATTCTTTAATCCACCTTTTCCAGAAGTGGTCTGCGAGTCTCTGGGTGGTTCTCCAGCTTGCCTTTCCGATGAGCTCCGTGTCGCTGAACTCTCCCGGCGCCATAGCTCCGCATGATCTTCCCAGCAGAAAGTGGTTCGGTGTTAGGCTCTCCTCGTCTCCTGGATCCATGCTGATCGGGGTGAGAGGTCTCGAGTTGACGATGTGTTCAACCTCAGCCATTAGCGTATGGAGTACTTCCTCGGGCGGGCTCTTCTCGTTGAGGACTACTGCTAGCGCGTCTTGACTGTTCGTACGAGCCGCTCCCAGGCGCCTCCCATGTTCGGAGCTCCCGGGGGGATGAACTTCCACTGGATGCCCTTTTCCTGTGCGGCCTCCTCTAATTCCCTTTTTGCTCCGACAAAATTAGTTCCGTTGTCGCTATATATGGTTTTCGGAGTTCCTCTTCTGGCTGCCATTCGTCGGAGTGCCATGATCATTGAGCTGGCGCTGAGAGAAGGTACCAGTTCTAAATGTACTGCTCTAGTTGTGAGGCAGGTAAATAAGGCTCCCCAGCGCTTCTCGTTTCTTCTTCCGATGGTGACTTGCATCGGCCCGAAGTAGTCTACGGCTGTGCAGGAGAACGGAAATTGATGATGCTGCAATCTTTCACTCGGCAGATCTCCCGTTGGTGGTACTTCTGGTGAACTCTTCTTTGTCTTGCACCATTGACAGCTGTGTGCGACCGCTTTAAAAGTTGCTCTTAAACCCAAGATCCAGAACCTTTGACGAATTTCGTTCATTACTGTAGCGGTGTTTCCGTGAAGGAATTTCCTGTGATAGTGTTGTATTATTAGACGAGTTATTTTTTGTTTTCCGTCTAAAATGATAGGATTCATTATTCTTCCGTTTCGGTCGTGAAATTTCATTGTTCTGCTCCTTAATTTAATTATTGCGTCGTCTCCAATGTAGACATCGATTTTCTTAAGTCGACTCGAATTTTCTAATGGCTTTTCTGACTTCAGTTTTCTTATGTCTGATGCAAAACTATCGCTCTGGCTTATTTTTATTAATATCTCTTCGGCCTTTTTTAGGTGTTCTGCTTCTATGGGTGAGTATAGGCGCTTATTTTTACTTCCGCTGGTCGACGGGATTGAGGTTTGTGCTTCTTTCTTCTGGATTTTTTGTGGTTTCCAAGACTCATCCTTCTGGCGTGCGGCGGTGGTGGTCGCTTTACGGCTCTTCTTTAGTAGGTGTGTAAAGGCAATCACTCTGGCTGTAGTGCGCAGCAGTCGCTCCCAGCTCGAAAACCTTTCTAAGTTTAATAGGGTGTCTTCTGCTGCCATCGTTGCCAATACCTTTTGCTTGCTTTTTTATTCTGACATAACAATTTCTGGCTTGAAGTCGTGAAATGGCCATTCTTCTTCTGGTCGACGGAGAAATGACGGGCTTTTGAACCATCTGGCGTTGTGGTCGAATTCGGTTGGGGTTCCCCTCGTGGCGTCGTCCGCTGGATTCTCCTTGGTTGGCACCCATCTCCAGTCTTCTGGCTTGGACCTTTCTTCGATCTCGGCGAGTCGGTTGGCCACAAATGTTTTGAACTTCCTTGGTTCTGACTTTATCCATTGCAGCACTGTGCTGGAGTCGGTCCAGTAAACCTTTCTCGTTATGTCGAGCTCTGATTCCTCTTCGATTGTGGCGGCTAGTCTGCTTCCGAGTAAAGCCGCTTGTAGCTCCAGCCTCGGAATTGACACAGGTTTTGTTGGCGTTACCCTTGCTTTGCCGGCGATCATGGAGACATGGACCTTTCCTCCGGGCTCGACTATTCTCCAGTAGACTACTGCTGCATAGGCTTCTTCACTCGCATCGGAGAATGTGTGTAGCTGTCCTTTTCTGCCTTTGGGTGAGACGCACCTCGGGATCTTCAGCCTCGTTAATGTTGACACTTCTTCCAGGTATTTCATCCAGACCTCCTTTTGATGTTCGTTGATTGGTTCATCCCAGTCTATTTTCTTTCGCCAGATGTCTTGGATTAGTTTCTTTCCTTGTATTAGAACTGGTGTAGCAAAACCCATTGGATCGAAGGTGGACATTACTGCGCTTGTGACTTCTCTTTTTGTTGGAGTCCTTCTGCCATCTTGCAGGTCCTCCGGCGTGTTGCGTAGCCCGACGTTGAAGGCTAATGTATCTTCTTTCACCAGCCATCTTAGTCCCAGAGTCTTCTCTTCCTTGGTCAGTTGTAAGGAGTTTTCTTTGTTTGCGTCTTCTACCTCTGATATTACCCCCGAGTTGTTGCTGGCCCATCCCTTCAGATGAAAGTTTGCTCTTGCGTGAATGTCTTTCACTTCTTTGGATATTTTCTTTGCTTCGGTTGTAGATGCGAAGCTCTGCAGATAGTCGTCCATGTAGTGGTTTCTCTTAATTGCTTTCACTGCTTCAGGATGAGTGTTCTTAAATTCCTCTGCGTTCTTGTTCATTACGTATATGGCTGTTGCAGGTGACAACGCTGCCCCGAAGATGATTGAAGACATTCTATACTCTTCAGGCTTGCCGGTTCTTCGGTTTCCGCGCCACAGGAACCTGAGACTGTCTCGGTCGTCTTCTCTGACTTTTACTCGAAGAAACATGTCTTGTATGTCTGCAATGACGGCTACTGGTCCCTCTCTGAAACGCAGCAGTACTCCGAATAATGATTGTAACAGGTCCGGGCCCGAGAGCAAGGCGTCGTTGAGGCTCTTTCCTTCATATTTGGCAGCTGCGTCGAACACTATTCTTAGCTTCTTCTTGACTGGGTGTACAACAGCGAAGTGGGGTAGGTAGAATGTCCTTCCTTTGTTAGAGGTTTCTTGAGCCTTCTCTGTGTATCCTTTTTCGATTAGACTCAGGATCTGCTCCTCGTAGTGCTTTCTTGCTTCTTGATCACGATCCAATTTTTTCTCGATGCTGACCAGGCGTCGAACAGCTTGATTGTAGTTGTTGGGCAGGTGTTCATCTTCTTTTTTCCACAGGAGTCCCGTTTCATATTGACCGCTTGGCAGTTTCTTGGTAGTTTTCTCGAGGGTTTCTAATGCTCTTCTGTCGCTGTCGTTAGATGGTGAACGGTTTTGGATCCCTAGAGACTCTAATTGGAAGTGTTCTCGGACGAGGTCTTCTATGTCTTCCTTGCCAGTGGTCGCTCTGCCATAATGAGTGAAGTGTACTGTGGCAGTTGTTCCTGTTTCACATCCGTGCAACACCCACCCTAAGTTCGTGAGGGAAGCTACAGGATCTGATGGTTTGCCCTTTTTCAGCTTTCTTGTCACTGTGTTGGTTGTGTCCCCAATTGTCTTGGCCTATCAGTAGCTTGGGCCTCTCGGAGACGTAGAGGAGTTGATTTTCAATTGCCTTCAGGTGCTCACAGTTTCTCACGGTGTCCTTGTTTATGCATTGTTCAGACAGCTTCAGGTCGTCGATGGTTCTTGCTACGATAGTTCTCTTTTCTTTTCTATGAGCCCCTTTTATTTTGAACTCGATCTTCTGTGAACTATCTTTTCTTAACACCTTTCCGCCAACGGTTTCGATCGTGAGTTTTTCTTTCTTTCCTTCGACTCCGATTTTTTCAGCAATTGATGCGTCTAAGAGTGTAACCGTTGACCCTTCGTCTAGTAGTGCTAATACGCGAACTTGTCCTTTTGGGCCATAGAGGTTCACTGGGATCATCTTTAGGTAGGCCTTTTCTTCTCCTTTGGCGTTATGGATTGAGGCGACCTTTTCTTCTAAGATGCTATTGGTGTCTTTTGCTTCTTTTTCTATCGACGCCGGTGGTTTGTCAGAATGTAAGATGGTATGATGCCATCTTTTACACAGCTTGCAGACTGGTGCTTTACAGTTGATTCTTGAGTGTCTGAATCGAAGGCACTTGAAGCATATCTTTGCCTTCTTGGTCATATCCCATTTTCCATTCAGGTTGGCTTCTTTGAACCTTTTACATTCTAATGCGAAGTGTTCTTCCCCACAGAACGGACACGACTTCTTATATTTCTCTTTTGACGCTTCTTGAACCAAATGAACGGGTTTTCTTATTCCTCTTCTTTGTTCTGAGGGCGCTTCGGGCGGGGCGAAGTCTCCGCACATGTCGGCTTCTGTTTCTAGGAACGTTTCGATAAGTAATAGCTCCTGAATTTCCTCGTCTCTTCTGCTTCTGTGGTAGGCGAACCAACGGAACTTCATTGACGTCGGCATCTTGTCTACTATAACTCTTAGCGTTTCAGGTGAACTAAGATACTGTGGTTTCTTCAGGGCTTTGATTGTTTCGACTGCGTTCTTTACTTTGCTTGCAAATATGCATATGTCGCTCGGGTTTTCGCCGACTCTTGGGAGGTTCTTCATTTTTTCTAGTTCTGCTAATGCTAGTGCTCCAGGTCTTCCAAATCTTGCTTCTAGTCCCTTGATCACTTCGCGTGGGTCTTCGGCGGTGAATAGCAGGCTTTGGACGGCTTCTCTAGCTTTTCCTTGGATCGCTATTCTAAGGCGCGCTAGGTTTTGATTGCTACTGAAAGAAGCAGCCGTATCCTCGTATGATCTTTTGAAGGCTAACCATTCTTCGCAGGCCCCGTTGAAGTGAGGTAGTTCTAGGTGCTTCGGTGAAACGGTGTCACGTGATTTTTCTGATAGCTTTAGTATGACTGAAGCTAGTTCCTGGATGTCACTTTTCTTTTCTTCTGCCTCTATTGGTTTGTGGTTCTTATTAGGCATGTCTCCGGTCTGGATGAACCAGCGTTCGACTTCTCGAGTTCGCTCGAACAGCTCTTCTCCGGCACCATCTTCATCTTCTGATTCCGCGGTGAGAAGTTCTAATTCCGCTTGAGCAACTTTTGACCGCGCTTCTGCCAATTCTAGTTCCCTTAATGCCATTGTCATCTTTGCTTGCGCTTCTGCTCTCTTCCTATGCGACGAGCGAACGGAAAGCGTGTCTGGATCGCGGGTCGTCTTCTTAGGGTGAGGCTGTTGCAGAGTCTTCATTGTGACACTTCTTTCTTGAATCTGCGGCGTTGGATGACTTCCTTCTTGGTGAGGAACTGACGCTTCGACGGTGCGTGTCGGGGGGGGTGGTATGGGTTACGTCCCCCGGTGTTGATTCTTTTCCGGCAATGTTTTTGTTAAGAGGTACGGGTTGTCTGTGTACGCTGCTGGGCGATGCTCTTGTAAGCGTCGATCGATCTGAAGTTGACGTGTTGGTAGCCGTCGTGTTTGTAGAATCACTCGGCGTATTCATGCTCCAATCCGTGGTACGGGTACCCGTAGTGGCGTTGCTTTCACTCGTAGTCTTCGACTGCACTGATTTTGATCTTGTATTTGAAGGCATCTTCCTAGTTTTCCTTAAACCCGATCCGGCTTCTCGAAGGACCAATGTAATTGCTCGTATAAGGGAGCATTGATAAATAGAGCGGGTTTGCTGGCGGGATGTTAACTGGAGAGCATACAGTAGCAGTTAGATGAGCAATAAATAACACTTCTTGAGAGTTTCTTCTTGTTTTATTTCTTGATTCCTTATTATTACATTGCCGGATTTGGAATAATTTACCACGAAAAACGCCCCTTTTTTATAAGCGGCTGTAACCAATCATAATTAAGAAAAAATCGCACACGGCATTAGTGAATCTATTGACCAATCAGAGCGCGGAGTAACCCTTTCTAAGAGAGATTCACAATTTCCTTAATAAACGTGGTAAAACATTCCTTACAATATTTATATTTATTCCTAACGATAGATACAACTTATCTCTACTATTCTAAACATAAATCATTCAATAAACCTTTATTTTACATTTATAAAAAATAAAAATAGTTTCGCGGTCGCCTCACGGTTTAGCTCCGGAGTAGGACTATATTTTTTGCCGAACATACAAGTGAAGGATCTCCTAGGTGTGCGTTACTTGCAGTTTTACAGTGGCTGCAAATAACCGCCGGTACGACAAACTCCGCCCACGTTGAGTCCCGTGATTCCGTGAGGCGTTGAGGTCACCGGCCCCTAGTTGATTCTTGGCACTTTATGCGTTTCGTGCATCTAGTGCCTAGTCGCGTCATAAAGTGCCACCTAAGCACTTACCTCAACCCTTTTCGTTGTAAAAGGGGTAGGCAGTGCCCCATGTGATTACACCAAAGTATCTCATACCCATCCATCCGCGTCGCGCATTAAGCCGAACGGCTGGAACTTAGACAGGGCCAATCAGATTACTGACTCATAGGTAGGGTTTCACCATGTCCGATAAGGATAACGACAAGGGGGAGCCGCCGCCTAGGACTAGAAAACCACCGGACCGTACATCCATACTAGATCGACCGATAGCATACCGGGACATCTTTCATCCGGAAAGGACTCGAGTAGTGTCTTCCTACTCGCAGATCCCGACCAGGAAACCCCTATCTCCAGGGAAAGGACCCGCACCGAGGACCGCGCTCTCACCCATCGTACCTGAAGGTACGACTGGGCTAGAACCGGTACCCCTACAACAGCGGGCTAAGAAGTCGTGGAGAAGGCATACTCCACCCGAGACTGCAGCATCGCTTCAGGAGAAGAGGCAATGCCTTGGATCCTCAAACTCCTCGGATTACTCGAGTTCCGAGGAGGAGCAAGATCATATTAGGAGATCTCCACCAAAATCGCCATCGCCGAACAAACCCACCCCCCCTAGATCAGAGGAACACCACTCCAGCATGGAAGCTGTGGATCTAGAGCAGGGAGGAGAAGGGTCGTACGGGTGGAGTGCTACAACCTATGCAACCTTAGCCCCCAATACATCGGTTGGACACTCGCCGTCCACGTCTCCGAGGAAGACAACCGAGAACCCGTCCGGGCGTCCGCTGGATGATGGCCAACGACCATCTACTAGCTACGCCCATATGGTAGCTGCGCCAGCAGTACCACGACCCCAACCGGCGGCAGCGACTTCTGATAAGCCTGCCGACCAGGAAGAGAAAGCGAGATATCCGCCCATAGTGGCTGAATGCCTCCCGGATTGGACGAGGCATTTCAAGGAGCTCAATAGAATGTTGGGCCACCCGTTGAATGCCCGTCCGTTCGGGAAGGGGGTTCGATTTACACCACAAAGCGCCACTGAATTTAGGACTGTTCAACGCTATATGGTTGAACTTTCCAAGGCAACACCCAACATGTCGTGGTACTGCTATACCCCGGATGAAGACAAGCCCACCAAAGTGGGCATCCGGGGCCTACCAATGGGTACCGATACCAGTACCATAGAGGAGGCTATAAAGGCAAAGGGCTTCCCGGTGAAATACGTTAAAGCGATTCCACCACGAAGGGGCAGACCAGGATGCGTCTACTTTGCCCAGTTCGACCACCTGAGCCTGGAGCAACTCAAGAGATTATATGAAGTAGACGAACTACTCTATATGAGGGGAGTAGTTATTGAGGCCTGGCAAAGGAAAGCAGGACCGGCCCAATGCCACCGCTGCCAGGCCTTTGGACACGCCTCAGCTAATTGCTTCAGGCCGGTGAAGTGCGTACGCTGCGCCGGGGAGCATATAGCGAGCCTTTGCCCTCGGGGCAGAGAGGACGAACCCACATGTGCCAACTGTGGCAAGAATCATACAGCCAATGACCGCCGCTGCCCAGTCCTGAGGAGGACTGCAAGGAGGCAGGGGATAACCTTACCGGGGCTACTCCCGGAGGACCCGAAAAGGATCCCCCAGAGTCGCCCCAAAGCCATTACCATCCAGAATGACGGGTGGGCTACTGTCACGGGGAAGGGCAGACAACCAGCCCCCCCCACCCGTACCACACAAGGAAACGGTGGAACCCGGACAGGAAAGGGCAACCACCGGGGCGACTCTGCAACCTCCCGCCAACCCTGCCACAGAACGGCAGCCCTCAAAGAAGAGGAGGCGGGAGAGAAGCAGGAAGAAGTCGCAGCCTCCTCGGGCTGTTACCTCTACCCCGACACTAGGACCAATAGCCCCTCAGGCGCAGGTTATTAAGGAGACCACCAAAAAGGGCGTGGGTAGAGTGCAGGAGAGGGCTCCACCTGAAGAGAGAGCCCGAACTGCACACAGAGCGCGCTCTACCCAAAAACAAGAGGTCCAATGCCCGAGACCAGCACCAACGCCTTCAGATGGGAGAATACCGTCGGCCGGCCTCGAAACAGCTGATGCAATCCAGCGCCTAGTTGGAATTGCCATCGAGGTCGGCACACAAGTCCTGGCCGACATCAGAGCCGGAACCGATCCAATAACAGCGATTATGAAGGCGCTGGCAAACCTCCTGGCCAGACACTATGGAGGATAATAACCTGCGCCTAATGTACTGGAACCCGGACGGAATACAGCAGAAGCTGCAGGAACTCCGCACTGTCGCCCAGCAACAGGACATACATATTATACTGCTGGGCGAAACAATATTGAATCCCAAAACGCGCATAAAGCTGCCAAATTTCCACATCTATAGAAGGGACGAGGTCACTTCTCGAGGGGCCGCCTATAGAGGCACGGCGGTTCTAGTGAGGAGGGACATCGTCCACCAAGAGCTGGACCTACCATCCTTCCAGACAATGCGCTCAATCGGCATAAGAATGGAGGCGGCGGGCGAGGAACTAGGGATTTATGCAGCATACCGCCCGCCAGGGACTCCATTCTGTTCCTCAGACATCCGGACGGTAATGGAAGGCGATGCACCAGTAATCATCGCCGGGGACCTGAACGCCAAACACCCGGCGTGGGGTTCCAGAGTGATCACCCCACCGGGTCGTGAGCTTTATGAAGATGCTGAAAAGAACCAGTACGACGTTCTAGGTCCCGAGGAACCAACTCACGTT
This sequence comes from Parnassius smintheus behrii, assembly GCA_036936625.1. Taxonomy (NCBI): domain Eukaryota; kingdom Metazoa; phylum Arthropoda; class Insecta; order Lepidoptera; family Papilionidae; genus Parnassius; species Parnassius smintheus. The sequence goes on from JAUPFT010000024.1 coordinate 12,212,866, forward strand.
CCTACCGACCCAAGGAGGCACCCGGATGTATTAGACATCGTGCTCACTAGGAACGTCAACTATCCGATAGTGGTAGAAGTGCTGTACGACCTCCCTTCACAGCACCTCCCGTTACTTATAACCCTTGGCCTAAAGGCAGTGACTACGCCACCTAGAGCTTTCAAAACCCGTGTCGACTGGAGGCTCTACTGTCAACACCTTCAGAAGAGACCTCCAGCACATCAACCTATATGCACAGCGGACGACGTAGAGGTCGCTGCGACTAGAATCACTAACAACATCAAGGAAGCCCTCCACGCGGCTTCTACGGTCGTCCCGATTACAGCAAGGCGAGACAATCTGCCGCGTGAGATATGCGTGCAGATCAAGCGCAAAAGAGCGCTGAGAAAGCTCTGGGCGCGTACTCGCTGTCCCAGGATCAAAACGCAGCTAAACACCCTAACGGAGGAACTGCCGGTTTCAGTCCAGGCCTTCAGAGGCGAAGCCTGGGATCGGCGTATCCAGAAGGCGGAAGAGCAAGATGCGTCGCTTTATAAACTAAACTGACAGCTGACCAAATCTAAACCTCCCGTTTTCCCGCTGACTGATAATACGGGCAAACGATGCTACGATGCCAAGGGCAGAGCGGATATCCTAGTCGAGCACTTCGAGGAGCAATTTATGCCGAACACAGCAAGTGCGGAGTTCATGGAGCTTCATGCCCGGAAGGAAAGTCGCGTACAGGAGTTCCTGTCGTCGCCCGCGCCACCTCTTGCAGGAGATTGGTTCATCTCCCCCGCAGAATTGCGGAGGACAGTAACCTGCCTGCAACCGAGGAAGGCGCCGGGGCACGACGGGATTACCAACGCTGCACTCCGACAGTTGCCCAATAGAGTCATAGTAGCGCTTGGTCGACTCTACAATGGGATATTGCGGACATCCCACTTCCCGGAGGACTGGAAAAAAGGCAAAATTATCGTCTTGCCGAAACCCGGGAAGGACAGGCGTAGAGCTGCCAACTACAGGCCGATCACGCTATTACCACATATAGCTAAACTGTTCGAAAGATTGCTGCTAAGACGTCTCCGTCCGTGCATCCAACTTCGGGCGGAGCAGCACGGATTCAGGAGGGGTCACTCCACAGTTACACAACTGACAAGAGTGCTGCACCTGCTTGCGGCGGAGTACAATCGTGGCCGCATATCGTTGGGCGTCTTTCTCGATATCGAGAAGGCGTTCGACCGGGTGTGGCACGTAGGATTATTATTGAAGCTGGAACAACAGACCAGTGTCCCTCCTGCTATATTGCGGCTAATAGCGTCATTCCTGGAAGACAGGAAGTTCTACGTCTGCGTAGAGGACGCCGAATCCGCAACAAGATCCATTAAAGCCGGCGTCCCACAGGGCAGCTGTTTGTCTCCACAAACCTGTACCTGTACGCGGCTTACACCAACGACATACCTACACTGGCAGGCAGGCTTCAAGAGTGGGAGGACGACGTTGAGCTGACGATAGCGCCTATTTCACCTCGTCCAGAAGAGCCCACATAGCCACTGCCAAGATGCAGCGTCTGCTGGACCTGCTGCCACCATGGCTGGATGAGTGGAGGATGGTCGTCAACGTTGGTAAGACGACCGCTCTGCTCACTCGCCGTCTCAGGAATTTTCCACCTCCGCTGACCCTCAACGGCCAGGAGATTGCGTACCAGAAGGCTGTAACTTACCTTGGGTGCAGGATCGACAGGACGCTGCGCATGACCGCGCACGTCGACTTCGTCGTCCGCCGGGCCCGATGTGCGCGGGCGACGCTCTTGCCGGTCCTGGCATCCAAGCTGCCAATAAGAACCAAGCTCCGGATATACAAGATGTATATCCGGACCATCATCACCTACGCTGCACCGGCCTGGTACGCACTTCTGAGCGACCCTCTGAGGCGGCGACTAGAGGCTCAGCAGAACCTGACACTAAGAACGATCGTCGGAGCAGGTCGCTACGTCCGGAATGACGTGATAGCGGCCGACTTGAAGGTCGAGAGTATCCACGACTTTGTGGCCCGGTTAGCGCGCGGCATGTTTGACCGTGCCGATAACGGGCCACACGAACACCTCAACGGCTTTGCGCCGTTGCACACCCGGCCACCGGACGGGCGACCTCTTCCAAGAGAACTCCTCTTTATATGTGATTAGAGAGTTGAGTAACAACCCTCAATGCCGCTGAAAGGCCAACCTCGACTTAATCAGATAACCACCTTTTTCCGTAGTTGGATAACTACCGAAACAATATTAACACTATAATACGGAAAAATCCCGTGTATGCTATCTAGCCTAGAATAGGCTAAATGACTGTCCCATAATGATGGGATATGAGGACACCCGGGCAATGGGGGACACCCCGAGGCCCGATACCTACACCTACCTATGTAGGTGCGTGCAGAAGACAATTAACGCTAACATACAAGTGGCGCCGCCAAGAGGTAGGAATGTACAACACTTTTTCAGGAATTATGCTTAAGAATCTATACAATATTTTTTCATGAAATTTAAATCTTTCTCATAATGAAATAACATTATACAGCGATTAATTTACATATTAATGTTTCTTTTGAAGTACTTTAAAGGAAAAAGAATTATATTAATCACTTATATGTTAAATAGCTCTTAAGGTTATGATAAAAGAAATCTTACTAGAAAATAAGCTTATACTTGCGTCTAATGTTCTAATCAGACCTAAATAATATTAAATAGATTCATATAAGTCACTTTAAGATAAAAATAGAAGTGTTTAATTTACTTCCCTGTTTTTTCAGCACTAATCGGTCTTTACACTTAGCTTTATTTTTACGAATAGGAAACAGTTAAGATTAATACCATCACCTAATTTTAAATCACTGATAAGGAATAATTAAGATTAAATGCTAACACTTAGTCTTTTTTCACTGATAGTAAATAATTAATATTAAATGTTCGAATTCACTTTGTCGTCGCTAACAAGGCCTGTGTTCAGCAGTGGACTTGTGAAGAGCTAATGATGATTTTATTTACGATTATTTTAAAATTTAAATTGCTGTTTCACGCCGTATATTTAAAATGTCGCCGAGATTTTGAAAAACAAAACCGTAACATAACAATAAGGTTGACAAACAAACACACATTCCACCTGAGGGTAAGTGGATGCAGTAACCTATAGACATCTATATCTATCTTCGATTAAGAATCAAAATGAAGATGCGTTGTCACCCTTGTGTACTAATATGGAGTGCCTCGTTTCCACGAAAAAGGGTCTCCGATTCTCTACCCTCAGCATACGCAATACATGAGCATAAAGCTGCTGATTTACGCTGGTATTCTGTGAGGTGATGGTCCTTCCGCGGTCTATCCATTCGTGCTACAAGCATAATATGGCTACAGCATGGCTCTGTCGTATAAAATATTCCATATGTTTTCAAAACTTTTGTCTTTCTCACTTTTATCGTCAAAAAAGATCATTAAAGATCAGAAATAACCCGTGAACATTATAGGTACAGAACGAGACAAAATAATGATTGAATTTATTTTACTAGTAGACGAGTTAATGAAGCATATAAATCATCGAAACTTCGGATTTCACAGAAGCAGCTGTACCAATTTTAATAATGATTTATTTTATTTTTCATTTTAAATAAAGGAAATCAAATAATCCGGCGGGCTTAATAATATTTTATTAAATTTTATTTCAACGAATTTTAAAGCTTTCAATAATTTATAAATTTAATTTTAAATATGACTCATTTTCGTCGACGATACATAATTGCAGAGCTGTTAAGGTATTTTGATATTACTGAATACTTGTCAGATTATAAAAAAAGTTTTAATGTTTTTGAAACGATTACAGAAAATGGATTATAACAATAAAATTATTATGCTACTAAAAATGACATGTATGGCAACCTTTTAACTGGCGGCGGGGTAATCCTTATTATAAAATTCTAATATGTATATAGTTAAGTCGTGTGGGCTACAACACCACATCACACCTCCCACAGAAAAAAACAATAAACTTCATATATATATATATTATAATTTTAAATATTATTTTTATTTAATGATGCGTATATAGTAATTGCTGTAATTTATTGTATAAAATTTTTTATTATATATATTACTTATTAGAAACATATCTTAATAAGAAATGTGCATACCAACATTACAAATATTTTACTAAGTTATAAAATTATATGAAAATATTTCATCACATTTTCTCTAAGATTGTTTCTCTTCTATTTATTATGAGACTGAACTGATATAAAACTAGCTTACGTTACGTTAAGTCAATCAAAAGCTGCAAATGCGTTATCACTGGTCTTAGATGGAGTGCCTCACAGCATGGTGTTATAATGATTCTCCTCGTCTTCCACAGCAAAACACAGCAGTGCAAACACTGCTATTTGACGGCAGAGATATCAGGTGGTATCTGCCCAATCAGAATCGTGGAATGCAAGGGAGTTCTACAGCCTACAAAATCCTAATATTGATTTATTTTAATTTATTCTACCAGATTTAAAAAAAAACATTTAGAGGTATGAATACGTAAAACATTAGATCAACATGTCTCGACTTTCTATTCAGTTATTATTTGTTAATGTCATAAATTTCTAACTTCAAACGCGATGCAATCTATTATAAGGCATGATTCTGAAAATTATAATACAAATATAAGGAAAATCAATTAAACATTAAAATTAATTAAATTAAAAAAAGATTTGAATTCAATAGTTGGTATGTGCCTGAATTCATTTATGTTAATAATTAAAGCAATTAATTCTTGTGTACATTCTGTATATAACATACGTCGAAAGATAATCAAACAAATCGAATATATATGCAAAAATTGTAGGACGATTGCAATGGACCGGATATTTGGAACCTAAGACAGATTTAGTTTTGTTCGTATGTGTATATAAGAGAAGAGGGCTGAATGTTACCATTTATTTAGCATCTCTTATTAAATTATTAAATATAATCTAAACCCAATTATATTACTTCAAGACACTTTTTTATAGGATAGGTTGACAAATGAGCACCCAGTCCACCTGATGGTAAGTGGTTGCTGTAGCCCATAGATGCGTTGTCACCCATGAGGACTAAGATGGAAGCCTTGTTTCCAGTAAAAAGTGTCCTGGAACACAGCAGCATTATACTACTATTTTACGCTGGTATTCTGTGAGAGCGTGGTCCTGGTCACGTCGAGCCGACCCATTCGTGTTACAACTGTACTACTAATACAACTGTAGCATGGCTCGTACGCACGTATCACGTACGTACGTACACTGCAAGGTAAAAAAAAAAACAAATAATTCAAAGGCCCCCGGACTCCCATGGTCCGGGGGCCGTTGTATAGCGCCCGAAACGAATAAGCTTTTGTCCAGCTAAGCCATTGCGCTTTACCATCTTTAACTGCATCACCATTTGCCATCCGGTAGGAAAGTAGTCTAGCACTGGCCTAAAACAGTTAAAAAGAAAGAATTTCAAAAAAATTAAACGTGATAAGATCCGTAAAATTATTTTTATACAAAAAGAAAATAATTACGTTTCGAATACTGCTTGTTGGCGAGATGTAGGGCGATCCCTACACTAGATGGAGTGACGACGATGCAGGTGACTCAGGAGCTCAGGACCGTGCTTTGTGGCATTCCTTGGGGGAGGCCTATGTTCAGGAGTGGATTTGTGATGATAATGATGATGAATTCTGCTTGTGAACATCACATCATATGAAACAAATCAACCAGATTTAAAAAATAAAATGTCAGTCGTGGGACTGCACGTCAGAAGTGTAAAAATTAACACGTTTGTAAACATTATTTTTGGGTTGTTAAGAATTATTTTTAGGAAGTATTTTTGATTAGAAATTATTCTTATCAACGTATTAATATAGTATTAAAATTGTAATTTATAGAGTTGTTTTACAAGAAAAGGAATGATTATTATCTATTTTATACAAACAAGTTTATAAATACATATCAATTTTATAAAGTTCAATCCTTATTTGCCTGTTGCCTTTTCAGCATTATTTTCATTAGAGTGTGACGGTCACGCGAGTTCAGTGCTTTTTCTTCAGGCACGTTGGGAACTTTTGGGAAAGTTTTCACTTCAATAATCGGTCCTGAATTTGATTCATAAATTTATGTAAAGTTTATGGAAATAATTTCTTAGCTAATATAATATTCTATGTATTTCAATGTATAATGATATAGTAATTTCAAAGGATATAGTAATTCCAAATATTCTAACGGAATATTTGGACTGGAAATAACCTAATAAGCGTTTAATGGAGGACATTAGAGAAAACCGTTTTAAATTCGAAGACCGGGTCGGATCGATGTGGTTTTATAAATAACATTCCTGCCGTCTAGTCGGCGTGGCTCCGCCCCCTAACCACCCCTACCCCGTGCTGGGGGTCAATGACATCGTGGGGTTTAGAGTACGTTACGCTAGTATTATGGGGTGGGACACATGTGCAGTCGACCGCATGGAGGATGTCTTTGCTTTCTGTCTACCCCATGAAGTGAAGTTGGTGTGAAAAAAATTGAATGAGCAAATGTGTATGATATCAAGTTTCATGTTTATTGATTTTTTACTGATGTTTGTAGGATGAGAATAGATGTTTTTATCATAACGTCAGTTGATGTATAGATTAAACAAATTGTGAAATAATTTATTACATTCACTTTTTAAAAAGTACAAATTATGAGACGATGAATATTATTAAAAATATTACGTGAGCTTTGAAGCTTAAATTTATTCTATATACTTTCCAAGAGGCTCACATTATTTTGTTTGTGGATACATATAGCATTTTAGTTTATTTACACCATAATTTACCTCCTAAGAAGGACTATATGAGGAACCTAGGGAGGGATTTTTCTAACTTAATGCGTTAATACTGAAACTTGCATAACCACTTACCGTCGAGCGGGATCGTGGTCAACCTTAAATTTTTAAAGAATCATAGTTTCTTTAAACTTTTTATGTGATTGTGATGAATCTATTAACTTTAAACGTTTGTGTTAAATTTTGTTTAGTAAGAAGTTCGAAGAAATTTAATATATTATTTAGTATCACAATCCCTGAAATTATTTTTTATTTATAATACTTTAACGCAAAATTCTCGAAAACGTCTCAGGCATTCATTTCGCCTATACACGTTACTAAGTGCATATATTTAAATATATAAAATATGATAACAACAGAACTATACAGTTTTTTTTAACATTATCAAATATATTTTTTATAACAATGGGTGACAACCGAACACACAGTCTACTTGATGGTAAGTGAATGCTGTGGCCCATAGACATCCACATTTATTTTCAATCAAAAATCAAAATACAAATGCGTTGTCACCCCTGAGGACTAAGATGGAATGCCTTGATTCCAGTAAAAAGGGTTTCCGGTTCTCTACACTCACCATACAAAACGCAGCAGCATTATGCTGCATTTTACGCTGGTATTCTGTGAGAACGTGGTCCTGCCTGGTCGAACCGACCCATTCGTGCTACAACTATAATAAAGATGGCTCTACCACGTAAAAAAATTATTTAATCTTTAGTTATCAATGTGATTAAAATTACATTCAATGTCGCTTAAAATTGAAAATTGTCAGTCATTAAGAGAAGCGCGATTACACCACTTTCTTACCTATTCATCCATCGATCCATCAATTACAGCCTATAAAGTCCACTGCTGAACATAGGCCTCCCCCATGGATAGTCTCAGAGGGGGATTTCCCCTTAGTTGACACGCTTGGCGAGCGGGTTGTCAATCGCAGTTTTTTTATTATTTTGAGTTGTAAATCAGAAAGATGCTGCTGGCCATCATCTGTTTCAATTTCCCGTGGTGGCCTCTTACGACACCCACGGGACGACATAGGGGAGGATACCCATTACAAAATATAAAACATTTAGGGCTGATTTTCCAATCGTCGGATAAAAGTTATACATCACTTTTTCACACATTGAAAAAAGATCTTCTCAGCTAGATATTTTTTCAAACTCCTTAACGCAATTTAAAAATTTTGCAGCTAAAGTAATAACAGAATAATTCGATTATAATGTAATTTTAAATCAAAATATGTGTGAGCGTTATTTTATTTTTACATTCAATTTTTAATTTTGACTTATACATTTATTTTAACGACATTTGGCCTTGTTTAAATTTTAATTGATGTTTTTATCTTTATTAGTTTTTAAATAATATGTTGTTCTTGACATAGTTAAATGTAATGCATTGATAAAATTTTATTATTGTTGTTGTTAATAGTACTAATAAGTTAATTAATTGTATAATAACTTCCTTATAATTAATGCTTACATTTTAAGATAAATAAATTAAATTGCTTCTTAACATAAGTTAATGTAGGTACGAGACTTTAAGAGAATGTTGTTTGCGCCTATAATTGAAGTAGCACTTTGTATGTTTTTTTTTCTTTTTTGTTTTCTGATATTTTTGCATGTAATAGTGTGTACTTTGTTGGTGCAATAAATAAATAAATAAAAAAATCGCGTAAATTATATCGTGACAGAATATAAAATACTAATAATTCAAACTATTTTAATGATACAGCTGTAATTTTTAATTAGTTTATGGTGCGTTTTATCGTATGAATAATTTTTATCTGACGATTAAAAGAAGTATATCTTTTAAATAAAAATAAGTTGAGTAATCAAAATTAAAAAACAACGATCTCCTGTATTCATATATGATAAGTTATTCTTATTAATTTTATAAACGCGCGTTGATAGGTCTAGCACACATTTTTGTTAGGTAAATTTAAGAAGTTAGCCTATTATTATTATATTGAGTTTTTTAAAACGTATTTTGGAAACAATAGTTTTCTTAGATACATGTTCAAGATTAAAATATATTTTTTCCGTTGCCATATGCTGTATAGTTGACTAAAAATTGTCTAAAAAACTTATTTGGATCTTTTCAGTGCCTTAATATTGGGGTGTAAGATAGAATATGGTAACATTTTCTGTAATGTCAATTTCGTGTTGGTGCAATCGGCCGACATACGCATGATGTTCCGGCGACTAACTTATGTCAGGAAAATCAGTTCAGAAATTACATAGATCGATTATGGAAAGCTTACTAATAAAAGAGACTACATCACTTGGAGCACTAATTTTGACTGTCTACAGTGAATAAATCTACAAAGTTTTGCTTATTTCTACGCCACGCTGCAGCTATATTATAGTTGTAGCAGGAATGGGTCGGCTCAATCGGGGCAGGACCACGCTCTCACAGAATACCAGCGTAATTCTGCTGTGTTTCGTATAGTGAATGGAGAGATCCGGGGACCCTTTTTACGGGAATCGAGGCATTCCATCTTAGTCAGGGGTGACAACGCATTTGCATTTTGATTCTTAATTGAGGATAAATGTGGATATCTATGGGTCACAGCATCCACTTACCGTCAGGTGGACTGTGTGCTCGTTTGTTACCCAATGCTATAAAAATATGTATAAGTTGCAGCAATAACTTAAGATTAGATGAACTTTTGGTTCGTTTTTGCACTTCAATGTGATCTAAATAATTATAACATAAATTTGGATGTTGTATAAAATGACTTGCACATTTTTAACAAGTAATGCTTTTTACCCCTGCTCACCCCAACGTGACAATAACGGATCATTCTCATTTTGTTTGTTGTTCATGCTAAACAATTACTGGGATTAAAAAGCGGTCGGTTTTTCAAAGTAACGAAAAATGCCGCTTTATTTTTAAAATATAAATTTAACCGTGTAGTGATAAGAGTAAGAATATTCACTACCTTTCTACTAGGCGACTACTAAGAGGCCATGCTGCAGTTATTAGTAGTATAGTTGTAGCACCAATGGGTCGGCTCGACCGGGGAAGGACCACGCTCTCACAGAATACCAGCGTAAAATAGTAGCTTAGTGCTGCTGTGTTTCGTATGGTGAGTGTAGAGAACCGGAGACCCTTTTTACTGGAAACGAGGCATTCCATCTTAGTCCTCACGGGTGACAACGCATCTGCATTTTGATTCGTAATCGAGGATAGATGTAGATGTCTATGGGCCACAGCAACCACTTACTATCAGGTGGACTGTGTGTTACACTAAAATACGTAAAAAATACTCGTATGTTACACATAAATAGGCAACATGGGGAGATGTGAAACAGCATCTTCCTGATATCAACTCAACATAATACAAACGGTGGTTCCCATCTGCCCGCAAAGCATGGCAACTGTGGCAAAATCCTCCCAATGAGGCAATATTTGGGTACCTTGCTTATCAGTGAACTTTTATAGGCCGTTATGTATGAAAATTAAAAAGTAAAGAACCTATATTGTTGTGGCTAGATATCGTTTGGTTATAACACTGCGGGTTCCGATTTCGATACATCAATAATTTGTTTTACCTGCGGGTGATTGTTTCTAGATTATTTCACTAACTAGATTTTCATTAAAAAGTGAGAACAATCGTTTCCTATTCATCATTATCATTACAGCATATCAAAATTACACTGCCGAGCGTAGGGTATTCCCATAGATTAGTTAATAGAAGAGATATTTGTCATGGCGACTTGGCGATCGTAGTTTTTTTTTAATTGTTGTTAAGAAGATATTGCTGCTCATTTCTTGTCTCATTTTAATATATTGTCGTCTCTTTAATGGCACCTAATGAACGAAAATATGGCTAATGGTATCTCTTACAAAATCACTACACGGTATGTAGTAAAAAATAATATTTTCGAAATTTTTCTGATATTGTGTGGACTGGGTCCTCGCTTGTCACCCTTATTCTGTAAAAAAATGCGCTATCATCCCTGAGGACCAAGATAGAATGTCTCGTCACCAGTAAAATCACCATACAAAACACAGCGGCCTTAAACTTCTATTTCACGCTGTTATTCCGTGATGGCGTGGTCCGTACCCCGTCTAATTGAACCGTTCGTGCTGCAACCGTATTATAGCTGCATTATGCCTCCTCCAACTACAGTTTAGTTTCTTATTTATTCATATAGTAAATAAAGACGATAGTGTTCCATCATGAAGGCAGTAATTATGGCAGAATACCCTATGAGGCAATATATGGTGGAGGATGGGCCTCCAGTTCAGCATTAGAACTTAGATAAGCTGTTACGATTGAATGAATATGTTAATGAAGAGTTTTGACCAATAAAACTCAACGCTGACAATAAATACAGAAATAGAGGAAAAAGTAGTCAAGTAGTCTAGTAAATTATTCCTTTATCCATTTTAGCCCTTCACAAGTTTAGTGCTAAGTAGGTAATTAAAGTGTCAATTTTAGTAATTCAATCGGCAGTTTTTACTGTCACGAACCCTAAGCTCGTAACAATTGGAGTCAGAAGTTAAAGTTCTAGAAAGATCTTGGCGCTCCTATTTCTACTCCTTGATACTAGATGGCACTAATAATCACTCGCTATATACCGCGCAACAATATGGACCTCCTCAAAGGACTCATTAGAGGGTTTTTGCTATTATTGACACGCTTTGCAGACTGGTTGCCAAACGTGGTTTATTGTTCAGTTGTTATCAGGATGCAGCTGCTGTATCTGTTTCAATTTCCCACTATCTACAACCACTGGATGATAAGTGGTAGTGGATACAGATGTATAAAAAGTAAATAAATGATTATTATATTATTAACAGAATTATTTTATATATATCATAATAGTTCTTTGTTATCTAACATAAAGAAAAAATAAACAAAAGTTTTATCAGCGACTCTAGACTAAGCAAGGCACCCTAACATTTATGTAGTATTTTCGCAACTACTTCTTATTATTACAAATAGGAATTCAGCTGCGAGTCCGATGGGAGAGCCTAACTTTCCTAATTAATTAGAGGCAACTCGCAATCAGTACGTTTTATTAGATCAATAAAAGCCAAATCGACAGGCTAATACGAAAATCTCGTATCTTTAGTTTTTGGCCTTTTGGGGGAACTTCAGCGGAACGGTCAAGTCATATTTCATTTAAGGTTTCGGGTTCCGGGTATATGAAAATTTATTTATATGGATTATCGATTGGAATCAAGGAGTTTTATATGCCAATTTAATAAAAATGGTCTATATTTTTTTAAATTATTACAAGCCAGTATCTCACTTGATAGTAAGAAGGATATTTTCGTAAAGTAAAAAACAAATGCTGTTCCGGCAAAAATGATAAATCAAATATTATAGACGGTATACAATCTTGTAAACGCCAGGTGTACTACTACTTGGGTAAAAGCTCAGGGGCACAGGCGACGCCTTTTTTTATCAATTTTTAATTTCTAAAATAAATGAAACGAGGCGTTCCACCTTAGTCCTTAGGGGTGACAACGCATTGCATTTTGATTCTTAATCGAGGATATCGGTAGATGTCTATGCGATACAGCATCCGCTTATCACAGGTGGACTGTGTGCTCGTTTGCTACCCTTATTCTATTTAAAAAAACCCTTTAAAGCTGCTGCTCGACGTCGGTCTAGTCTAATTATTTTACGTCTGACTTAAACAACATAGTCATGACATTATCGTCTGAGTTCGCATGGTGGTGACGTGACAGAACCCATCACACTATTTCTATACGTGGGGATTGTAAGCGGTGACTATGGTAAACTTAAAATACTATGGCGGTGATGACGTCTCTAAACCACGATATCAAAGTTCCGAGATATTGCGATGTATATAGAATAGCTCCAAATTACGACAAGGTGAATCAGAAGAAGCTGTAAAAGCCAATTTTGGCTTACAGCACTATCATCACATAATAAAGACATACATGCCATACGCAACTTTGCCCTTCCGTGGATTGAACACCTTGCCCGGCGGGAGATCCTTCCATTTCATTACGTAGCCAAAATATAATTCATAAATTGTTATTAATTTTATGTTGTGATTGCATTCAGTTATATTTTCCATTAAGAAAATAAATAATCATAAAATGGCGGCATGTCATGGCGTAGCCGCTGTCATGAAATTTAACGTTCAGAGCAGAGATTCATAAAGTGGGTTTAGTGGAACCTAAGGGTTCCGTAGAAAAGTCACCAGGGTTGCGCGATACTATTTATATTTGCTTGTTGAATAAATTTCACACTTAGGTACAGATATTATTTTTCAAATAGCGCAAAATATGTGATTTTTTTAAGTGGTAAGTGGTTGCTGTGACCCATAGACATCTACATCTATCTTCGATTACGAATCAAAATGCAGATGCGTTGTCACCCGTGAGGACTGAAATGGAATGTCACGTTTCCAGTAAAAAGGGTCCCTGGTTCTCTACACTCGCCACAACACGACACATTATACTATTTTACGCTAGTATTCTGTAAGAGCGTGGTCCTTCCCCGGTCGAGCCGACCCATTCGTGCTACAACTATACTACTAATATAACTGCGGCATGGCTTTACCACGTATAAAAAATAACTACTAATTACTCTTACGTCGGTAGTCAGCGAGAATAATATTATAAAATTTAAATTGAATTAACTGTATCATATTATGTAATCAATTTCATAAAATAAAAGAGTTTGGTAAGTATTCCTTACCATAAAAGTTTGGGAGCCCCTGTTATAGACATGTAAACTGCTCCTATCCTCGGTGCATAGTAATTGTGATATCATAGGAATATTCATCTTAAAATTACACTTATACCACGAAATATATCGCTCAATAGTTATGTGTAGGACTCACAAAATTATAAATGTCTGGAAAGTTCTTTAACTTCAAGGCAATTCAAATTTGCTTTTAACTAATTATAAGAGAAATTTTGTGTTTGAATAAGTAATATTCAAATCGAAACTTTAATTAAAAAGAAGTTGTTTAACGAAAGCTTGTTGAAATATTTTTATCAAGTCAGGCCGACGTTTGAACAAGATCTTAAATGATTTATTTATTTATTTATAAGGGTCACCAACAAATGATACACAAAAACTAAAACAAGATACCTACAAGCGTTGTGAGAAACATGCAATGAGCTCCCTGCTCACTCAGTTAAAGGCACAGCTAACACAGTGTAATGTTGTGAAAAGTTAAATAACGTAAAATTAAATTGTGCAGTAGTTAAATTGGTTATTCATTAGAAATTAAATAGGTTTACATTTATCATTTAAATAAAGTAAAAGTAACATTTTTTTTCTGAAATAATTTGAACTGTCATTGAAAATATCCAAATCAGACAACCTAGGTATATTATTATTATACAGTCTAAACATTCTGGATAATGTTGAATTAAGACCGAGGTTATTCTTATGAGATGGGACCATAAACAACTTGTAGATATTAATCTGCTTCTCTGCTTCGAGCATTAATGGGTGCGTTTGGCAGAAAAAAGCGCTAGCAAGCGCTTGTAAGCAAAATGGCGATCGTAAGCGGTAAGCGCTGTCAAATCGTAAGTAGCTATTTTCCTCTAGGACACGAAGTTAACCGGGGAACCAAACCTAATTTAAATATATGTTTGTAAAGTATTCATATTAAAAACTTCCCAATCATGAATATTTAATAACGTGTATATGTTTATTCATGTCAATATATTGCTTAAAACTAATATTGCACAAAACAACTTATAAACTCTACTTCAAAACAAACAAATTAAATAAGCAAAATGGCGGAATGTGTTAGCGCTACTGAAGTAGCAATCGTGTCCTGGCCGAAAACTATTTCAGCGCTTGTAAGCGCTTGCTAGCGCTTTTTTCTGCCAAACGCACCCAATGTATACCGTTTCTAGTAATTGAGGACAGTCAATGTCATTATTACACAGTTTGTAGAGAAAGCCTAAATTCAAAAACTTGCGCCTGTTAATTAAGGATAAAATAATTACCTTTTAATTAAGATAATACAACATATGAACTTAAGAAGCGATGACGGTTAAACTTCAATGATAGTATACTAAGAAATATACGCAGAACTCGTTCAATTCTGCACGAATGGACCTCATAGAAAGGAGACCAAGCTTGAGAGCACAGATGTAAAGTATTGATGGGATTGTAGATATCAAATACGAAAACTTGGAAAATCACTTAATTTTAATAGTTATGAAAGATTGGCGCAGTTTTTAAATGTTTTTATATAGGCAAAGCGTGACAAGCGAGCACACAGTCCACCTGATGGTAAATGGTTGCTCTGGCCCATAGACATCTGCATCTATCCTCGTTTGCGAATCAAAATGAAGATACGTTGTCAGCCTTGAGGACTAAGATGGAATGCCTCGTTTGTAGTAAAAAGGGTCTCCGGTTCTCTACACTCACCATACGAAACACAGCAGCATTAAGCTACTATTTGACGCAGGTATTCTGTGAGAGCGTGGTCCTTCCCCGGTCGAGCCGCCCCATTCGTGCTACAACTATACAATTAATATAGCTGCAGCATGGCTCTACCACGTATAAAAGCTAAAGTTTAAATATCGTTGCCGTAGTGCAAATTACTGTGTAGAAACGGTGTAAGAATACCCATTACATACCCCATACCATTCCTATCAAGAGTATCTTGGATTAAGAATTAAAATACAGATGCGTAGCACCTCTGAGACGAAGATGGTATACCTCGTTTTCAGTAAAATGGGTCTCTTTTTACGGAACCCTCTCGGTAAGGAGATACAAGAGTGTGGGAATTAGGAGCCGGTTAAATAGAATAAAGCATATTTCGTTTATTTATTCCATTACTTAATTGCGATATGCTTTATTTGTTTATCTAAATATATTATTTACTCGGAAATGTTCAAAGTGAATGCGATTTAATTAATTTTCTCTTGAATTAATTGCATAATGTTACATCACATTAAGAGTAACTGGTAAGGAAAGAAAGATTTTCGAGTGGTAGACTTGAATAATCTGCAAACCCTTTATAGATGTAGTGACGACCTAGTTAAAACATGTTAGTTGATGTATGCAGGTGACTTGACGAATACAGTTGACATAGGACCGTGCTTTATGGGCATCCATGGGGAAGACCAATATTCAGTGGTTGACTCGTTATGGGTTGTAGCAATAGTGACATATAAGGCTATATATGTACGTAAATTTCCAATAAAATACATTTTATAGAATATGGCTGATAAACGAGTACACGGTTACCTGATGTGGATGTGTCCATAAACATCTACATATATCCTCGGTTAAAAATAAATAAACAGTTGCATTGTCACCCATTAGAACCAAGATGGTATACGTTGTTTCTCTTCTCTTTTTTTCTTTCTTGTTCTAGTAAAAAATATTTCCGGTTCTCTACACCAACTATACGAAACACAACATAATTTATCTGTTTTTTTTATATAGAATAAGGGTGACAAGCGATCACATAATCCAACTGATGGTACGTGGATGCCGTTGCCCATAGACATCTACCGTTATCCTCTATTAGAACTAAGATGGGATGCCACGTTTCCAGTAAAAAGGGTCTCCAGATCTCTACAGTCTACACTTATCATACGAGACGCAGCAGTATTAAGCGCCCATTTTACGCTGGTATTTTGTTTGAGCGTGGTCCGCCCCCGGTCGAGCCGACCCATTCGTGCTACAACTATAATATAGCTGCAGCGTGGCGTTACCACGTTATTTTACGCTGGTATTTTGTGATCGAGCTGACCCATTTGTGCTACAATTATAATACGCTGTGATATTGCTGCCGCATGGCTTTACCACGTGTATTGAAAATACACGTAGATTAAATAACAATCTGATATTGGAATTCAGTGTCAAACATTGAATAATAAAAATTATATTGTATATTTTCTGGAATTTTCTATATTGTTTTGTCATTGTATATAGTTACAATTCGAGATGATACTACAATTTATTTTTAAAAACAAAACGTTAAATAATATAAACATAAATGAAATGAATTTATTTTTAAATTTTAAATACGAAATAACGAATATGAATGATGACACGGTTTGTTAGTCTTCACCCGAGCACAGAGGCAATTGCGTTGACGTAAGCCACTTCAGTTGGTATTCATTAATGTCTTCTAGATGGAAATAAGTAGCGTTTGTTAGTTAAATTCTCAGATTCAAAATCAAGACTAATTGCAAGTGACTACTGCACCAATTAGTATTGAATGAACGTTGCAGAAGGAAGCAAAATGTTTGCATTTAAAATTTTCCGTGTTGAAGATTATATCGTCTGGAAGTAAATAAATATATATGTAATGCGATATAAGAATATCCGCTACCCCATATCGTCCCGACAGTGTCGTAACAGGCGAGCAGATTTGCAGCAGCATCTTCCTGACAACTCAAACTAAAAAAAAACTGCGGTTGCCAATCCGTTTGCCAAGCGTGGCAACTATGGCAAAACCCTCCCATGATGCAATTCATGAGGGAGGCCTATTTTCAGCAGTGAACTTTTGTAGGTTTAAAAAGTTAAGGTTTTATACGTTATTGTATATAGCTTTCTAGTTCTGTGGAATATGAATATCTTAAACATAGTGTGTTATGTACTTTTATTATTACGAAATGAAAGGACTTTTAAAAAAGCGTCCCATTTAATACGTCCAAGTTACCAAAGAAATTGGCTTCTGGGTTAAATCAAAAGCTATGATAATGTATCTTTAGAATGAAATTTGTTACCTTGACATAAAAGAGAAACTAAACCATCTATAAATAAACAGTTTACTGTTGAATATTTAAATATTTTACCAGTAAATCATGTAGATAGATAAATGGTTGACTGATGTTGATATAAACTTGGTAATTTTTGGAATTCTAGTTGGTAGTATAATTTGTTAGAAATTGAGTCCTTATTTGGATCTGAATAAGGAACACTTTTACAAAGCGCTCATGTTTTTAATTTTATTTTTATGAGATGATAAACAACACTTTTTGGTGCATTTTCAATATGTTCTCTTGTCGATAAGGTCTTTATATAAGTATTACTTTCATACTACCAGTGAACGCAAATTCGCGTTCTCTTCGTACTACATAACTTTAGAGAGTACAAAACTGTCACTATAACGCACTGTGATGCTCACCACAGTACGTTGTTACGACAGCGAGTTACCAGAACGAAGATGTTACGACATTCAACATGAGTGAAACGTATTCAGCATGCATGATGTTGCAGTAAGGATGCAAAATGTGTACACTCAACTGTGTTGTGGTCCATAGACACCGATGTTCATCATGGAATTTTTTATAGAAGATAGATGGTGACAACCGAACACACGATTCATCTGATGGTAGGAAGATACCGTGGCCCATAAGCACCTACATCTATCCTTTATTAAGAGTCAAAATGTGAATTCGTTGTCCCCTGAGAACTTAGATGGAATGCCTACTTTACACTAAAAATGATCGCTTGTTCTCTAAACTTACCATAAGAAACACGGCAGTATTAACCTGCTCCTTTACGCTGGTGTTCTTTAAGAGCATGGTCTTTTCCCGGTCGAACCGACCCATTCGTGCTACATCCATAATATATTTAAAAAATGGCCCTAACACGTATAAATTAATGGCGTTAAGGTAAAGGTATACTTTAACGTCATTAACTCTTCTATATTTATTCTTAATCGATCAGTATCTTTCATTCATTAATAATTGAAATATAGATACGTTGTTACTACTGTGGAATAAGATGGAATGTCTCATAAAATGGATAAAACATAGCAATAATGCTCCTATAAGTGTGAAAGTAAAGGACGAAATATAGTAATAAATAATAATACCTTTTCTTCGCGATGATTATAACAATGGAATGCCCTTAATGACGTAGCAGTCACGGGGGAGACCAGGGGTGCTTTAAAACACTCGAAACGTCGGGAATATTAAATAAGTTCATATTCGCGATAAAATCCGTAAACTCTAGTTTTATTTAAATGTGTGTAATATAGTTAAAATTTAGAAAATAATATTATGCTGGATTTCTTCATATAATGATCTCCATGAAAAGAGAAGTGTCACTTAGTTATCTTGAAATTAGGTCAGGAGTTTTTATGCACATTGTTTTCTGTTTACATTTAACAGTACGTTTGCACTGAGAAACATCCTACACGTAATGTTTTGAAACACGCACATAATAAATCACACAACATGTTTTGTTGATAGTGGTGTTCGCACTCCCAAAAACTGTGTAAACTTTCAACAGATATTCACACTTATCTTTCAACATGACAATATTTCTACAAATTTGTTTTCAAACATTTTCTTTCTGTAGTTATATAGTTAAAGATATAATATAGTTAAAATGTGTAATGTACAATAAACTGTCAAACATATTTCATTACAACATGTTATTTGACTATGATTAGCATATCTATATCCATATCTATATATATATATATATATATATATATATATATATATATATATATATATATATATATATATATATATATATATATATATATATATATATCGCGTCAATGCATAATCACGGTTAGAAGACCAAATAATCCCATTAGAAGATTCCATTGAATTGTGCATGTGTCGGTATCAGAGAATCCACACTAAGTTATCCCGTGGGCTCGTAAAAGGCGACAGAGGGAAACCAGAACAGGAGATGGGCTGAAACGTGTTACCCGATACCAAAAAAAAAATTTACAAATCTTTTAAAGCATATTCCTCATAACAACTTACCTAATTATCATTATAAGTTATCGCTTAGTGTTGGCGACGCGCCTATAAGAATGTTTCAGTTTATTAAGTCAGCCGATGACGAATAACTTTTCAAAGACTTATTGTCCAATTTAAATGTTCTGATAAGAAAATGCTTAGTTAAATCTTAAAGAAATGTCGAATTAATGTTAAGAAGGTCTTGGGTTCGACTCCCAGGCCAGACTAGTTTGTTCGTTTTCCTAAGTAATATCGCTTAATAAATTCATAAGGAATTTTATGTTATAAATTATATTACCGGATTTGTTCCCCGGTTGAAATCGTCTTTCCAATGATGTAAATTCAAAGGAATATTAAAGTGAAGTTAGAGATCGGATTGGTTCCCCGGTCGAGATGATCACTCTGTGCACAAACAGAAATAACGGAAATTAATTGCATAAGTATTGTCGTGTATAAGTTTGATATGTTTGTACGAAAACAAATGCCTATTTGTTATGATTGATTAATGAAAACATTCACTTGTATTGTTATCTGATAAGAAGCATGATAACGAATAAGAGTCTTATCAGAAATAGTTTCCTACTGTTTGAAAATTATGTAGAAGCACTCGTTTATTTAATATTGTTAAAATTAAGTGTATTTCAGACTTTCATTTTTTCTGATAGCCGAGAGCCGTGCAAAGTTAGTTGTTCAAATAGTGTGAGTTCACGGAAGCACGATGACCACGCCCTTAGGAGGCCGAATATGTAAAAATGTAAAATGTTTGTAATTTCAGCAATTTATGTAAAAATTACTTGTAAAACATTTCAGGTTGATTGTACGTGCAAAAAAGGTGAATTATGTGTTATTTTTATGTGAAAATTCCTGTGCATAAGTGAAATAATGATAGTTTTGTATAAGAAATTTAAAAGTGTTTTAAATAGTGAAATAAATAGAGAAAATGTAAATTAAACTATTGTATTAGTTAACATATGTATAAATTCAAGTGGGAAACATTGTTTTAAGTTTCTGTGTTAAATATTTAAGAAGTTTGGATTTTGGATTTGTGAGTAAAGTAGGCATATTTTGTTTTATAAATTAAAGGATTTTTGTAATACGGAAAAATAATGTATATCATGGTGTAGATATTGTTTTGTGCTATCTAAATAGATAACTTGTATTTATGTGTGATTTATGTGAATAAAGAAATTAAGTGAAACGTGAGAGAGTAATAGTACAAATTCATGTTGTTAAGTTGCGCAGGCACGCGAATGGCGCGGCTCACTTTCGCGTATAGCTCTGGGGGTAGCTCAGTGAACGGGTTTTATTGCAAAATAGCATTCCGCCTGTGGCACCGCTTCCGAGCGGTCGCATCCAGGTAGTCCGCGCTTTCGTTCCTGTACGGTAGTGCTCTCTCGCTCTCGCGCCTCCGCTGGCCCGCTCGCGCTGTACAGCGCCGACGCAGTGCTCAGTCCGCCGGCGGCATCGTTCTCGGACGGTCGCCTCCTGGTGGTCCGCGCTCCCGTACAGTACGGTAGTGCTGTCTCGCTCTCACGCGCCTCCGCTGTCCTGCTCACGCGGAACAGCGTCGAGGCTGCCGGTGAGTCACCTTTGCTACAGCTCTCACCCCCCTGTCTTCGGGCAGGGAGGTCTGACTGACCTCCGCTTTCATTTTCATTTTTCATTTTCATTTTTCATTTATTATCATTTTCATTATAATTTTTCGTTATATTTTTCATTTATCTTTTTTTTTTTTTTTTTTTTTTGCATCTTTACTTGTACTATTACGTGCATAGTGTGTTGTAGTACGTCTCGCGTTCTAGTCCCTGTTCTACCGAGAGCAGGGACCCGACCTCATCTTTACTAGATTATCTCACTCAACTCAATATGGCCAACCCCAGTCTTACTGAGTCCCTAGCCGCCCTCATTACCCAATACGGGTTAAACGGCAATGACACGGTCCTCGCCGCCATTGCCACCATCGCCGCCCAGGCTCCCCTCCCTGCCCCTCAGGCACACCGTCCGCCGCCAGTACTAGCGGCATACCTCGAAACGAGGAACTCCTTTGCCCCGCTACAGTCAGCCCCCTCAGAAATGTAGTACGCATGCTCCGAATCCTCGGCGTCTACCTCCCGGAAGAGGCCCGCCACTACCTCAGGCTCCGGTTCATCGGAGTCCTCTGACTCCGAAGGTACCGATGAATCCAACTTCACCACTGTCACCTCCAAGCGCAACGGAAAGCGCGCTGCGATCAAACGCACCCCCGCTACTTCAGCGGCCCCTGCCGATCCTTCAACCTCCGCAGCCCTTGACGCTGCCCCCGTCCCACTGATGTCTCTAGACATCCCCACACCATCCAAACCAGCCTCTCGCTGTGCCCCAGTGCTGGCGAAGAAGCAAGTCCCGCCCCCTGTCTTCCTAAGAGACAAGGCTAAATTCACCCATCTGTCCAAGACCTGCTACGACGCAGGCATCAAGTATGACCATGCAGTCAACCTCGGGGAGGCGATTAAAATCATCCCTAGCTCCATCGAGGACTTCCGCTCAATTACCCGGCTATTCACAGCCGAAAGGGTATCTTACCACACGTACGCTCTCCCCGAAGAGCGTAAAGTCAGGGCCGTCATCCGAGGCGTCCCATTTGAGTTCTCCAACGAGGAGATACTTGAGGACCTTAAGTCCCAAGGTTTCCCAGTCGAAGCAGTGCACAAAATGCACAACCGTACGGGCAAAAGGTACAACCTTGCCCTAGTAATCTTGTCCAACGTGCCGGAGGCGAAAGCCATCTTCCGGCAGGTGCGCACAGTGTGCGGCCTGTCAAGGGTGAAGGTTGAGCCCCCACACAGGCCCGGTTTCCCGGCGCAGTGCCACCGCTGCCAACTTTATGGTCACGCGGCGGCCAACTGCTCCGCCCCACCCAGGTGCGTGAAGTGCCTGGAGCCACATAACACCAAAGAGTGTCCCCGGCCCAAAGACGCCGAATCCCCGCCCGCCTGTGTCCTGTGCAACCAGACAGGTCACCCGGCGAACTACAAGGGTTGCCCACGCGCACCTCAACCTCGCCCCAGTAGGAAAGCTCCACCGCCGGTGAATGACCGCTCATTCCCGGCCCTCCAACAACGGCCCCGCCAGGGCCCTCCTCAGCCTATCCAGGGCTTCCCTCGACCCTCTCAGGGTCCTCCCAGGCCCCCTCAGGGTCCCCCTAAGCCCCCTCAGGGTCCCCCTAGGCCCCCTCAGGGCATAATTCGGCCCCCTCCGGGCTTCTCAAAGCCAATGCAGCCTCCAGTCTTTCCCTGGGGGCCCAAAAAGGCAGACCCTCCGCGGACAACCTCGTACGCACACGAGGCAGAGCCCACAATAGATGACTACAACACGCTATATTCCGCGATTAGGAATATAGACGTTAGGGAGATTACAGTAATCTCACGCAAACTGCGCGCGGCGAAGTCCCCTCAAGAGCGTCTCATCGCTCTTGCCGAACATAATGATCTTTTACTAGCTCTGTTGTAAGTTAAGTTAACTTAATTAACTTAACTTCAATGTCTGAGAATAATATTAACCTACCAAGATCCCACGGTCGTATCAAACCTAAGGGTTTATCGCTTGTATCATTCAATATTCGCGGCTTGCGAAATAACCTCCCAGAGCTTAAGCTCTTTCTTCGAAATCATGAAGTCGATTTCCTCCTACTACAGGAAACTAATCTTAAAGCTAAGGACACTAGAGGCCTTTCTATTAGAAACTTCTCTCTTCTTCGTAATGACAGACCCGACCGCCGAGGCGGCGGAACGGCCATCTATTACAAGAAGACACTTCATTGCTCGCCCATTTCTACTCCGCAGCTTACCAATATGGAAGCCACGGTATGCAGGCTAGCTATGACTGGACATCAGTCCATCCTCATAGCCTCCTGTTACATCCCTTCAGGAACCTATCCCCTCAAAAAAGATTTTGAAGCCATTTTATCCTTGGGCAATTCAGTCATTATGTTTGGAGATTTTAACTCCAAGCATACTGAATGGACATGCCGCACTACGTCAACTAGTGGCCTAGCTAAAGCTCTGGACTCACAGGATTCTACCATCTCCATACCGTCGGACTTAGACAGTCCCGAAAAAATCGACACCGCGGTCGACTCACTCTCCACCCTTATTAAATCCTCCCTTAAGGAGAACGAAAGGGTCGTCCCGGTTGCTAACAATAGTGGGCTTCCCCTACACATTAGCAACCTATTAAAAGCCAAAAAAGCTGCTTTCCGGAGAGCAGCAAAATATCCCACCCCCGAATATAGGCGCGCGGCCAATCGTCTTCAACGAAAACTCCGCTTCCGCCTCTCTGAATTTCAAGATCTCGAAAAGAGTAAGCTCATGGAGAATATCTCTCCATCTCACACAGCGTACTATCAGATGGCTAGAGCCCTCCGCATAGACGCTATCACCTACACTCCCCCTCTCTCCCGTCCCGACGGCACGGTTGCCTTCGAGGACGAGGAGAAGGCTGAGTGCTTTGCGGATAGCATTGCCGATCAATGCTCCCCTAGCTCTCAACCTGTCGACCCCTCACACGTCCAGGCAGTAGAGGATGAGGTCCGCCGCCGGAACTCACCCCCTACCGCCTCCGAACCTATCTCTGTGTCCAATGATGAGATTTCATCTCTCATCAAAGGACTTAAGCCTAAAAAGGCTCCGGGCGCAGATGGCATCTCCAACCAAGCCCTTAAAAACTTTCCCGAGCAGGTGTTAACCTTTTTATCTATTATCTTCAACGCCTGCTTCAACCTTAGTTATTTTCCCACTACGTGGAAAGAGGCAACTGTGATTGGAATTCCCAAGCCAGGCAAGCCTCTCAACCTCCCCTCCAGCCATCGCCCCATTAGCCTCCTCAAGGCAATGGGCAAGCTCTTCGAAAGAGTCATCCAAACACGGATGAGGCGCTATCTGTTTCCCATAGACGGTGACCCTCTCATCATTCCCCACCAATTCGGCTTCCGAGCCAAACACTCATGTCCCCAACAAGTTCACCGCATTGTGGAATATATCCTCAGCGGTTTCTATCCTCGACGTCATAAAACCATCGCGGTCTTCTTCGATATAGCCAAAGCTTTTGATAGAGTCTGGCACACAGGCCTCATCTACAAGCTCTACAAAATAGGTCTCCCCGATCGTCTAGTTCGTCTCGTGGCCTCCTATTTGAAGCATCGTACCTTTCGTTTTAGACACGAAGGCACGCTATCTTCACAGCGAACTATCAAGGCTGGTGTCCCTCAGGGCTCAGTACTTGCTCCTTTGCTGTACATCCTGTTCACCAACGACATTCCCATCCCGTCGAAAGGTGTTCAACTCTCCCTCTTCGCAGACGACACTGCCATCTACTGCAAAGGTGTCTCACTACCCTTCATACGGAACAAGATCCAAAAGTCAGTTGATGACCTAGGAGATTGGTTCAAAAAATGGCGCATCGATGTGAACCCGGAGAAGAGCTCCGCCGTTCACTTCGATTATAAACGACGCCGTCTTAAAAACACTCCTCCAATACGTATGCTAGGGACCCCTGTCCCCTGGCACACGACAGCCAAATATTTAGGTGTCACTCTAGACACAGGGCTCACTTTTAGGCCCCACGTCAAACGAGTCACCCGTCACGCACGGTTTTACCTGAGTAGGCTCAACAGTATGTTGGGCAGACACAGTAAAATATCCCTTCGGAACAAGCGAACCCTTTATAAGGTCTGTATACGACCCGTCATGTCCTACGCGGGCCCCGTCTTTGCCCACGCAAACCCTAACATTTTAAATGAACTCCAAATAGTTCAGAACCTCTTCTGTCGTCGAGCTGCGAACGCACCTTGGTACGTCCGTAATGCCGACCTTCATCGGGACTTAGAGCTCCCAACAATTCAACAGTTCCTTAAAAAACTCTCTGAGAACTTCTTCAAAGCCTCAGAGTCGCACCCAAACAATTTAATTCGTGAGGCGGCTTCTTATGCAGCCCCACCCCCCTCTCGCTATCGTGTCCGCAGGCCGAGAAACTCTCTCTCGGACCCGCCAAATAAACTGTCAAACTACCTGAACTGCCTCCTGGCGGCTCAGGCCAGTTCTAATTAAATTAATTATTATTATATCAACTAATATTATTTTGCCTTCGTAGACACTCCCTCAGCGGCTCTTAGCCGCCTGCGCCCTCTTTTCCCAAAAGAGGGTCGCTCATGATAAGGCACAATAGAGCTTAATCAGCCAGCTGCCTGTCCCCAAAGGCGGTTTTTAGGGGGTATCACTTAGGGTCCCCGGTAGGACAGTGAGTCCCCCATAACCACGATAGACCGGCTATCGTGGTATGCGTAATGCATTTTCCGCCTCCCTACGTACAGGGTAGCCCTTTAATTGCTTCGGGCGCAAAAAAAAAAAAAAAATTGCAAAATAGTTCGGGGAAGAAAATAGTTCGGGGAAGAAAATAGTTCGGGGTAATAGTTCGGAAAAACAAGAAAATCCTTCGGGAAAAGTGAAAACCAGCAGTCAAGAAGAAAAGTATAGGGAAAAGTGATTACTCTCTCACGGAACGGTTTGAAGATAATTGCTGTTTCATTCCCAAGATCCCTTAAGTTATACAGTCCACATCGAAGAATTAAGGCGTCGGGACCGGGACGACTTCGGAAGACCCGTAATCCCCGTCTGAACCTACTTGCTGAAAAGGAACGAGGTTATCGCCCTAGTGTGTTACTCCGTTGCGGAGATCACATACGTTGTTCCCGAACCCAACGTAGGCGTTGCAGGAGGCCGGATCGAGAGAAGCCTCGATTCCTCCCTTCTGTTTCTTAGTTTCCGTCCGTTGTGTCCTTTTCAATTGGTCCTTGCGAGCCGAATTCCTTTTCAATTGGACCTTCGGAGCCGGATTAAAGACCACCCGAACCCCGCCAGCTGGATCAAGGAACCAGCTGTGGACTGCTGGTTGTGGAAAAAAGAAGACCTTCGGAGCCGAGTGAAGATCAGCAACCGAAGGAAGCCGGAGGTTTGAGCTGAAGCAATAGGACCAAAGGCCAGAAGACCAGGACGTCAGCGCTGAAGGACGGGACCTGGAACTACCGGAAGAAAGAAAACCGGGATTGCGGCCGGGGGCGTGTGCTCGCATGGGGCACGTATCGCAGCCGGGCGCAGGTGTCTTGTGAAGGCACTCATGGTGGCCAAGCAGGGCTTGGCATTTTTCCTGTCGGACGACCGTGTCTGGCATTTTCCTGTCGGGCAAGCGTGCTCGGCATTTCCTGTCGGACGACCGTGTCCGGCATTTTCCTGTCGGATCATCAGGGTGCTGGACGAAGCATCCACCGCTGCTGCTGCCGGGCGAGGGTGCGCGTGGGCACCTGACTGCATCGCGGCCGGAGGAGGGCGCTTGGACGAGGCGTCACCGGCAACTGGGCGGCGAGCGCAGCATACATCCCGACCACCTAATGGTGCCAAACGGTTGGGCTCTGGCACAACACCTTCGGGTGGAGCAGTTCTCTCGAGCGAGACTGCGCTTGCACTACCGCTCGACTGTTTCGTCATATTCCTTGGCGGGACAGTTCCTAAACCTTTCCTCCATTCCATTCCTGCACGACTCCATCCCTGGACGGCTCACCTCGGTAGGCCCCGTCCAGGATTGATAGGGCTGATAGGGCTGTTAGGGTGGTAGTAGGGTTGTAGGTTGGGAGATAAAGGGGGGGGAGGGGTAGTGGTGTTAGGTTGGGGTGTAGAAGGGTTGTAGGTAAGGGGTTGTAGGGACCGTAGGGACAGTTAGGGACCGTAGGCCAACAATCACCTTCCTGCAAGATGAAGAAGGCACAAGACCAGACAGGGAGAAGCGAAGGGAGCAGGAAAAGGACAGGGCTCTCAAGAAAAGCTAAAGAAGCGGAACCATCTGGAGCGACCACAGCTACTGCATCAAATGGAGCAACTCCTTCAAGTGGAGCCACCACCGACACGTCCACATGCACGTGGGACACAGGGACGTCCGTGGCAACGACAAGCAACAGGACGGACACCAGTGGTACGCAGGCCAGTACCGCACAACAATCCGTTATATCCAGGAGTGAAACGGTGGTCGAAAAAGTAGGTCAAAGGACCGAAGAAGCGGCATCGTCAAGGACAGTAATCGGGCACACTAGTGATAAAGGGTCACAAAGAGGTAGTAGGTCATCGCGATCGGCGAGGCTGAAAGCCGAATTAGAGGCGCGGATTAAATTCGAACGCTCAGAGCTCGAACGAGCACAGGCAGCTGCTGCCTTGGCCAAGTCTCAATTGGAGTTGGCACGACTCAACCGAGAAGAGGAGATCGACTCGAGTGAGGATGATGAAGAGCGGAATACTCAGGTGGAACCTTTCGTAAGGAGTTGGGTTCAGCAGACCATAATGAGCGCGCCGGTTAGTGTAGCACAACCCGATGTTACTGATAAGGAAGCGTGTAAAGGATCACGCCGCAAAGGGGCGGAGATCGAGCGCAACCAAGGAAATGCACAGAAAACACACGCGAGTGAGGTGTCAGAATTGACCGAAGCGATTGTGAGTGCAATAAAAATAGCTGGTAAAGATAAGTCTTCCCAGCTTCATTTCCTCCAGGAATTACCGGTGTTCGATGGAGACCCGGGTGAATGGATAATTTTCAAAACGGTGTTTGAAGACACGAGAAGCCAATTTTCAGGGGTGCAAAATGTCGCACGCCTTAGGAGGGCATTAAAGGGCACCGCTAAGGAAGCGGTTAAGTCGTTGTTGTTTACTTTGTGTGAACCGGAAGAAATAATGAACGCTCTCGAAAGAAGATTCGGTAGGGTTGAGATGCTCATTCTAGCCGAAATCGAGAATGTAAAGCGTATGCCAAGATTGGCAGAAGATTGCCGGAATATAGGATCTTTTGCAAGTCGTATTACGAACGTGGTTGCCACGATACAAGCGTTGAATCAACCACAGTATTTGTACTCACCGGAGTTAGTGAGCCGCATAGTGGAGAAGCTCGGAACTATGATTAAATTTAAATGGTTTGAATATCGAGCTCAGTATCCTTTGGAGCCAGAGTTACAGAAGATGGCCAAGTTTTTAAATTTATTGAGTGAACAATTTGGAGCGTCCTTAAACAATGAAAATGCGCCTGAAAAAAGGAAGCGTCCTGAATTCAGGAAGCAAACTGTACACACTGCAAAGGGAGGTGTACGCAGATGTGCCGTGAGCGAGCGCTATATGCGCCGAAGTAAGTCGAGCGAGCGTCTAGAACGCCGAAATAGTAAAGGGCACAACCGACAGGTGGTTATGACAACCCAGGATAAGCCTGTAAGTCGGGTAACACATAAGTGTGTTATATGCAACAAGGAACACTCTATAGTGAGTTGTTACAAGTTTAAGGACATGAATATTCACGAGAAATGGGAAGCGGTCAAAAAGGCGAAAGTATGTTTCCAATGTTTGTCACCTAACCATAGGAGGTTAGAGTGCAAAGCGAAAAAATGTGGTGTAGAGGGATGTAGAATGTCACATCATCGAATGCTACACCGATACCCCAAAGAAAAAACCTCGCCACAAGGGGACGAGGGGGGTAAGGATGCTCAGATTACAACTGTTAGTACAGTGAATGCACTGGCATGTGCATACTTAAAGATTATACCGGTCGAGTTGTATGGACCTAGAGGAAAGGTCAAGACAACAGCTCTTCTGGATGAGGGATCGACCATGACACTCATAGAGGAGTGTATGGCTCAGAAATTAGCGCCTCGCGGACGTAAAGAGGGATTACGTATCGAAGCCGTGGGAGGTAAGCGAATTAACGACGACAGTTCGTATCGCTTAAACATTAAGATAAAAGGCATTTACTCGAGCGACTTAGAAGAGATAAGTGTACAAACAATTAAGTCACTTAACCTTTCTCCGCAGTCGGTAAGCCGAGAATTATTGCAACGGTGTTCTCATTTGACACCGATTAAGGATGAGTTGATGTATGAGAGGTCCAAACCTACCATATTAATTGGTCAGGACAATTGGCATCTCATAGTTACTCGTGAATTAATTTCAGGAGGTAAGAACCTACCTGTAGCATCGCTCACCAAACTTGGATGGGTTTTACATGGTCACATATCGGGTGGTATTAAACCGATCAAGATCGTTAACCACATTTCCACCAAGAAGGAGGAAGATATGGATAAATTGATCAAGGATTATTTTAGTTTGGAATCTCTGGGAGTGTCGGCTAGAAAGCCCGTGAACGACCCAGAAGAACGAGCTTTAAGTATTTTGAACAAAACGGTACGTCGTATACCTAATAATAGGTACGAGACTGCTTTGTTATGGCGCACAGACAATGAGTGCATGCCGTCGAATAGAGCGCAGGTTGAAAGTCGCCTGTTGAATATTGAAAAAAAGCTCGACAAAAATAGCGAGTTGAAGAAGGAATATGAGAAGCAAATTGAAAATCTCATCGTTAATGGTTACGCAGAGAAAGCGAACCATATTCCCATTTCCCCACGTACGTGGTACCTTCCTCACTTCGCAGTGACTCACCCACAAAAAAGGAAAATAAGGATAGTTTTCGACGCCGCCGCAAAGACGGGCGGACGTTGTCTCAATGATGCATTGTTAACCGGACCGGACTTATTGAAGTCGTTGTTCGGAGTTCTGCTACGATTCAGAGAAGGAAGCGTGGCAGTAATGGCAGACATTAAAGAAATGTTCCTGCAAGTGAAAATCCGGGATGAAGACAGGGATAGCCTTCGATTCTTATGGCGGCACAATCGTGACGCGTCACCGGAAGAGTATAGAATGACGTCACTCATATTTGGAGCGGCATCATCACCATGCATCGTTATATATGTAAAGAATAGAAATGCGCAGGACAACGCGCATATCTATCCAGAAGCAGCTTCCGCTACAGAAAGCAATTTTTATATGGATGACTATCTACAGGCATTTCCCGACGTGACGACGGCCGAAAGGATAGTAAATGATATGTATGAATTACATAAGCATGCTTCTTTCCAACTGAGGGGATGGGCTAGCAACCGACCCGAAGTTTTAAGTAAGATGGAAAATAAATATAAGAGCGACAGTGCTTCGCTGGGAGATAAAGAGCACACAGAGCGCACGTTAGGTTTGATTTGGAATATCAAACGGGATATAATAAGTTTCTCCACAAGTCTTCGTAACACATCGGAAGAGGTGATGGAAGGTTTACGACCGCCTACGAAGAGGGAGATAACTAGCGCTGTGATGTCAGTTTTCGATCCTTTGGGACTCGCATCACCCATAACGATTCAAGGGAAGTCGCTGATCCAGCAAGTATGGAGGACAGGCATCTCTTGGGATGAAGAAGTTTCACACGAATTACACGTGTTATTTTGTAAATGGATATCGGAAGTGAAGAAATTAGGTCATTTAGAGGTACCTAGACCCGTTGCTGAAGGCGTCGGCAAGGGAGAGTTACACACTTTCACGGATGCTAGTGAAAAAGCATACGCTGCCGCGGTGTATTACGTCACCACGGACGAGCTAGGAATAAGGCGGATTACGCTGATCGCCGCAAAGGCAAGAGTAGCGCCGTTGAAACCAATTTCGATTCCAAGGCTTGAATTGCAAGCAGCTCTTATGGGCAGCAGGCTGGCTGCCTCGGTTAGTGAAGAGAGCAAGTACGAGATGTCCGAGAGAGTATTTTGGACAGACTCACGTACAGTGTTAGCGTGGATTAAGTCAGATCCTCGCGCCTTTAAACCATTCGTTGCTCATCGATTGGCTGAGATCGAAGATCACAGTAAGCCATGTGAATGGCGATGGGTTCCAACGTCACACAATGTGGCAGACGACGCCACTAGAAATTTCCCTTCCACCTTCGATGTAAGTCATCGCTGGTTTCAAGGACCTGAATTCCTCAGGAAAAGTCCTGATTTATGGCCCAAACAAGTGGACACCATAAAAAGCTTAGAAACAGGTGAAGAAAAATCGCCAAAGGGCGTAAATGCGTTAAGAAAGCAAGAACCGTTGAGTCTACCCGACTACGGACGATTTAGCAGCTTTAAGAAATTCCTTGGGGCAACTGCACGCACCTTGCAAGCGGTAGAAAAATTCAAGAGTTTAAGAAAGTCGGTTAAAGGACCCGACGACGCAGCCGAAAAGTCGGTTATGTGTTCCAACAAAGTTTTAGCAAAGTCGGTTAAAGGACCCGATGGCGCGTTGGACATAGCGCTCTTGAAAAAAGCGGAATTATTAATTTGGAAGTTCGTTCAAGACGAGTGTTTTTATTCGGAAATAAAGTGCTTGAAAGCAGGCAAAAGTGTTGAAAGAAGTTCACGCTTAAGTAAATTATCTATGGAAATAGGAGAGGATAACTTACTCCGTTTAAATGGACGTTTACCTTTCAAGTCTAATTTGACCGAGGAAAGTAGAAAACCTGTCATATTGGACGGTAAACACGAAATCGTTAAAATGATGATTAGAGAAGTTCATCATCATTTTGGACATGCCAATCACCAGACGGTGATGAATGAGGTGAACCAGAAATTTTATGTCTTGAACTTACGTAATGTAGTACGTAGTGTGTCACATCATTGCCAGTGGTGCAGGACATACAGATCCAAACCGCAGAACGTGCCACAAGGAAATATTCCTCTGGAGAGAATAGCTCATCATGAACCACCTTTTACATGCTCAGCTGTGGATTATTTCGGTCCTATGAGTGTAACTATAGGAAGGCGACACGAAAAACGTTGGGGTGTTTTATTCACGTGTCTGACTACCAGAGCAGTACATCTGGAATTAGCAGCCTCATTGACACCAGCGTCAATGATAATGGCGTTGAGGCGATTTATCGCCAGAAGAGGAAAACCGGCCGTTATATACAGCGATAACGGGACAAATTTCAAAGCTGCGAATAAGGAATTATTGAAAGCATGCGAAGAATGCCATGAGGGCATGAAAAATGAGTCATTTAAGAAATATATTAAATGGAAATTTATACCTCCGGGAGCACCGCACATGGGTGGCGCCTGGGAGAGGTTAGTAAGGTCGATTAAAATTGCGTTGACCGCTACGCTCAGAGAAAAGAGCCCACGAGAGGAGGTTCTACATACATTACTTTTAGAAGCAGAGCACACAGTGAATTCCAGGCCTCTGGTAACATTCAGTATGGATAGTCCTGAAGAGGGTTTGACACCCAATCATTTTCTTCTGGGACGCTCATGTGGTGATCGACCACCTGGATTATTTCTAGAGCGGCATCTGACGGGTCAACTCAATTGGAAAGCTGCACAGAGGTTAGCCGACCATTTTTGGACAAGGTGGCTGAAGGAATACATGCCTACCTTAATACCGCGAACAGGTAATAACGGAAAGTTCATGGAACCTAAAGAAGGCGATATTGTTTTGATAATAGATCATTCGTTGCCACGAAATACGTGGCCGAAAGGCAAAATTAGTAGAACGTTACCGGGACCAGACGGTCACACCAGAGTGGTTGACGTCATTACTAGCACAGGTATCTTGAGGAGACCTACATCCAGAATAATAGTCCTGGTACCCGCGACGCCTCCCAAATGATGGTGCTAACGCACGGGGGGGAGATTGTTGGCGACGCGCCTATAAGAATGTTTCAGTTTATTAAGTCAGCCGATGACGAATAACTTTTCAAAGACTTATTGTCCAATTTAAATGTTCTGATAAGAAAATGCTTAGTTAAATCTTAAAGAAATGTCGAATTAATGTTAAGAAGGTCTTGGGTTCGACTCCCAGGCCAGACTAGTTTGTTCGTTTTCCTAAGTAATATCGCTTAATAAATTCATAAGGAATTTTATGTTATAAATTATATTACCGGATTTGTTCCCCGGTTGAAATCGTCTTTCCAATGATGTAAATTCAAAGGAATATTAAAGTGAAGTTAGAGATCGGATTGGTTCCCCGGTCGAGATGATCACTCTGTGCACAAACAGAAATAACGGAAATTAATTGCATAAGTATTGTCGTGTATAAGTTTGATATGTTTGTACGAAAACAAATGCCTATTTGTTATGATTGATTAATGAAAACATTCACTTGTATTGTTATCTGATAAGAAGCATGATAACGAATAAGAGTCTTATCAGAAATAGTTTCCTACTGTTTGAAAATTATGTAGAAGCACTCGTTTATTTAATATTGTTAAAATTAAGTGTATTTCAGACTTTCATTTTTTCTGATAGCCGAGAGCCGTGCAAAGTTAGTTGTTCAAATAGTGTGAGTTCACGGAAGCACGATGACCACGCCCTTAGGAGGCCGAATATGTAAAAATGTAAAATGTTTGTAATTTCAGCAATTTATGTAAAAATGACTTGTAAAACATTTCAGGTTGATTGTACGTGCAAAAAAGGTGAATTCTGTGTTATTTTTATGTGAAAATTCCTGTGCATAAGTGAAATAATGATAGTTTTGTATAAGAAATTTAAAAGTGTTTTAAATAGTGAAATAAATAGAGAAAATGTAAATTAAACTATTGTATTAGTTAACATATGTATAAATTCAAGTGGGAAACATTGTTTTAACTTTCTGTGTTAAATATTTAAGAAGTTTGGATTTTGGATTTGTGAGTAAAGTAGGCATATTTTGTTTTATAAATTAAAGGATTTTTGTAATACGGAAAAATAATGTATATCATGGTGTAGATATTGTTTTGTGCTATCTAAATAGATAACTTGTATTTATGTGTGATTTATGTGAATAAAGAAATTAAGTGAAACGTGAGAGAGTAATAGTACAAATTCATGTTGTTAAGTTGCGCAGGCACGCGAATGCGGCTCACTTTCGCGTATAGCTCTGGGGGTAGCTTAGTGAACGGGTTTTATTGCAAAATATGGTATTGCTATCGAGGTCGGCACGCAAGTCCTGGCGGACATCAGAGCCGGGACGGATCCAGTAACAGCGATCATGAAGGCGCTGGCAAATCTACTTGCAAGGCATTACGGAGGAGAGTAATCTGCGCCTCCTCTACTGGAACCCGGACGGTGTCCAGCAGAAGCTCCATGAACTCCGCACTGTCGCCCAGCAACAGGACTTGCACATCATATTGCTGGGCGAGACAAAACTAAACCCAAAAACGCATATCAAGCTGCCAAATTACCATCTATATAGAAGGGACGAAGTCACCCCTCAAGGGGTCGCCTATAGAGGGACGGCGGTTCTTGTGAGGAGGGACATCGTCCACCAAGAACTGGATTTACCATCGTACCAGAGTATGCGTTCAATCGGCATAAGAATGGAGGCGGCGGGCGAGGAACTAAGGATCTACGCAGCATAACGCCCGCCAGGGACTCCATTCTGCTCCTCAGACATCCGGACAGTAATGGAAGGCGATACACCCACCATAATCGCCGGGGACCTAAACGCCAAACACCCGGCGTGGGGGTCCAGAGTGATCACCCCGCCGGGTCGTGCACTATATGAAGACGCTGAGAGTAACAACTACGACGTTTTAGGTCCTGAAGAACCAACTAACGTTCCGACAGATCCGAGACAACATCCGGATGTATTAGACATCGTGCTCTCCAGGAACGTCAACTACCCGGTAGTGGTAGAGGTGCTATACGACCTGAGTTCACAGCACCTCCCGATTCTGATAACCCTTGGCACTAAGGCGGTGACTACGCCGCCCAGAGCATTTAAGACACGCATTGACTGGAGGCGCTATGCACAACATCTGCAAGCGAGACCTCCAGCTCACCAATTAATTAATACAGCGGACGACGTAGAGGCCGCTGCAACCAGAATCACCAAAAACATCCAGGAGGCCCTCCACGCGGCCTCTACGATCGTCCCGATCACAGAAAGGCGTGACGATCTGCCGCGGGAAATTAATATTAAAATAAAGCGCAAAAGAGCACTTAGGAGGCTCTGGGCGCGTACTCGCTGCCCAAGAATAAAAGCACAATTTAACACCTTATCGGAGGAGCTGTCGATTGCAGTCCGGGCCTACAGAGGAGAGGCCTGGGAGCGGCGCATATGGAAGGCGGAAGAACAAAATGCGTCGCTTTATAAACTGAATCGACAGTTAACCAAAACCAGACCTCCCGTTTGCCCGCTTACCAACATCGCGGGCGAACGATGCTATGATGCCAAGGGCAGAGCGGATATCCTAGGAGAGCACTTCGAGGAGCAATTTATGCCGAATCCTGCAAGTGCGGAGTATATGGAGCTTCATACATTAAAGGAGAGTCGCGTACAGGAGTTCCTGTCGTCACCTGCGCCGCCTCTTGCAGGAGAGTGGTTCATTTCCCCCGCCGAATTGCGGAGGACAGTAACCTGCCTGCAACCGAGGAAGGCGCCCGGACACGACGGGATTACCAACGCTGCACTCCGACAATTGCCCTACAAAGTCCTAGTAGAGATTGGTCGACTCTACAATGGGATACTGCGGACATCCCACTTCCCGGAGGAATGGAAAAAAGGTAAAATTATCGTCTTACCGAAACCCGGGAAGGACAGGCGTAAAGCTTCCAGTTACAGGCCGATTACGCTATTACCACACATAGCTAAACTGTTTGAAAGATTGCTGCTAAGACGTCTCCGTCCGTGCATCCAACTTCGGGCGGAGCAGCACGGATTCAGGAGGGGTCACTCTACAGTCACACAGTTGACTAGAGTGCTGCACCTGCTTGCGGCAGAGTACAATCGTGGCCGCATATCGTTGGGCGTCTTTCTCGATATCGAGAAAGCGTTCGACCGGGTGTGGCACTCAGGATTACTATACAAGTTACACGAACAGACCAGTGTCCCCCCTGCTATGTTGCGGTTAATGGCGTCTTTCCTGGAAGACAGGAAGTTCTACGTCTGCGTAGAGGACGCCGAGTCCGCAACAAGAACCATCAGTGCCGGCGTCCCACAGGGCAGTTGTCTGTCTCCAGTCCTGTACGCGGCATACACAAACGACATCCCAACATTGGCAGGCAGGCTGCAAGAATGGGAGGACGATGTTGAGTTGGCGCTATACGCGGACGATAGCGCCTATTTCACCTCGTCCCGAAGAGCCCATTTAGCCACTGCCAAAATGCAGCGTCTGCTGGACCTGTTGCCACCATGGCTGAATGAGTGGAGGATGGTCGTCAACGTTGGTAAGACGACCGCTCTGCTCACCCGTCGCCTCAGAAATTTACCACCACCACTAACTCTCGACGGCCAGAAGATCGCGTACGAGAAGGCCGTGACATACCTAGGGTGCCGGATCGACCGGGCGCTGCGCATGACTGCGCACGTCGACTTCGTCGTCCGCAAAGCCAGATGTGCGCGGGCGATGCTTCGTCCGGTACTGGCATCTAAGCTGCCAATCAAAACCAAGCTCCGGATATACAAGATGTATATCCGGACCATCACTACCTACGCTGCTCCGGCCTGGTACGCGCTTCTGAGCGACCCTCTGAGGCGGCGATTACAGGCTCAGCAGAACCTGTCATTAAGGACGATTGTCGGAGCAGGTCGTTACGTCCGGAATGACGTCATAGCGGCCGATCTGAAAGTCGAGACTATCACCGACTTCGTGGCCCGGTTAGCGTGCGGCATGTTTGACCGTGCCGATAACGGGCCACATGAACACCTGAACGGCTTTGCGCCGTTACATACCCGGCCACCGGACGGGCGACCTCTTCCAAGAGAACTCCTCTCTATATGTGATTAGAGAGTTGAGTAACAACCCACAATGCCGCAGAAAGGCCAAGTCTTTGACTATAGATAACCTCTATTGATAACCTCTATTGATTACCTCCCTTTCCGTAGTCAGTAAACTACGGAAAGCAAAATTCTTATCCGGCTGCATTTTTCAATGCAGTAAAACCACGCCAAGATAGGCAACAAATGACTGCCCCATAGTTATGGGGTATGAGGATACCCGGGTAGTGGGGTATAACCCCGGGGCCCGATACCTGCACGTACCTCGGTACGTGAAGACGACAACGTATTGCAAAATAGTTCGGGGAAGAAAATAGTTCGGGGAAGAAAATAGTTCGGGGTAATAGTTCGGAAAAACAAGAAAATCCTTCGGGAAAAGTGAAAACCAGCAGTCAAGAAGAAAAGTATAGGGAAAAGTGATTACTCTCTCACGGAACGGTTTGAAGATAATTGCTGTTTCATTCCCAAGATCCCTTAAGTTATACAGTCCACATCGAAGAATTAAGGCGTCGGGACCGGGACGACTTCGGAAGACCCGTAATCCCCGTCTGAACCTACTTGCTGAAAAGGAACGAGGTTATCGCCCTAGTGTGTTACTCCGTTGCGGAGATCACATACGTTGTTCCCGAACCCAACGTAGGCGTTGCAGGAGGCCGGATCGAGAGAAGCCTCGATTCCTCCCTTCTGTTTCTTAATCGAAAGTCGAGTTCCGTTTGGTTCCTTTTCACTTAGGATTCAGACTCAGATGGTTAAGAAGTGAAAATTTAATAAATAGAATAAAAATAAAATGAATTTCCAGATTCTGTATATTATTAACGGATATTTTCTTGAAATACATTTTACCGCTATAATTGAAATTTCGAATTTCGTCCAATTACTAAAATATTTTAATACTTTTTAATATTTGAGATTTGTTATTTAGTCATGATTTTATTTTATTTGTTATTTACTCTAATGTATAAATATGATTACCTACTTGAGCAAAAAGTTTAAATCTTCATTAATTGCTGACTTTTGGTGGAATTCCTTTGTTTATTTTAACGGAAAAGTGAAATACTCACACTAAGCTGCCATAATATATTTTTAAATATTATAATATGACAAGTTCTTTATAAATTGAATTTTAATGGCATTTTCAAAGATCAGTATAAACATTTTCGTAAGATTATATTAAAAAAAAAACAGAGTAGTGGCGGTGTAAAAATATCCAGCATACCCTATCGTCCAGTAGGTGTGTCGTAAGACGTGACAAGTGAAAACTGAAACATATGGTATATATGTGCAGCATCAATCTTCATGATATTAACTCAAAATTATGAAAAAACTGTGGTTGCTGATCTGCCTGCAATGTATGTCAACTATGGCAAAATTGGCATTGAAATTGGTGAAAATCGGGCACACAGATTACCAAAGTTTACATCTACCCTCGATTACGAATCAAAAGGCAGATGCATTGTCACCCCTAAGGATTGAGATTGAAGATCTCGTTACTAGTAAATTGGGTACCCATTTTTAGTCACTCGACTATACGAAACCCAGTAATTATGCTGTAAAAAAATTACGGTGGTATAAACAACCTCAAGATAGAGCAGTAGTAGCTCAGGGGCTAAGCGGTTGCTGTAAATTTCACAGATTTCGTGCCGTTGCCATTAGCATTTCAGTTCTACGTGGTAGAGCTATGCTGCAGTTACATTAGTAGTATAGTTGTAACACGAACCCCGACGGTAGGACCACGCTATCACAGATTACCAGCGTAAAATATTAGCTTAATGCTGACGTGTTTCGTATGGTGAGTGCAGAGAACACTTTTTACTGGAAGGCATTCCATCTTAGTCCTCACGGGTGACAACGCATCTGCATTTTGATTCTTAATCGAGGTTAAATATAGATGTCTATGGGCCACAGCGTTCACTTACCATCAGGTGGACTGTGTGCTCGTTGGTTACTCTATTCTATAAAAAAATTACCATATTTTTAATAAGTCACTTTCTTGTTTAACTGTCTATCTATAGTTCCGGTTGGAATTTTGCAACTCAAATTTCGAACGCTTGCCGAGTTTGACTTGAGTAATAGGCTTGAAATTTTAAACAGCTCTAATCGCATAACAATGTAAAAATGTGATATATTAAAAGTACATACATAATTAAAAATAACTTATTTTAAAATGTAATTATTATTTGTACATAAAAGTTTATTATAAAAAGCGCATTCTTATACGCTTGTCTATTCTTACGTGATTACTGTGCGGACGCCGCTCTAAATCAAACAAAAACACAAAGGTTCATAGCGCAGATCTCATCTATACTGAGACAGAAACAGAAACAGAAACTTTTTTATTCAATGTAAATTGTAACAATACTTATTGAAAGTCACTTTTTTAATTTACCACTGGTTCGCAAAAAAACCTTTGTCCTGGGAAGTACCAGCATGAAACCCAGCGGGACTATTTTTTTTCCAATAATAGCTTACAATAATGTTTACAATTAACAACACAAGACAAATTAGAAATAGCTTGGTAGCGATCACCTTCCCGGGGGTTATTATCATCCATAAATTCCTTAATATTATAATAACCCTTTTTATACAAACTTAGTTTAACAACATTTTTGAAATATGTGTATGACAAATTTTGTATATTTTCTGGGATTTTGTTGTAAAAGCGTATACATCGCCCCAAGAATGAATTACTGACTCGGTGGAATCGAGTAACTGGTACTACTAGCTTGTGTCTGCTCCTAGTATTTACAGAATTAATATCACTTATACATTTTCATAAGTGCATTGAGAGGCCCGAGTTAATATATTGATTTCCTTAAATTTTTGACTCTTTTGGTTTTAAATTATATATTGCTCTAATGGCCCTCTTCTGCAAAATAAATATAATTTCAGTGTCAGTCGCGTGTCCCCATAGCAAAACACCATACGACATAATGCTATGGAAATAACTAAAGTAAACTATTCTAGCTGTTTCAACACTGGTAAGAGTTCTAATCTTTTTACAGCATATGCTGCAGAACTAGGTCTGCTAGCTAGTTTAGATATATGGGGGAACCATTGAAGCTTTGCATCCAGTGTGATTCCAAGAAAAATTGTGGTATCAACAAGACTCAGTTCCTCCCCATTTAAAATTAATTAGGACTCGACCATGACTCGATCCTTCGACACGGCACGCCGTCTTTCAGAGAGATCGGGGTCGAGAAACTAAAGGATAGTATCGTTATGTGTGTATAATCTAAATTCAAGCTGATTTTTAATCGAGGATAAATGTAGATGTCTATGGGCCCCAGCAACCACTTACCATCAGGTGGACTGTGTATTCGTTGGTCATCCTATATTATAAAAAAGGCTATCAAAACTCCAATGCAAAGGCCTTCTCCATATAGATTGCCTCATAAGGTCATGCTACGTGCATTGGCCATAGTAACCACGCTTATTATGTTTCTTTAAGTAGTTATTAGGAAGACTCTGCTGCCCATCTCGTGGCTCGTTTCCATCTGTCATCTCTTACGACACCCACGGGACTGATACAAGCACTACACGGCAACCTGGATACGCGTGCATCCCGTGTGTTATATATTCCCCGTCCACACTACTGAAAATTTTAATAGCACTTTTAAATGCCAATTTACCATGTGATCCGCGGTGAAGGAAAACATCGTGAGGAATCCTGTACATCTGAAAAATACCTATTTACTACACCTCCGACGACAGAGAGAGCAGTGGCGGATGATGTAACATTCAGTAGTACATACCAGCTGCATTATAACTAATAGAATCAGGGTTACTTTTTATGTCAATCAAAATGCAGATGCGTTGTCACCCCTCTGAACTAAGATGGAGTGACTTTTTACCAGTAAAAAGGGTCACCGGTTTTTCTACACTCACCAAACGAAACACGGTAGCGTTAAGCTGCTACGGTAGACCCCCGGTAATCCGAAAAACGTTTTGCATGGCAGTGTCGAACTATCGAATTTGTCCGATTATAGAGTACCTACTGGCTAAGACCTCTATAGTCTGGAATTTTGTACAAAAGAGTACCTTGTAATCCGACAAATTACAGATCCAATGATAAGATTCTGTATGTTATATATGTACATACTTTTATGTGGTAGATCCATACTGGGGTTATATTAGTAGTATAGTTTATAGTTGTAGCACGAATGGGTCGGCTCGACCGGGGAAGGACCACGCTCTCACAGAATATCAGCGTAAAATAGTAATTTAATGCTGCTGTGTTTCATATGGTGAGGGTAGAGAACCGGAGACCCTTTTTACTGGAAACAAGACATTCCATTCCTTATTCCTCACGGGTGACAACGCATCTGCATTTCGATTCGTAATCTAGGATAGATTTAAATGTCTATAGGCCACAACAACCACTTACCATCAGGTGGACTGTGTGCTCGTTTGTCACCATATCCTATAAAAATATTTCATTATGTATAATACATCGTCATCACATGTAGTCAAATTCAAACTAAGCAATCAGAATCAAAACAATGCCCTACGCGTCGAGCACAATAGTGGCGTACATGCTATAAGTTCATCATGCATTAGTGAACATTGTCAAAAAATATTCAATAAAAAATAATAGATCATTTCGGATTACAGGGGTTGCCGGATTAGACATGGGCTAGATTACCGGGGGTCCACTGTATTTCACGCTGGTAATCTGTGGTACTTTACGGAGATCCATTTTTTAAAGACGTTAATAAATAATAAGCTAATATCTACGAAATAAAAAGATATGTCTTACGTAGTTTAAAGAGCATCTTCAGCCCTCCCTTACTTGCGTGCACATGCGTGCGTGTTACATGGGTGCTGTAAATTATTTAAATGTGTAATGTTCGCGTAAATATAAGAAATCACTAAATAAATGTTACAAAATTATTAATATGTCTGAAAAATAACACTGAAATTTTAAAACATGTTAGCTCACCAACATGCATTATTGGGCCAGGGCTGTAGACATTCCATTGCCCGAAACCCTGTCACAAATGTGAGGTCTGTGCCCAGTAGTGGGACGTATTGATGCTGTAATTAATTTACTTTAGTCTTGATATATTAATTCCCGCATTAAATAAAAACAGTTCTATTATATTGTAATTCTCTAATGTATCTGAGATTTATAGCTAGCTATTTCGGAGCGAAGTAAGGGATACGCTATACCTTAATTTGGGCGGTATTCG
This sequence comes from Parnassius smintheus behrii, assembly GCA_036936625.1. NCBI lineage: Eukaryota > Metazoa > Arthropoda > Insecta > Lepidoptera > Papilionidae > Parnassius > Parnassius smintheus. Next base: position 12,255,189 of record JAUPFT010000024.1, read on the forward strand.
CGGTACGGAGACAAAATTATTTATCTAACATTTTGACACCTGCTTCCCAGCTCCAGCCGCAATTATGTCCTCTGCATTATATATGAAGCTTAGAAAATCTTAATTAAAATATTAAACATTTTCTGGAAAACTAGTTTGTTAAATATACTTTTTTATTATTTACGATAATTTGGATTTTCAAGAAGAATTTTAGTTCATAGGGTTTCTAATAAGCTTTTATCGACTGAAACTGGTTTTGTTGAGAGTTGGCTACAGGAATCCTTAGGCCACACTACAGTGTCCATTTTACTTTTACGGTGGACTGAAAATTAGTTTTTAACCATATAGTGGCGGTGTAAGAATATCCACTAACCCATATTAACTCGCGGGCAATGTAAGAGGTGAGAGACTAATTGAACCAGGAGATGGGCAGTAGCATCTACATGAAAATAGCTGAATAAAAAAATAAAACTGTGGGTGCCAACCCGCTCGTGTGGCAGCTATGGCAATAAATTGGACTTTTGATAGGCAGTAAAGGTGGTAATTGAAAGTTAGTCTTAGCCCATAAATTACAACTAATTCACTCTCCCTAGAGCGTTAGTCGTAATCGCTTTACTTGACTGGCGGATTGTCGATCGCCGTACCGAATGTTTCGCACCTCTGTCGCTACTTCATGTCATCGCGCTTGATATTTTGGGTCTGACATAAACCGCCGTGCATCGGAAAGCATGAGATCTGTATCTATATTTACGAGTATAAAATTGTACGTTTCAGTTGTTTGGTTTGTATATTTTATATAATACTTCTACGCTTACAGATGCGCGTCTCATATTTATAAATATGACTGAAATGTTTTGAACAACTGCAAGTGGTATTCAAAAACTTACTACGTAATAACTTTTTCTACAGTGATGGCTCTTTTATGAAACATGATCGCGCCACACTAACGAAGTAAATATTCATAAAGAACAATAAAAAAACAAAACATAATAAGATCTGTGGTAGCTTGGAGGCGAAGTGCTCGTCTTAAATTTCACAGTACGCGAGCAACCCGGGTTCGATTATAGTCGGCACCAATGCAATTGTAAATTACGAATTTCAATGTCGTTTTACCATGACCTCGACGAAAAAAAGGAAAACATCGTGAGGAAACCTGCATGCCCACCAACAAGTAATGGAGCAGTGCAGAGGACTAACTGCACCATAACCCTCACAGAAATGAGAGAAAGACTTTGTCTTTAAAAAAGTAAAGCGCCAGATTATAACGTCCCAGTGGTTGGACGTTATAATCTGGCGCTTTACTTTTTTATAGATATAATCTAGTTATTCACAATTTTTGTGTAGTTAAGAACTAGTTAGACTACTCTGGTTATACTGAATAATAAAGTGTGTAAAATCAATATTATGTTACAGATACCATTATGAGATTGACCTGGCTTAACTACGTCTAAGTTGTAGTTGTATTATAGCTGTTGCGCGAGTGCATCGGTTCGTCACAGTTCATACAAATTTAGCCTTTCAACAAGTGGTGAAATTAAAAATTTTGTAAAACCAACTTCAATATAAATAAAATGAATACATCATCAATATATTCGAAGTCAATTAAATACGCATTATTAAGAATAACTCAAAAACTACTGGTCAGATCTTGATCAAATTTGTATGGGACTACATGAGAAGCATCAGCACAGATTTTAAATAAAAAAAGAATCATCAAATCCCTCATCAAAGGTAAGTCCTTAAAGGTAAGCCTAAAAAGGCTCCGGGCGCGGATGGCATCTCCAACCAAGCCCTAAAACACTTTCCTGAGCAGGTGTTAACATTTCTATCTATTATCTTCAACGCCTGCTTCAACCTTATTTACTTTCCCACTACGTGGAAAGAGGCAACTGTGATTGGAATTCCCAAGCCAGGCAAGCCTCTCAATCTCCCCTCCAGTCATCGCCCCATTACCCTCCTCAAGGCAATGGGCAAGCTCTTCGAAAGAGTCATCCAAACACGAGTGAGGCGCTATCTGTTTCCCACAGACGGTGACCCTCTCATCATTCCCCACCAATTCGGTTTCCGAGCCCAACACTTATGTCCCCAACAAGTTCACGGTATTGTGGAATATATCCTCAGCGGTTTTTATCCTCGTCGTCATAAGACCATCGCGGTCTTTTTCGACATAGCTAAAGCTTTCGATAGAGTCTGGCACACAGGCCTTATCTACAAACTATACAAGATAGGTCTCCCCGATCGCCTAGTACGTCTCGTGGCATCTTACCTAGAGTATCTTACCTTTCGTTTTAGACACGAAGGCACACTATATTCACAGCGATCTATCAAGGCTGGTGTCCCTCAGGGCTCAGTATTTGCTCCTCTGCTGTACATCCTGTTCACCAACGACATTCCCATCCCGTCGAAAGGTGTTAAGCTCTCCCTCTTCGCAGACGACACTGCTATCTACTGCAAAGGTGTCTCACTACCCTTCATACGGAACAAGATCCAAAAGTCAGTTGATGACCTAGGAGTTTGGTTCAAAAAATGGCGCATCGATGTGAACGCGGAGAAGAGCTCCGCCGTTCACTTCGATTATAAACGACGCCGTCTCAAAAACACTCCACCAATACGTATGCTAAGGACCCCTGTCCCCTGGCATACGACCGCCAAATATTTAGGTGTCACTCTAGACACAGGGCTCACTTTCAGGCCCCACGTCAAAAGAGTAACCCGTCACGCACGGTTTTATTTTAACAGTATGTTGGGCCGACATAGTAAAATGTCCCTTCGAAACAAGCGTACCCTTTATAAGGTCTGTATACGACCAGTCATGTCCTACGCGGGCCCCGTCTTTGCCCACGCAAACCCTAATATTATTAATGAACTCCAAATAGTTCAAAACCTTTTCTGTCGTCGAGCTGCAAACGCACCTTGGTACGTCCGTAATGCCGACCTTCATCGGGACCTAGAGCTCCCAACAATTCAACAATTTCTTAAAAAACTCTCTGAGAACTTCTTCAAAGCCTCAGAGTCGCACCCAAACCAATTAATTCGTGAGTTCACCCCCCTCTCGCTATCGAGTCCGCAGGCCGAGAAACTCTCTCTCGGACCCACCTAATAAACTGACAAACGACCTGAACTGCCTCCTGGCGGCTCAGGCCAACTCTAATTAAATTAAATTATTGTTTTAACTAATATTAATTTGCCTTCGTAGGCACTCCCTCAGCGGCTCGTAGCCGCCTGCGCCCTCTTTTCCCAAAAGAGGGTCGCTCACGATAAGGCACAATACAGCTTAATCAGCCAGCTGCCTGTCCCTAAAGGCGGTTTTTAGAGGGTATCACTTAGGGTCCCCGGTACGACAGTGAGTCCCTCATAACCACGATAGACCGGCTATCGTGGTATGCGTAATGCATTTTCCGCCTCCCTACGTATAGGGTAGCCAACAAAAAACTCGTAACAAAAACAATATAAATTTTTTTTCGGGTATGACTGTCTGTTTGTTCCGGGCCACTTTTGACACCAATTTTGATGCGTAAATATCTGATTTTCAATAAGGAGCTACTTTTATTATAGAAAAACAATTAGGGTTCCACGCAAAAAAAGTTAAAACCCACGAAATTCAATCCCAACAAGTTCCACGCGGACGAAGTCGCGGGAAGCAGCTAGTCCTGTATAAATCTTACATTGAAGTAGCAAGAATTAGAGGCATTGGATAATCGATCAGGGTTTTTGTACTGCAGCGTTAGCATTTTTGCACCATTTCTTGGACGTTAATCTCGCTAAATCCATTCAGTTTATAATCTATCTTCTTCTGTTTATTTTAAATCTTCAACTAAAGGATGTTATGTAAATGTCATTTGTAACTCTTTATGAGCTGTAAAAAAACTTCTATAGAAATAATATGGAAAATCAGTATTACGAATTCATAGTTCGTGTGTCATGTGGTTAAAAAAATGAATATTTACCTACTTTCATTTAAATCGAATATCCGACCAAGTTTTACAGTATATTATTGTGAGTTCCTATATTATAAAATATAAGTTTTATTTATTTTTACCACGCTTTTATTACTTTTGTTAAGTCGCGTGAATCTATCTATCTATGTAACAGAATATTTTAATTTAATCTTCACCACATTGTAGACGGCTGATTAACTTGATAAATTGCACTTGTATCAAGGACCAATGATAAATAGAATAGAATAATTTTTATTTAAATATAGATTATATGTTGTAATTCTTATTGAAAGTCAATTTTCGTTTTTAATTTTTTATAGTGGCGGTTAGTTCCAACACCCTTTAGTGGCGGTTAAGAATACCCACTACCCCATATCTTTCCGTGGGTGTCGTAAAAGGCGACAAAGGGAAACAGGCAGGAGATGGGAGGCAGCATCTTCCTGATAGCAGCAACTGTACAAGAAAAAAACTGCGATTGCCAACCCGCTCGCCAAGCGTGTAAACTATGGTAATATGGGGTACCATGAGCAACGACACAAATATACGGCCCGCAGCCCCCGTGGCCCCGCTATTCCTGGCTACGGTGGTGACCATGATAACGGCGGGGCAGGGGGTGCTATGAATCTCCGGTGGAAATTCGGTTGCTACTTACGACGACTCGACCTAGCAACATACAACGCACGCACCCTGAGGATTGACGAGAAGATGCTGGAGCTGGAAGAAGAGATAGAGAAGTTGAGCTGTAATATTATAGGATTGTGCGAGGTCCGAAGAGAGGAGGAGGACACGGTGATACTTAAATCCGACAACTTGTTCTATCACCGGTAGGCGACCATAGTCCCAAGGAGGTGTAGGATTTATTCTCCACAAGTCTCTCGTTAACAACGTTGTAAGAATTGGGAGTGTGTAAACGAGAGCTGCGTACCTTATACTCAGAATCACCAAATGCTATTCGCTGAAGGTCTAAAGAATATTTCTAGAGCCATTCATTCCTCCAAAACACACTCTACGGTGTTAATGGGAGACTTCAACGCAGAACTAGGCACAAGAAATTTTGAATAGGGCAACGGAACCCAAGGGGCCAGCAGCTGGCTGACTTCATGGAGACAGAGAGACTCTTTACAATGAACTCTTTCATCCAGAAGAGGCCCCATAGAAAGTGGACATGGTCGAGCGCCGACAGTTCGACAAAGAATGAGATTGATTTCATTGTGACGACTAGACGGCAAGTGATGTCTCAGTGATCGCAAGGGTGAAAACTGGCAGCGATCACCGAATGGTTAGAGGCACACTGAACCTAAACGATAAACGAACGAATGAACACTAAAACTCTCCGATCACACTCTTAATCTCATGGTTGTTTGACAAGAGATGAAGCTGCAGTCGTTAGCGGTTATACAGATCTCCAAATGTATGCGGCGGGACATACGCAACTTTAATACTACTCGTATTGAAGAAGCAATCGAGTGGAACCAGGGCTCCAAAGACTTTGACAGAGATCTGTCTGCCAGAAAGATCCAACTGTCAAAGCTGAAGACTGAGTGTAGCAGAATCTTTTTCTGGAACACCTGAGATTTTGAGTGCGATTGAGAGGTTCTATGGGCAGCTGTACACATCATCGTTGGAGCCAAACGCAAGTGTGAGTAACGATCAAAGAGGAAGTCGTATCTACACTATTCTGACACTATTCCGATGATCCCGGATGTCAATCTGAGAGAGATTAAAATGGATGTCTTAAAAACGGCAAGGCCCCAGGCGAGGATGGACTTACGGTGCAGCTTTTGAAAGCGGGTGGAACACCGGTACATAAAGTCCTTCAGAAGCTCTTCAATTCCATTCTTCATGGTAGAACTACTCTGGAGGCGTGGAGCAGAAGTGCTGTAGTCTTGTTCTTCAAGAAAGGCGACAACGCTCTCTTGAAGAACTACAGACCAATTTCCCTTCTGAACCGCGTCTACGTGCTGTTTTCGCGAGCCAATACGAATCGTCTCTCACGCAGACTCGACGACTTCCAGCCTCCCGAACAAGCCGGTTTCCGAAAAGGCTTCAGTACCATAGACCACATACATATCCTGCGGCAGATTGTACAGAAGACCGAAGAGTACAATCTGCCACTTTGCCTGACGTATGTGGATTATGAGAAAGCCTTTGATTCCGTGGAAATTTGGGTGGTACTACAGTCCCTTCAGCGGTGCGAAGTTGACCGTCGGTATATCGAAGTGCTGAACTGTTTGTACAGTAGGGCTACGATGGCTATCCGAGTACAGAACCTGAGTACGAAACCTATTCAACTGCAGAGAAGTGTAAGACAGGGTGACATCATATCCCCGAAACTCTTCACCGCTGCATTGAAAGACGTTTTCAAGCTGCTGGACTGGAAATGATACGGTGTTAACATCAATTGCGAGTACATCACTCACCTTCGTTTTTCCGACGATATAGTCCTTATGGCAAAATCGCTGAATGACCTAAGCATAGTGCTTAGCTTACTCAATGACCTCAATAATGTCTGCCAACGGATACGTCTTAAGATGAACATAGACAAAACAAAGATCATGTCATGTGTTTAATGTCCATTTCACACCTATTCCGATAGTTGTTGGGAGCACTATGCTCGAAGTTGTTGACGAGTACGTTTACCTGGAACAAATAGTCCAACTAGGTAAGTCCAACTTCGACCGAGAGGTCAATCGACGGATTCAACTCGGCTGGGCTGCGTTCGAGAAATTCGACACATCTTGTCGTCAGGTATACCTCAAAACCTGAAAACTAGATTGTAACCCCAGTGCGTGTTGCCAGTGATGACTTACGGATCTGAGACGTGGTCCTTCACTGCTGGCCTGCTGGTATGAGGACGCTAAAGGTCGCTCAGCGAGCTACGGAGAGGCCTATGCTCGGGGTTTCTCCGCATGATAAACTCAGAAATGAGGATATCCACAGTAGAACCAGAGTGACCGACAAAGCCCAACGGATTAGTATGCCAGTCATATAGCTCGAAGAACTGACAACCGATAGGCAAAAAAGGTTCTTGAATGGCAGCGTGCCGGTAGGCGAAGTGTAGGGCGTCTCCCCACTAAATGGAGTGACAACCTGATGAGACATGCAGGAAATTAATGGATGCAGGTAGCTCGGGACCGTGCTTTGTGGCGTTGCTTGGGGTTGGTCTATATTCAGCAGCCAACTTGTGAAGGGTTGTTATGATGATGATGATGATATAAGATCATTATAGCGCGCGAACTGACGATCACATTGTTACACGTCTCGCATTTTTTGAGGTAGCCAATAATTAAAAAAATCTAGTGCTATGTCTCATAGCTTTTGACTCTGCTATTCATTGCCAATCTGGGTATTTTACGTCTGACCTAAATGAAATGGTTTTAATGGTATGGCTCGCAACTTTCGACTTTGCTGTTCGTTGCGAATCTGGATATTTCGTGTCTGACGTTAAATAAAATGGTTTAACCGCCATATATCGGAAGATGTTACGTTTTTCTTTCTATTATAAGTTTACTTATAAAAAAAATCTTACGATGGTATATTATTGGGAACTACTACACAATTTCTACATTTACCACGCTCGGCGCGCGACTTGGTGACCGCGGATTTTTATTATTTTAAGTTTTTAAGGAAGATGCTACTGGGGTAGTGGATATTCTTACACCATCTCTAGAGAGTCTACTCATTTAGTGTACAGTAACTGTACAGTAAATAAGTTACAGGGTTACATAATGATATTAATATTTGAGTTGCAACCATCCGCTCAATTAAATACAAGATGTGTGTTACCTAGATTAAAGACCACCTCTCGTCGTCCCACAATTGCGAGCATTAATCGCGTCACCACTAATTCCAGCACCACTACTCTCCAACACCACTATTCTAAGAAAAACATACCATCGACGATAATATAGTATCTAAGTAATATAAGTAATATAGTATTCCAAATGTAGTGGTGTTGGGAGTAGTGGTGCTGGGATTAGTGGTGACGGGATTAGTGCACGCAATTGAGGGACGACGGGAGGTGGTCTTTAATCTAGGTAAAACACATCATTGTATTTATTTGAGCGGATGGTTGCAACGTAAATATTAATATCTTTAATATAATGGATTTCCGCAAAGTAACGCCTGATTCTATCAATTATCTTACAGGGTTTCGTTTATTTCATCATACTTAACACTCTGCTATTTTACGCTGTGTGAGTGTTGTCCTTTTCTGGTCAAGTCAAAACATTCGTGCTACAGCCTATAGGTGTTGTATGAAACTGATGTAACTATAAAAGTTCTATGGTTGAATTTTTATTTTTAAATATTATTAAAAATCTCTATCAGCATAATATATACAAAGTTTTACGGGTCTAAACTAATTTCGATACACTTTTTCCAATCCGCTCCAGACACCTCTTCTACGGCGTGCTAAACGCTGTTTGCGCTTCTTCGAGCGAAAAAACACTTTCGTATCGTATCGTCTTATTTTTATCGTATCGTGTTTTTTTGTGTTTTATGTCGTCAATATGCCAAATAAGCCTAATTCCAATTTAGTAATCGTGTTACGGCACCGTTCCACGTAAATCCTTTAATTCTATCCTTTTAGCCGCTCTACCGCATTCAGATGAAGTTTTAAATACAATGCAACAAAGTGTTGGAACAACCTGCCGCCTCCCTTACGTTGCCTTACAACAATAAATAATTTTAAGAACAAATGTAAACTACTACTGCTATTTAATGAACAAAAAACTATTGGTAAAGACGTAGAATCTAGGTATAAATACCTTATAATTCTTTAATGTAGCAATTTTTTCTAAGAATTTACTAGTAATGTAACTGTGTTGCATAGTCACAGAGCGGTTTGGCACTTTAAATTGTACTAAATCCTGTATTTAAAAAAAGTAAATATAACAATATTGAAACTAACAGAGAAATTGCTTATAATGTGGGTAGCCTATTTGTTTTTCTTTTTCTTTTCTTTCCTTTAAATTAATTTAGAAATCTTTATACGAGTTCTGTTTTTATTTACCTTAGTTATTTTTTATTAATACAAAACTATAGAAAAAAAAACGGCTAATTCTACTGTTAGACCATTCATATATACATATGGATATGTGTTTATGTGTATGAGTATGTGTTATATATATAAATTTTCGGACAATAAGCGGGAGCGTGCAATCAGCCGCCCGAGTTGCCTCTGGGTAAAGCCTGGACTGAAAACCAGTGCCATAACTGCGTCCGGTACGTTTCGCAGTTTCATGCTGCAGCACAGGGTATTTTTAATGTTTTTCTTAAATTTATTATGTTGTTAAGTTACTTTTGATTTAGTTTTATTTATTTTGTTGCATTTAATTAATTTTTACTTGTTATGCTGCGTGCTTAAACTGAAATGAAATGCATTTCTTTTTTTATTTATTTCTAAATATGTTTCTGAGCATCGATGAGGTTATGAAGGTGTCGCCTCTCGCGGTCCCGCACGCGTGAAATCTCGTGAACAGCCGAACCAATCTGCAATGTGTACTGAATATTTTTATAAGTAGGTACATTACCTATTCATTTCGGTTAAATATTTCATTGCTTGCACGTTTCCATCCATAACAGCCGTAAAATGGCGACCATTCTTTCTTTATATTTCAAAGTTAGTCGACAATATTAAAATTTGTTGTACCAGCCATAAACGGTGACCTTTGAAGTGTATTTACCTACAAATGACATTTGAAGTCTGTTAAATGATTTGTACGGTTTGAAAAAGCATTAAAATTCGTAATAAAACATCGCGCGAAAGTGTACCCGACGCAGATTCGTTATCAATAAAACAAGCTCATTAAAAATGTGGGGGAAATTTATAATTGGAATATTTGTTTTTTTTATTATATAGTCTTTTTTATAAATTGTAACTGGCCAGTACCACATACATGAATTACTTTTATTCGCAAAATTCTTTGCGTGCGTCTACCACTCACTTGTTTATTGATAATGTGGCACTATCCTTATACAATAAATACGCGTACTCCGCATTTCAAAACAAACACAAGTTAGGCTAGGAGGAGTTCCCGACGGTTGTTTGCAGTACCTTTGAACAGGAAATTGAGTTTTCTCAACTTGCGTTAAATTTCGCATCTGCAAACTGCTCCTCGTTTATCACTAGTGAATTGTCTTGGGTGGCTTCGAAATTTCAAAACATTAGCAACGTTACCGTACTAATCTGTTAGTTGATGCTAGCAATATATTTCATTTCAATATATTTCATCTTTGGAGGTGACAACGCATCTTGACTTTAGAATCTTATATATCTTATATTATCGAGGATAGATGTAGTCGTCTGTGGACGACTGCATACATTTTATATCGGATGGAATATGAACTATTTTGTTACTTGTATACAAAACGTCAAACACAGAAGCTCCAGCATCATGGTCCTACTACATCCTATGTATTTACACTGTATGATAAGAGATACAGGACGATACTTACTTACTTACTTACTTATCGTCACGCACAATCCCTAACGGGGTAGCCAGAGAGAACAGATCGCCAAGTGTCACGATCCTTACATACCTCTTTCGCTTCTTTCAGGTTCATTAACTTCTTCATACATGCACGTCTAGGTATCCGAGTACTCTTGACCCTCCCCTCTTCGAGCAATTTGCTCACATGGTCTTCGAAAGTTAGTCTCGGTCTACCTCGACACCTTTTAATATTTACTTTCGCTCTATATATTTTCTTCACCATTCGGTCTTCACTCATTCGTTCAACGTGTCCAAACCATTGGAGTACGCCCCTATCAATTTTTGTGATAAGGTCATCTTTCAATCCTGCCATATTGCGAATCTCTTCGTTTCGCTTTCGGTCGGCTATGGTAACGCCACACATTTTACGAAGAGATCGCATCTCCACTGCATTCAACTTGCTTCTATGCTTCTTCTGGCATACCCAGGTTTCGCTGCCATATAACAAAGTCGGTACCAACACTGCGTTATGTATTGCAAGGCGTGCACTCTTCACCACGCCTTGCCTTTTTATTAATGCATTCAGGGCACCATTGACTTTGTTTCCGGCAGCGACACGCCTATCCACATCTAAATCACATCTTCCATCCCGGCTGAAAGCACTCCCCAAGTATACAATTTCATTTACCTGTTCTAGACATTCCTGATTTACCCATATTTCACATTTCGTTCTCTCTTCGTCCTTTTCAAATACCAGAACCTTAGTTTTATTAGCATTCAAACGGAGACCTTTAATTTCACATTCCTATTTCATACACGTGACTAATGCCTGCAGTTCTGCTTCTGATGGTGCAATAAGCACTGCATCATCAGCATACAGCAGACAATTAACTTTTATGTCACCCAATTTCACACCCAAACAGCTATCTTTCAGCTTCTGTAAACAGCTGTCGAGATACAGTATGAACAGCCAGGAAGACATGACACAACCCTGTTTTACGCCCGCTTGGACGCTAAACATGGGTGACAGGTCATGCCCTACCCGCACACAGGCTTTACAGTCATAGTAGAGTGACTGCACAGCCCTTAACAATCGACCATCCACACCATATCCCGGCAACAGTTCCCACATTTTCTTCCTTATAACCTTATCAAATGCTTTCTCCAGATCCACAAAAGCACAGAAAATCCTCTGGTTAACACTCAGAAGCTTTTCCGTGATCATGCGGAGAGAAAACATTTGATCCGTGCATCCTCTTCCAGGTCTAAATCCGCATTGTGCCTCCCATAAGAATCTTTCCGATTTCTCTTGCATCCTGCGTGTCAAAACCTTCGAATAAACTTTACTTGCTAAACTGGTCAAGCTGATCGCCCGATAGCTCCCGCAGTCAAAATGTGAACCTTTACCTTTATATAAAGGCACAATGACCGCGGATCGCCAATCATCCGGGACATCTCCCGTCCGCCAGCACAAATTGCACAGCAGATGAAAGCTGTCCCAGACGCGAGGCCCACCGTACTTGACCATTTCAGCAGTAACTCTGTCTAGTCCCGCAGCCTTACCACATTTCAAACTTCGAATCGCACGTTCAATCTCTTTCATGCTGATGACCTCAGTGTCATCGAGGTCCGTGTCTGGCGTGCCAGTCACGGCGTCACCCCCGGATCCTTCACTAAGATCATGACACGCATACAATTCTCTATAAAATTCACTCCATCGCTGCATGACGTCCGATTTTTCTGAGAGGACGTCATTGGTTCTCGAAAGCACTTTGTTCATTCTTAAAGCTGTCGCACCACTCCGGGACCTTCCAACCTCTTTCCAGAAGAGTTTGGAGTTTTCCCTAAAGTTGTGCGACAACCTCTCGTCCGCTTCTATTCTACACCTTTCACGTACTTCCTCAATCAATGTTTTCGCATGAACTTTCTGCAGCTTATATCTTTCTTTCATCTTCTCTCTCATATGCTCATCGTTACTAGAGGCTAAGTAGTCTAACCATGCTTTTTTCTTCTTTTTTACAGCTTCTTTCACTTCGTCATTCCACCATGCATCTCTTCTTTTACTACTACCTCTTTTTGTCGTACCACATACTTCTTCCGCTGCACTTACCATTCCATCCCTAAGGTTCTGCCATATTCTCTCCACACATTCTTTCCTGCCATCGATGGTGTCAAGCTTTTCGGCTACCCTCGTGTGATATTTGTCCCTAGTATCCGCTTCCTGAAGCTTCCAGCTTCGGATGCGACAGACCGACTGTGGTTCTGTTACTGTCGTCCGGTGGCGCCAACCCGCGAACAAACCCCTAAATCTAGTAATTACTAGATAATGATCCGTTCCCAGGTCAGCACCCCTGAACACTCGTGTATCCATCACCTGTTTTCGCAGTCGGTCATCCACCAGGAACAAATCAATCATACTTCTCTCATTCTTTCTTTCTCTAGTGTACATATGGATCTTCCTGTGATTAAACATAGTGTTTGTCACAAGAAGACCCTTTTCCTTGCATACAGCCAGTATAAGCTTGCCAGCATCACTAACCCTTTTATCTCCAAACTTTCCAAGCACCGACTCGTATCCTGGTCGAGCGATGCCTACCCATCCATTCAAATCACCACATACAACAGTTCTTTCGTTTCCCTTAACCAAATCTAGAACTTCTCTTACATTCTCCCAAAACTCCTCCAGCTCAGCCCTGGACGACGAAGCTACCGGCGCATAAACAGCCAAAAGGAATAACTTCGTCAGTCCCATTTTGAAGCGAACCCAGAGAAGTCTTGAGTTCACAACCCTGTATTCAGTCATAAGATCGACCAACCGGGACGACAACAGCACTCCCACTCCTTGGCAGGCGTTCTCGCTTTCCGGGACTCCGGACCATATAGCTAACGTCCCGCCAGGGAGCTCTTCAATACCACTGCCTTTCCGTTTGGTCTCCGACATACACACGACATCTAATTCTCTTTCTTTCATTATTTCGATCAACTCATTCGTCTTATCTCTCATGCCTCCTCTAACATTCCACGTGCCAACTCTGCACTCCGTCCTCCACCTTCCGCCGTGTCGGGCTGTGCGTGACGGGTGGCGGTCCCCATCGCCGCTTTGCGCGCTGCATTCCACACCAACGGGGACGAGCTGGTGTGCGTCGCCTTGGGGGGACGCCCTAACCCTCGTTCGCATGGGTGCGCAGCTGTGTAGAATTGCAGCCCTGAAAAGGGCTGGCAGGGGTCGCGACGAGCACGCTTCTACAATGACCCCCAATACAGGACGATAAAGCTTAATATGTGAAAACAAACTTTACTTTTACCTTGTATATGTTTGTGAGAGACCGGCGGGCTCTCATAGAATAATAATAATAATAAAATTACTTCCTGATGGGATCGGATGATCCATTCTATAAAAATGTAATGTTTTCTAATAAAGGGCTTACCCTCTATCCCTAGCCAACGAGCAATGGCAAGACCCGGCTGTACAGAGCATTTCCGACCGGAATGAAGAACCTTGTGGAAGGAGATGGAGCTCCACAGGAGATTTTAAAAGACTTACAGGCTCTACATACTCGTAGACTCAGTTGCTTCCCTCACCGACTACGTTTTGGAGAAACCGAGGGCTTTGTCTGTGCGATACAGTCAAGTTATTCAGACCAACAACTATCAGAGATACATCCTAAGAGATAGCACAGTCGACAAATGTCGAGTTTGTCGCCATTACGGTGAGTCACTTAGGCATATCATCTCCGATTGTTCGTCGTCTTATAACTCCGAGTACTTGCACAGGCCTAGTAGCCAGAATCCTACACCAGGAGCTCGCTATGAAATACGGTCTTGTGGGTTGGAAACTGACCTTATACTTTATTATAAGTACTTGCCAGAAGCCGTGCTCGAAAATGATCGCGCCAGGTTCTACCGGGACCGCGCCATCATCACAGACAGGACTGTTCTTGCGAATAAGCACAGTCAAGGATATTTTTTGTTGACATTACATTAGGAGAACCTCGTGAAAGCCGAAACATATAAACGAACAAAATATCTGAACCTGGTTCACGAGGTGACCGACATGTGGGGTGGACTGCCGACCAAAATTATACCTTAGTCGTTCTTGCGAACTGGCTAAATCCGTCTCTCGAGTCGTCTGAGGCGACGAGGACTCCGTGATGGATAGTTCAAGCTCAAATACAGAAAGTGGTACTCCACGATACCGCTCACATCGTCCGCCGGTTCCTTTCCCTTTACACCTAACCCTCAGCCTCAGTATTTTATTTTATTTTATAACTAATAAAAATCAGGCTTCCTTGATTTTTATTAGTTATAAAATAAAATAAAATAGCCTTTTATTAACCATCTTTTACATTTAACACCCACAATTATAACTACATTTTAGTTAAATATTTTTTTTATTTAAAAAATATTAGTAATCTTATTAATTAACATTACTAATATTCCTTTTAACCACTCCTGGTAAGCTTGAAAATGCTTGTGTTAGGAGTGGTTCACGACAGTAGTCATATGGCGGATTCGAACCCACGATTTTTGAGTTCGCGATCCGCGCCCTGCCATTAGGCTACTGTCGCTTCAAAAAATATGTAACAACAGAATTCATATACCAGACAAACTTTATACATGAATAATGAATTTCTGTAGATTAGAATAGAATATGATAGAAAAGAGTAGAGAATAGAATAGAGTAGAGTAGAATATAATGGAACAGAATGGATTGGAATATAATAGAATGGAACATAATGAACCGGAATGGAATGGAATAAAGCGGAATGGAACAAACAGAACAGAACAGAAGAGAATTATTACGCAACTGATAAGAAAATTTACGCAAATATTACACATAAAAAAAAACTAATTTTAAGGTTCAAATCACATTTAATTTTAACTTTTTAATTATATATAGCTGATGTGAGGCACTGACGCTCCGGGAAGCCGGCAGCTATGTCTGATGTATTTCAACGTATCCAAGATTGTCCCTACTATTGTATCAGATTTAAAAGATCACAAATTCCTTGCATATAAGAACACCGTTTCCTATTAAAGGTTATTTGCGAGAGAAAATGGCTGGGTGCATCTGCTTGGGAACTCATACTTAAAATAAAACTAAATCCAGGCCCAAGCACACGACTGCTAACAATAATCTTTATATTTAAGACCTAACCTTCGTTGATTATGTATGTATAAGGGTATCATATAATGCGCCCAAAACATCGGAAACAAAAAGTACCAATTAAATACGATAAAATTCATAAGGGATAGCGTAGGATAGAGGGAGCATGGCTAACAGATAAAAGACCTAAAATTTATGTATGCTTAAGGCCTCCATGGTATATTCGAAATAATAATGTGTAGGAATTTTCAAAATACCTGTCACAAGGTTACGCTGATATTCAATTATGCTCGTATAGTTAGATTGTGCCACCTAGTTTTGCCTCGTAGTAAAGTCGTAAGTTAATCAAAGAATAAATAAATAGAGATATATACATACATGTAACAAGATTAAAACAAAAACTTATAACAAATACTTTGAAACATGAAAGATATCATTCGTGTTTCAAAGTATTTGTATACGCCTCATCTAAATACTAAACTAAAGACTGAAATTAGGCCAATAACAAAATGTCAAGAAACGTGATTTAATAGTTAAATTGTTTCAAATGGAGACCAATCAAATTTAAAAATAAACCTTGTTTCTTAACTGGGACGGCGGTAATTTGATCCTACTGTATTATTACTGAGTAAATTGTCCGTCCTTTAGTAACGAATTTGATAAAACGACAGAAAATTGTTGTCGGTCGACCAATGCGATTTGGAGAACGATGACAGTGTTGTTTAAAATTCTAGTAGTATGAGTCGTTATAAGACATAAGTGTACGTTCGAACTTTAGTCATATGCATAGAGTACGTTTTGTTTCTTTTTATGGCTGTCTCTATGCTTTAGTCTTTACTCTGTAGTCTGTTATTTTCATTATAGTCACGAGATCCTAAAAAGTAAGAGTTACGTTGTAACGTTGTCGCCTTTGCCACGTAAAGAAATCGCGTTTGAATATTCAACTTTTCATCGCTCCCGAGATCAAAAATCAAGATTTGACATATATAATTAAATATTAGTATTATAACAGCAAAGCCACCGAGTAATTGCGGTAATAAAGTAGAAGTTTAATTATGTAAGTAAAAATCTAATAGAAATCGCTTACAGTCACGCAAAAAAGTACCAAAGTATACTCACACTGCCGTTATAAAAACAGAATATTGAATAAGTTCATGACGGAGCAACTATTTTAATTTAAATACCTAATGGTTCACTGCAAATAAGAATGTAATGGCGTTTAATTGCGCACATTTTAAACATATGACATTTCTCACGGCTTATTTGCTTTACTTTCGATGTTGGCAATAATCACGTATTGGAAATGTAAATATTTTGTGTCGGGCTTCCTTTTTAATATTGCTTCATTTTTTTTAATTATATCATACTTAATATTTTTGTCTCTCTTCTATTACATCGAACTTACTTTTACTTTATTAATAATACCTACGTGCCGTTTCAGGCTTCATATAATTTTATTTATAAGACACGCAAATTTTAATAGCTATATTTTAAATTATGATCACAATTACAATGAATAAAATAAATGTTCGTTTATTACGATCAGTTTTTATTTATGTGAGGTCCTTGCGGTTATTAAAGTTTATTCTCCTCACCACCCAGTTAATGCAGGCTGTGGAGTATTCCATCTTAGCCCTCAGAGGTGACAACGCATCTGTATCCTTCTTTGATTGAACTTAGCTGCAGGTGTATCAAAGTGGACTGTAGTACAATTCGCGGCACGAAAGTCTAGCGTTGATCGTTATGGCGCATAATTGGCCATATTACGCATTATTGCTTATGATTGGCTATGCGTATCGTTTGCACGCGCTGATTGGCTCTCCAGTCGCATTCCGTCCCCCGTACTGATACGACATTAGCAGCTACCTATTACATACAAAATCTATTGTTATCGATGATTACTTTAGATCTAAATTGCACCATATTAATAGATCTCACCCAGATGAAGCCGGAGAAAATCACTAGTTTTGTTTACAAATTATCAAGGAGCGAAAGAGTTTTTAACAATTTTACAACTATAATATCGAATGTATAGCTGTAGCTTTAGATACTAAAGCGACACCCAAACTAAAGACACTCATATTGCAATAGGGTGGAAAGAAAAAAGTTGGCAAAGTATTTCACTCCTTTGTTTTTGGTCTTTTTAGGGTTCCGTAGTCAACTAGGAACCTTTATAGTTTCGCCATGTCTGTCTGTCCGTCTGTCTGTCCTCGCTTAATCTCTGTGACCGTTAGCACTAGAAAGCTGAAATTTGGTACCAATATGTGTATCAATCACGCCGACAAAGTGGTAAAATAAAAATTGGAAAAAATCCCCAAAGTCCCGCCCGTGACCATGAGTGCTGTAAAGCGTTCGAAACGTCGGGTGTTTAAAAAGTTAAATATACGCGATAAATTCCGTAAAAACTAGTATTATTTCAATTGGAAAAAATGTTTTATTAGGGTAGCCCCCCTATATGTAAAGTGAGAAGTGATTTTTTTTTTAATTTAAACCCTAACGTGTGATATATTGTTGGAAAGGTATTTAAAAATGAATAGAGGTTTAATAAGATCATTTTTGACAATGTCAATAATTTCGGAAATAATAGCTCCAAAAGTAAAACACAATGTGTCCCCCCCCCCCCTCTAACTTTTGAACCATAAGTTTAGAAAATATGAAAACAATCTGAAAAGTAGAACTTTATAAGGACTTTCTAGGAAAATCATTTTGAACTTGGATGGAAACAACAGTACCCACTACCGGGAGCAGTTGCAGGAGAGCGGAGCGCTGCTGGAGCGCGAACATAATGGATACCCACCTTTAAACTCATAAGTGGGAACACTTATTGTGACGGACGGGAAACTACGGAACCCTACACTGAGCGTGGCCCGACACGCTTTTGGCTGGTTTTATTTTTTTATATCGCTCTCTATACGTTTGTTTCTTCACTGGCTCAGCTTTACAGTGGACCCGTTTTCGAGCTTGATCACAATGGTATTAGTTTGTTGTAGTGTTTACGCTTGATAGGTGAATTAACGATACGTTTATATGTTACGAGTATATCGCATCTTCGTCACTGCTCCAGTATTTTTTGACATTTTATATATTATACTGTAGATGATATAGTTATGCTGCCAATTTTGGAGAACATAAAGTTTCGGAGATCTAGCATTTCTAACAGGCACTTCTAAAAATATACAGGAGACAAAATGAGGTGGGTTCTCTTATGCCGCCACTACATGGCTATATGCTGGATAAGCTTGTTGAAGATTGTACATTTTGTATTAACTTTTAAGTTTTTTTATTTACTGATACGACTTAGAACCACCCGTTAAGTTACAGTTTTTGCATAGCAAGTATTTCCTTTAAATTAAATACGAATGCAATGGCTACACCGCAAAGTTACAACATTCTCGTGCAGTGATTTATTAGGTAAGCTTCCTTCCATGTTAAAAAAAGAAATAAATGTTATAAAACATTGATACGCTACGTAATCACCATGATTATCATCAGCTTACATTGAAGACCGATGCTCAACAAAGGCTTCCCCCAAGTAATACCACAATACGCGCCATATGCTAACTACATCCGTCGACTTCCTACGTGTCTTACTAATTCGTTGCTCTAACTAGTGAGAGCCGTCACACATTAAAAAAATAAGAACGTAAAATAGTCAATGCAAAACGTTAAATTATTGTAGTTTTCGCCTTATTTTCAAGGGTCTTTTTATCTAGACCCGGGAAGGACCACGCTTTCACAGAATACCAGCGTGAAATAGTAGCTTAATGCTACTACCATCAGGTGGACCGTGTGCTCGTGTCACCCATAGTCTGTAAAAAAATGTGAAGTACGACGGACATTTCCTTGTCCTTAAACTCTCTCTTAGAAATGAGAATAAAAAATATTAAAGGACACAATACAAGACTCAGCAATGGGATGTATAAATGGCGTCTCTAACTAGCGTTTTAAAAAATTAAACAAACGAAAAAGTCCTTATGCATATTGGAATCTTTTCGCCGATGAATATAACATAATGCATGTTAGTAATGACACGAACATTTCTGACTGTAATTTAAATAAAGATTTAACGCTTCACGTAATTACACCTGTAGACAATTTTAGAACGGTTTGATTCCTTATGCAACTGTGAGTTGTAATTAAAAGTGTTTCTTATAATAACGATGAAGCGAGGGATGAGTCTGGCTCTTGCATTATTAACGAGGCACGGCCGTTCATTCGATCGCTTCAGCGACATTTACCCAGCACTCACTTTCACGTTACGATTGTTTGGACTGAGACGACGCGTGGCACTTTATAATAAAGCGTATATGGTTCGATTTTGCACTATGCCTCAGAAAACTTAAAAATTGTTTACAAAAAGGTATATTATGATATGTTATATATTTTTATTTTTTTATATAGAAGAGGGGGCAAACGATTATGCGGCTCATCTGATGTTAAGTGACTACCGCCGCCCACGATCAAACGCAACACCAGGGGAATTGCAGGTGCGTTGCCGGCCCTTTAGAAAGGAGTAAGCTCTTTCCTTGAAGGTCCCTAGGTCGTATATTGAATATTATATATATATATATATATATATATATATATATATATATATATATATATATATATATATATATATATATATATATATATATATATATATATATATATATAAAATCTACCCATTACGGCCTATAAAAGTCCACTGATGTACATAAGCCTTCCCCATAGTTCATAGGGGAGGTTATGCCGTAGTTAAAACGCTTGGCGAGCAAGTTGTCAACCGCAAAGGAAGATGCTGTTGTCCATTAAAATTTTCCGTTTCCATTTCCCACTATCGCCTTGCACACCGCTATTACACGGTCATTGCTATATTGTAATTTAATCATAATGCCTTAGCCTACCAATTTAATCATAATGCCTTAGCCTACCAATTTAATCATAATGCCTTAGCCTACCAATTTAATCATAATGCCTTAGCCTACCAATTTAATCATAATGCCTTAGCCTACCAATTTAATCATAATGCCTTAGCCTACCAATTAAATCAGGTCAGATGGACAGAGGCACTCTCCGATGAGTATAGGTTGAAGTGCGGGGTGAGACAGGCTAGCCTGACTACACCAGCGCTCTTCAACCTGTACATCAATCAGTTGATTGTTGAGCTCAACAACACTGGTATCGGCTGTTCAATAGATGGACATTTCGTTAACAGTAAACTTTGCAGATGACATGGTGTTGCTGAGCCCATTGAATAAAGCACTCAGAATATTACCTAATGTTTGTTATACCTATGCTGAGACTCACGATCTCATTTATAATGTTAAAAAAGTGCACTATTAGTGTTTCGCACTAGATGAAAAATCGAAACGATTCCTTTTATTAAGTTAAGTAACGTACAGTTAGATAGGGTGTTGCAGTTCAGGTATCTTGGTCACGTATTACCAAACCGCCGAGGGTTAGGGGGAAAGAGAAAAAAACCGGCAGACTATGCGGGCGATATCGAGGAGCACCGCTTTCTGCATTTGAGCCCGGAGCATCCGTCGCGGAGTTCCAGTCGCATCAGATGACCCGAAAGGCTAAATAGGATTAGCCCGTTCGCAGAGATGACTACAGGAATAATTTCAGTCGGCAGACCACCCCACATGTCGGACACCTCGTGAGCCAGGTCCAGTTATTTTGTTTGCTTATCTGTTTCGGCTTTCACGAGGTTTTTATCTTACGGAATAATAATGTCGACCAAAAATATCCATGACTGTGCCCGGTCCATCAGCACTATATCAAGCTTATTCGCAAGAATAGTCCTGTCTGTGATGATGGCCCGGTCCCAGTAGAGCCTGGCGCGTTCATTTTCGAGCATGGCTCTGGCAAGTACTTATAAAAAGGCAGTTTTCGATCCACGAGGCCGTTATTCAGAGTAAGCTCCTGGTGTAAAATCCTGGCTACTCAGCCTTGTAGAACCTCCCGTGGAGCTCCTTGTCCTTCCATAAGGTCTCACGGTCAGAAATGCTACGTACTGTCGGGTCCTGCCATAGCTCGTTGGCTAAGAATGGACGGGTAAGCCCTTTATCACAAGAAATAACGTCATTATGTAATGGATCATTTGAACTCACCAGGAAGTAATTACGGAGGCTGCACACTTCGCAATTATGCATGGTGAACGCGCTTAAAAAGCCACGCCCACCATACTTTTGTGGCAAGTACAGCCCCATTACCGACGATCGCGGATTCTAACTAGCGTTAACTTCGGTCTGAATTAACCTGAGTACGCCAAAGGACAGGCATGACTCAACCATTATATGCATGTGTCTTATTCGCACCGAATAAAAGGCTGTTAAGCACTTTGGTCAAGCGTGCATAAAACACGTCTCAAACTGACTGTTTCATAGCCGCCTCATCGTTACCGATGTTCTGTGACATACCCAGGTATCGATATCCTTCAGCTTAGGAAGGGGTCTTTAAGTTAATGGGCATAAATAAGTCTATGCATGATCTCAGATATCATGCGTCCACTATACACTTTTAATAAAGAGTATATAGTAGAACTACCCTCCAGAGAAGACTGGCTAAATGACCAGGCTATTTGTGAGGTCGTTAGACTCATATGGTATACCGATGGGTCAAAAGTTGGCCTCGACGTAGGCTTTGGAATTTATGGAGAATGCCCCAAATTCAAACTTAGTGTGAATTTGGGTAGGTTCACTTTTATCTTCTAGGTAGACCTTTTTGCCATACTTCACTGTGCGGAAATCAATCTGAAAAAACACTACGTCAATCATAAAATGTATATAAACTCTGATAGTCATGCAGCACTGCTAGTGCGGAAGTAAAACTTAGTGAACTCGAAGCTGGTTGGAAACAGCATGAACCGTCTAAACGCCCTGGGATGTAACAACAGGGTCGTCTTAAGATGGGTTCCGGGTCATGAAGGTAATGTAGGCAATGAATTTACCGACAAGCTCGCACTTGAGGGCTCAAAGAGTGCACAATTTGGACTCGAGCTATTGTATGGAATTTCAAAAAGCCTAGCGAAAATTACCCTAGAAACTCTTTATCTATTTAAGATCTGGTCTGACATCCCAGGCTTAAAACATCCTAAAACCTTAATCCGGGTTTTTGATCGTAAATTCAATTCACAAGTCCTGGGATTAAGTAAATATAAATTGCGCATTCTGGCAAGAGCCCTAACTGGAGACTGTTGTCTTAAAAAGCACATGTCCATCCTGGGACTGAGCAACTCACGGATGTGCCGGTTCTGTTCCCTAACGGAACGTCAGTAAGAATGTGCAGAGATGCACATTCTTACTGATTGCGGATCCTTAATGCGCAAACGCAACACTCATCTGGGAAACTACGTAAGGCTGCACTAAAAGTATAATATATAAGAATATTTCCACTGTTCCTGTCATATTAAAATCTTTTTAATTAAAAACTCCTTGGTTTTAAAAATCGAATACCATTTATTTATTTAAAAAAAAATTTCGATCTTGTCACAAGGTTTTGTCAAACTTGTTTAGTCGTTTAGAAAATGGAATTGACTCGAGAAAATTCAAGAGCGATGATTTATTATGACTTTCTTAGTGGTTTAACATAAAAACAGTGTGTGACCGGATGATTTCTGCATTTGATGATGAAGCTCCATCTAAAACCACAATTTATCGCTAGTTTGCTGAATTTCAACGTGGACGTGTCAAGTCATGATGATCCCCGTCAAGGTCGTCCAAAAACTGCAGTCACCCAAGAAAACGTTGATGCTGTGCGTAAGTGGATTGAGGAAGATCGACATGTGATATACCGCGAAATTCAGGCAACTTTAGACATTGGTATGAGTCAAATACAAATAATCTTGCATGAACAATTAGGTGTAAAAAGAGTTGTTTTCCCGATGGATACCGCATTCGCTCTGTGAAGAGCAAAAAGCGGCTCGCGTTACTTGGTGCGTCAGAACTCTCGAAAGATTCCACGCAGGATCCTTAACTGCTGTATACAACCTTGTATCTGGTGACGAATCCTGGATATATGCGTACGAATCCGAAACAAAAAAGTCCAGTCACGAGTGGGGTGTTCGAAAATGAGTTAAAGCCAACAAAAATTGTTCGTTCACGGAGTGTTGCAAAAAAAAATGTTGGCCACGTTTGTATCCAAAACCGGCCATGTTACGACTATTACTCTTGAGGGACAAAGAACGGTTAATGCAGAATGGTATGCTAGCATTTGTTTGCTACAGGTCGTTTCTGAACTCCGTAAAGAGAACTGCAACCGCCGCATGATCCTCCATCACGACAATGCGAGTTCTCACACCGCACACAGAACAAAAGAGTTTTTAGAGCAAGAAAACATAGAATTATTAGACCATCCGCCGTAAAACTCCGACCTAAGCCCTAATGATTTCTATACTTTCCCTAAAATAAAGAATAAATTGCGTGGACAGAGATTTTCATCACCTACCTGAATAAGCTGTGGACGGCCATTTTGGAGGCCCCAACTTCCGAATGGAATGGTTGCTTCAATGATTGGTTCCATCGTTTGGAAAAATGTGTCAAATTTTGCAGAGAATACTTCGAAAAGCAATAAATACATTTTTAAATAGTAATGTTGTGTTACTTCCTAGATTCCCGAAATTTTCAGTGCCGCCTTCGTATGTACCCCGACCAGAAGAAGTGAAATTGCTCGCAGCTAAGCAGCTCCATCTATTCATTGAAGACTTAGGACTTAGCAGTGAACTATAGCCATAACAAAGATCACAATAGATATTTAGACCTGCTTAGCTACTCGCACATAATAAAATAATAAAAACCCTGCCTCTTTCAACATGGAGAACCGCACACTTATCCATCCCCAGCTCCATTCTAATATTTTTATATTTATTATTTTTATTATTAGGGGATAAGCGAAATTACGATATTCCTAAGTCTGCTCAAACGAGTAAAAAATAAAAGCAAAATAATAATTTTAAAGCAAGAATATTGCAAATAATTAAGCTATTGCATAGCTTCTATCGCGGGCCTTGAGCGCGGGGACCGAATCCAGAAATTCCGTAACGAAAAACTCACGCTCCCCACTCCGACGGGCACGGAGGTGTGGCGTTGAAAGCCGTGCATCGTCTAACGTCGTTTCAGTTCGGCAGACTTCGGCACTCGGCAGACTTCGGCACGGTGTTTGTGTGCGTGCGACTAGTCGTATGCGTGTACACTAGCTGCTAACTGAATGATAAAAATTCCTGAATAACCTACATGTATTGTAAGATATTAAAAATATTTTAAACAATATTAACTTCTCATTTATACAATAATAAAAGGGGAATGAAAGTGAACGCATGTAAGACGAAAGTGATGGTTTTTGAAAGAGAAGAAAGCAAAACGGTATGTGAAATAAGAATAGAAGGAGAGTTAATTGAGCAAGTGGATGAGTTTGTGTATTTGGGATGTGTATTTAGCAGGGATGGTAGATATGATAGGGATATAGAACGACGAGTAAATGCAGGGAATAGAGTGAATGGGGCACTACACTCTATTATGAAGAACCAGAATGTGTCAAAACAGGCACGTATGGTAATTCATAATGCTGTGTTAGTCCCTACTTTAATGTATGGTAGTGAAAGCTGGGTGTGGCAGAAGAAGCACGAAAGTAGAATAAATGCTGTAGAAATGCGGTCTTTAAGGAATATGCTAGGGTTGAATCTGAATGACAGGGTGAGAAATTGCGTGATAAGAGATAAATGTGGTACGCAAGATGATGTTGTGACCAGGATTAAGAAAGGAATGCTTCGGTGGTTTGGTCATGTGGAAAGAATGAATGAGGAAAGAGTGACAAAGCAAATTTATATGGCAGATGTGAACGGCCGAGTCGGGAAGGGACGCCCTAGGAAAAAGTTTATCGACCAAATTGGCGATATTTTGAAAATAGAAGTACCCTTAACCGACGAGCATGTATGCGTAGATATATGGATGTAAAAGAGGCGAAAGAGGTATGTCAGGATCGTGCCAAATGGAAGTCCGTAGTCTCTGCCTACCCCTCTGGGTGACAGGCGTGAGTGTTTATATATAATTTATATATATTTATACAATAAGAGAAAAAAAATTGTTTTCTTATCGGTCACCACGCTCAAAAAGTGTAACTTGATTTAATATCAAAGACTTAACTGCATAAATAAAATAAATAATTAATTATAATTGCATAAGTTGATAAAAAATGCTATGCAATAGCTTTACCGCGGCAGTCCCCGAGTGCCACACGTCTTTTTTTTAATAAATAAATAATTTGCTAATTAAAAAAAACATAAACTAATAGCGTCGTAGACACGTCGACAGGTCGTACGATAAAAAGGGATCTATTAGTTTATAATTCTCTTTGGCTGGGCAATCTGGGCGAGTCGATTATGAATATTATATCACTGCTGTGGATCGATTTTATATCGAATATGGAGAATCGAGAAACGTTATTATAGGCCGACGACATAATGCCATCAACGGTCAATTTTTTCTGTTATTTATAAATTTTAGGTATAGGACTTTCGTTATAATTTAATTATAGCATTTATTTTATAAATATTTATTTATTTGTTATAGTAGTAAGTATAATTTTATGGTTTTACAAACACTAGAAACAACACTATTAAGTTTTATTTGTAAGATTTTGTATTTGTAATAAAAAAATCAATGTCATGTCGCCTATATACGAAATATATAAATATATGTCACTAAATAAGTGGTTAATGTATATCACAAGTTAGTATAATATTATGTAAATATACTTGGTATTTCCTGTATGTATGCAGTAAATATTTTATTTTATATTGTCTTATATTGTCGTTTAGAAAACTGTTTTATAAACGACAATATAAGACACACACACAAAAAAAAATCAATATAATATGAAAACAAAAAGAAAAGAAAAAGAAATATATTAAAATTACGAATGTGAAATCCTTAAAATAAATTTTAATCAATATATTAATTAAAATTAATTTTTGATTCAAATAATATACAATAAACTAAAGTTTATCATCATGTAATTGGCATTTTTAGTTAAGACATATAGTAAGTAAATTACGATTATATTGATTCTTAAATTGGCGCAGAACAGTTCATACTTTATGAAGCATTAAGAACAACAGCTTCAAGTTCCGCCTCGGCCTCGTTGACCACGCCTTGTCGTTATTTATGCTATCAAAGTTAAATACCCATCGGCTTAACTTAATCTAGATCCTCCTCTTCTACCCTTTGTATTCAATTTACATAATTACTGCAAGGTATATTATATTATACTTGAACAAAGTTTAATGCCATTTATAACTTCGGTTAATTAGTAATATGACTGTTAAAGCGTAGGTGTGATCCTTACGAATTAGGCAGTTTTCGAGGGTAGATAGTGCACAATTTATGGGGAAAATGCGATAATATAGTAAATTTAATTAGGGAAAAATTTGTTTTTCCGTACTTATTTAAGTTTATTTAAAAAAATCTGTGTTGGTTTCGTATGATGCAATTTTTCTCAGTTCCGTAACTTCTCACACAAGACACTAACGTCTTCTTATCGGTATACAATGGATTGTCTGCTTAAGATAGTATAAAGTTTCCCTTTCTTTAGATATTCTAGAGTTTAACTCGAACATCATAGTAGAGCATTGCTGCAGCTTTATTAGGATTGTAGCATGAATAGTGAGCTCACGCTCGGCCAGGGCAGCATAAAATAGCAGGATTCCAAGCAGACGGTAGCACCATACCGTCTCTGTGACAGGAATTGGTGTTCCTTTGTGAGGATTTTTGGCCTCCCATATCTGATCTAACGGTGGAGGGCAATCTTGATCATGATCAACCACAAAATATAACTTAATTTACATAGACCAAATTGAACTTTTGGAGCATTTTGTAGTAGATACGCATAGTACGGAATAAAAACGATTATATATAACAACGTACTGCCCCTTTTTCCTGCCTTATGCAATCATTTAATCCTTAAAAATCAGTTATCATTGAATCCGAGAGAAATGTTGAACAGAGCACGGCTTTTAAGTATTCATTCGGAACTAAAATAGTTCTACGTTGTCCCACTAATTGACTGTCAGAGTGACGGCAGTGTTATTAAGCCATAAAGTTTTGTTCCGATGAACTTTTACGGATATTTTTAATGGCTCGGTTTGATTCCGTAGCTGCCAGTTAATGCACTATTAAAATTAGAAAACTAGGCTTCATGTACCGCATGAACTTTATTGTAATGATCGATCTATCAGTTGAGTAAAAAGTAAAGTGAAATAGCAACATATTATCGTCCTGCTACTGGGCATACATCTCCTGTCATTTTTGAGATGGTTTTAGGCATGGAGGTTAGAGAAAAGGAGAACGAGCGCTGTAGAAAATAGTTTACCAGATATATGGTCAAAATAAGTGAGGCGCTGCGATCGCTAAGTTGTCTCAATAATTTTAAATTATTACAAATATAAATTATTAATTTTTATTGGTTTATTATTATTTTTTTTATAATATTTCACCATTTTTTAATGTCTCTTTTCGTCAAAAATTAAAAAATTACTTCGCAGACACTACTTACCGACGGCAGCGCGGCTAAAAATTATACAAATATTCAGGGACAGGCGGGCTATGATTTAACACGTAGCGATCGTTCCCCTGTTCTCTAACCTCCACGGTTTTAGGCGTGTTGATGGACTTTACAGTTTACAGTTTAAATGTTTGCGATTTTTTTTTAATTTCTCAGGTATGCAGGTTAACTCGACACGATGTTTTCCTTCACTGCTGAGCACATGGAAAAATATATAATTTGAATATAAAATTTTAATTAACAGTATATAATACATAAATATATAAAAATTCACACCTGTTACCCAGCGGTGTTGGTAGTGACTACGGAATTTCATTTGGCACGATCCTGAAACACCTCTCTCGTCATACTTTCACACGCCTACTCTTAATTTGATCCATTTTCAATATTAACATTTTTTTAATTGTAATTTCAAATTAATTTTTTAGTGGCTGAAGAACTTTTAAATTCGGCCAGGTAAGGTCAAGATGGCGTTCATCGAGAAAATACCTAACTTTTAAACTATGGTAAATGACACCTGCATGTAATAAAATTACTACTGTTATTGCCAAGTATTTAGCTAAAAAGTAATGAATGAAATAGAAATTCAGTAGTTGTAAAATTATTGCTTTTTGTTCTTAATCTTTTTTACGAGCCCGTAACGACATGCTTTGCTCGAATTGGGCATATTTCATTGTAGAATTGTTTTGCCCTAATTGCATCTCTTGGAAGACTCAGTAAAATATGCTTCTCCGCTTGAATACTGCCTGGTACGTATGTCCTTTTAGAAACAAAATAAACGAACTCTATAAAACCTAACATGGACTATTTTCTTAGGTGGTAAGACTTGTTACCCGCCTAGAAGTCCGTCTGAGTCCGGGCTTAAGGGTTCGGAGAGCCAGTTTAATTACAGGTTGTGAGTTATTCCATCTTAGTTCTCAGGGTGACAACGCGTCTGCAACTTTTTTATATAAAGTTGACCATACTACTTACCATCAGTTGGACTGTTAGTACGTTTCAGTTTTATAAAATAATATTATATTGAAATTTGACTTTTTCAATATCAGAAACATTGCAAATACTTTCGAATGAGAAGGTTTATTAACTAAGTTAATTTCTATGTCGAATCCTGCTCGATTTTTTCCTTATTGCTTAATAAGTCCTTCATTATAATAAAAATATCACAAAAGCAATGATCTGAAAAAGGAACTTTTGCTCCCAATTAAGCAACAACTGAAGCAAAAGCGAATAATATAACTTTTATTGAATAAAATTTTCAAGCAAAAAAAAAACATTAAGGAAACTCAACTTCCAAGTTTGGATTGCGTTATAAAGGAAATTAATTTATAGCAGCAGGAGTACTGAAATAAGAAACCATACAAAAGTGGAAACTTCCACCCACGATGGCTTGCCGAAAATATTGAATTGTCATTGCGCAGTTAAGAAGATTGCCCAATTTCTGCTTAGTATGCTTTCAGAGCATTTTAGGGATGTGCTTGTATTTTTTTTTCATTTAATTTATCGATACCATGATTTTTTAATGACAGCTGTCTGTAGTGGCGGTATAAGAATTTATTCACCATCCTCTATCCTCTCGTGGGTGTCGTAAGAGGCGATAAAGGGAAACTAATTAGGAGATGGAGCGTCTTCCTTATGACAAATAGAAAATAAGATCAAAATCTGCGGTTGCCAACCCGTCCTCGGCGGTGTAGCAACTATGGCAGATATCTTCCATGTGAAGCGATCCATGGGGCGTTTTGTTCAGCAGTGGACTTTGATAAGCTATCGTGAAAATCTTTTGGCGACGAGGTAGACCGATTATCTTTGCAGGGTAAGAGAAGAAGAAAATAATTTGTCAAATTAAGGATTAAATCTATATACAAATAAATAAAATTAAAGTGTCTATTTGTAATGTAAAAATAACAGCTTTTGATTAAATGCATAAAAAAGTATATAAGTACTGTTCCCGTATAACAAAAAAAATAATTTTAAAATTTTTGTCTTTCTGTTTGTTCCGGCTGTTCTCCGAAACGGCTGGACCCATTTTGATAGGACTTTCACTGGCAGATAGCCGATGTTATAAGGAGTAACTAAGGCTACTTTTATTTTAGAAAAAAAGTTAGGGTTCCGCGGGAAAAAATTGAACACATAAAATCCATCGTTATAAATTTCATACGAACGAAGGCGCGGGGAACAGCTACTCAGTTCTAAGTGTGATGTCTATTGTCAAAGATAGTAAAGATATAGGATCGTTCTGAAAAAGTTAAGGAAGGAAAAAAAGGGTAAGAAAAAATACATGAAAGATCTCATAGCCTCCAGGCAGTAAAACAACATCACGTTCAGAGCAAAAAACATACCGGCGATGGTGGGCAGTGTCAAGATCTTCAATCACCTATTTACAAGTCAACTGTTTAAGCTTATGGCGAATTCTGTCTTATTTAAGGAAGAACGTTGGTCTAGTGGTTGCAGTAATGCGATTGATGATCATGAGGTCCTGCGTTAGAATCCCGGGTCGGGCCAAAAAATCAATTATTGAGTTTTTCCGTTAAGAAACTCTCAGTACCTGCCAGGAGTCAGTAAGTTGGCGGAGTCTCACCGCCGTGCCTCAGAAAGCATGTAAAGTCGTTGGTCCTGCGCCTGATCTCCCTCCGGTTGTATCGGTTTACCATACCACCCGTGCTTGTGCTTACAGTTGGGCACTATAATCCTGTCCTGCGCCGATGTCTAGTCTCCGTTGAGACTGGCCACCGTGACCGAAATCGGTCTGGAGGACATCACGCGAATGCTGATCATCTGGTCCCGGGTCTAAACTACAGTTGGGGTAATAAATCCGTTATGGGATCTTTATAGATTAGCCGCCGTGAAAGAAATTTGGTGTGTAGGATATTATACTGGGAAGACCCATTTCTAGCAATATACTATTACGGACTGATGAAGAACAAGCTTCTTTATATCATTATAGTTTATGTTATAAGTCGATAACTACTATGCCATCACTATTTTAACGCCATTAGCCAAGTTATATCGCTGTCAACTGTCATCAATCATAATCAGCCATTGTCGGACTCCGGGATTATCGGAAAATATCCTAGCAATAAAGGAAACTTCGCGATTGTTGTGGTGATGGGCACAGAAGTGTGTTTGCTGAAGCAACTTAAAGGCATTATCAATCAATCAACAGATTTTAGGACATATAAATTGTATTATCATGCTCTATAATAATAATGATGTTATTATATAATTGCGTAATCATTAATGCTTTGCTTTATCTTGCTATAAAATTATAAATGTGAAAGTTTGTGTTTCTTGATGTTTGTTCTTCAACAAACGTAAACTTATTATGACGGGGCATCGTTTAGTTTTAGCTTTTGGCTGATTGTAGGTTTTTCTATCAAAATGTGGAAGATCTTTACTATCTGTAGTTTTCAAAATACATGTACAATCTTCAAATTATACAACACATCATTGAGTATTGACGCACTAAGGTATCCTGCTTAGCAAATTGTTTTTCGCGATTTTTTATATTGTATAGGCCCATGCAAGCATTGTTTGTGAAAATACTGAGTCAAATATGTAAATTATTGCTAAATTTGATAGATAGCGGAATTAGTATTTTATGTATGTCAGGACAGGACATCTGGAACTGGTGGCGGTGATTAAACAGGTGGTAGAGCCACGCTGCCGCGTTATTATAGTAGCAGCACAAGTGGGTCGGCTCGACCTGGGAGGACCTCGCTCGCACAAAACAGCATAGCTCATTGTGAAACAGTAGCATATCGTTGCTGTGCTTCATATAGTGAGTGACGAGTACTGAATATTCTTTGTATTGGTAACGAGACCAACTAATCTTTGTATGCTATACAAGAGAGAGAATAACTAATTGTATAGTATATAAAAAATTGTTGCTTTGTCTTCGTACAATTTATTAAATAAACATGCCTCCATGATATAGTAGAAATAACCTAGTGTATTTAACGTTTCCTTTAAAAAAATTATTCAAATTAAACTGTGTGCAATAGATACCTACGTCTATTGGCTACAACATCACTTATCATCATAGTAAATTTGGGTCCATTTACTAAATCTTTGTTTCTAAAATACATAGTGAGTTATATATTGTACTTAAAAATGAGATTTAGAACATAACAGCGCAGTTTTCGTAGGTTAAACATTTTTCTTGGCGTTAAATTTATGCTTGAGCATGCAGTGACATTATTTTTTATTTTAGCGTTGAGATCGTGATAAATGCATACTTTAGTTTTAATTTCACTTCTGAGGCACGTACTCACATAATTGAACCTCGTGCCTTAGGGAGGTCTGTATTTTTTTCTAGGTTATGACTAGTTATTTATACAAGGTAAGTATATGGAGATAAGCATACTGCTAGACGTAGGACTGTTTTTGTACGTGGTAGAGCCACGCTCCAACTGTATTATAGTTGTAGCACGAATGGGTTGGCTCGACCGGGGCAGAGCCACACTCTCACAGAATACCAGCGTAAAATAGCAGCGTAATGCTGCTGTGTCTCGTGTGGTGAGTGTAGAGAAACGAAGACCCTTTTTATTGGAATCGAGGCATTCCATCTTAGACCTAAGGGGTGACAACGCATCTGCGTTTTGATTCAGATGTAGATGTCTATGGTCTACAGCATCCACTTACCGTGAGGTGGACTGTATGCTCATTTGTTAGCCTTATTTAAAAAAATATCTGAAAAGCAGTTGACCTTGCAGGTCATCCCTGGAGCTTCCCACTATGTTCGATCTCAAAACCCTCTATAATTTTTCGTCAAATCGGTCAAGCCGTTCAAAAGTTATGAGACACACACACACACACACACACACACGCACACACACACACACACACACACACACACACACACACACACACATACACACGCGCGCGCTAGAACGCGCGCGCGCACACACACATACATACAGCCATGTGACATTATCGTAAGAATAATTAGAATAGCTTCCTAGGACCTCAAAACGTCGAGATCTGATGAAACCTCGATTTTCGATGACTGGGGTGTACCAACAACTTTTATAGCGGGAAATTCACACATATATGCATCTATAATCATTTGCAATTAACAGCATGGTTTTAGATTCATATGTGTGCGTCTAGCTGTGAAAGAATTGAAGATGAAATATGTGTGCAAAGGAATGTCTCGTTTCCAGTAAGAAAGATTATCCGGTTCTCTACACTCGTCATACGAAATATGGGCGAATAATAGAGGGCGTGGTCCTTCCCCGGTCGAGCCGACTCATTCGTGCTACAACCATAATATAGAAACATCATTTGTTATGATTTTCTGATTCTGAAACTTTTTATGTTACCATTTTATCAGTTCTGTTGCAATAGGACGACACTCTTAAAGGTTATGGTAAGCTATACAAAGAACAATAAAACTTTGTTCCCGTACGTTAACTCGGCAACAGAAGTTGTTTTGGTTGTAAAATATTATTATAACATGTCGGCTCGTTGTTAGGGCGTCCAGGATTTCTGTGATTTAAATTTTAAAATTCTGAGAGGGTTTTTGGGAAATGAAAAGAATTCCTTGCCTTGAAGAAAGAAGAGTAGTACTCTGGCCAAGAGTGGGACGGATATAGGCTGTAACCTAAATTTTGAGACAGACTTCTGTTTGCAACGTGGTGTTACAGGATATGACATCATTCTACTTCATCCCAAGGTAAAGGAAAGGGCGACTAATGGAAATGCCCTGACAATTATGATCTTCTGTAGATTTCTGACAAACCAACTCGTACATATTTATCGCTAAAATAACCAAAAATGAATGAAATCAACGTTAAGTTACCTCAACTTAATTTCCATTCATTGTTAAGTTTTTTGCTTTCGTTAAATATTGTTGAAAGTTATCTTGGCTAACTCGGCAGATATAAAATATTCAGACCGGAGACTGGGAGTAGCTAAATTCAATTCAATTCAATTTATTTGAAAAATATCTACCACTAAACTAAAGGTGCAAAGTATCTATCACTGTGATCACCAATCTCTCTTCCAAACGAGAGCAATTATAGAGAGAATTTGCTATAATTGCCATTATAGCAAATTCTCTCTATCAAAGGAATAGCTTAGTTTGGCGATTGACTGTTTCCGGGGTGATAAGAGAATAGAAGTAGAGGTTAGATAAATAATTTTTTTAATATATTAAAATATAGTGTAGGTAGTATTTTGGAATAAATCTAATTTAATTAGATTTCATTACGGGATCCAGGAGGGCGAATGCCACCTTCCTCAAAAACTACTAACTAACTACACACATACGTCGTTACTAACCGCACTTATACGCCGCTATCGTTACAGCCCAACAGCCTACGGCTGAACACAAGCTTCCCACGTAGATTGCTTCAGCAGGCGGATTAGAACCTCAGTTTATTTAGTTGTTATTACGAAGATACTGCTGCCCATCTCCTGAGTTATTTCCTTATTTACCTCTTACGACACCCTCGAGGCGATATAGGGGTAGTGGATATTCTTCACCACCAATACACTTAATACTCTTAAAAACGATTGAGGCGTTGTTGTTCTATTGATGGAAGAAATATGATCTGATCAATACGCTGGACTCCAATTTTACAGTTTGGTGATAGGATGTGGTGGTGAATTAATGGAATCCATTAGCTCATTCTAAAAAATTCCACAAAACACTTATGTAAAGTACCGCGAATGTCATGAGGGTCTTGCAAATGTCAGAAATTAAAAATAAACTCAAATTCAATAAGCTCATACATGATATGGTACTCGCCTTACTGTAAATATTCGAAACTATTAACTTGAATTTCATTTAAAAATATTTTACTGACCGACTGATAATGTCGAAAGTGCAAAGATTTTTTTTAAATTATAGGCAAAATAGAAAAATAATTTTATTGGTTATAATTTTTGATAATTTACTTTAAAAAATATTCAAATACCTTGTTTCTTGCAGTTTTGGTTAAAAAATTATCTATTAATTTAAACAGAACAAAATGCGTATTTATGCCTTTCACATAAACTAAGCATATTATATATCTTTACTACATTAGAGAGTTTTATATTGGTTTTTGTAAAATTATGTATATGGGCATAATACCTAGACAAACCTTAAAGCCATCAATAAAATTTAAAAAAAAAGCCTCTAGCGTTGCGATAACGTGGACTGTCTTTAAATTTGATGGAGTCGAAGTTTATTGCACTTCACTTTATTTTAATGGCATTCTAATGCCCACGTGTGGACCGGAGGCTCCAAAACGTAGGATTGGAACGTGTTAAACGATCATAGCATCGATTTATATCAATTGAAAACAAGCTCCCCGTATCTTAAAATGGAGTCTATTTGAAATTTGTGGTAAGAGGTCATAAACCTTTAGGAACACTTTTTAGAATGTAATGGCAGAATTAGCTTAACCATATTTCGTTGGAAACATTATTAAAAGCTTGGATTGGGTTATTTGATATGTTTATCCTTTTTTTTTAATAATGATAGACTACATTTTGTATATAGTGTATGACAACTTTTCTTAATCCTCTCTTAGATATAGGTCTTTTCTAATATGTTTCAAAATGCTTGAAAAATGGTTGACAAAACGGTTGAAAGATGTTTCTATACTATACGTTCTGTTGACGCGTCCACAGACACCTACAGCTTTAGAAAAAACACCTTTTCGTGTCTCGACACGTAATTTACGTGAATTATACACTAATACATAATACGAAATTGTTTTAACAATTATGTAACCAACCGAGTATTCCGCAAGAAAATGAATGCATCCGAAGCCTTGTTAATTTTTACGCAACTTCATTTTTTCATTGCGTTCTTCATTACCGAGAAAAATACACCACATTTATCGTCTATAAGGATGAAGATCCTATAAATTACTATCAAGGGCTTTGGTCTAGGCAGGAATAATAAAAAATAATGGCGCAGCTGCTCTTATAGGAAGGGGGTGGAGTTGTGCATAGAGCATTAAATCGCGCACGCATGCTATTGGTTGGTTTTTTTATCGTTGCTGTTATTGTTCTAACATTCTTCTAGTGGTATTATAAAATAATTTCATATATCAACCCGTTTAAGTGCTCTACAGGACGTAGGCGTCCCCATACATTGCCTCATTAGGGGAATATTTGGTATAGTTGCATGCCTGCCAACTGCAGTTTTAATTTCCTAATTGTTAATAGAAAACGGTCTCCTGATTTCCTTTGTCGCTTATTACGACAACCACGGGACGGGAACCAGCGTGGAACATTATTTTAAGGTTGTACAGTTAGATTTATTTGAAAAGGGTTTAGTTTAAAAAGTTAGAAATCCATTGTTTCAAAACGGAAAGCTTTCTTTGATGCATTATTTTTTTTTCAGACTTATAAAATTCGTTTTATTGACGAGGCTCTCTTCTAGAATAACAGCGTGTGCCAGGATGACTTCCTGCGATTTCTAACGCTAAAGAAATCTATAATAACGAATGAGAATGTAATACTTATCTGAGTTCTCAGGGGTGGCAAAGCATTTGCATTTTCATCACTCGTGTTCTACAAAAAATATGTTAAGTCACGTGACATTCACATGATTTAACGTAAATTTCATTCATTTACATTGTCACCTCTTACCTCTTGCTAAATGTATTGTCACCTTTGAGGGCTAAGAAGGAATGCGTTATGGTCTGTACCATTACACCATACCATTACATCAAAAGTCCACTGATAAACACACGCCTCGCCTAGATTGTCTCATGGGAGAATATTTGCCATAGTTGCCACGCTTGTCAAACGGGTTGGCAACCGCAGTTTCTTTTTCCAGCTTTTTTCACAGCCTGTAATTATACCTAAACCCTCCCCATACCTAAGGCACTGACTTACTTACTTCTTCAGCGGTGAATGAAAACAATGTTAAAGAACCTTCATAAAATTTAAAATGTTTCCCTTATTCGAAGTGCGTTAGGATTGTGATCTCTATTTTCTGGATGTTAGCGCTGTTAGTCAATACGACTCTTACAGCTTCGAGCTAATTAAAAGGGAAAGGCAATGAGGTGAGGATGATGATGAGTGGTTTATGATTTGGTATTGTTACCAATCATCGTGTCATCTTTTTAGGCGTTTCTTGAGGTATCTAACCGCAGTCCGAGGGGGGGTGGGAGTGCGGACCCTGACTCTGACTACTCAGCTCGTGTCGGTCGATGATTAGGATCGTGACGACGTGGGGATCTCTTCTATACTTCAGATATCTCTTTGATAAAAGTGGGTATGTACTAGCGGTAGGACACGTACATGCTGTTACTTTACTTGATATTACACTGTTATGTTATGATTATTATTCTGCCACAGAGTTTTGGCGGGAGCATAGCCGTAGACGGATTGTCGCTCCTGTTTTGTCGCTTGAATAAGAGTTTGAAGTAGATTTTGATTTGTAAAAGTGATGCGATTTTGAGAATTAAGTGTCCGCGCGTATGGACTATTAGAGAAAACGACGAAAAAAGTGCTTTGATGTCGATACAAACCTCAAGTTATTTTGATCGCTTGGGTGCCTTATGAACTTGAGTGGCTGTCGTCATCAATTGTCCGCTGGGTTGAGCTGTCGGCAAAATCTCCCAAGAGCTTCGCAATGTGACGCATCAGCATATTGTCAAGAAAAAATATAAAAATGAAGATTCTGAAAGAAATGATAGGCTCAGAAGGGCTAGAACCCAGATCCGTAAAGTCAGTTAAATAAAAAAAATATTCTACCATAGTCCGGACAAATATACAATTTTCCGGCAGTAGTTCGTTTTTACCACATCCAAGGAATGATATCCTTATATCATTGCTACATAGAGGCATACAGATTTGCTATAAGCGGTCCACCTGAAAAAAGTTAATGAATATCGTAAAGTGTCTATACTAAATAATAATTCTTACCAATATATATTTTTTTAATTTGTATAAAATATGTGTTTTATTTACTATGTGCGAGCAGCTATGCAGGTCTAAGGAAAGACCTGGTGTAACTGCAACCTAAAAGATCTATTGTGAATTTGTGATCGCTGCTATGGCTATAGTCCACTACTAAGCATATGTCTTCAATGAATATAATAGGAGTTGCTGTTATGAAGGCAAACGGCTGGAATAAAAGTCAGGCCATGACTGCTCTCACAATAGGCCTGCGCGACCGGGCCTTAACAGTTCTGGAAGCTCTCGGTGAGGAAGTGACTTATGAGCAACTCCTTGAGGCATTGGAGGCGAGATATGGCGACGCTCACCTGAAACACGTCTTCACGGCGTAAGATCGCGTGCAGCGCATCAACGAAAACCTGCAGCAGTGGGCTCTAGAGGTGGAGAA
The DNA here is from genome assembly GCA_036936625.1 of Parnassius smintheus behrii. NCBI lineage: Eukaryota > Metazoa > Arthropoda > Insecta > Lepidoptera > Papilionidae > Parnassius > Parnassius smintheus. Next base: position 12,293,478 of record JAUPFT010000024.1, read on the forward strand.
GCTGGTGCGAAAAGCATACCGGTGTGTACCTGCGCTCATTGAAGGGAACCTGGTGCAGACATTCATCGACGGCATCCGCGACCTGGAAGTCAGAGCTGCTGTGAGGCTCGGGCACCACGAGACGCTTAAGGACGCCTTGGCCCATGCACTGGAGGTAGAAGCCGTGCGGCAGGATCATCGTTCCCATCGCGTCAGGGAGATCGCAGCAGCTACAGTTCGCGACCGCAACAAAGGATTCAGCCCTAGGTGCTATGGCTGTGGGGAAAAGGGCATTCTACGATCCAGCTGCCCTATGCGAACTGTAGAAAGGGAAGTTGATCGATCTCGAGAGGGTAGTGCAGCAAACGGCACCGCCTGGCGGTGGCAGTAACATCATTCCCCTCACGCTAGGGAGGTTGCAGCAGTTCGCGACCACAATAAAGGATACAGCCCTAGGTGCTATGGCTGTGGGGAAAGGGGCCATCTTCGATCCAGCTGCCCTAGAAATGGAAGGTGAACGATCTCAGAAGGGAAGTGCGGCTAACATCACGGCCCAGCAGCAGCCGGGATACGACTTTATTATCAGACATCGCAGCGGGAAATCTCATGGCAACGCAGATGCATTGTCAAGAAGACCTTGTCCTGGAGATCGGAAACATTGTACTAGACAAGAGAGTAAGGAAGTGGTATCCGTGAGGATGCTCAGGGCAGACCACCTCAGCAACGAGTGGAAGGACAGCCTACGACATGCACAGCAGGAAGATCCGGACATCAAGCCGATTCTGGAATGGATGAAGGCCCGTGCTACCAAGCCTAAGTAGAGCGACGTCTCAGCGATGAGTTCAACCATGAAAAGCTATTGGGCCCAATGGGACAGCTTGCTGATTCAGGATGGAGTCCTGTGCCGTAAATGGGACAATTGTCGAGGAGACAGCTGTCGTTTGCAAATGGTTGTCCCTAAAGCTAAAGTGCCGAATGTTCTACAGCTGTGCCATAATTGTCGTTCAAGAGTCCATCTGGGAGTTAAACGAACTCTGCTGAAGGTCCGAGAACAGTTTTACTGGGTCCATTATCGTGACGATGTCGAGGCTTGGTGTCGTACATGTGCAAGTTGTGCGGCCGTGAGGGGACCTCAGACACGTAGTAGAGGAGCACCGAAATTGTACAACGTTGGTGCATCGTGGGATGGGACAGCCCTTGACATTGCGGAGCCGTTACAGAAAGGCGCAAGAGGGACTCCTAAGATCGTCCATGTGGATCGCCTGGCGCGTTATTATGGGGCCGATAATGCTCGGGACGAGCATGTCTTAGGAGGGGGTAGTGTTACGCGCCTAAGTCAATGGCACTGGCGCCATCTAATTTCGAACCGAAGAACTAAACTTCTTGAAGTTGAAACTCGAGCTCTCGGTACCTTGCGCGTGTTTACTTGAATATTCTGGATATTTCGGTGCTAATTTATATTTATAGGCGCTGCAAGATGCGATCGGGGAAGTATTGAATTTGGCGAGACAAGCGAAGCTTCGGAGCGGAATAAAGTGAATCAGTGTGATTAATTATTGGTGTTTTAAGTTTTAATTTGTGTAAAGTAAATTAAAGTGTTAATTTAGGTAATTCTATCGGCAATTTTTATTGTCACGAACCTCGAGCTCGTAACAGTACTATATATTTATAACTTGATATCAGTGATTTATATATCTATTATTGTACAGTTGAATGTATAAATAAAACATATTATATATAAAGTTTGCGCCATCTTAAAAATACTTGCTTAATATGTATCATGTTATAATAAATAGTAGATGTGAAATTATAGCCAAATACTAGATTATAACACCGGATGTGTTATAATATGAAAAACTATGAATATGTCATTTACGCTTCGATATTGAATGCCGAAAATACGTGCTAATTGGCACGTTTTTACGGATAATTACTCAGTAATTAGTTCTACACTATAATTGTACCATAATTTCTTACCACTCTTTTTATATTTCCTTATAGACACTTTATAAATGTGGTTAAATTTACCTTGAACGTTTTTTGATGACCATTTTGTTGCGCATAACAAAACTGTACTTTTAAAATATCATTGTTTACATACTTATTTGTGGATGGTAGGACTCGTTTTCAGCAGGTCCTGGGTACCCGTCTGGACAGGTACCAGGTCTTCTCATATATTTCGACTACCAAATGCTTGTTGTACAAGCGTTGCTGTGAGGCATACGATTCCATCTTAGTATTCAGAGATGATAATGTAGCTGTTGCTTTTTTTGTATGGAGTTCGCTGCATGTGTCAAGGTATTTTTTTATAGAATATAGGTGACAAACGAGAACATAGTCTACCAGATGGTAAACGGATGCTGTGATTCATGAACATCTACATCTATTCTCGATTAAGCATCAAATTGCAGATGCGTCGTCATTCCCGAGGGCAAAAATTTTCAGTACCATTTTCATTAAAAAACTTTACGTTCGCTTTCAACTTTACGAGTTCGGCCTCACATGGAATACTGTTCTCATCTCTGGGCAGGAGTAACCCAGTGCCAGCTCCTTCCACTTGACAGTGCAAAGCGGTTCGAATCGTCGCCGACCGAGTTCTTTCCGATCGGCTAGATTCACTGGCGCTTTGTAGGGATGTAGCATCCCTTTGTATTTTCTATCGATCTACCACGAGGAGTGCTTTGAGGAGTTGTTCCGATTAATTCCAGCCGAAAAATTTCATGAACGCAGATCTCGTCATAATTCACGATACCATCCTCACCATCTGGATGCTTGGTGGTCCACCACTGTGCGTTTTACTAGGAGTTTACTACCTCGTACAACTTCTCTATGGATTTGTTTACTGATCGGCGATTTTTCTTGACCGATACAACTTAGGGACTTTCAACAAAGAGCTTACTCCTTTCTTAAAGGCCGGCAAAGCACCTGCAATTACCCTGGTGTTGCGTTTGTTTATGGACGGCGGTAGTCACTTACCATGAAGCGAGCATACGGCATGCTCGCTTCACCCTCTTCTATAAAAAGGTCTTCGGCTTTCTACATTTACCATACGAAATACAGCATCGTTAAGCTGCTATTTTACGTTGGCATTTTGTAATAGCCTGATCCTTCCCCGATCGAGCCGATACATATGTGCTATAACCGTAATATGGCTGCAGCATGTTTATACCATATATAGAAAGGCTGCAGAGGCTACTTACCATCAGGTGGACTGTACGTTCGTATGCCACAAGAGTTTTATTAAAAAATCTATAACACATTACCCAAATCTTTTAAATTGAAACAAACAGCGAACTTGTAACTTCTCATGGGTATATAAAACATTAAAGTTTTGATGGCACTCTACCCAACGTTTAAATGTGACAATATTCGTGCAGGTTTCTGTTTATATGACGTCATTTGTTACGTCGACAGACTGTTGCATGGGGAAATGTAAATTTTGCTTTTCGTTGAATTAAATTTTATGTATATATTTATTAATATTATTTGCATAATGTGTGTTTTAGAGTTGTTATTAATATATTTTACTAGTACGACATATTAAACATTTCTGATATACAAGTTTATTCAATAACTACTAATTATTATAGCGGTATACTCAGACGAAATAAAAAGTATTTTCTAAATAAAAAGACTTTTTATTTTGTCTGAGGCATTATAAGAGACCGTTGGGGAAAAAAGGTTCTCGAGTAGCAGCCTCGTGCCGGTAGACGAAGTGTAGGGCGAACCCCCACTAGATGGAGTGACGACCTGGTAAGACATGCAGGAAGTCGATGGATGCAGGTGGCTCAGGACCGTGCTTTCTGCCATACCTTGGGGGAGGCCTTTGTTCAGCAGTGGTCTTGTAAAGGGCTGTAATGATGATGATGATGATTATAAGAGAAAATTACAAAATACAAAATGCTGTCGTGTTTTGTGTGATGAATGACGAGAAACGGAGATCCTTTTACTGGTAATGAGGTCTGAATGGAAGTGGAATTTTGTCTTCGTTTTTTAACGTATTATAAGCCAGTGCTTGATCACAATCCCACCTGGTGGTAAGTGGTGATGTAGCCTTAGATGGTAAGTCGCACTGCCTTAGTGTGACAAAAGCCGACTCACTCTTGAAAACGCCCAGATTGTAATCTCATTTTATGAAATACATTTTCAAGAAAAATTGTTGCTTTAAGTGTTTTTTATTAAACACAGCACAAGATAGAATGCTGTTGTTTTCTGTGTGTTGAACGACAAGAAATGGAGACCCATTTTTACTGGTAACGAGGCATTTTCCCTCATTTTTAACCGACTTCAAATAGGAGATACTCAATTCGACTGTATGTTTTTTTTTGTGTGTGTTACATCAGAACATTTTTCTAGAAGAACGGATTTTGATGTTTCTTTTTTATTTGAAAGCTGGTGCTTCTCATGTGGTCCCATATAAATTTGACTACATTGATAATGTTCTCATTTTATTTATATTGAAATCTATTGTACAAAATTTCCAATTTTAACATTTGTATAAAAGTTATATTGAGGGAAAAATATTTTTAAACAGTATCTATGGCCATTACTCCGTGTGTCAGTTAATAATCAATGCCTTTCCAATGTGCCAATGTAATTCCAACCTCAATTTACAGCGGGTCATTCAAATCTTTATGTTTAGCCCCTAGAACGCATTTTCCTACTTTAAAAAAGAAGTGTCAAATGAAATTACAATCTACTTGATGGCAAGTGGATACTTGATACAGCTCATGGAAACCTGCAAACGTTTTCGAAGAAGATTACAGATGTGTGGTCACTTCTAAGCACTACGATAGAATGTCTCATAGCCTATAATTTAACCAGATCACAGCAGTGCACGCACTGCAGTTTGGTGCTAGAAATATGTAAGAAGTAGTAACTACCCAGGTGGCCTCCAAGACAGAAAAAGATAAAAGGCGCCTACCAAATGGTAAATCAATCCATTTACTTCTATGTTTGTCGTAAGAAACGATCGTGGAAAAGACGAAAAATATCTTATAACCCCTAAAAGATGGCGGTATACCATTGTTATATCAGATGTATATTATCTGGCCTCCACTCCTTTGTTGTCGATATACCCCGCATTAAAATTAAGAGGTTTTCATCGCCGTTATTTTTTTATATAGAATCAGGCGATAAACGAGCACGCAGTCCACCTGATGGTAAGCGGATGCTGTGGTCCATAGACATCTACGTTTATCCTCGATTAAGAATCAAAACGCAGATGTTTGTCACCCCTGAGGACTAAGATGAAATGCCTCCTTTCCAGTCAAAAAAGCTCCAGTTCTCTATACTGACCATACAAAATACAGCAGTATTAAGCTGCTATTTTACGCTGGTATTCTGTGAGAGCGTAGTCCTTCCCCGGTCGAGCCGACCTATTCGTGCTACAAGCTACAACAATAATATAGCTGCAGCGTGGCTCTATCTCATATAAAATACATATAAAAATGTGTACATTAAAGGAGTAGAATAATCTGTCTTTCCATTCGATTACAAAGTAGGTGTTTTCAAGGCAAGAATAAAAAGGCTTTTGTGAAGCTAAGTCAGTACGTTTTGCTACCTTCGGCAGTATCACAACTTACCATTAGGTGGGAGAATAGTCATTTATCGGCTTACAATAGTTGAAAGGTACTATTGCGATGGTAGCTAATGTTAAATTATTGCTATAGTATTAAGAAAGCACTTTCCAAGCGTGAGAGTTATTGTTATTTCTCCATCTCCTCAATGAAAGAGATAATGGTAAAGATCTATTTACGAGTATGTCCTATTGTGGAACTGATACGACCTGCTAAAGAAACGAAAAATGGAACTTGGATCAAAATCATGGTAATCCTACAATCCAGCAATTTTGTTTGAACGTCAGAAGCAAAATATTTTCTCAAACGACATGGCAACACTAAGTCAATTGTTCTCGGTTACGTCGGCGTCGGAGCATGCGTCATAGCACACAATAAATGCAACACTTCTGAAAAATATTACTTATTGTATTGAGTAACAAAACATTTTGAGACAAAAGTGCATTTGTGTTCACTTCAATCGCGCAATAAATTGCCTACAATACAATGTAGAGTAGGCAGAACCTTAAATTGGCGTAGCGCAGTAGTATTATTATTCGGCAAATGCAATGCATATCAATAATATTATAATACGGATGGTGGTCAGTGTGGGGGCGCAAACAAGAAAGAAAGAAATATATTTATTTACCCGAAATGATAAATTTCTAAAAGGGTTTTAGGGCAAGGAAATGTCCGTCGCGCTGCCCCAATGCGTGTTGGCGAACTTTATATGTCTTTGAAATATTTTTTCTTATTTTTCGGATATGCAGGCTTCCTCAGGATGTTTTCCTTCACCACCGAGAACTTGGTAAATTAGCACTTAAAATTGCAATTAACAATTTCACTTGTGCCGGCGGGGATCGGACCCGGGTCACTCGCGCACTGTGAAATTTACAGCGAGCGCTAACCATCTGAGCTACCACGCCTGTTCTGAGGTACTACGGCTCTACCTACTCTAGACGAAATTTATTTACATTAAAAAAGAATTAATGAATTGATTGAATGAGCCGTGGTAGCTTGGAGGTTAAGCGCTCGCTCTAATATATAGGCTGTAACGTGCTGTAACTGCTTTTACGTGGTAGAGCCATGCTGCAATTATATTAGTATTATAGTTGCAGCAATGGGTCGGCTCGACCGGGGAAGGACCATGCTCTCACAGAATACCGACGTCAAATAGTAGCTTAATGCTGCTGTGTTTCGTATGGTGAGTGTAGAGACCGGATACCCTTTTTACTGGAAACGAGGCATTCCACCTAAGTCCTCAACGGTGACAACGCATCTGCATTTTGACTCGTAATCGAGGATAGATGCAGATGTCTATGGGCCACAGCAACCACTTACCTGGTGGTAGGTGGACTGTGTGCTCTTTTGTCACCCTATCCTAAAAAAAAGGAACTTTAAATTTTACATGTTAATTAGCATTAAACAAAAAAAAACTGAGAACCTTTTAGAGGTTTTAAGTTTTTTTGTTTGTCTTACACTGAAACAAAGTACAATCTATAATAATTAAGTAATCTATAATTCCTATATTTAAGTAATAACGCGAATGCAAATTTTGTGAGCTTGTTTGTATGTGGAGGGTGATCTCCGGAACCACTGCACCTATTTGAAAAATTTGTGGAAAATGGTGAAAGCATTTGAAAGGTACATTATTCTATAATAAATAATATATTCTATTATGAATCTTATTATGTATAGAGTATTGTTCAACCCCAAGTAATTCATGATTATCATCATCTTCATTACAGCCCTTCACAAGTCCAATGCTGAACATAGGCCTCCCCCAAGAAATGCCACAAAGCACGGTCTTCAGCCAACGACATAGCCCAGTGGATTAGTAAGCTGAACAATAGGCTGGCCATATATCTCGAAGAACCGACAATGATGGGGAAGAAAGGTTCTAGACTTCTAGAGTGATAGCCTTGCACCGGTAGGCGATGTGTAGGATGGCCCCCTACTAGATGGAGTGAGGACCTAGTAATACATGCAGTACGATGGATGCTTGTAATTGTTAAATAATAAAAAAAGACAGAATATCATGGCTTCTAATAAATTATACGTGATAAAGCCATGCTGCAGCTATATTATGGTTGGAGCCCGAATGGGTCGGCTCGACCGGGGAAGGGCCATGCTCTCACAGAATACTATCGTAAAATAGCAGCTTAATGCTGCTGTGTTTCATATGGTGAGTGTATAGAAAACCGGCCCTTTTTACTGGAAACAAGGTATCCTATGTTACTCATCAGGAGTGATAACGCATCTGCAATTCGATTCTTAATTTAGGATAGATGTAGATGTCATGACTTACAGCATCGACTTATGATCAGGTGTACTGTGTTCTATTTGAGACCTTAATTCTATAACAGAAAATTATTTATAGAATATCTTTTATAACCATTATTTATGGTTATATATTATAGTAAATATCTAACTTAGCATTCCGTTTTGCGTTAAACGTTAACGGCATATCGACGCGTTGGGTATAGATTTCAATTTATAACGCATCTATCACACACTCCACTATTCTGACGTTTTGGCACGTTGTTAATTGGATTTTCATTTACTTCTTTCCATTCATCCATTACGGCTTATAGGCTTCCCCCGTAAATTGCATCATAGGAGGGATGTTGTCATAGTTCACACGCTTCCAGGCGGGTTGGCAATAGACATGTGTCAATCATGCATGATTCGTTCGTTTGAGCTGGTACACTTAAAAGTATTGATGGTTCATTCATTTGTTTTTGAATGAACCAGTACCACCAATTTCAAACAATTGACGGTACGTTTTTAACCCGCGATTTGTTTGAATTGTGAATGAGCCACATATAGACCGAATACCGAATGATCTGAATAAACAGGCGAATCGTATTAACAATGCAGACTGCAGAGTATCAGGAATATTTATTATTTAAGGGTTTTTATATTATAATATTGTTGCCTAAATTAAAAATTATTAAATGATTTATTTAATGATAACTTTCAACCACCTTATATAAGTATTAGATAGGCAAATTTTGTAGCAAATAAATGTTAAATTTTTTCGGTTCCCAATGGATCTCACAGAGTACTGGAGCCTGAAATGATCCATTTGAATATCGATCCGAATGTACCAGTACGCGTGACGAAATATACTAGAATGATTCGGTCGCTAGAAATGAATGATTGATACATGTCTAGTTGGCAATCGCAGTTTTAATTATTTTGAGTTTTTATCTGCAATATGCTGCTCCTCATTGTCTGTTTCGGTTTCCCTCTGACGCCTCTTACGACACCCACGGGACGATTGAGGGTAGAGGATATTCTTATACCGTCACTTCACATTTATTTACTTGTATAGTTATAATAAAAACTTTGTTTAAAAAGTAAGTTAATTATTCTAAGCAGAAAAGTGTAGTTTTATTTGGAAAATAGTGGTAGAGCCACGCTGCAGTTATATTAGTAGTATAGTTGTAGCACGAATGCCGCTCGGGATGTGCCGGACGCAAGCGACTGCATGATATTTTCATGGGGATTGAAGGGTGAAGTGGCGGTGTAAGAATATCTACGAGCACTTAGGGTTAAGTGCTCGTAGAAGAATATCCACAAACCCATATCGTCCCGTGGATGTCGTAAGTGCGACACAGGGGGTGGGCTATGAGATAGGCAGTGCGCCTTCCTAATATTAACTTAAAAAAAAACTGTGATTGTCAACCCACCTGTCAAGCTTCCGGGTAGTCAGTCGTGAGGCCTATGTCCAGTGGTGGACTTCTGGTAGGCTGTAATAGTAACGGTATAGTTATTCTATTTCACGATAAAGGTTTGACTTTGGTTGTTGTTAGCTGTGCCGTATCGAAAATCCACTATTTTAAAAAATATCAACAGTTTTAGTTTGAACTGATCAGTTGGAATTATCAGCTGAATTGACCGTGTTTGACGACTATTACAATCAAGGCGAAACCTACATTGTGAAATAGAATAACTATAATAAACTTAGCACCGATTTCAGAATATGAATTTATTTAATTTGTTTTAAGTTCTTTGAAGTAGGCTTATACTTTTTATAAAAAGTATTTTAGAATTAAACGTACATACCCCATCCATAGACACTCCATCCTCAATTAAGAATCAAAATACAGATGGGTTACCCTCTCCCCCCCATGGAACATGGAACATAGAATAACATTAAAAAGGTTCTCCGGTTCTCCTCACTTACCATTCGTACCACGTAGTATCAAATTGTATTGCTAATAATTTGTGCAAGTGTTGTACTTCCCCGGTCGAGCCTGTCTGTTGAGGCTCTTGCAGTTTCTGTGTGAAAATGAAAAAAAAGTAAAAGTGCCTTTATTTCACAATACGCAACCCGAATTTTATTTCCTCTGGCACCTATGTAGTTAGTAATTGTAATTTAAAGTTTTAATTTATCAGGTGCTCGATATTGAAGGAAACCCGTTTCTGTTACAGCCTACTAAAGTCCACTGTTGAACCCATAGATTCTCACATAGAGGAATATTTAACATAGTTGCCATGCTTCGTAAGCGGGCTGGCAACCGCAGTCTTTTATTCTCAGTCGTTATTACGAAGACGCTGCTGCCGATCTCCTGTTTTTTTTTCTCTGTCACTTCTTATGATACACACGGGATGATAAGAGATAGTAGATATTATTCCAAGGTTACTACACGGTAAAATGAAGGAAAACATTGTAGGGAAATCGCCATGACGTATTATTATTTATTTCGAGCACATGTTAAGCCCGCTTACATCTACTGTAGCAGCGCGGCTCTTCACTCCAAAACCCTCTTTCAAATTTCTAATCATTTTGGATGATTATTATGGGTTGTAACTTTCACTTTTATGTATATCTGTAGATACTTATCGATAAATGTAATTTTAATACACAAAAGAACCATTACAGATAAAACGTAAAAGTTTGAACCGGCGTTGTTCAAATTATACAGTGTTTAAGAGACGATTTACCGCTATATATATATATATATATATATATATATATATATATATATATATATATATATATATAAAATGTTTTTTAACTTACTCCTCGTCACATATATTATGTTATATACGCCGTGTACAAAATATGATGATTGAGTCTTTAAAACCAATAGCAAGAGAAGCAAATAGTTACAAAAATGTGTTGCCTTTCTTTATTATTGAAGCCTAAAATGTCAAAACATCATTACCCTTTCTTTCGCGTCTAAATTTTTACTGCCTAATTGAAAGAAATTATATTCACAAGAATTTAAACAGCCCTATTGTTTTGTATGTTATTCAATACAAAACGAACCCTTTACGTAATAACTATAATAAACTTAGCACCGATTTCAGAATATGAATTTATTTAATTTGTTTTAAGTTCTTTGAAGTAGGCTTATACTTTTTATAAAAAGTATTTTAGAATTAAACGTACATACCCCATCCATAGACACTCCATCCTCAATTAAGAATCAAAATACAGATGGGTTACCCTCTCCCCCCCATGGAACATGGAACATAGAATAACATTAAAAAGGTTCTCCGGTTCTCCTCACTTACCATTCGTACCACGTAGTATCAAATTGTATTGCTAATAATTTGTGCAAGTGTTGTACTTCCCCGGTCGAGCCTGTCTGTTGAGGCTCTTGCAGTTTCTGTATGAAAATGAAAAAAAAGTAAAAGTGCCTTTATTTCACAATACGCAACCCGAATTTTATTTCCTCTGGCACCTATGTAGTTAGTAATTGTAATTTAAAGTTTTAATTTATCAGGTGCTCGATATTGAAGGAAACCCGTTTCTGTTACAGCCTACTAAAGTCCACTGTTGAACCCATAGATTCTCACATAGAGGAATATTTAACATAGTTGCCATGCTTCGTAAGCGGGCTGGCAACCGCAGTCTTTTATTCTCAGTCGTTATTACGAAGACGCTGCTGCCGATCTCCTGTTTTTTTTTCTCTGTCACTTCTTATGATACACACGGGATGATAAGAGATAGTAGATATTATTCCAAAGTTACTACACGGTAAAATGAAGGAAAACATTGTAGGGAAATCGCCATGACGTATTATTATTTATTTCGAGCACATGTTAAGCCCGCTTACATCTACTGTAGCAGCGCGGCTCTTCACTCCAAAACCCTCTTTCAAATTTCTAATCATTTTGGATGATTATTATGGGTTGTAACTTTCACTTTTATGTATATCTGTAGATACTTATCGATAAATGTAATTTTAATACACAAAAGAACCATTACAGATAAAACGTAAAAGTTTGAACCGGCGTTGTTCAAATTATACAGTGTTTAAGAGACGATTTACCGCTATATATATATATATATATATATATATATATATATATATATATATATATATATATATATATATATATATATATATATATATATAAATGTTTTTTAACTTACTCCTCGTCACATATATTATGTTATATACGCCGTGTACAAAATATGATGATTGAGTCTTTAAAACCAATAGCAAGAGAAGCAAATAGTTACAAAAATGTGTTGCCTTTCTTTATTATTGAAGCCTAAAATGTCAAAACATCATTACCCTTTCTTTCGCGTCTAAATTTTTACTGCCTAATTGAAAGAAATTATATTCACAAGAATTTAAACAGCCCTATTGTTTTGTATGTTATTCAATACAAAACGAACCCTTTACGTAATAACGGTTCCCATCAATACGATATAACAAAAGAAGCGCGCTGGACGGCCGGACCTAGTGTAAGGTCCGTTTTATTAGTTTATGACATTCGCTTGAATTTCAAACCCGTTAGAGAAAGTGCGAAGTCATTAAAAGGATTACCCATCGAAATTTCCTTTTGGGCAATAAATGTCCCTAAACATTTCTTGTAACGGGTTGTAATACGAACAGAATTGTTACCGGAATGATTTACCCTTCCTTTTACGGTAAAAAGAAAGGTATTATGAGACAAATTACCTGAAATCTTCCACAGTCTTTCGTTTTATTTAATAATTTTTTATGGTAAGAGTCATAAACAGGTACACAGTCTTCCTGATGGTAAGTTGATGCAGTGCCTCAAGGGCTCGAAATGCAGATCTGTTTGTTGGCTCTGAAGACTACTATGAAATATCTCGTTACCAGTGAAAAGTCTCTGGTTCTCATCACTAGTTCACTAGCCATTCAAAACGCAGGATATATTGCTATCTTAGTCGGTTAAGCTGGGAGAGCGTGTTTCTACCCCAGTCGAGCATAGCGGGGTGACTCCACCGCGTAACAATTCACAATGTGAATGTCCTGACTTTGCAATATTGTAACGCTCTTCGCTCTGACAGCGCGCGACATGTTATACTCCCGTTCACTCGGGACCTTTTTGGCGGGAAAATTTGTATATAGAAATTTTTTTGCTATATTGCAAATTTTGCTATATTTTCACTTTGAGACAATATTTATGGATAAAACTTACAGGAATTCTTGTTGAATGTATAAACTATCGAATAAAATTATTTTTGGTTGCTAGAAATTGTAATAAAATATGTAAATTACCATGTATAACATAGTAGTAGTATATACTTCAATTTTAGTGACAAAATTACTACTAATTTGAATTCTACACTTTTGTTTTTGGAGAAATTTATATCAAATTGTTTGGAAATATGTATATTTTTATGTTTTATGTGTTTCCATTCGTTACTCATACCAAAATATTAAAATATTAAAAAATTAAAAAAAAAATAAAATAATATTTTATCTGTGACATTTCGAACAATATTTCTAAAATATGTTCGTGTGAATTTGAAATAAATACAACGTCATGTTATTTGAAATATATACGAAAACTATTTTTACTTACATTTTACACTAAAAATAAATGAGAATTTGATAAATAACACATTTATGAACCAACCTCCAAACTAGACCTTCCGAAGTTTGAAGTACTTTTGGCAATTTACTTTTCACTTTTTATACCACAAATTATATATCTACGTGTTTACTATATTACAAGAAATGTAAAAAGTATAATACTTTCGTTTTTAGTCCAGACACAAATATAAAATTCTACAAAAAACACGGAGCACCTTCATCAAAGTGACACGTGGAACGCCGGAAGTTCAGAGTGATTTCTTTTTTTTTTTTTCTAAGAAACATTGCCAGGTTATGGTTTAAAATAAAAGAGCATATCTTTGTCTTTGATACTAATATCTATTGCATAGTGTCTTTGGTTTTGGTTAAAACGAAAAAATAGTTTTTTCATAGGTAGACATGTTTACATAATTCTGATCGAATTAGATCACGGTTTGGCGGACGGAAGGTTGGTATTGCGCGATCCAATGTGAGCATGGCTTGGTTTACGGGGTAATATGTATTTGCGTTTTGTTTATTTTACTAGCAGCTCTGGTTCTACGGCGGCACACATTATTCACATTCCATCAAATGGACGGTGCGCTCGTTTGTTTATGTCATTTGTAGTATCTTTTGTTTCAAGTTATTTTCAAGTTTCCATGGGTTGCAGTGGACACTTATCATCAGTTTGACGTTTACTTAGTTTGTCACTTAAATTTTATGTATAAAGTTATTTTAGGCACTATTATATTATATTGCATTTTTTATAGGATAGGGTGACAAACGAGCACACAATCCACCTGATGGTAAGTGGTTGCTGTGGCCCATAGATATCTACATCTATCCTCGATTACGAATCAAAATGCAGATGCGTTGTCACCCGTGAGGACTAAGATGGAATGCCTCGTTTCCAGTAAAAAGGGTCTCCGGTTCTCTACACTCACCATACGAAATACAGCAGCATTAAGCTACTATTTCACGCTGGTATTCTGTAAGAGCGTGGTCCTTCCCTGGTCGAGCCGACCCATTCGTGCTACAACTATACTACTAATATAACTGCAGCATGGCTCTACCACGTATAAATTTTTAAATAACATAATATCATAAACACTCACGCCTGTCTGAGACTACGGAATTCCATTTGACACGATCATGACATACCTCTTTCGCCTCCTTTACATCCATATATCTACACGTATACGCTCGTCGGTTAAGGGTACTTCTAATGTGGCCTATTTTCAAAATATCGCCAATTTGGTCGATAAACTTTCGTCTAGGGCGTACCTTCCCGACTCTGCCGTTCACATCTGCCATGTAAATTTGCTTTAAATTAAATTATTTGTAAATAATGTATGAATACAATACGAATTGTAAAGCAGGTTAGGTTATGTTTCTGTCCATCTCCTGCTACAATTACTCTCTGTCTTCTTGTACGACACCCATGGGAGGTCATCAGGCAGTGGAATATTCTGAGGCCGCTCCTAAATAAACAAACAAATTAAATTATTTTTGTCCTAAAATAATGTGTATTTTGTGTAAAGGGAAAATAATGCTGATGGCTGATGGGCCTATTTACATATTTCATAAGAAAATAATTACGATAACAGTAGAGAAATTCGATACGGTTCAACTTTACAAAATTGTTAAAGTAATAAAAGTTGCGCTCGATTTACTGGGTCTTTGGAGAGATATCTGGTTACACGCCTACTACGTAAGTTAATTAATACATCCTGACATACAGACGTGTTTTTACTATGTATATTTTTAAAATTTAATTATATTTTATCATAGAGTATGACTATACATGGACACATATCATCCAATGGGTGTCGAAAGAGGCGACTAAAAATTAAAAGTATGGTTGCCATCTCGCCTGCCAAGCGTGGCAACTATGGCAAATATGCCCCCTAGCCTAGGCCTATGTTCAGCAGTGTGTTTTATAGGCTCTGACGGTAACAGTATAGACTACGGGTAACAATAACAAACGAGCACACAGTCCACGTGATTGTAAGTGGGTGTTGTGGCCGATGTCTATTGTACTCCCATAGACATCTACATCTATCCTCAATTAAGAACCAAAATACAGATGCACTGTCACCCCCGAGGACTTAGATGGCACGCCTTGTTTCCAGTAAAATGGTTCTCTTGTTCTCCTCACGTACCATATTAAACACTACAGCATTAAGCTGCTGTTTTACACTGGTATTCTGCGAGAGCGTGATCTTTCCCCGGTTGAGCCAACCCATTCGTACTACGTTTATAAATAACACTGACCTCTATATATACAAATATGCATAGATAATATTAAAAATAATGTATTTAATAAACTTTAGAGTACCTACTTTTTACCAATGCCTTACAGCACGCAGTTAAGATGGTTTAGTTTATGTCGAGTAAATCTCTTTAGATCCGATATACGAGTATGTACAATAGAATGCAGATGGTAAAATCTTTAAAGTACAAATATCTCCCAATATTTATTTATCAATTATTATATAATTGAAATTTATAAATGGCATTATTAATTTATAAATGGCAGTCTTAAATAAGTACCTAATGATTTTAAATTTACGCGAACACTACACCTTGAGTAAAACTATTTATATAGAACCTATCGCGTTTAATTAACTTATTTTAACTTATTTTTAGTTCCCGACATTTCGGGTGCTTTACAGCACCCATGGTCACGGAGAGGACTGAGATGTTGGACGTCCCAATGTCATAGTTAGCCCAGCTACCTTCAGTTTTTGAATATTAATTTTTGGTCCAATCTACACAGATCGAGCTTACAGTTCCTTAAGTCTTGCAGTGGTATGCTTGGGTTTGGGTTTAATTTTGTTAATTATAGGATTCCAAGCAGATGGCAGCACCCATCCATCTTCTCTATTGAAATTAGGATGTTTTTTTTTTAATTTCAATAGCCTCACGCATCATCCTTGGTAGGGATAGATGTTCTTTTGCGAGGATTTGTGGTTTATCAAATCTGATGTGATGGTGGGGACGATCTTGAAAATGTTCACAGACTGCAGACTTCCTCGAGCGTCAGTGCTATATATGTATATGTTTATTCAAGACCTAAATGCCTTTTGGTATTTCCTTCCGGTCAAGCAACCCTTGGCGTAGGAGATAATGTGATAGGTGCATTGCATTATGTGTAAGTTAAATTATTCTTCAATGTAAATATTTTTTTCTGTTCCCTTTTAGTTTTGAATTGTAAGGAATCCTACACCTTATTTTTGCTCAAGTTTTGTGATGTATGTTGTACATTAAGGGTTTAAAAAATCTAAGATAGTATACTTCAGACACGCATTGATGGTGGCTGACTAAGTAATTCAGAGGACAAAGTAGATTTTCGGAGGAAAATAATGCTATTAAATAGAAGTCAGTTTAATTAGCACCCGTTATTTAATTTTACTATAGTGTAAACTATTAACTGAACGGGACAATAACGCTTATGTTAACAACTAGAAGTTTTATTTTCATTCCACTCCACTCCCAAAAATTATCTCGCATCATATGGTATAGGGTATGGGGTTTTTTAATTATTTTGACTTGTTGATCAGATGCTAGCTGCTCATTCAGATGACTCAGTTTTCCTCTGCCATCTCTTGCGACACCCACGGAACGATATAGGGTAATGGATTTTCTTAAACCGCCGCGACAGATGTACAAAATTATAGCATTTTTTAAATTCCTTTGTTTATTGTGTTCTAAATATTTTGTAATATGTAGTATTTTTTACTGTTATCCAGTATTTACGCTTCTTATCCGACACATATTGCTCATATCCGATTGGAGTGTAAAAACGCTATCACCTGCGTCGCATGCTGTTAAAATCTCGGCTTGTATCATTTTTTGTTGTATTGTTTATTATCCACTTACCATCTTATTAACCACTTACCATCAGGTGGACTGTGTGCTCGTTTGTCACCCTATCCTATAAAAAAAACTGTTAGTTCTGCTTTTTTGCAGACTTCAAAAAAGGGGAGGTATATATGTAATTCTACTGTATGTTTTTCGCATGTACGCGATATCATCATCCATTGTCAACCAATTTGGACGATTCTTTTCATCCCTTAAGGTATTAAAATGAGGGACGAAGTTTTTAATGTGCGACTCAAAAGGTTAACAAAAACTTAAATAACTTAGCTTAGACCATGTAGTCAAAACACATCAGCATTAACCTCTCAAACGGCAAGCGTCCAAATTTGACCGCTTCGATATTCCGTCAAATTTCAAGAAATTCAAGAGGTGATGAACTGGTGAATATAGGCCTCCCTCATAGACTGCTTTATAAGGAGAGTTTTATACGTGGTAGAGCCATGCTGCAATTATAGTATCTTAATGCTACTGTATATCGTAGGGTGAGTGTAGGGAGTCGGAGACCCTTTTTACTGGAAATGAAGCATTCCATTTTAGTCCTCATGGGTGACAACGCATCTGCATTTTGATTCTTAATCGAGGATAGATGTAGATGTCTATGGGCCACAGCAACCACTTACCATCAGGTGGACTGTGTGCTCGTTTGTTACCCTATCCTATAAAAAAGGAGAGTATTTGTAGTTGCGACGCTTGGCGAGCGGGTTGACAACCGCAGTTTTTATTTTTAGGCGTTATTAGGAAGACGCTGCTGCTCCTGATTTGTTTCCCTCTGTCACCTCTTGCGACTCCAACGGGAAGATATGGGGTTGTGGATATTGTTACACCGCCACTGCACGATAAGCGTGGTCTTCACATGTGGATGCATATATAACGAGATATTTTACACCATATTATTGAAAAAATTAAACTTTTAGCATAAATTTAAAGCTGTCTTTAAATCACTAATAAGAATGCACAGTTTATTATTTTAACCTTTTAAGTATACTTACAAGACGTAAGGGATAGCACAGGCTTAAGGTAACTGAAACGTTGTCTAAATAGTTACAATAAAAACTTCATTCCCTATTTTTCCATCCTTGGGGTAGTGATAGCTGTGGAATTTTACTTTATATTTTAACGAAATCGCCGTTAAGGTATATCCTTCATAGTAAATAAATATAATTGAAATGGGTTCAGCCTCTTCCGAGAAATCGGTTAACATGAAATAATATGAGTCGAATATAAAAACACCCTCTTTTTGAAGTAGGTTAAAATACCTATAGATGTTTTGGGGAAAATCACTAGCCTCGAATAAATTGAGACAACCTCCGGTGACATGGTGAAATCGGAGGACATCTCCTGAATATAAAATCCGTTTAGTTTGATCGCCATTTATCTAAAAAATGTCATTGAATTTAATTTTTTAATCAGCAGATAAAAGTTATCCATCGAAAAAAGTATAACCTGTAAGTATATATAATATACAGTCAACATAATAAGTGAAACAATTGAAATATTTTATTCGACCAACTGTATTTTTTTCAATGGTTAATTTTGTATTTTTCCTATGGATAACATTTATCTAAAGATTGATGAAATGGCCCTTTAGAGTTTGGATTCTCAACTTCCAATGTTAGTTTTTTTTTTGATAAAAATAACAGGAAAATGTTGCTATCCAAAACGCTCCATAAAAATTTAAATTAGCATATGCCATCGATAAATATACTCGTAAATCTATCGAATTGAATGATATCATTTTTATGATATAACGCCCACGCAGCTTGTCATGCGAATTAAGTGTGAATGAGTTTGACGCATTCATTAGTGGCTTTGTAAACCTGTCAGTGAGTTATTTATATGATGTTTTTGAATCGATGAATTATGTACAAAAGCTAGATTACCTATATAATAGTATACAACAAAAATTAAAAGATATATGGAAGATAACTTACATATTTGGATACATATATATTTGTTAGGGTCATGCTGCAGCTATATTATGGTTATAGCACCATGGGTCGGCTCGACTGAAGACGGACCACGCTCTCACAAAATACCAGCGTAAAATAGCAGCTCAATGCTCCTCTGCTGCTTTCGTATGATGAGTGAAGAGGACCGGAGACCCTTTTTACTGGAAACGATGCTCTCGAAATTAGTCCTCAGGGGTGACAACGTATCCGCATGTTGAATTTTAATCGAGGATAGATGTAGGTATCTATGCCACATCATCCACTATCAGGTGGACTTTGTGCCCGTTTGTCACCCTTATTCTATATAAAAAAGCAATTTTATAACAAGTCAGAATTACAACAAGCAAAATGTATTATAAATAAATAAAATAATTGTTATTAAATCAGTGGATCTAAAAAAAGCCGTTATAGCTTAGGAGCTAAATGCTAGCCGTAAATTTTATACGCTAGAAAACCGAATGCGGTTTCCGCCCCGCCAGCAATATAAAATTACTGATTTTAATGTTTAAGTATCGATTTATCACGTGCTCGGCGATAAAGACAAACATCGTGAGGACTCCGGCGTGTTCGAAGAATAACATATTTCGAGATCATGTGAAGTCATTGAGGTATAATGTACATTATACATATTTCAACGTGAGAAGACCGCTCCATTACGACGAAATGAGATGAAATCTGTGCCCAACTCCAGAACGTAATTTTTTTCTAAAAATCCAGACCGTGTATAGTCTGTTACTTTTTCTTTAAAATAATTTGCAGTTACATCAATAGAGAAATGTTATAAAAGTGAGATATTATTGCACTTATTATTAGTGAATATACAGTTACTAATATATGAATACTGGTTAGGCCGCAGTCTCTATGTCTGTGGGATAAAGATAGCATTACTTTTCACCTCGCGTCTAAGAGTACTTTAAAATACTAAAATTATCATATTTGAATACTTTGGTGGAGTGTGAGATGCGAATTTCATACTCGTAGTTTGCTATGACGGAAGTTATTAGACCACGAAATTGATAAAAGATAATTCCTTAATCTGTATTCTACAGTACCTCTGGGATATAGATTTTCTCATATAATTGAAGTGACTAATGCACTTATAGTCCACCTGATTGTAAATGAATGCAGCAGTTTATAAATACCTGGTTTCAAATTCAACCAAAAAAGGTTACAGATGCGTTATCACCTCTGAGGACTGATATATATTGCCTATTAAACTCTTTAGACCTGAACACAGCAGTGCTGCACTGCTGCTTATGGGTAGAAACAGGCAAGATCTTTTTTTGACTGAAAGATTTGTTCATACTCACCATGCTAGGTAGGCTATTTGGTGAGTGCAGCGCATAGTTTACATACATAATAGAACGGGGGAGTGGGCGGAGCCTGTGTAGCCACTAACATGTAAATTCACACGTAAAAATGTCAACACAATCAATCTTTTCCAATTTTCGTGTCAAGCGTCACTGCATGTAAATTATTTAAAAAATGGCAAATTGTGCAATAATTACGTGTACAAAGAACAGTGGGAAATGGAATCCTATACTATTAAACGAGCAATTCTTGTATATATATATATATATATATATATATATATATATATATATATATATATATATAATCGGGATCTCGGAAACGGCTCCAACGATTTTCATAAAATTTAGTGTCCAGGGAGTTTCGGGGATAATAAATCGATCTAGCTAGGATTTATTTTTAGAAATGTCTTTTTGTCCGTGTTTTTAGGCAATGAAAAACTGCTACAATATCGTTAGAATAAGAAGGTAAATTTTGACAAATTGATAATGATTATAAATAGCTTAATTGGTATAATGGGCGGTCACAGAATCGTAAAACCCCGGTTCGAGCCCAGACCGACCGACCGACTTTTTTAATTTTTTTTTCAAGTTCCTTTCTTTTTGAGAAAATCTATTTTTTCGAGCCCTTTTTTTAGTATTCTTTAAAAACACGAAAATTTAATGATTTCTTATATTTACGCGAACACTACACATTGAAATAATACTACTAGGGCGGGTCCCCAAAAAATTAAATCCCAACCCAAGCATACAACTGCAAGACTTCAAGATACCATAAGTTCATACTGCATAGATCGGAACAAAAGTTAAATTTTAATCTATGGTAACCGCGGTTAACTATGACATATGAACGTTGAACATCTCAGTCCCGCCCGTGACCATGAGTGCTGTAAAGCGTTCGAAACGTCGGGTATTTAAAAAGTTAAATATACGCGATAAATTCCGTAAAACCTAGTATTATTTCAACGAAAATTTAAATTAAAATAATATCACTCATGATTTTTTATTCAAATAACCAGTTCCGTTTTTTCTGTTATGTCGCTAAGATCAAAAAATATTATTTATATTTCATCAGTACCTAATTTGTATCTAAATATAATTTCCAAAACACACGAATTAAAAAAAACCGAGCGAAAAATACCGGTCAACCGGGTACTTTAAATAAAGGAAACTTGTTCCACAACCACCCGCGTTCTAGTCCCTGTTCTACCGAGAGCAGGGACCCGTCCTCATCCTCATCCTCATCTTCTCACTTAACCCAATATGGCCAACTCCAGTTTCACTGAGTCCCTAGCCGCCCTCATTACCCAATACGGGCTAAACGGCAATGAGACGGTCCGCGCCGCCATCGCCACCATCGCCGCCCAGGCTCCCCCCCCTGCCCCTCAGGCACACCTTCCGCCGCCAGTACTAGCGGCATTCCTCGAAACGAGGAACTCCTTTGCCCCGCTACATTCAGCCCCCTCAGAAATGGAGTACGCATGCTCCGAATCCTCGGCGTCTACCTCCCGGAAGAGGCCCGCCACTACCTCAGGCTTCGGTTCATCGGAGTCCTCTGACTCCGACGGAACCGGTGAGTCAAACTTCACCACCATCACCTCTAAGCGCAACGGAAAGCGCGCCGCGTTGAAACGCACCCCCCCTACTTCAGCGGCCCCTGCCGCTCCCTCAACCTCCGCAGCCCCTGACGCTGCCCCCGTCCCACTGATGTCATTAGACATCCCCACTCCATCTAAACCAGCCTCTCGTTGTGCCCCAGTGCTGGCGAAGAAGCAAGTCCCGCCCCCTGTCTTCCTAAGAGACAAGGCTAAATTCACCCATCTGTCCAAGACCTGCTACGACGCAGGCATCAAGTATGACCATGCAGTCAACCTCGGGGAGGCAATTAAAATCATCCCTAGCTCCATCGAGGACTTCCGCTCAATTACCCGGCTATTCACAGCCGAAAGGGTATCCTACCACACGTACGCTCTCCCCGAAGAGCGTAAAGTCAGGGCCGTCATCCGAGGCGTCCCATTTGAGTTCTCCAACGAGGAGATACTTGAGGACCTTAAGTCCCAAGGTTTCCCAGTTGAAGCAGTGCACAAAATGCACAACCGTACGGGCAAGAGGTACAACCTTGCCCTAGTAATCCTGTCCAACGTGCCGGAGGCGAAAGCCATCTTCCGGCAGGTGCGCACAGTGTGCGGCCTGTCAAGGGTGAAGGTTGAGCCCCCACACAGGCCCGGTTTCCCGGCGCAGTGCCACCGCTGCCAGCTCTATGGTCACGCGGCGGCCAACTGCTCCGCCCCACCCAGGTGCGTGAAGTGCCTGGAGCCTCATAACACCAAAGAGTGTCCCCGGCCCAAAGACGCCGAATCCCCGCCCGCCTGTGTCCTGTGCAACCAGACAGGTCACCCGGCGAACTACAAGGGTTGCCCACGCGCACCTCAACCTCGCCCCAGTAGGAAAGCTCCACCGCCGGTGAATGACCGCTCATTCCCGGCCCTCCAACAACGGCCCCACCAGGGCCCTCCTCAGCCTATCCAGGGCTTCCCTCGACCCTCTCAGGGTCCCCCCAGGCCCCCTCAGGGTCCCCCTAGGCCCCCTCAGGGCATAATTCGGCCCCCTCCGGGCTTCTCAAAGCCAATGCAGCCTCCAGTCTTTCCCTGGGGGCCCAAAAAGGCAGACCCTCCGCGGACAACCTCGTACGCACACGAGGCAGAGCCCACAATTGATGACTACAACACACTATATTCCGCGATTAGGAATATAGATGTTAGGGAGATTACAGTAATCTCACGCAAACTGCGCGCGGCGAAGTCCCCCCAAGAGCGTCTCATCGCTCTTGCGGAACATAATGATCTTCTGCTTGCTCTGTTGTAAGTTAAGTTAACCTAATTAACTTAACTTCAATGGCTGATAATAATATTAACCTACCAAGATCCCACGGTCGTATCAAACCTAAGGGTTTATCGCTTGTATCATTCAATATTCGCGGCTTGCGAAATAACCTCCCAGAGCTAAAGCTCTTTCTTCGAAATCGCGAAGTCGATTTCCTCCTCCTACAGGAAACTAATCTTAAAGCTAAGGACACTAGAGGCCTTTCTATTAGAAACTTCTCTCTTCTTCGTAATGACAGACCCGACCGCCGAGGCGGCGGAACGGCCATCTATTACAAGAAGACACTTCATTGCTCGCCCATTTTTACTCCGCAGCTTACCAATATGGAAGCCACGGTATGCAAGCTAGCTATGACTGGACATCAGTCCATCCTCATAGCCTCCTGTTACATCCCTTCAGGAACCTATCCCCTCAAAAAAGATTTTGAAGCCATTTTATCCTTGGGCAATTCAGTCATTATGTTTGGAGATTTTAACTCCAAGCATACTGAATGGACATGCCGCACTACGTCCCCTAGTGGCAAGATACTGCTCGATATCACGCAGTCTCTTGATATCACTGTCCATAGTCCTCTCGGTGTTACTCACTTTCCCGATAACATCGATCACTCTCCCGATGTGTTAGATTTTGCGTTACTCCAAGGAGTTTCTCTCAACCTCAGAGCAATCGAGACACTAGACGATCTAGGATCAGACCACAGACCGGTCTCCCTCATTCTTGGCCATCAGCCACCTCCCCCAATACACACAAAAACCTTCACTAATTGGAAGGGATTCAAGGAGTCCCTAGCTAAAGCTCTGGACTCACAGGATTCTACCATCTCCATTCCGTCGGACTTAGACAGTCCCGAAAAAATCGACACCGCGGTCGACTCACTCTCCACCCTTATTAAATCCTCCCTTAAGGAGAACGAAAGGGTCGTCCCGGTTGCTAACAATAGTGGGCTTCCCCTACATATTAGCAACCTATTAAAAGCCAAAAAAGCTGCTTTCCGGAGAGCAGCAAAATATCCCACCCCCGAATATAGGTGCGCGGCCAATCGTCTTCAACGAAAACTCCGCTTCCGCCTCTCTGAATTTCAAGATCTCGAAAAGAGTAAGCTCATGGAGAATATCACTCCATCTCACACAGCGTACTATCAGATGGCTAGAGCCCTCCGCATAGACGCTATCACCCACACTCCCCCTCTCTCCCGTCCCGACGGCACGGTTGCCTTCGAGGACGAGGAGAAGGCTGAGTGCTTTGCGGATAGCATTGCCGATCAATGCTCCCCTAGTTCTCAACCTGACGACCCCTCACACGTCCAGGCAGTAGAGGATGAGGTCCGCCGCCGGAACTCACCCCCTACCGCCTCCGAACCTATCTCTGTGTCCAATGATGAGATTTCATCCCTCATCAAAGGACTTAAGCCTAAAAAGGCTCCGGGCGCGGATGGCATCTCCAACCAAGCCCTTAAACACTTTCCCGAGCAGGTTTTAACCTTTCTATCTATTATCTTCAACGCCTGCTTCAACCTTAGTTATTTTCCCACTACGTGGAAAGAGGCAACTGTGATTGGAATTCCCAAGCCAGGCAAGCCTCTCAACCTCCCCTCCAGCCATCGCCCCATTAGCCTCCTCAAGGCAATGGGCAAGCTCTTCGAAAGAGTCATCCAAACACGGATGAGGCGCTATCTGTTTCCCACAGACGGTGACCCTCTCATCATTCCCCACCAATTCGGCTTCCGAGCCAAACACTCATGTCCCCAACAAGTTCACCGCATTGTGGAATATATCCTCAGCGGTTTCTATCCTCGACGTCATAAAACCATCGCGGTCTTCTTCGATATAGCCAAAGCTTTTGATAGAGTCTGGCACACAGGCCTCATCTACAAGCTCTACAAAATAGGTCTCCCCGATCGTCTAGTTCGTCTCGTGGCCTCCTATTTGAAGCATCGTACCTTTCGTTTTAGACACGAAGGCACGCTATCCTCACAGCGAACTATCAAGGCTGGTGTCCCTCAGGGCTCAGTACTTGCTCCTTTGCTGTACATCCTGTTCACCAACGACATTCCCATCCCGTCGAAAGGTGTTCAACTCTCCCTCTTCGCAGACGACACTGCCATCTACTGCAAAGGTGTCTCACTACCCTTCATACGGAACAAGATCCAAAAGTCAGTTGATGACCTAGGAGATTGGTTCAAAAAATGGCGCATCGATGTGAACCCGGAGAAGAGCTCCGCCGTTCACTTCGATTATAAACGACGCCGTCTTAAAAACACTCCTCCAATACGTATGCTAGGGACCCCTGTCCCCTGGCATACGACAGCCAAATATTTAGGTGTCACTCTAGACACAGGGCTCACTTTTAGGCCCCACGTCAAACGAGTCACCCGTCACGCACGGTTTTACCTGAGTAGGCTCAACAGTATGTTGGGCAGACACAGTAAAATGTCCCTTCGGAACAAGCGAACCCTTTATAAGGTCTGTATACGACCCGTCATGACCTACGCGGGCCCCGTCTTTACCCACGCAAACCCTAACATATTAAATGAACTCCAAATAGTTCAGAACCTCTTCTGTCGTCGAGCTGCGAACGCACCTTGGTACGTCCGTAACGCCGACCTTCATCGGGACTTAGAGCTCCCAACAATTCAACAGTTCCTTAAAAAACTCTCTGAGAACTTCTTCAAAGCCTCAGAGTCGCACCCAAACAATTTAATTCGTGAGGCGGCTTCTTATGCAGCCCCACCCCCCTCTCGCTATCGTGTCCGCAGGCCGAGAAACTCTCTCTCGGACCCGCCAAATAAACTGTCAAACGACCTGAACTGCCTCCTGGCGGCTCAGGCCAGTTCTAATTAAATTAATAATTATTATATCAACTAATATTATTTTGCCTTCGTAGGCACTCCCTCAGCGGCTCTTAGCCGCCTGCGCCCTCTTTTCCCAAAAGAGGGTCGCTCATGATAAGGCACAATAGAGCTTAATCAGCCAGCTGCCTGTCCCCAAAGGCGGTTTTTAGGGGGTATCACTTAGGGTCCCCGGTAGGACAGTGAGTCCCCCATAACCACGATAGACCGGCTATCGTGGTATGCGTAATGCATTTTCCGCCTCCCTACGTACAGGGTAGCCCTTTAATTGCTTCGGGCGCAAAAAAAAAAAAAATCCACAACCAGTAAGTTGAGACTATTTATATTTTGTGAAAACTAGAAAAAAAATATAAGAAATATTTATGTGTCAAAAACATCAATCAAAATTCTAAAATGTGTTTGTAGTAGTGATAACTGATAATACGACGCAATTGCTTCTATGTGTGCTCCCGGTGGCGCCAATTCTCCTACAAAATAAGGTTGACAGCCATTCTATTTTTATTACAGTATTCTATGGTGCAGCGCGTGAACATCTCACATGCTAACCAGCAGAAGAAGATGTAATAACTATAAGATATAATGCACGAGAAGTATTGTTAAATAAAATAAGAAACTGCTTTATAGTGGCGGCGTAAGAACATCCACTACCTCATAATATCATCTGATCGGTGGAGAAGAAAAAGGAAACTAAAACAGGAGATAAACAGCAGTATCTTCCTGATTATATCTGAAAATAATAACAGCGGTTGCCAAACAACTTACTAAGCGTGGCAAATATAGCAAAATTCCCTCGTGAAGCAATCATTAGGGCAGGACGACGTTTAACAGTAGACTTTTGATAGGATATAATGATTGATTTTTTTATAGAATAAGGTTGAAAACCAAACACACAGTCCACCTGATGGTAAATGAATACTTTTCCCCATAGACATCTACATCTATCCTCGGTTAGTAATGGAAATGCAGATGTGTTGTTATTTCTGCGGACTGAGATGGAATGCCTCCTGTCCAGTAAAAAGGGTCTCCACTTCTCTACACTCACAATACGAAAACACAGGAGCTTATATTTTACGCTGGTATTATGTTAGAGCGTGGGCCTTCCGCACTCGAGCCGATCCATTTCCACAACCAAATTAATATAGCTGTAGCAAAGTTTTACAACATATTTAAAATAATTAAAATATAAATACATTGTATAGCAGTTTAAACAAATCTGTTTTGTTTTGAGAATATGTTTTAGTCAGTAAATTTAATTTTATTAATTAACGACAATAAAACGTCTACAATTAAGCAAGTAATAAAACGGTTACATGATTGAATGAAATCTATGGAACAAATACGTAATAAACGGCATATTTATTACTTCGCGTGACCAGCTTCCACTTGTGGCCGTGCTATAATACAAAATTATGAATATTTTAAAAATAAATTAAAAATACTGGCTTGATAGGATCTTTGTTTTTTCAATAACGCAGATTTATTTAAAAACATATAATAATGCTATCGTTTTTGAAATATTGCTTAAGTGTTTTAAGCCAGTTAATTGATTGAAAGGCTTTGGTCTCCACTTTAAGTTTATATTAAGCATTGAAAACATAATTTGACAAAGTTTACAACTGTTAATTGAAGTTTACTCGATGATAATCTAATTTTTGAAAGATTTTCACGAATTAGAAATATTTACAAATTACCCTCATTAGTTAAGACGTTAAATTAAATTAGTAAAAAGTGAAGTCGTAAGCCCTTACATTGTACATATATGCTTGTGTAGTATACTAGGTTTATATAATATAAGCTATGATTATGTACGCAACACAAGATGTGTAAAACTGAACGCATATAAAGATGGTGGTATTGGTTGAATTTATTTAATAGTTAAGAATGTTTGTTATTTTTTTAACTAAATCAAAAGAGTTTAATTTAAATTAATTTAAACTCTTTTGATATTGATAATAGTCTTTATTTTACGGTATTTATTGTACTTATGGTACAATCATATCATAACCAACATATATTTTATTTTATATTATTTTTTATATAAATAATAATAATAATTTTTTCGTTCAGAAATTCCATCAGCATGGAGTTGGGGTGCGGTCATCCATGTTGAAAGGGAAAGGGCTAATAACTCTGAGGGCATAGACTTGTCTATGCCAACTAATTTAAAGACCCTTTACGAGGCTGAAATAAACCGATACCTGGGTATGTCACAGAACATCGGTATCGATGAGGCGGGTATGAAACAGTCAGTTTGCGACACGTTTTATGCACGCTTGACCAACGTGCTTAACAGCCTTTTGTCCGGTGTGAATAAGACACGCGCATATAACGATTGGGTCATGCCTGTCCTCATGTATACTTTTGGCATACTTAGGTGGGCTCAGACTGAGCTTAACGCCCTGAATAGAAAAGTCCGCACTACCATGACGTCCCATAGGATGCATTACCCGAGATCATCAGTAATGAGGCTGTACTTGTCGCGAAAGCATGGTGTAAGTGGCTTTTTAAGCACGCTCAACATACATAATCGCGAAGTGTGCAGCCTCCGTAATTACATCCTAGCGAGATCGGATGATTCATTCTATAGTAACGTCATTTCTTGTGATAAAAGGCTTACCCCTCTATCTAGGCAGGAGCAGGACCCGGCAGTAAATAGCATTTCCGACCGGGAGACCGTATGGAGAGAGAAGGAGCTCCACGGAAGGTTCTACAAGGCTCTGCATGAGCCTTTCGTAGTTACAGTCGCCTCCCTCAACTGGCTACGTTTCGGTAACCTCTTCTGGGAAACCAAGGGTTTTATCTGTGCAATTCAGGTTCAGGTTATTAAGACCAACAAACATCGGAGATTCATCCTAAAGGATGGCACCGTCGACGTCTGTCGAGTTTGTCGACATCCCGATAAGTCACTTAGGCATGTCATCTCTGGTTGTTCGGCGCTTTCTATCTTAAAGTACTTGCATAGGCACAACCTAGTAGCCAGGATTTTACACCAGGAGCTCACTCTAAAATACGGCCTCAAAGTTCGGAAACTGACTTATTATAAGTACTTGCCGAAAGCCGTGCTCGAAAATGACCGCGTCAGGCTCTATTGGGACCGGATCATCATCACAGTCAGGACTATTCTTGCGAATAAACCTGATATTGTGCTGATGTAACGGGCACAGTCAAGGATATTTTAGGTCGATATTACCATTCTATATGATGAGAACCTTGTGAAAGCCGAATCAGAAAAGAAAACTAAATATCTGGACCTGGCTTCCGAGGCGACCGAGATGTGGGGTGGTCTGCCGACCGATATTATTCCTGTAGTCGTCTCTGCGAATGGGCTAATCCCGGTCAGCCTTTCAGGTAATCTGAGGTGACTGGGACTCCGTGACGGACCGCTCCGGGCTCATATGCAGAAACCGGTGCACCTCGATACCGCCCTCATCGTCTACCGGTTTCTTTCCCCCTAACCCTCGGCCGTAGGTGAGACACCTGCCGAGGGGTTCCATCTGGTTGGACATTTATTTAGTTATGTATTTTATGTATTTATTTTATTTTATTTATATTTATACATTTACGAAACCCTACCAAATGAGAATACTATATTGATATCCCAATAACAATAATTTTATTCACAGTGCGTGTCAAAGAAAAGTTACACAAATCATAATTTTACAATTTGATTAGTTTTGGTACGGAATACGAAATGTGCAAACAGTTATCTCTGCTCTTCATATCTCTTGTCTATATTGTACATAATATATATTGTATAAAATATATATTTGTAAAGCCAAAACAGATGAAATACTATTTAAATACGAGAATAATAACAATAATCAAAAACTAATTTGATATATTGCTCATGTTAGTTTCAATGAGTTGAATGATTTGATTTTATCGACATAAACCAATTATATCACCATATTCAAAAAAAAGTACATTATAATTCATACGTTGTTAAGAATAAAATAACTAACAACACTCATTCGTGAATACACTAAATTCATAATGGTAGGACAATTATGAATTTAATTATTTATGGCTTCTGAAGCAGTAAACTATAGAGCCCGTCGGAGCTGACACGCACTCTATTTTTTTATCATGGGCCACAGCCAAGAATGTAACATCGAAGGCAGTCCGTAATATAATCGCGAGTTTGAAAGTTTTATAAAAACAAAGTAACAGTCTGTCAACGACTTACTGCATTTAACAGAACCCCGCTTGCACCGATAAAATTGTTTATTGCAATTTTAAGTACCGATTAACAACATGATTGGCGATTAAAAAAAGTCAGAAAACCCGTCAGGGATTAAAAAGATTACTAACTCTAATCCTTCAATATTACCGTGTGGTTGCGGTGTAATAATATCCACAACCCCATATCTTCCCGTGGGTGTCGTAAGAGGTGACAGAGGTGACAGAGTCTTCCCAATAACGACTAAAAATTAAAAAAAAATCTGTGATAGCCAACCCGTTTTCTAAAAGTGGCAACAATGGCAAATATACGGGGGAGGCCTATGTTCAACAGTGGACTCGAATAGGTTGTAACAGTGATGGACTGATGGAAATCCGTCAACACTTATTGGGGCAGTGCAGTTGACTCTTCCTTGCTTTAACTCTCTCAGTGATGATAGCTCTATGCCTAACTCTATACAGGGAGGTGGTGTACATAGTAAAGCCATGCTGCAATTATATTAGTAGCTAGTATAGTTGTAGCTCGAAATGGCCGGTTCGACCGGAGAAGGACCACGCTCTCACAGAATATCAGCGTAAAATAGTAGCTTAATGTTGCTGAGTTTCGTATGGTGCGTGTAGAGAACCGGAGACTCTTTTTAATGGAAACGAGGCATTTTTTTACAGGATAGGGTGACGAACGAGCACATAGTCCACCTGATGGTAAGTGGTTGCTGCGGCCCTTAGACATCTACATCTATCCTCGATTACAAATCAGATGCAGGTCACCCGTGAGGACTAGATGGAATGCCTCGTTTCCAATAAAAAGGGTCTCCGGTTCTCTACACTCACCATACGAAACACAGCATTAAGCTACTATTTCACGCTGGTTTTCTGTGAGAGCGTGGTCCTGCCCCGGTCGAGCCGACCCATTCGTGCTACAACTATACTACTAATATAACTGCAGCATTGCTCCACCACGTATAAATTCATTCCATATTAATCCTCACGGGTGACAACGCATCTGCATTTTGATTCGTAATCGAAGATAGATGTAGATGTCTATGGTCACGGCAACCCCTTACTATCAGGTGGACTGTGTGCTTGTTTGTTACCCTATCCTATAAAAAAATTGTCTAACAGACATTACACTTCTTTGAAGTGAAAACATCTTAGGCGATTAGGCAATTTTTGAATAAGAAAATCTTATGAGTTTGCGTCACAGACATGTTAGTCCCAGCCTATATATGTCCCACTCATGGTCACAGGCCTCCACTCATTTCTGTGAGGATTACCCTCAGCAAGATAGTGTTCACCGCGCTGCCCCAGTGCGTGTGGCGAACTTCACATGTCTTCGAAATATATTTTTTTCTTATTTCCTCACGATGTTTACCCTTCACCATCGAGCGCGTGGTAAATTTGAACTTAAAATTGCATTTAACGATTAAATTGCCGGTGGAGATCGAACCCAGGTTGCTACTGTGAAATTTACAGCGCGCGCTTAGAATCTGAGCTATCACGGCTCTCATGCTAATGTTCACAATATATCCGTTACCTATTACGTGTTCGTCGTACGCTTTGGGTTAAATCGAATAAAGCTATTTCGTAGTCTTAAGTTTTCTGTTGACAATTCCCAATTACCGCCAATTTTTATCTTTTACTATCGACCCGCATATTCTGGACAGGGACCTCTCTTGTCGAAGAGGTATTTGCCTTTTAGGTCACGTTTGACAAGCGGACGCTCGTAATGCAAGACCTCGCGCACCTTTGACAATGCTCTCTCGATCAGATTGTGTAGGTATTTGATGTTTAACGTGAATAACATCGTTACAAAGACATTTATCACAAAAAATTTATTGAATTGGGCGTTACTTTGCAGATATCCATTAAGTTTTAACAACTTCAAAATAAGATTACATACGTCCCACTCTTGTGCAATGACCTCCCTTTTTATAGAATTTGGGTGACAAACGAGCACACAGTCCACCTGATGGTAAGTAGATGTTGTGGCCCATAGACATCTATATTTATTTTCGAAATTCAAACGCAGACGTGTTGTGACTCTTGAGGACTACAGTAGAATGTCTCACCATACGAAACACAACAGCATCGAGCTGATATTTTACGCTGGTATTCTTTGAGAGCATGGTCCTTCCCCGGTCACGTATATAATCACGTATGAAGTAAAAAAACCTCTACTATCTGAAAGCGTTTTGGGACCAGGAAATATCAGCCGCGCTGCCTCTATCGATATTGACAAACTTCACATGTTTTCAAAATATGTTTTCTTAAAGTTATCTTTTACCACCGAACTCGTTATAAATCTACACTTAAACTGAATTTTATAATTTTATTGGACTAGCAAGGATCGAGGGCGCTTCACTCCTGAGTTACCACAGCTCCATCCATCAGAAGCCATAAGATTTTTTGCGATGTCCCATTGTTCCCTTGTTTATATATCCCATTACATTTTAATTTGTAAGAAAAATCCTTATCCCGGTTTTTATGCCGCCACGCTCATGTTAATTCAACGCTTTAACTATCGTTGATATGTTTCGGTACTGGGAAGCGGATTCGGGAAGCTCGCCTTTTATCTAAAGGTGCGAATTCTCACACTCAGATGGTCCACACAACGATGACTGGACATCGTGGCCCAACCATACCCACATTAATTCTAGATTAAGAATTAAATGTAGAAGCGTTGTCACCTCTTAGGGACTTAAAAGAGAATATTCCCCTTGCCAGTCAAAACTGTTTATTTTTACACTAAAGAAATTAAAATTACCTTGTTAACGGCGTTGTGTTTTAAGCGGCAACTGGTCAATTTTTTTTTATTTTACCACCGTTGCAAGATGATATTCTTCTAGTTTTGTTGTACTGTTTCGGTCTCCGGTTCACGTAGCTCACTATACACAACAAAACATCGTTATACTACTGGTTTTTATTTGAAAGCATCGTCCCAAGTAAGAATAGGTCAGCACGATCGTCGTAAATTAGCAGCATAATACTGCAGTATTTTGTATGATCAGTGTTATGATACGGATACCCTCTTTACTGTTAACTGTTTTTAGTCCGCAGAGGTGTCTATTTATTTTTGTTTATTTATCTATTTTCAGTCCCCCCACTAGATGGAGTGACGACCTGGTAAGACATGCAAGAAGTCGATGGATGTAGGTGGCTCAGGACCGTGCTTTGTGGTATTGTTGACTTGCGAAGGAATATAAGGATAATGATGATGATTTATCTATTTAATACCAACAAGATATACATTTAACAAAAGCGTAATATTTTTACATTAAATCATAAGTTCTAAGTGTTTAACTTAATTACAGTTGTAACAAAAAAATCATAGAAGATACAAGGATACATACGCTGTGAATTAACTTGGATACAAAATTTAAGAGATCTGAATGTTGACACCTGATCGCGGAAAGGCTTACTAGTTATGGTGGTTCTAGTAGACAAACAACGTCCATTTAGTTTTACTGCTCAGTATAACACAACAACAATCAGCATCATCATGACAGTTCTTCATAAGTTGATCACTGACCTCTCTCAAGGAATATTCCAAAAACGGTTCCAAGCCATTGGCATCCGTCGATTTGCTGCGTGCCTTACCGGGTCGTTACTACCTTATACTTCGCTTACCGGTATACTCGAGAACATTTTTTCATCGGTTGTCGGTTTTTCGAGCTACATGGCCGGCTCATTGCCATTTAGGATTTAATGATCCTTAATAGATTTTTATATATAATGGACATTCATGTAGTTCTACTGTTTACCGTTAGAGACTATGGAAAGTCCCATAGACCACGCAGTAGTCTGTGGAAAGTCCACTGCTGAACATAGGGCCACTATAGGTCTGACATAGATTTGCCTCAAATGACAATATTTGTTATTGTTGCCACGCTTGGTGGATTGGTGGCCGCAGTTTTTGTTTTATTTTTGATATTATAGGAAGAAGCTGCTGCCATTCTCATGGTGTATTTGCCTCTGTCACCTCTTACGACACCCACGTGATGATGTGGGCTATTAGATCTTCTTACGCCATCACTACGTCAATTATGTGATCATCAAATAGTATAGTAGTAGACAAACCCGGGTAGACGGTGTTTGTGCGATGTGTGCTTTTTGATCACCATTTTTATAGAAAAAGCTGCAAGATTAAGATATAAAATCAATGACGTATTATATATATAGACACGTCATGAACGAACATCGCGGCGCTTAAAAACGGCGAAAATACTAGAACTACTTATACGCGTGAAGAAAGAGAAAGAAAATATGACACCGTACGGCGGGATGCCTGTTGCTTGACTACTAGCTGCATGCGCCGGCCGCCATTAGACGGCGTCGTCGAATAAAATGAAATGAAATTAGGTAGTTTTGTGAACTTACGCATGAAATGACACATTTTTGTCTTTAACTTTTAGGGTATAATTTGTACATCGTCTGAAAACACACGACGGCATGTTTTCTTTATGTTTTGCACAGGTTTACACACACGAATCACAAACACACACAAAAACAAACGTAGCGTCGCGCGACAGGTTGGTGCGTTACTAAGCGCAATGTGGCCAATTGGCTTCATTTCATGTTGCCATTTTAGAGTGCGGACAACGTATCTATAAGTTTATACATCATTGTATAAAATAGTAATGTTCTCCAGACCGAATTTCGGTCGCGGCGGCCAATCTCAACGGTGACTATCCATCGGCGCAGGACAGGATTAAAGTGTCCAAGTGTATGTGCAAGCATAGATGCACTCTCTATTCCTTCACTGTCATAATCTGATGGGACGGTAAACCGACGCGACCAGAGAGAGATAAGGCGCAGAACCAACGGCTTTACGTGCTTTCCGAGGCACGGGGTGAGACACCGCCAACTTCCTGACTCCGAACAGCTACTGAGAATTTCTTGACGGAAAAACTCTATAATTGATTTTTTGGCCCTACCTTGGATTCGAACCCTGAACCTTACGATCAGCAATCGAACTACTACAACCACTACACCAACGAGTCAGTCAGTTATAATAATAACGAAGTACTAGCACAATTTATTCTACGAAATGCATTGACCTCTAGCAAAACAGGGAGCTACCACGCTCGTTACTTATAAGGCATAACCGGCGCCCATTAGACAATTAACTGAGGAGCAGCGTTCTGAATGCTCATTACAACTGCAAACTAATACATTTGAAAATAAATTTACCGCGCTGCAGCGACTAATTACGTTTAACTAACACTTGAATAATGTTAGCGGTGTTTCGGGTATCGTTTGGCGGAACTTATGTGCACGACTGTATGGATAATGATTTTTTTATATTTTCATTTGTATGACTTTAGTTACAGATGACTAAATACGCATAAGACTAAAGACACAAGAGGAAAGAAGATGGAATACGTAGCAAGAGTTTTTTTTTCCATTAGAGAGGATTCCCGTCGTCGGTTTGAGTATTTTATGTTTGGTGTAAACGATAGTTTTTGCTAAAAATTGTTAATACAGCATACCCAACATATACGTTCCTATCTTACATCTTGTACGTATAATATTGTAAAATTATTAGCAAATAACATCACCCGACATGAGGCTGAACATGTTCAATTTCCACCTAAAGAGTGCTAAAAGTGGCGTCAGGCTTAAAGACAGTGGCATATCAAGATATAAATTGCTGGTGTGTTTCGTATGGTGAGTGTAGAGATCGAGAGTACATTTTACTGGGTACGATGCGTGTTCCGTTTTAGCCCTCAAAGGTATTACCCATCCGCATTTTTATTTTTATTCCAGAATAGATGTGAATGTCTATGGGCCAGATAATCCACTTACCATCAGGTGGATTGTGTGTTTGTTTGTCAAATAAATTCTTTAGAAAAATACTTAAAAATTTAAAACAAAAGATATAAGTGTATCTAAGTATTTTGATGAAAGGTTTTTTTTAACAAGTAACAAAACAAACAGATTGATTAAAACTACTTTTACGGTTTTTACCGCGTTTAATTTATATGATTTTTTAATTCCCGACGTTTCGGGTGCTTTCCAGTACCCATGGTCATGGAGGACTGAGGTGACTGACGTCCCGATGTCAGTGTTAACCCGGAGAAGCTGATACTAGTACCAGCTTTTTAATTGTTATTTATGGTCCGATCTACGCAGACTGAACTAATTGTGTCTTGAAGTATTGCAGTGGTATGCTTAGGTAGAGTTTTAATTTAATAATAATTACAGGGTCTCAAGCAGGTATTGTCCAGCCTCATGTAACATCCTTGGTAGGAATCTATGTTCTTTGGTGAGGATTTGTGGTCTATCAAATCTGATGTAATAGTTGGGGTCGCCTAGGATATGTTCACAAACATCATATAAATTAAACGGGATAAAATCCGTAAAAGTAGTTTTAATCAATGTGTCGAAACCTTGTTACGACTTTTACTTCCTCTAAATGATCAAGTTTGGTCAACTTCCCGACAACGCCGACGGCCGTGAAGCCACCGCGTGTCGGTCCGAAGACCTCACTAAATCATTCAATCGGTAGTAGCGACGGGCGGTGTGTACAAAGGGCAGGGACGTAATCAACGTGAGCTTATGACTCGCGCTTACTAGGAATTCCTCGTTTATGGGGGATAATTGCAAACCCCAATCCCCAGCACGAAGGAGTTTCAACGGGTTGCCCGGGCCTCTATGCCAGGGAGAACATGCTGATTCCTTCAGTGTGTTACGGTAAATATAAGAAATCATTATGTAAAACATACACAGTTAAAGTCCACCTGATGGCTTTCAGCTACTGCTACCCATGGACACTTGTAACCAATTTCTGTAAGTTATTACCTCCACTAGTTCTCAGGACTTCAAACCATAACTCAATATCGGATCCGCTGCTGCTTGATGACAGAACAAGTTACGATGGTGTTAGCTTACGAGCTCGACTCCTATGCAAGGGATGTTTGAATTAAAAAGGGGTAGGCTCCTTTCATAAAGGTTCCAAAGTCCTAAGTAACCGACTACATAAAGAAGTCGCGCGAGGATGAAATCTTTTGGTGAATAAATCACACAATAGAGGACCAGCAAGTATACAGTTGGATGAATGGCTTTGCGAATTCTGTCGCGTATGATAGTTGTACTTACCTTGTAGTGGCGGTGTAAAAATATCCCCTGCCCCATATCATCCCGTGGGTGACGTAAGAGGCGACAAAAGGAAACATATCAGGAGAAGGAGCAGCTTCTTCCTAATAACGACTAAAAAGAAATAAATGCAGGTACCAACCCGCTTGCCAAGATCGGCAACTTTGGCAAATATCCCCCTGTTATATATTTTTATTTATATTTTTTTTATATAGGATAGGGTGACAAACGAGCACACAGTCCACCTGATGGTAAGTGTTTGCTGTGGCCCATAGACGTCCACATCTATCCTTGATTACGAATCAAAATGCAGATGCGTTGTCACCCGTGAGGACTAAGATGGAATGCCTCGTATCCAGTAAAAAGGGTCTCCGGTTCTTTACACTCACCATACGAAATACAGCAGCATTAAGCTACTATTTCACGCTGGTATTCTGTGAGAGCGTGGTCCTTCCCCGGTCGAGCCGACCCATTCGTGCTACAACTATACTTCTAATATAAATGCAGCATGGCTCTACCACGTATAAAATATATAATCTTTATTTTTATTTATTTCTGAAACTTACAACTATCATTACAATATTACCCAATGCGATAGTGTAGCCGTATAACTGATTTGTGTTGATTATTTAATTTTTGTAACAAATTACAAACAATATAGTCTTTGTGAATTCATTCAGAGTACAACAAAATAGGTCCGTCTCACAAGCTATTAAGTTACGCGTGCGGAGTGAGGTGCCTCACTCAGAAGGTTGGTCCGACCTCGCGGCACCACCAACAGTCACACATACCTCTCAGGAACACATAGATTAAGCTGCCCTAATATTTCAGCATTATACAATTTTCCTCGCAGTATTTTAAAAATATACGAGGTGAGCGCGAGTTCCCTAAAAAGTAAGCTTTGTGTTAAAAGTTACTTCTAAATCCTTAACTTCTCTGACCCTCGTC
Organism: Parnassius smintheus behrii; assembly: GCA_036936625.1. NCBI lineage: Eukaryota > Metazoa > Arthropoda > Insecta > Lepidoptera > Papilionidae > Parnassius > Parnassius smintheus. Next base: position 12,331,902 of record JAUPFT010000024.1, read on the forward strand.
ATCAGCAGCCCGTCAATGTGATAATTATGTAAAATAGGAGTGTGTGCGCGAGAAAAAGTAATTAACACACACTTAGAGCTGTTAAATTGCAAGAGATTGTCTTTGCTCCACTCACAACCCTGTCTATGTCCCTTTGTAGTCTGGCACAGTTATCTCCATTTTTTACCGCAAGATGTTCACACAGTATAATAAAAACATGTGGATTTATAGACTGTGATGTTCAGCAGTAGACTTTAATATGCTGTAACTGTAACGATTCTGGTAAGAGACGGTAGAATTTAGCTGCTGTAATTCATCCGAACATTTCCACTAAGCACTCCCCGTGATGAACGCTATAGAAAATGCAAAGGAGTGCAACACCAAACCCTTCTTTCTTTATTGACATCTTTATTTTTTCTTTCTGATAATTCTTTCGGCTGGCAACGAAAAGAAAAGAATTTTTCACACACATTTTGATATCCATTTTTGATGTGAAACATCTATAACGGCGGTTCAGACCGACACCACAGCATGCGTCGCCACGCTATAGATACCTGGATGTTATGTCTAATACTTTTGTAACATACATATGTTATCATCGCCCAATTGTCACAGTATAACCGTCTGAGGAAACATCGAGTATAACTATTACGCAAGACACTGATTAAAAGAACGGAGTTTTTTAAATTAAAAAAAAAGTCAAATTTTTGATTTTTGTACCAAAGAATATAAATGTTTATTAAATAGTCATTTTTGCTTGAAAAATTTTAACATATTATTTTTCACTATGCCGTATCATTTATTACCTGTACAAAATTATTTCGATGTTTCACATCTACTAGGCGTCCCCCGTCGGCTCACAATTTTTTAATGGGTGCGTTTGGCAGAAAAAAGCGCTTATAAGCGCTAAAATAGTTTTCGGCCAGGACACGATTGCTACTTCAGTAGCGCTGACACAATCCGCCCTTTTGCTTATTTAATTTGTTTGTTTTGAAGTAAAGCTTATAAGTTGTTTTGTGCAATATTAGTTTTAAGTAATATAATGACATGAATAAACATATTATACATGTTAATAAAATTCATCATTGATAAGTTTTTAATATGAATACTTTACAAACATATATTTAAATTAGGTTAGGTTCCCCGGTTAAAACTAACATCGTGTCCTGGAGGAAAATAGCTACTTGCGATATGACAGCGCTTACCGCTTACGATCGCCATTTTGCTTACAAGCGCTTGCTAGCGCTTTTTTCTGCCAAACGCACCCAATTTTTTGTCTATTAAATACTATTTACGTTTGAAAATTCGATATACACTACCTCTTTTAAATTTATTGGTAAGTATTAACAATTTGGAAATTTGAAATTCATACTCCCAGTATGCCACAAGCTCGGCGTAACTGAGCGGCTATCAATGAAGCAAACAAACAAACAAAGGTCTTATGTTACTAATGCTTGTGAAATACCTACCGCTGGAGGTGGTCGTTTTAACTTTCAATATTAAGAGGTATCTTTTGTCTCTGCGGTTTAACGGCCTCGAAAATGATGACTCAAAATATGAGAGGATACCTTATATTTTACGCAGTACCTATCACCAATTGGTTGGTATTTTCTGGTGTAATTTTATCAATAATATTTTCATTATCTATGTTCATGTAACGTCGCTTTAAATTAAGGTTTAATCTAAATGCCTGTAAGTATAAAATTTGAGGTACATACATGTCTGATTCGGGCTCAGAATTTCCATAACAGACGAAACAGACTTTCTACTATAGGTCGTTTTTAAAGGCGTTCCGTACTGATATCCCGATGCTTTTGCCTAAACGGTTTTCGATTAATTTGCTCTCGAAATATGCGAAAACGTTGCCAAGACGCAATTGTGCACAAATTATAGTGGCGTGGATCCCAACGATCATTATATCCTGAATTTCTATTAAAGGAAAAAAGGTTTCCCTGTGTTTTTATTTAAAATATGTATAATTCAACGTAAAATGCTATTATTATATTTCTACAATATGTAACGTAATTAACGCACACCCTCAGACACCCCAATTAGTATATTATGTTATAATCATAATACATACACTGAATTTTTGGTTAAACGTTTTTTATGCACTGATCAAATTAGTTATACTAATTCCGGAAGAATGTTGTGGTCACAGTACAAATCCACGAACGCAAAGACTTTAACGTGCTTGAAATAAAATTCATTTTTCTTTATTTTTATTGAATGACAGAATTAGTAATAACACAAATAAAACTGCACTCTTAAAAGTCTTATTGCCTTAAGTTACGGTCCAGTTCAGTTTGTTTTGACTGTACAGATTTAGTGTGACTGTGATTTACGTAGTTTTAATTATTTTTGGGATAAAAATTACCTATATTAAAAATGATGGGAATCGACTCAGTAAACAATTCTGAACAAACTACTTTTATCAAAGTGCGTTAATTATGTTATGTATTGTATATATAAAAATCAATTGCTGTCCGTTTGTCACGCTAAATCTCGAAAACGGCTCCATGGAGTTTGATGAAACATTTTGTGTGTGTTGGAATGGGACCCTAGATTCACATTTGGACCTGGCAGATGGCGCTGCTGTCGAACCCATAAATTTCCTGTGCGAAGTCGGGGTGGATCACTAGTCTCTAATAAAAATCAATTGCTGTCCGTTAGTTTGATTAAAAGTCGAAACTGGCTCGATCGATTCTGATGAAATATTTTGTGTTCGGGTGGGTCCCTAAATGGTTTAGACTCACAATTGGACCCTATAGATGGAACCGTCCTTGAGATCCAAATATCGCCCGTGCGAAGCCGCCCGATTGCTAGAATTTATTAAAATTAAATTTGTTTTGCAAAAAAGAGCCGTCAATACAACATATAACCTACATCCGAAGCATCCGTTAATCTCTTAAAGAATACTTTGAAGAAATAAATATTATTTTGGCCTATCACCGTGTCAGTACCTATATTTACAAATTTTTATTCATTACCTTTTTTTAAAAAAAATCATTACCTTCTGTAAATAGGTACAGGGAATATAGCATACGCTAGTACCTAGGCTGCACTAAAAGTATCGGGAAAGGAATATTTCCACTGTTCCTGTCATATTAAAATCTTTTTAATTGAAAACTCCTTGGTTTAAAAAATCGAATACCATTTATTTATTTAAAAAAAGATTCTTGATCTTGTCACAAGGTTTTGTCAAACTTGTATAGTCGTTGAGAAAATGGAATTGACTCGAGAAAATTCAAGAGCGATGATTTATTATGACTTTCGAAGTGGTTTAACACAAAAACAGTGTGTTGACCGGATGATTTCTGCATTTGGTGATGAAGCCCCACCCAAAACAACAATTTATCGCTGGTTTGCTGAATTTCAACGTGGACGTGTCAAGCTCAGTGATGATCCCCGTCAAGGTCGTCCAAAAACTGCAGTCACCCAAGAAAACGTTGATGCTGTGCGTAAGCTGATTGAGGAAGATCGACATGGGTTAATATTTCCAATATGGACCATCGATTTCAAAGCCCATATTTTTTTTGTAGATATTACTCACCAAAAGAAAGCGTTTTGCAAAGTTTTAGGTTGCGGAAACTTACGGTTCATGAGATATATTTTTTTAAACTTTTCATACAAATTGGCAAATAATACGCAATTACACCAATAACAAAATGAATTTGACAAATAATTGATGTCAAACGTCAATTAGTGTAGGGTTCCGAATATTTTGAAAGTATCGATACGTACTCGATACCAAGTATCGTATCAAAAGTATCAATACTACTTGGTATCGAGTACGTTTCGTTAATTTTGGAGACTAGGGGGGGTAAGAAGCCGGAAAGTTGTGCTCCGGCGCTCCGTGGTAGCTCCGGCGCTCCGTGGCAGCTCCGGCGCTGCGGGATGAGCAGTGCCTCCCCCCTAGCGTAGGGAAGCACAGGCACCTGGGCTCGCCTTCGCAGCTTCGGCTTTTTGGTCGCCTTCGGCGACCAGCCTCAGCCGCTACGGCGATCTCGGTGCCTGCGCTTTCCTACAGCGGGCGGGCACTGCTCTCCCTCCTTTTTTTTTTTTTTTTTTTTTTTTTTTTTTTGCGCCCGAAGCAATTAAAGGGCTACCCTGTACGTAGGGAGGCGGAAAATGCATTACGCATACCACGATAGCCGGTCTATCGTGGTTATGGGGGACTCACTGTCCTACCGGGGACCCTAAGTGATACCCCCTAAAAACCGCCTTTGGGGACAGGCAGCTGGCTGATTAAGCTCTATTGTGCCTTATCATGAGCGACCCTCTTTTGGGAAAAGAGGGCGCAGGCGGCTAAGAGCCGCTGAGGGAGTGCCTACGAAGGCAAAATAATATTAGTTGATATAATAATTATTAATTTAATTAGAACTGACCTGAGCCGCCAGGAGGCAGTTCAGGTCGTTTGACAGTTTATTTGGCGGGTCCGAGAGAGAGTTTCTCGGCCTGCGGACACGATAGCGAGAGGGGGGTGGGGCTGCATAAGAAGCCGCCTTACGAATTAAATTGTTTGGGTGCGACTCTGAGGTTTTGAAGAAGCTCTCAGAGAGTTTTTTAAGGAACTGTTGAATTGTTGGGAGCTCTAAGTCCCGATGAAGGTCGGCATTACGGACGTACCAAGGTGCGTTCGCAGCTCGACGACAGAAGAGGTTCTGAACTATTTGGAGTTCATTTAATATGTTAGGGTTTGCGTGGGCAAAGAAGGGGCCCGCGTAGGTCATGACGGGTCGTATACAGACCTTATAAAGGGTTCGCTTGTTCCGAAGGGACATTTTACTGTGTCTGCCCAACATACTGTTGAGCCTACTCAGGTGAAACCGTGCGTGACGGGTGACTCGTTTGACGTGGGGCCTAAAAGTGAGCTCTGTGTCTAGAGTGACACCTAAATATTTGGCTGTCGTATGCCAGGGGACAGGAGTCCCTAGCATACGTATTGGAGGAGTGTTTTTAAGACGGCGTCGTTTATAATCGAAGTGAACGGCGGAGCTCTTCTCCGGGTTCACATCGATGCGCCATTTTTTGAACCAATCTCCTAGGTCATCAACTGACTTTTGGATCTTGTTCCGTATGAAGGGTAGTGAGACACCTTTGCAGTAGATGGCAGTGTCGTCTGCGAAGAGGGAGAGTTGAACACCTTTCGACGGGATGGGAATGTCGTTGGTGAACAGGATGTACAGCAAAGGAGCAAGTACTGAGCCCTGAGGGACACCAGCCTTGATAGTTCGCTGTGAGGATAGCGTGCCTTCGTGTCTAAAACGAAAGGTACGATGCTTCAAATAGGAGGCCACGAGACGAACTAGACGATCGGGGAGACCTATTTTGTAGAGCTTGTAGATGAGGCCTGTGTGCCAGACTCTATCAAAAGCTTTGGCTATATCGAAGAAGACCGCGATGGTTTTATGACGTCGAGGATAGAAACCGCTGAGGATATATTCCACAATGCGGTGAACTTGTTGGGGACATGAGTGTTTGGCTCGGAAGCCGAATTGGTGGGGAATGATGAGAGGGTCACCGTCTGTGGGAAACAGATAGCGCCTCATCCGTGTTTGGATGACTCTTTCGAAGAGCTTGCCCATTGCCTTGAGGAGGCTAATGGGGCGATGGCTGGAGGGGAGGTTGAGAGGCTTGCCTGGCTTGGGAATTCCAATCACAGTTGCCTCTTTCCACGTAGTGGGAAAATAACTAAGGTTGAAGCAGGCGTTGAAGATAATAGATAGAAAGGTTAACACCTGCTCGGGAAAGTGTTTAAGGGCTTGGTTGGAGATGCCATCCGCGCCCGGAGCCTTTTTAGGCTTAAGTCCTTTGATGAGGGATGAAATCTCATCATTGGACACAGAGATAGGTTCGGAGGCGGTAGGGGGTGAGTTCCGGCGGCGGACCTCATCCTCTACTGCCTGGACGTGTGAGGGGTCGACAGGTTGAGAACTAGGGGAGCATTGATCGGCAATGCTATCCGCAAAGCACTCAGCCTTCTCCTCGTCCTCGAAGGCAACCGTGCCGTCGGGACGGGAGAGAGGGGGAGTGTGGGTGATAGCGTCTATGCGGAGGGCTCTAGCCATCTGATAGTACGCTGTGTGAGATGGAGTGATATTCTCCATGAGCTTACTCTTTTCGAGATCTTGAAATTCAGAGAGGCGGAAGCGGAGTTTTCGTTGAAGACGATTGGCCGCGCGCCTATATTCGGGGGTGGGATATTTTGCTGCTCTCCGGAAAGCAGCTTTTTTGGCTTTTAATAGGTTGCTAATATGTAGGGGAAGCCCACTATTGTTAGCAACCGGGACGACCCTTTCGTTCTCCTTAAGGGAGGATTTAATAAGGGTGGAGAGTGAGTCGACCGCGGTGTCGATTTTTTCGGGACTGTCTAAGTCCGACGGAATGGAGATGGTAGAATCCTGTGAGTCCAGAGCTTTAGCTAGGGACTCCTTGAATCCCTTCCAATTAGTGAAGGTTTTTGTGTGTATTGGGGGAGGTGGCTGATGGCCAAGAATGAGGGAGACCGGTCTGTGATCTGATCCTAGATCGTCTAGTGTCTCGATTGCTCCGAGGTTGAGAGAAACTCCTTGGAGTAACGCAAAATCTAACACATCGGGAGAGTGATCGGTGTTATCGGGAAAGTGAGTAACACCGAGAGGACTATGGACAGTGATATCAAGAGACTGCGTGATATCGAGCAGTATCTTGCCACTAGGGGACGTAGTGCGGCATGTCCATTCAGTATGCTTGGAGTTAAAATCTCCAAACATAATGACTGAATTGCCCAAGGATAAAATGGCTTCAAAATCTTTTTTGAGGGGATAGGTTCCTGAAGGGATATAACAGGAGGCTATGAGGATGGACTGATGTCCAGTCATAGCTAGCTTGCATACCGTGGCTTCCATATTGGTAAGCTGCGGAGTAGAAATGGGCGAGCAATGAAGTGTCTTCTTGTAATAGATGGCCGTTCCGCCGCCTCGGCGGTCGGGTCTGTCATTACGAAGAAGAGAGAAGTTTCTAATAGAAAGGCCTCTAGTGTCCTTAGCTTTAAGATTAGTTTCCTGTAGGAGGAGGAAATCGACTTCACGATTTCGAAGAAAGAGCTTTAGCTCTGGGAGGTTATTTCGCAAGCCGCGAATATTGAATGATACAAGCGATAAACCCTTAGGTTTGATACGACCGTGGGATCTTGGTAGGTTAATATTATTATCAGCCATTGAAGTTAAGTTAATTAAGTTAACTTAACTTACAACAGAGCAAGCAGAAGATCATTGTGTTCCGCAAGAGCGATGAGACGCTCTTGGGGGGACTTCGCCGCGCGCAGTTTGCGTGAGATTACTGTAATCTCCCTAACATCTATATTCCTAATCGCGGAATATAGTGTGTTGTAGTCATCAATTGTGGGCTCTGCCTCGTGTGCGTACGAGGTTGTCCGCGGAGGGTCTGCCTTTTTGGGCCCCCAGGGAAAGACTGGAGGCTGCATTGGCTTTGAGAAGCCCGGAGGGGGCCGAATTATGCCCTGAGGGGGCCTAGGGGGACCCTGAGGGGGTCGAGGGAAGCCCTGGATAGGCTGAGGAGGGCCCTGGCGGGGCCGTTGTTGGAGGGCCGGGAATGAGCGGTCATTCACCGGCGGTGGAGCTTTCCTACTGGGGCGAGGTTGAGGTGCGCGTGGGCAACCCTTGTAGTTCGCCGGGTGACCTGTCTGGTTGCACAGGACACAGGCGGGCGGGGATTCGGCGTCTTTGGGCCGGGGACACTCTTTGGTGTTATGAGGCTCCAGGCACTTCACGCACCTGGGTGGGGCGGAGCAGTTGGCCGCCGCGTGACCATAGAGCTGGCAGCGGTGGCACTGCGCCGGGAAACCGGGCCTGTGTGGGGGCTCAACCTTCACCCTTGACAGGCCGCACACTGTGCGCACCTGCCGGAAGATGGCTTTCGCCTCCGGCACGTTGGACAAGATTACTAGGGCAAGGTTGTACCTCTTGCCCGTACGATTGTGCATTTTGTGCACTGCTTCAACTGGGAAACCTTGGGACTTAAGGTCCTCAAGTATCTCCTCGTTGGAGAACTCAAATGGGACGCCTCGGATGACGGCCCTGACTTTACGCTCTTCGGGGAGAGCGTACGTGTGGTAGGATACCCTTTCGGCTGTGAATAGCCGGGTAATTGAGCGGAAGTCCTCGATGGAGCTAGGGATGATTTTAATGGCCTCCCCGAGGTTGACTGCATGGTCATACTTGATGCCTGCGTCGTAGCAGGTCTTGGACAGATGGGTGAATTTAGCCTTGTCTCTTAGGAAGACAGGGGGCGGGACTTGCTTCTTCGCCAGCACTGGGGCACAACGAGAGGCTGGTTTAGATGGAGTAGGGATGTCTAACGACATCAGTGGGACGTGGGCAGCGTCAGGAGCTGCGGAGGTTGAGGGAGCGGCAGGGGCCGCTGAAGTAGGGGGGGTGCGTTTCAACGCGGCGCGCTTTCCGTTGCGCTTAGAGGTGACCGTGGTGAAGTTTGACTCACCGGTTCCGTCGGAGTCAGAGGATTCCGATGAACTGGAGCCTGAGGTAGTGGCGGGCCTCTTCCGGGAGGTAGACGCCGAGGATTCGGAGCATGCGTACTCCATTTCTGAGGGGGCTGAATGTAGCGGGGCAAAGGAGTTCCTCGTTTCGAGGAATGCCGCTAGTACTGGCGGCGGAAGGTGTGCCTGAGGGGCAGGGGGGGGAGCTTGGGCGGCGATGGTGGCGATGGCGGCGCGGACCGTCTCATTGCCGTTTAACCCGTATTGGGTAATGAGGGCGGCTAGGGAATCAGTGAAACTGGAGTTGGCCATATTGGGTTAAGTGAGAAGATGAGGATGAGGACGGGTCCCTGCTCTCGGTAGAACAGGGACTAGAACGCGGGATGTACTACAACACACTATGCACGTAATAGTAAAAGTAAAATGCAAGAAAAACACAAGAAAATAAGACAATGAAAAAAAAAAAAAAATTGAAAATGATAAATGAAAACTATAATGAAAGAAATTATAATTAAAATGAAAATGATAATGAAAATGAAAAGAGAATGAAAAATGAAAAAGAAAATGAAAGCGGAGGTCAGTCAGACCTCCCTGCCCGAAGACAGGGGGGTAAGAGCTGTAGCAAAAAGTGACTCACCGGCAGCCTCGACGCTGTTCCGCGTGAGCAGGACAGCGGAGGCGCGTGAGAGCGAGACAGCACTACCGTACTGTACGGGAGCGCGGACCACCAGGAGGCGACCGTCCGAGAACGATGCCGCCGGCGGACTGAGCACTGCGTCGGCGCTGTACAGCGCGAGCGGGCCAGCGGAGGCGCGAGAGCGAGAGAGCACTACCGTACAGGAACGAAAGCGCGGACTACCTGGATGCGACCGCTCGGAAGCGGTGCCACAGGCGGAATGACTGCGCTCTCCCTCCTTTTTTTTTTTTTTGCGCCCGAAGCAAATACGGGCAACCCTCCGGAAAGCGGGGGAGGGAGGTGGTGAAAGCTCATAGCATACCACGCAGCCGGCTGCGTGGTTATGTGGCGACTTTTACCCACTAAACACCACCTTTTAGGAAATGGCTTAACGATCTGACTGGAGATCTCTAAGCCGTATACGAACGCGACCCTCCTTGGCAGAAAGGAGGGCGCAGTCTCCCTCCGCGCCTCCGGGCTCTTATATACACTCTAGGGGTAGGGCAGACAAGACCACGTGGATAGTGGGGTGCTCTGATTCGGTTTTGGGTACTTTTTGAATACTAAATAAGTAAGTCAGTAAACACTTTATTGTAGTAGGAATTAGATAATACAGAAAGTTGCAAACAATAAAATAAAAGTACAAAAGCTGTACTAATTAAGATATACAAACAAGTTGCAAACAATGAAATACAAGTACTAAGGTGGAACTTAAATAGAGTAAACTTTATTTTACTTTATATACATCTATAATTGCACTTATCAGCTCTTCCTATGCATGTAATTGGTTTGTCATAATTTTTCGTCTTCAAAATTAACGAAATGTACTCGATACCAAGTAGTATTGATACTTTTGATACGATACTTGGTATCGAGTACGTATCGATACTTTCAAAATATTCGGAACCCTACACTAACTGACATTTAACATCAATCATTTGTCAAATTTATTTTGTAATTGCGTGTTATTTACCAATTTGTATGAAAAGTTTAAAAAAATATATCTCATGAACCTTAAGTTTTCGCAACCTAAAACTTTCGCCTAACGCTTTCTTTTAGTGAGTACTATCTACAAAAAAAATATGGGCTTTGAAATCGATGGTCCATATTGGAAATATTAGCCTCGACATGTGACATATTGTGAAATTCAGGCAACTTTAGACATTGGCGTGAGTCAAATACAAATAATCTTGCATGAACAATTAGGTGTAAAAAAGTTATTTTCCCGATGGATGCCGCATTCTTTCTGTGAAGAGCAAAAAGCGGCTCGCGTTACTTGGTGCGTCAGAACTCTCGAAAGGTTCCACACAGGATCTTCAAATGCTGTATACAACATTGTATTAGGTGACGAATCCTGGATATACGCGTACGAACCCGAAACAAAAAACTAGTCACGAGTTTGGGTGTTCGAAAATGAGTTAAAGCCAACAAAAATTGTTCGTTCACGGAGTGTTGCAAAAAAAATGGTGGCTACGTTTGTCTCCAAAACCGGCCATGTTACGACTATTCCTCTTGAGGGACAAAGAACGGTTAATGCAGAATGGTATGCTAGCATTTGTTTGCCACAGGTCGTTTCTGAACTCCGTAAAGAGAACTACAACCGCCGCATCATCCCCCATCACGACAATGCGAGTTCTCACACCGCACACAGAACAAAAGAGTTTTTAAAGCAAGAAAACATAGAATGAATAGACCATCCGCCGTACAGCCCCAACCTAAGCCCTAAGGATTTCTATACTTTCCCTAAAATAAAGAATAAATAGCGTGGACAGAGATTTTCATCACCTGAAGAAGCTGTAGACGCCTACAAAAGGGCCATTTTGGAGACCCCAACTTCCGAATGGAATGGTTGCTTCAATGATTGGTTCCATCGTATGGAAAAATGTGTCAAATTTCGCGGAGAATACTTCGAAAAGCAATAAATATATTTTTAAATAGTAATGTTGTGTCACTTCCTTGATTCCCGAAATTTTCAGTGCCGCCTCGTAATACCAGTTACTAAACTCTCAAGAATATGTAATCCCTTCATTAGGCAATGTAATGCTTATTCAATAAAGCCCCAGATACTTTTCAACAACAACAACAACTTTAAAAAATATCATCATTATCATCATTACATCCCTTCACAAGTTAACTGCTTAACATATAGGCCTTCCCCAAGGAATGCCACAAGCACGGTCCTGAGCCACTTGCATCCATTGACTTCTTGCATGTCTTACCAGGTCGTCACTCCATTTAGTGGGGGGTTGCCCTACACTATGCCTACATGTACAAGGTTGCTACTCGAGAACCTATTTTCCCCATCGGTTGTTGGTTATTTGAGTTATATGGCCGTCCCATTGCCACTTCAGCTTACTAATCGTTGGGATATGTCGGTTACTCTGGTTCACCTGCGGATATCCTCACTTAGATATTTATCACGCAGAAAAACCTCGAGCATTGCCCTCTCCATAAAAAAATAAGCAAGAGTTTTTAAAGAGGGTTGTTATATTATTTAAGAACACATTTTTGTTAATAACTTATGTGAATTTTTTAACTATTTCCATATTTAAATGTACAATATAATATATTGTAAAGTAATATTAAAAAGGCACGCTTGTTTTCTGGCTGGTTCTTCCATATAGTGGCGGCATAAGCGTAAGCTTAAGTGGATCCACTACTCCTGTGGGTGACGTAAGGGGCGATGTTCCCTCTTAGGATCGAAAGTTTTAAAAACCTGTGCATTCTATGAAGGAGGCCTTATTTCTGCAGTGGATTTGTGATGGGCTGATTTCACAATGATAATGATGATGTTGCAAATTAGTGTTGATGTTAAACAGAGGACTACTTAAGTACTACGTAACTACAGGATAAAACTGCCTATAAATTTGTAACTTTATTATTCCTCCTGTGCCTTTTTAGGGTTCCGTAGTCAACTAGGAACCCTTATAGTTTCGCCATGTCTGTTTGTCCGTCTGTCCGTCCTCGCTTAATCTCTGTGACCGTTAGCACTAGAAAGCTGAAATTTGGTACCAATATGTGTATCAATCACGCCGACAAAGTGGTAAAATAAAAATTGGAAGTAAATGTTTTATTAGGGTAGCCCCCCTATATGTAAAGTGGGAAGTGATTTTTTTTTAATTTCAACCCTTACGTGTGATATATTGTTGGAAAGGTATTTGAATAGGGGTTTACTAAAATCATTTTTTGATAATGTCAATAATTTCAGAAATAATCGCTCCAAAAGTAAAAAACAATGTGTCCCCCCCCCTCTAACTTTTGAACCATAGGTTTAGAAAATATGAAAAAAATCTGAAAGGTAGAACTTTATAAGGACTTTCTAGGAAAATCATTTTGAACTTGGATGGAAATAGTTTTTGTACAAAAAAGACAAAAAGTTGTACAAAATAATTTCTGGACTAAGTTTGTAGTATAATCGTTTAAGCAAGCATTTTTTTAACTTTGTTTACATATTTTATTATCCTGAACGTATCTTTTTTCAAACAAAAAAAGAATTATTAAAATCGGTTCTCGCAATCCAAAATCTATGTATTAGTTAGTAACCCAATTCCCCGAGAGATGGCGCTGTAGGTACTTATTACATTGGGTCGGGTATTATCGAATTGTTCGGTTGGTCTCTCCTTGGCATCGCCTACCGCGGAGCGTGCAATGTTGCACGCTCCATGTTCGCGCACTTACCTACTACCGGGAGCAGTTGCAGGAGCGCGGAGCGCTGCTGGAGCGCGAACATAATAGATACCCACCTTTAAACTCATAAGTGGGAACACTTATTGTGACGGACGGGAAACTACGGAACCCTACACTGAGCGTGGCCCGACACGCTCTTGGCCGGTTTTTATATTATACTGTGGAGAAGACCCGTGATCTGTGAAGGGTAAACTTGTAAGGGTTGTAGTGATGCTGATCGTGATGATAATGATAATTTAGCCTATATGCTATAGCTGTATTATGTTAGTGAACTGCCTCATCGGTCTAGTGGTTGTAGTGGCGCGACTACTGATCACTAGGTCCTGAGTTCGAATTCCGGGTCGGGCGAAAAAATTAATTATTGAGTTTTTCCGTCAAGAAATTCTCAATAGCTGCCTGGAGTCAGGAAGTTGGCGGTATATCACCCACGTGCTTCGGGAGGCACGTAAAGCCGTTGGTCCTGTGCCTGATCTCTCTCCGGTCGTGTCGGTTTACCATCCCATCGGAATATGAGAGTGATGGAATAGAGAGTGTACCTGTGCTTGCACATACACTTGGGCACTATAATCCTGTCTTGCGCAGATGCCTTGTCTCCGTTAAGGCTGACCGCCGTGACCGAAATTCGGTCGGGAGGACATTATTGTTATTATGTTACTGAACAGTATACAAACGATAATATACCACGAACGCATTGTTTTCATAAAATATATGTACCGTTTAATATCTATTTGCTCAAAGTTCAAATTGAACCCAAATTGTAAAGTTTATAGGATAACAAAATTTCTCGTTAGAAATTATGTTATATTGTTTTAGACCTTATTAGAAATTGAATAGACAAGAGAAAATTATATTCAAAGTTTGAATATAATTTTTTCTTCGAAAAATATATTCAAAGTATTGAATATAATTTTCTCTTGTCTATTCAATTTCATATCAATATCAATAATCAGTAGATTATAAAAAAGCAATAATTGTATGTAAGCAAGACTTTAAAAAAGGCTTTTATAACAGCCTTGTTTAAAATCTTGTTTATAAGAAGTCCCAATCCTCTACCTCAATATCATCCACAACAGTTTAAATTGGTCATCATCACCATTATCATCACAAATTCTCAAGTTTACAGATAAACATATGCCCCATGAAACGCCACAAAGCACTGTCTTGAGTTATCTGCAACCATCGACTTATCAAGTCGTCATTCTATCTAAACGGGACGTTGAGTAGGAGTAGACGAAAGTAAAATCGTTAAAACAGCATCTTTCAAAAGACCTAAGATTACTCTGGAAATTACTATGGTCGCCTTTTACGACACCTTTGGAACGAAATGTGGTGATGGATTGTTTTAAGTCACCAGCACATGACACACTCACTTACCCCAGTTATACAGATGCGCTGTCACCACTTAAGATTTAAGAATATTCTTAAGCAAAAGTTCTTTTTGATTCTCATCAGTTATCACATGAATCACAGCGGTAGACTGCTACTTCAAGCTGATATTCTGTGCGAGCGTGATCCTTCCCCGGTCGACGCGACCTATTCGTGCATCAACTGTACTACTACTATATCTGCGGCGTACCAAGTAAAATAGTCAAGAAATATAAAAAAAATATAAAATATATACACCGGTATAAAAGCATCACCTGTGCTGTCGTCCGCATAGCAATGAATGCTATTGGTTTGCAACAACAGCACCAAACAGCGAATATTAAGATTGCACACAGCCTTGTGGAACATCAGCAGAGGTAGGTTTGTAATCGGAGCATGCACCGTCTACCACCTTGATACCGATCAGCGAGATAGCTGTTTTTTTATAGCATTAGGTGACAAACGAGCACACAGTCCACTTGATAGTAAGTTGATGCTGTGGCCATAGACGCCCACATTTATTCTCAATTAAGGACAGGGGTGGCAACGCGTTTGCATTTTGAGCAAATGCGTTGTCACCCCTGAGGTCTTAGATGGAATGCCTCGATTCCAGTAAAAAGCCGGTTCTGTACACTCACCATACGAAACATAGTAGCATTACATAAGAACCACGCTCGCAAAGAATACCAGCGATTCTTTGCGAGCGTGGTTCTTCCCCGGTCGAGCCGACCCATTCGTAGCATAACACAGCGTGGCTCTAGTGTTTATTTTTTGTCAATATAATGTTTGAAAAAGAAATGCATTCATTGGTCCAAAATTTACTAATTTATCGTATTACAACAATGATCACACGTGTACACGAAAATGTTTATTATACCTAATAGGTTGAGTTTGTCAGACATAAATGTTTACTTATAACTGTCGATAAACAGACGGACGTGTTGGTAGTTTATCTGTTATAATAAATATGTACAACATGACATCTATTTGTGTTACTTGTTACTTATCTATGCTGGTGTCTAGCCAAAACGTGTTTCCATTACCAATAACCAAATAATATATGCACAGTTTACATTTTCATTCGTCATCATCGATATTATCATCATTACAACTCATCACATGCCCAATGTTGAACACAGGTAGCGATTATTGCCAACAACATGGTCCTGTATTGTATTTTAATTTTATTGGGGTTTTTGAAGGTAGGGTATTTCTATTCTATTTTATGGTATTCTACTTTTACTGGGGATAACTTTATTTGCCTACCTTATAATCTTTTATATAGATTACTGAACGATTTAAGCATTTTTATACAAGTAATTACATAAAATTAAAATAAAACTTAATTGACAATTATTTTAACCGATGACAATGGCAATTATCTTAGGCTGTTTCTTTTTTCGTTTAATAGTTAAGTGTAGCCATTCAGTGAGAAGACGCAGCCTATGTTCTCGAAACTATACAGAAGGTAGAAGAAGGTAGTAACGTTACAGTTTAAAAAATAATATGTTCAACATTGCACTTATAAACGGACATAATAAATGAATATTTAATATATTTATTATTTAACATTAATTATTAACTTTATTAATTAATTTAAAATACCCTTTTGTTCATAATCTGTGGTGGAATATGTTCTGTGATTGTCAACAACACATGTACCTGACTGTATTACGATTTCTTTTTCGGCATAATCACACGCAATATCATCTTTATTGTCACCAATTTCAGATAGTGGATCTGAATGAGCTCGTTGGTCTTTTCGAGAATGCCGTATTCTTGGAAATTACGGAAATTTTCTGGATTTAAATATTTTTTTGGATTTAAATTTTTTTATTTGAGTAATTTTTCTGCTCTCACCTCACTGATACCTAGCCTTAGCCTTTCTGGTTCCGATAACAAGTAATATCTGTGATGGTATAATACCTAAGATAGATTTACCATCGCCAAAATCGACAGCCATATTCGTCCACGAGTATCCACTAGATATCTTGGAGCATATTCTTCATTTAATATCGTTTTTAGTACACAGTAGACTTAGAACATTATTAAATACAAGCAGATAGCCTGCACAGTGAAATGTTTTGTTGTCGAGAGTACCGTTGTCATCGCTTTCATATTTAAAAAAAAAAAAATTATTTTTTTACTGAAATGTATCAGACAAAGGAATCTATCAAAATATTTAATTTCTCTTTCTATCGGGTACTAACGCGACTTCAATTTGGCGTTTCTCTCATAATAGGATTTGTTACGCAGTATTAGTGACACGACCGTAGTAAACGGAGCGGAATGCTTGGTGACCATAAATTGTGGCCCTGTTTGGAAATCTCTCCCCAATTCTACTCTTGTAATTTTAAAGCCTTCTTTCGAACGAAATGTTATTTGTATTATCCAGGGAATTAATATCACACTTTCAGGTTATAAGATTTTGATGAAACTTTTGTGTTTTTTATAGGATAGGGTGACAAACGAGCACACAGTCCACCTGATGGTAAGTAGTTGCTGTGGCCCATAGACATCTACACCTACCTTCGATTACAAATCAAAATGCAGATGCGTTGTCACCCGTGAGGACTAAGATGGAATGCCTCGTTTCCAGTAAAAAGGGTCTCCGGTTCTCTACACTCTCCACACGAAACGCAGCAGCATTAAGCTACTATTTGACGCCGGTATTCTGTGAAAGCGTGATCCTTGCCTGGTCGAGCCGACCCATTCGTGCTGCAACTATACTACTAATATAACTGCAGCATGGCTCTACCACGTATACAATTATGTGGGAGAGCCATGTTACAGTTATATTAAAAGTACAGTTGTAGCAAGAATGGGTCGGCACAACCGGGGAAGAACCACGCTTCACGGAATACCGGCATAAAATAGCAGCTTGAAACTGCTGTGTTTCGTTTGGTGAGTGTAGAGAACCTGAGACCCTTTTTACTGGAAATGAGGCATTACATCTTAGTCCTCACGGGTGACAACGCATCCGTATTTTGATTCCTTTGAGTAATTGAGCATAGATGACGGTGACTATGGGTCACAGCAACCACTTACCATCAGGTGGACTGTGTGCTCGTTTGGCAATCCTATACTACAAAAAAAGAAACATAAAAAAAACAGTTCATAAAAATGTGTATAAGCAAGTAGTAAAGTAAGAAGATTTCCTGATTGATATGAATAAGTACCTTTCAAGAAATCCCTTAACTTACCATCAGCTGGGCCGCATGTTCGTACTGCCTTTATTTTATATACCTAAAAACGAAAAGAGAGATTTTTTGATTGTTTAAACCATTTGAAATATTTCAACCTACTAAAAAGTAAAACAATGTGCCTCATTCAAATTTAAAAGAATTGTTATATCATTAATTGGTATAATAATACAACAAAGTTGCTTATCTACATCCGTCTGTAAATTGGCGTGTGTATTTGACGAATTTCGATGTGGATTAAAGCATAAATGAAATAATTTCTGCATGAATATTTAACGCCACGACTTCGCACTCGAAGTAACTTCTTTGTGGAGTATACTAGCGATCTGCCTCAGCTTCGCACGGGTGATACCTTGATTTTGCAACAGGACCCCCTACCGGATGTACTGTTGTTCATAACCTTCGCGGAAGTGCAAGCAATATATATATATATATATATATATATATATATATATATATATATATATATATATATATATATATATATATATATATATATATATATATATATATATATAATATAATATAATATTCCACAACTATCACACACAACGCCATCTAGCCCCAAGCTAAGCAGAGCTTGTGTTATGGGTACTAGACAACTGATAAACATACTTATATATTTCTAAATACATAAATATTATAGATAAATTACACCCAGACACAGAACAAATGATCGTGCTCATCACACAAACATTTGTCCTGGGTGGGAATCGAACCCACGACCTCCGGCATAGCAGTCAGGGTCACTAGCCACTAGACCAACAGGCCAGTATGCTTACAAAGTTTTACTGCAATTTTATAAACGGCACGGCAACGCATAAAATGCGCACAAACAAATATTTCTTTTATACCTAATGTTAGATTAAAATACTTTTTACTGAAAACAAGGACATCGATTTCAGTCTTCAGGTGTGACATTGCATCTGCGTTTTGATTATTATCTGTGGATGTTTGATGAATTAAATGTAGATGTCTATGGGGTGTAGCGTCTACTTACCAGCAGCTGGACTGTACGCTCGTTTGTTACCCTTACTTCTATAAAAAAATTTACTAGCTTGCCATGCACATGGAAGCAGTTGGTCACTGCTGCTCATGGTACCAGCTAAGAGTAGCCAACTTCAAGCTATAATGATTTCCCTACTGTCTGACCCCATCTGTCTAAATCTATCTAATTTTGTTTACATCAAAATGAAAAACATTTTGAAGTACATTAGTTCGTATGTCTTACTAGTATTAGCTAATAAGATCTATATAACATACGACACAATGTACTCCTAAGTGGCCATCATTTCGATGTTAGTTAATGGCCCTCGGTGCTTGTAATAATTTTGTCAAAACAACACACAAACAGTTCGTACAAAAGTTGCACTGCTGTTTCACATTTTGAATAAAAATATTAAACGTATGTATAGTTTTAGATTATCGAAACTATTATTTTTTGCGAGAATATTAAAGGATTTAACGTTAATTTTGATGTAGTTATATAAGTATTAAACTTGTAATCACTGATAAAACATAATGCTTTTAATTTTATTTAATAGAATTTTAAGCTTGGAAGTAAACGTGTCAAACGAAAACACATTTGATAGTGAGTTAAGGCTAGGCTAGGCTCGATTATCTAACCTCGAATGGATGAGGAATCAAAATGCAATGAGGTGACTCACCTGAGGATTAAAATAGATATTTTCGTTATTAGTCACTTAGGATAAGAAAAACAACACTATTATGCTGCTATTTTATGCTGGTCATCAACATTTCAGTGCCGCGACAGAGAAAGTTTTATGTGTAATAACATTATAAGTACTTTAGTGTTAGAAATATTGAAGTAGTTGCAATACGTCTGCATTATATGATATTACTTGACAAACGTGAAAACATTTCTTCTGATGGTAACACAGTTCTTGTAAGTGGATGCTGTGGACCATAGACATCTACGTCTATCCTAGATTAAGAATCAAATGCAGATGTGTTTTAATCCCAGAGAACTAAGTTGGAAAGTTCGTTTCCAGCAAATAGGGTCACCGGTTCCCTTCCTCTGTCTAGCCGACGTTGCAGTGTGTGATAGCCACACCACACGCTTACGTATTTTGGATAAATTTAACTGTAGAACTAAGTTTAACCAACCGCAATCAGCTGCATCTAGATGTACCCAGATATAACTAGATATATCCGAATTTGGCTTTTAGATGTAACATGTTCACGGGAATTAATTATTACAACGTTATTAAAACGGAATAATGATGGCTTCTTATTGTATTTTTTTATAGGATAAGGGCGGCAAACGAGCACACAGTCCACCTGATGGTAAGTAGATGATGTGGCCCATAGACATCTACATCTACCCTCGACTACGACTTAAAATGCAGAATGGCAGTCACCCATGGGTTCTAAGATGGATAACTTTTTCAGTAAAAGGGGTCTTTGATTCTCTACACTCACCATACGAAACAAAGCAGTTTTATGTTGCTATTTTACGCTTTTGTTATATAAGTGCTTGGTACTTCCCCGGTCGAGCCGAACCATTCGTTATACATCTAGACTACTAATAAAGCTGCAACATGGCTCTACTACATATAAAACAGAGTAGTAAATAAAGAAGATGTATATAAGAATCTGAATATCAGTAAGTTGTTCATTTGCTGATAGCGACATATTGTCCTAAAAAAGCTTAGGGTTGTTTATAGTATTAAAAGTATTTACAGAATATTTCGATAGAATCTCTAATATAATTCGTGGTAACACAATGGAAAGAGGACACCGTATCGACGTTAATTAGTCCGGATTTGTTTCGTAATGAGATGAAATTGTGATGTGACCCGTTAATTATCAACATGGCGATACGTTTTTGCGTCAGTCGTGACGTGGTGGGTAGGTAAAATAACAATTTGAATCTTTAAAATTGTTATGAAAAGACTTTTACAAGTTTCACTTGTTAATTATATGACCCTGGCAACTACATTTGTATTAATAAAAAATAAACAAATTGGATTTAAATTTTAGTTTTTTTCTAATAGATTTACAAACAGTGCCAGCAAACTGTATCTACAATTAGGAAATAATTATTATATTTTTTTTAAACGATAGGGTGACAAACGAGCATACCGTCCACCTGATAGTAAGTGGTTGCTGTGGCCCATAGACATTTACATCTATCCTCGGTTACGAATCAAAATGCAGATGCGTTGTCACCCGTGTGGACTAAGATGGAATGGATGGAAATACTGGAAACGAGCAGTAGAAAGGGTCTTCGGTTCTCTGCACTCACCATACAAAACACAGCAGCATTAAGCTACTATTTTACGCTGGTATTCTGTGAGAGCGTGGTCCTTCCCCGGACGAGCCGATCTATTCGTGCTACAATTATACTAGTAATATAACTGAAGCATGGCTCTACCACGTATAACTAAAAATTTCGTACATTAGAGGGATTTATTTATAAATGTTATGTTTATTGCATCACAAAACTACACAATTTTCCGTTCTTAGCAATAAGATCGCACATTGTGACACTAAAAATTTTCCTTGTTCTTTTGTTTATGTATTGTTTTGGTGTACAATAAAGAGTTATCTATCTATATATTTATCTATAATAATGCATAAAAGTAACTTTGCCATCAACACTCTAATCCATAGTTTATCTTACAAGTCGTCGAGGAGAGTAGTAAAGTGCAGTAAACATATATTTCGTTTATATATTTATTTATTTATAAGGTATACCGACAGCAAAACACATGAAACATTAACAACAAGACAATAACAAATGTATATGGTTAAATATGTTCGCCAATTACAGGTATACACAACATTTACTCTAATGTGTAGCTTATTATAATGGTACTGGTATAATACAAGATAACTAATATTAAGAAAAAACTAACTAAGGAATGAGTGTGTGCTGAGAGGGTGAAAAGAAATTGGTCAATTTTTTTTAAGCATCGGGCAGAGTCGTTGAAAATGTCGATGTCCGGTATCTTGGTCATAATTCCAATGTATGTGTTACATATACCGGCTAGGGGATAATGCGCGCGATATATATTATACTTATATTTGTATGTATTATCGTTTTTCACAGCATATAAACTACTCAAAACAAAATAGGGTTGAAATGAAAAAAATGTTTTATGAATGAATTTTACAGATTCTTTTTCTTCTTTCAGTTTTTATGATTTGGAATGAATAAATTAAGGTTTTTCAAAGTGTGTGAACATTAACAAGAGTAAATTTTGCCAATTTTATGGAATTTAGTCAACATTTACAGTTTTTAGGAAAGTTTACAGGAATTATTGATTTAAGTAAAGTTTGATTTTGATTTTTATTATTGACTAAATCAATGAGATTGTTGGTGCTTAATAGCGAGTAGGTTCTCCTCTGTTCCGTATGAACTCTCTAAATCTATCTGGGGTGCTTTCAATCAAGTGGGTGATGTTTTCCTCGGGTATTCACTCACAACACAATTTTAGAGCGTTTATGAGCTCTTGTCGATTAGTCACATTACTGAAGTTTGAGATTTGAGGCTTCTTTTCAATTGGTCCCATAAATGTTCAATTGGGTTAAGATCGGGACTCATGACCATATTTTTCACCCACTCTTTGTGAAAATGGTATGACATGGGGCCGAATTATTCGATCGACATACCGGGAGGCGATTATGGAGCCTTCTTCCAGAATTACCAGCTCAGTTTTACCAAGCCAGCTTATTCCAGCCCACACCATAACATTTGGACCTCCAAAACAATCCGTTTCGTGTATGCAAGGTTCTGAAAAACGTTCTCCTTCTCTTCTCCACACGCGCACTCGACGATCATCGCTGAAAAACTTCACTTTACTTTCGTTCGTAAAGAGTACACATCTCCAGTTGTCCATTGTTTTTTTTTTTTTTTTTTTTTTATAGAAGAGGGGGCAAACGAGCATGCGGCTCACCTGATGTTAAGTGACTACCGCCGCCCATGATCAACCGCAACACCAGGAGAATTGCGGGTGCGTTGCCGGCCCTTTAGAAAGGAGTAAGCTCTTTTCTTGAAGGTCCCCAGGTCGTATCGGTCCGGAAAAATCGCCAATGATAAACTATTCCACAGAGAGGTTGTACGTGGAAGAAAACTCCTTGTGAAACGTACAGTGGTGGACCGCCAAGCATCCAGATGGTGTGGATGGTATCGGGACGTTTGCCGTGTCGTGCGTTCACGAAATTTGGCGGCTGGGATTAATCCGAACAATTCCTCAGAGCACTCCCCGTGATAGATGCGATAAAATACGCAAAGAGATGCAACATCTCTTCGCAACGCCAGTGAATCGAGCCGATCGGAAAGCACTCCGTCGTCGACGATTCGAGCCGCTCTGCGCTGGATGCGGTCAAGTGGAAGGAGCTGGTACTGGGGAGCCCCAGCCCAGAGATGGGAACAGTATTCCATGTGCGGCCGAACCTGCGCCTTGTAAAGTTGCAGGCGGTGTGCCGGCATGAAATACTGTCCCGCTCTGCTGAGCACGCCAAGCTTTTTAGAGGCCAATTTGGCCTTCCCT
This sequence comes from Parnassius smintheus behrii, assembly GCA_036936625.1. Classification (NCBI taxonomy): domain Eukaryota; kingdom Metazoa; phylum Arthropoda; class Insecta; order Lepidoptera; family Papilionidae; genus Parnassius; species Parnassius smintheus. Next base: position 12,354,831 of record JAUPFT010000024.1, read on the forward strand.
TCCAAGTGACCACGAAACTGCACGTCACTCGATATGTCGACGCCGAGGATTCCGATACTGGCTGAGGCAACAAGGGGAGTGCCTTGAAACTGAGGGGATACGACAAAGGGGTTCTTTTTAGCGGTTAACGCGCAAACTTGTGTCTTCTGGGGGTTAAACTGGACTAGATTTAGTCGTCCCCAATCCGAGACTCTGTTCAGCAAAGACTCGACTTCAGACACAAGTTTGTCCCGGCACTCGGAGACGTTTTCCCGAGAAATATTGGCTCGGCCGGTGTAAAGAGCATCACCAGTGCTGTCATCTGCATAGCAATGAATGTTACGGGTATGCAACATATCATTGATATGCAGAAGAAACAGCGTTGGCGATAGCACGCAGCCCTGTGGAACACCAGCATTAATAGGCTTGCAATCGGAGCTTGCACCGTCTACAACGACCTTGATGCTCCGATCTGCAAGAAAGCTGGTGATCCAATTGCACAATTTCTCGGGAAGCCCATAGGAAGGGAGCTTCGAAAGAAGCGCTTTGTGCCAAACCCGATCGAAGGCCTTCGCAATGTCCAAACTAACGGCCAATGCCTCCCCCTTGAACTCTACTGCCTCCGCCCATCTGTGAGTGAGGTAGACCAGAAGATCACCAGCTGACCGACCACGGCGAAAACCGTATTGGCGGTCACTAATCAGCTGGTGATCCTCAAGGTACCTCATGAGCTGGCAGTTTACAATGGACTCCATTGTTTTGGAGAACAAGGAGGTGATGGCGATTGGCCGGTAGTTGGACGGGTCTGAGCGGTCGCCACTTCGCATCCACTCCGCATGCTCGCGAGCGAACCCCAATCGTGCTGCAAAACTGCACTTGTCAATTTTAGACAAATAACACGAGATCTGAAACGTTGTCCGTCTTCATGGAGCCGATTTCGAATGGTTTGATCACTAATTCGTGTGCCAATCGATTGCCGCAGTCGATTTTGAACGACGCGGGCGGGAGTCGTACGCTCTCGACATGCAGTCAACCTGATATACCGGTCTTCCTGGACGGTTGTAGCTCGCGCTCTTCCTGATCCAGATCTCCTCGCAACATTACCTGTCTCTAGAAAACGTTCCCACGCGTTTCGAATAGCTCGTTGCGACACACCAACTCTTGCCTCTGATCTCTGAGATTCTCCCTCCTGAAGCATAAAAACTGCTCTTGTTGTTGTTTCCACATCCATATGACGCCGAGAACCAGGCATAATGATCGCGAGTAACACCGATATCAAGTCAAAATGAAAAAAGTAGATGTGCGACTGTAACATTCAGAATGTGCCTGAGGGTAAAAGTGAAAGTGAATTTGAGTAATAAACGTTTTTTGGAGTACTTCATTTTTTTTGTCTATCCACCGTTGAATTCCTGACTTGAAACATTGACAACGTTAGATAAACATATAAACAATACTTCGAAATGTTTAAATAATTCACTATTCTACTACCCAACAATTTTTTAGACGAAATTCGAGATTAACTTAGAGTGGGCCCTATTTTGTTTTGAGTAGTTTATATGTTATTTTATCATTGTCTCGTCAGTTATCAGCGAACATAGTGACACATTCTCTCTTTACTCCCCTCATTTACTGTTAGAATTTTTTTATAGGAGAGGGGGCAAAAAAAGCATGCGGCTCACATGACAGTACGTATCAGCGACTAACCATTAAACAACTTGCACGGTAACTATGTGGTAAGTACTTAAATGTTGGTAATAATGCTTCGGCTAATGTTTAAAATAATAAACTTAAGAATAGCCTGCAAAACTTAGGTTCAGCCTTAAGGTTATCTTTTAACACTTGGTAGAGTGGGTCGGCTCGACCGGGGAAGAACCACGATTTCACAGAATACCTGCGTTCTATCTAGTGTATGTAGAGAACTAAAAACCCTTTTTGTTGGTAACGAGTTATTCTAGTTTAGTCTTGATGGGTGACTAGGCATCTGCATTTTAGTTGTAGAGCTACGCTGCGGCTATATTATGGTTGTAGCACAAATGGTCTCGACTAGGGCAGCGTAAGATGGTAGCTTACTTTTATTGTGTTTAGTATGGTGAGTGTAGAGAACTTGAGACACTTTTTACTGTAAACCAGGCATCCCATCTAAGTCCTCAAGGGTGACGACGTATCTGCCTTTAATTCTTAGTCGAGAATAGATGTAGGTATCTATGAGAAACAGCATCCGCTTTCCATCAGGTGAACTGTGTGCTCGTTATTCTTTAAAGAATCCTATCAGCCAGAAATTTATGATCAAATTAAAATAAGAGATTTAATTTGTTTATTAATGCAGTGAACAATAACTAAAACTACACACTGCTTAGTGGCTTCTGAGCTAGATCAAGTTTGAGCAACTTAAGCTGACTCAGGAACCGCGAAGAAGTAGCCAATGGGTTATCCGCTTGGCGTGAATTCCACTGTAAGCAAGCAACCCGGGTTTGATCCCCGCCGGCACCAACGAAATTGTCAATTGCAATTAAAATTTTTAAGAGCTGATTTACAATATGTAAGGCAGTGAAATAATACGTGGTTTAAAAAAAACCCGCATGTCTAAGAAGTTAAAAACATATTTTGACATGATGTGAAGTCCGTCAAAACGCGTTGGGCCAATATTTTGCCTCTTCCTTGCTCTAAAAATAAAACGAACTCTCATATCAGAGAAACTCGCAGACATGAAAGAAAGCCTGTCCCAGGATTGGAGTATATAGACTAGCCATGCCTTGAATACTCGCTATTATTCAGTATTCGGCATTACTCGACGTTTTTTTGTTATTCATCGAATAGCGAATAATAGAATAGTTGTCTAAATGAACAGAAAAACTATGGACTTAAAAATAATCAAACTTTAAATTAAATAGGCACAGGAAAGTGGTTGCCAGCATTTAAAAATATAAAATCAGTGTAATATGAGACTGATTTCTTTAACTCCATTGTTTCCTTTTCTCTTAACCTTAGATTTTTTTTTAGATTACAGTAACGTTATGAATGGTAAGTTCAAAACTAGCGTGATATTATTATTTGATAATAAAAAAATATTTTTATATTCCTTTCTTTTATGTTTACACATTAATTTGCTAAACTGAGGTGACTTTCGATTTATGCATGGTTAAAATTACTGAAATTAGTTTTGACAATAATATACTAATGACATAAAATAAATTGTTTATTTTTTTATATATTATTTATTATGGAATTCAATTTAATTTGTTTATTGTTATATGTAATTAAATTTAAGATATTATGACATGAGATGCTGGATCTATCGCTACATGTCATCCTGTGAGTGTCATAAGAGGTGACTAATCAAATGCCAGATAAATCTCATGGTCATATTGTAAGTAAGTACAGTAAAGTGTAGGGCACACTTTGCTTACCGGTAAGATGCTACCACCCGAGAATCTTTCTTCCTCATCGGTTATCGATTCTTCGTGCTAGTTGGCTGACCTATTGTCACTTTAGGTTACTAATCCTATTGTTCCTATTCAATTCCTATTGTTATATTAATAGGCTATTGTCATAACATAAACAGTTGTGCCGTAGAACTGTAAGTTTGAAGCAAATGATGATTTAAAAATGGGGGAAATTAAGGTATCAAATTAACAAAAAATACAATTTCATAAATTATATGTTTAATTCATAATAATGTAATTAAATGACTAAGCATTTATCTCTCCTCATTGCCGCCGCTTAGAAGCTAAACGCTTACAAGTTAAATAAAATTTTCCGTAAAGGTGAAGCAATTATCATAATTTAATCACCTGCTTCGTACATGCAAGTTAAAGCTTTTACTCTGACTCTAAGCTTTGAGCTTTTTTGAATTTAGTCTATGGTATCATCCTTAACAAGACATAAGATGCGTTCACATTTTATTATCTTTAGTGTATGACCAAACGCTTCTAACTATATGAAGCATGAAAATAGTATAAAACTACATCAAGTAAGAACAAAGTTAAACTTTCGCGAATATATGTTATACGAAATTAAAAATAATATGTGTAAAAATTTTAAGCTTTCGTTGTTTTGGGTCTTTCAAAATGGCTTCATGTTGTATGTTTCCATGGGACTTGAACGCGTCGGTAACAGACGGAGGGAGTGAAGCGCCGAGAGGGGCGGGGGACGAGCCGCATGCGTATCGAGGGCCAGAGCTGCATTCCAGTAGTTCGGCCGACCGCCGCGCGGCGCTACGTATATTACGCCTGTTTGCGACGCCCGCTCTTACCACAAAGAACGCTTCAGTATTGTAAAAAATCTGTGATGTATTGATTAATTCCAACATTTTACCAACACAAAAATTGTTAGCGAAGTAAATTGGACGCGATTTGGATACAGTGTGCATTGTTTCAGTGAGCTTCACTAGCGTTTTACTGCGGGCCACGTCCTATGGAATTCCACATTTATCGATGAATAGAATCTAGTGTGTGGAGCGAACATGGTGGACTTCACGGTGCGATGTTGAATGCGTACGGATTGTTCGTGTTTTCTGTGTTAAAATTGTCTATTTTATAGTGAGAACTTGTAATTCAGTGTCTATAAATATGGATTGGTATGCGTACGTTTAAAACGCTTTCTGGGAAGGATCAAGTTTACATCGGATAATGAGAGTTGGAGAACGATAAACAGTAAGAATGGTATCCTACGGCTACTTCGGGCTTCGGCAGGCCCCTTGGACACTGCTCGTTCTCATTTTCTTCATCGAAAGCGTTATGGGGAATTATGCAAAATCCTTTTATATACACTGGAACACAACAAATAGTATATTCCGAATAGACAATACTGATCATGTATTCGATCTCAATAAAGGGAATGCTCAGTTCGAATACGACCAAGTAAATATAATATGTCCCGTGTATGCACCAGATACATACGAGGAAGATATGGAAAAGTATATAATATATAATGTAAGTAAAGAAGAATATGATACATGTAGAATAACAAATCCAAACCCGCGGATCATAGCAATATGCGACAAGCCGAACAAATTAATGTTTTTCACCATTACTTTCCGGCCGTTTACTCCGCAGCCAGGCGGTCTTGAGTTTTTACCAGGAAAGGATTACTACTTTATATCCACGTCTAGTAAAGACGATCTGCATAGACGAATTGGCGGTCGCTGCCTAAGTCATAATATGAAGCTGGTGTTTCGGGTTTGTTGCAAGCCGGAAGATCAGTCGCCTGCGCCACCACCGCGGCCATCTCTACCGCCACCTCCTCCACCGCCAACAATTATTCCTACCACTACAACAACAACGACGGTGAAACCAGTGACGAAAAAGACGCACAAGTACGATAAGACGCCTAACGAAGTTGTAAAAAGCGAGGAGCTTTCCTACTCGCGCGGCGCGGCGTTGGCTTCTTCCCTCGCACTTGCCCTCGCTGCAAGCGCCGTTTTAGCGCCCCTGGCTCGGTGAATGTGTGTTAAGGCGGCGCGACCCCCGCGTCCAGACCTGCTGGCAAAGCCATGCTCAGCTCACACCACACAAACACTACAATCTCTCCACTTGCGCCCAGACACTCTGGTCTTCACGTGAATCAGTGTAAGAAAGTGCTAAAACGTTGTGGTAGACTGCAGAATAGTGGCAGGTCGTCTAGAGACGTTCTCGTGATCCATAACTTGTGTGTAAAAGGATTTTCAAATGGATTTTGTAAGTACTTAGTGCTGTGTGAGCGGAACCTAGGGTTCGGGTACGAGGGGTAGGTGCCCATAAAGTGCAGTGACATTGTAGAGTGGCGCATAATTCCTAGGTATTTCTATATAAAGTTCCAATGACTTTAGCCCTTAAGGAGCCTAAGTTGAGAGCCTAATTTTTACTATTGTAACTAAATTATATTGGGCCTACTGAATAATCGAACTAATATATTATAAATTGGAAGATCAATTCGAAGCAGAGCAAGCTACGAACATATTATATATATAAAATGTTAATATGTGTAATGGTAATATAGGTTTCTTAAACCATTAGGAATTAAACAATTTTTATATTTTCACTAATGCAATGAAGGATATTTGATTAAGAATTAGGAAGCAAATACAGATATTATAGGAGAAATCTTATATAGAACGAGAATTAGTTAGATCTTAATTTAGTTCAAAAGACATTTTTTTATTTTTCTTGCGACGACGTATATTTAGAATTTATTTATACGAAAAAAGCTCGGACAAGTTAAGAATCTTGTCCAGAAAAACTGTGATTTTGGTTTTATTTAGGTGGTAATTCTTCTCTTTATGCTTTCATTATGTGATATGAAACTAACTGTATTTATTGTAAAGCATTTTCACGTCATAATATTATTTCCCTTCCCGACTGAATTCGCGAATACGCTTCTTTTTAATAATTTGATAATGCATTTTAAGGCCTATCACAATTGCAATTATAATTTAAGAGTAAAAGTATTGATGAATCGATATATAAGTGTGGGTGGACCGAATACTTGAGACCTAAAATCCGTTGCCTTTTCTTATAATTAGTATTACAACGATGATCCTAGAAACAACAGAGGAAGGAATGTTGACGATGTTAATGAATTTTCATGGAGTTCATACGCCGATAGATTCCATCGTCTTTTTAAAAGACATAATTTAAGCACGCTCTGTGCCGTTTATGAAATGTGCTGATGAATAACATGCACATTGTAATGAAATAGTCAAATAGTTGAATAGTAGTTGAAATAGACCGGTTTTCAGTTAGACATACGCAATTAGTGACAGGTATAATTTTAAATAGTACTTAAGAATCGACTGCTTGAGTTTCATATTATGATGAAATAATATGTAGGCACTGAAATGACAAGGGATTGATCACTCAATCATCAGCAAAAGTTATTCATAAACTAAATCATAACCGGATTGAATATAAAAGTGAAATGGGAAATTGATATAACTGTACCGGTTTTATTTTATTGATAACTTTTCTTTTCATAAAAATATTAGCCCTCAAAAGATTTATTCTAATGTTTTGAAAAGTCTCCGAATTGACTGAAAAAAGTAGAAAATCCAAAAAGAAGTACAGTAACTGCAAATTTTATTTAACTCACAATTTGTAGTGTTATCAGATATAATTTTAAAAAAATAATTAAATGAAACAGAAATAAACTAAATGGTTTTCTTGTTCCTATAATTGTACGATTTTAATAATCAGACCATCCATAGTATTGTATGTAGTAATCAAAATTCTTCGAAATAGAATTCCCTATTCTACGTCAATATTTGACTAGTTTCAGAAATAAGGACTAAAGTTTGCTAAAAACATTATTGTTAAGCATTTCAGGTTCCGCACTAACATAATATGTAAATTTATTCTTTGAGAAGAAAGAAAGATCTACAGAAATAAGGCTAAAGAAAAATTTTATGCTTCTCGACTCGAATTAATGCTAATGAATTCGTAACTGATTCAGGTAGCTAAATGCGCAAGTTTCAATTGAAAATTAAAGAAAAGAAACTCGTGAATTGTTAAAAAACTAAAACGAGAACAAAACGTCTCAACTAACAGTGATATTTTACCAGCAAAGAAAAATATACGAAGTATAAAATTAAAAAAAATATATTATATTTGACTCACTAATGATCATTTATTCTTAGAACAAGAAAGATTGCTGCCATAAATTTTGTTCAACGAATGATATTACATTGTAACACAACTTTTTATTGATGTTACAAAAACCGTTACCGTAAATTTGAAAAAAGAAACTGGATACGGATATAGTTATTTTAGTTTTGATGTTACGTTAGTCGAATAAAAACTGTAATTTGGTATTTGAAATGCCTATCGTACTATCTGACTCTTTGTAATGTTTACAAATTACATCATATTATTCTGTCAAACTTATTATATACTTATGTTATATAAAAATGGAACAATTAACTTTTTCATATGATCAAGTAGTTCTTATTACAGCTTGGAAGTTGCATATCTTCGATTATGACTTTCTATAAACCTTAACTAATAAAAGAAACGAGAATAAGAATTAATTTAATAAAATACATGTATTGTTTCTATAGTACTTATTCAATTTCATCCCTTAAACAATTATTTTATAACGAAGACAATAACTTATTTGTCTTGATGTTTATGAAAGTTTATTTCTGTCGTTTTTGTTGTAAAGATGTGTATGTAGGTCTGAACATTTATTATAATGGATGTGTAACAAATCAGTTGACAATAAACAATGTCACAAATTTTAATGCATTGTTGTCTAAACACGGGATTTAAAAGTAAAACATTTTTGTTTGGCACCTATTAAGTTGGTGGATCTACAACGGAGGTTCGTTTCCCTGTGAGTGCTTCTATTTTTGTATAAACTAAACAGTTTAAATGTCTGGTTAAGCGTTTCTTGGTACAGACGTTGTTTAAAGTTGTCTTTTGGTTATTTTGAGATTATGCCGCGAAGGGATTGTGAAGGGATAATCAGCCTAACCTGGTAGTAATAAATTTTGAAACGTGTTCACTTGATACGCAATTCAGCCCATGGGTGTAATCTCAAGGATTAAGCAAAAACTACGTATAGACGATTTAAAAACGTTTTTTTCCCTTTTTTAATAGCGTACATATATTTTGTAACTGCAGAAAATACTCCCTGTTTATAAATGGTGTATATTACTAAAAGGACAGAAAAGTCAACAACAAATATATCGTCTACTTCTGGATATACCTTACATTTCATTGTTTAAGTTAAGTTTGAAACAAGCATTAAAACAGATAATTAATGGGCGAAATCATTATGTAAATGAACCGAACATTAATCAGATACAATAACGTGCACACATATTCGCGCAACTTTTGAAGACAAGCATAAAATGACACTTTCCGAGATTTATATCAAAGTTTTCGTGTTCTATCCCGAAGAAATGGCGCGCGGTATAGTTAACTGTGACATCAAAGAATCCAGGCCGAGATTAATTGATGACTTCATATTCGTTTACTAAGGGACCGCATTGACGGCCGTGCTATTTTAAATCTACGTTAAAAAAATTGTCGTCTGTGGCGATTTTGTTTTTATCCGTAATATATTGCTCTGGTGGCAATTTTTTTATTCAAAGCCTATGTACACCATAATATCAACGTTATACGGATAAAACACGTTTTGTATCAGATATCGTCTTAACTTTTATGTATCGGTTCTTTACAGCATATGTACTAAAATCGCAAATCGTTGTATAAAAAATGTGGGGCAGCATCAAAACATTTAACATATTTTCAATATAATATGAAACTCAATCATAAAACATAATTTTTCTTAGTATTCTATCTCATATTAGTTTTTGGTTAGTTGTGCTGTGTACTTAGAATAATTAATTGCCTATATTAAAATGACCTCATTTTTGAATCTCGAAAAATCAGTCCGCTAGTTTTAATAATGAAAAAAGCATAATTTTATATTTAACTAAAGTTTGGACTATTTTCTGACTAGAGGCAAAGTTGTTACAGAATGTTTTATACTTAGATATAATAACTAATATTATGTTCGGTATTTGAATCGCCTGTTACTTTGGCAGTTATTTTAGAAAAACACTTGAATTTTCAAATTTGATCTTTTACTAGGTCATCATAATGGCAGTTAATGACTATTATTGGTGCTATTTTAAGAACTAAATAAGCAACCTTTAGAAAGTCGAGAGGATATTTTTCCGAAATTTCAATTTCGCCTCCAGTCGGTTAATAAAATTTATTGATAATATGTAAGTTATTTATATATGACGTATTTCGTTTTAATTATGGCATAGTTAATAAATTTAAACAGATCCTTATCAGTAACGTCTTTTAGTAGAGCTTTCTTAGAATTTGTCATTCTCGTTATCAATAATTTTTTAAGAGCGTTGTTATTCGAGAATTTATCAACGAAACTCGTATTCTTGGTATACAAGAGAGAATAAGTTTAAATAAATTTCTTCTTATGGCCGACACACACGGTCAGTTAAACTGATCAGTAACTAATCACTTCAACTGTTCAGACTCATTTTGCCACTCACTGGCTTTAAATTTCAACTAAAGATTTCACACTCACGGTCAGTTTTTGGATCTACGATAGTTCAACTGATCAGTTTAACTGACCGTGTGCTTCGAGCATTAGTGAATCATCTTAATAAAATTATAGTTTTGCTCAGACAAGGTTGTAAAAGTTTGTATTTTCTGTAACATTAATGTTGCTAACAACTTTAATGTTACAGAAAATGTGTTAACGAAAAATTGCATTTATCTAAAATCGTGAAAGTTTATTGAACAAACTAAGCTATATATAGCTTGTAGTAAAAAGTAAAATAATGACTTGTTTTGTTAAAAAATGAAAGGCTATCGTAACCATACCAGTTTACACTTGATTTTAGCACTGTCAATAATACAGCTTTTTTCTTTCAAATTTATTTGATTTCACGTTGGTGCTACTAGCGAAAGCTAAAATGCTAGAATTTTATAGAAATATGTATTTTTTTCTGTACGTTTTTCTTTGCTTATTTTGATATGCTACGTATAATACGTTTTATTATGTGTATTTGTCTTCACCTCATATGCGTGTACTTACGTTTTGTATCATAATTTATAGATAAAAAGTATGACTAAAGTTTATAGCATCAGCTACCTCTTGAAGTTATTCTAAAGGTATTTTTGTATAAATGACATTAGTGTTAATATAAAAGTTCTAAGCTATTTGACGTTACTGAATTCGGTTTTGTGCTTTCCTATAAAAAAGAGAAAACATTCAGAATCCTCACTATTCCTAAAACAATTGTTGGTTATTATGAAAAAAAAATGGTTAAATCATACTTAATAGGTTGTAGGGGACGGTGTATGATGAGCCGGTTAGTGTACTATACGTATATTTTTTGCAGCTGTATCTTATGTATATTTGCTATTAACTATTAAAATGCGGCCATAAATATAATTACAGTTGTTTTGGAAAATCGTGTTTTTCGAAATGTCGGTAGGGGCAGAGATAACTTTTCAGAATTTTATTGATTGTAACATTTAAAAGCATTTTCTTTTTATTCTATTATTTAATAATCACTGATCACGATATTTTACTTCAAAAAAATGGATATGAAACTCTTGTTAGCTACATGCGCTGACTCACTCTACTGCACAGCTGTTGGTTGGTCAAAATTCATAGAAATTAATTAATTGTTTATGTACGTAGAGGCAAATGCTACTTACAAGAATGTTGCTTAATATGTATTACCGACTGTTTTTGAAAAATATGTTAAATCACTGGTATATTTAACTCGGTTCCTTTGACAATATCTCTGCCTATCTATCAGAAATTACGGGACGAACAGTAAATGAATGAAAATTGTCAGTAACAAAGTGAAATCGGATAAGAGTGATTTGTAAAAATAGAGTTCGATTGAGGGGACGGGGTTGGATTGAAAAAGTAAATAATTGTACCTATTAAGCGAACTTCGTAAGGATTATTGTAAATATGTTGTTAACTTAAGTGTAGACCCCGTAGGTATTTATTTTTACGATTTCGGTCCTTTGTTGAAATCCAAAGTTTTAATTTATTTTTCGACCAATAAATGTTGGAGAGAACTATGTTTTTCTTTTTATTTTATACCATTAATAACAGTGTGATTGTCCCGATATGATACCATAAACTGCAAAATGAAAGAACGTACTCGGATCATAAGACTTCCATTTCTGGAAAATGAATGTTCTGGCAATAAACTCAGTATTAAAACTTGTATATTTACTATTTTATACACAAATTTTACATCGGATTGTCAGACATTGACGAATATCAATTCCATGCAACGAGTACTGAAATTCATACAGTCTATTATAAATCTATTTACAATATAATCTAACAGTGATTCAATTTAACTGTGCGGTTTCTTTCGTTTATGCAGTTTTTCCCAAATGAGAAAGTAACAATGGGTCAAAAGAGCTACTTGATAACTTTAATTATTTATAGTATTATTAAGTAAGTACGGTAGCGTATTGTAAGATGGGCCGCGAACTCAAGTTCGTGGGTTCGGATCTACCATTCGACTACTGTCGCGAACTACTCCTAACAAACATGTTCAGCTCATGAGTAGTGGTTAAAGGGAATATTAGTAGTATTAATAGCGTCCCTAGTATTTAAAAAATATAATTCTACGTCTGGCTGTTTATCACAAACATTAAAGTATTGAGAGCTGTCATGTTACCAGTTACTGTAACATGGAGACAGTATTATACGCTCTAATACTTACGTGTGCTCTCAGTAATATGTAGTAGGTAATTATATATCATTGCTGTCATCACACTGACATATACACGTAGTTCGATTGTTGAATTTGAATGGAATTTAATACGTTTGGTATAATTTCACACACGTAACAGAATAATACTGAATATTATGTAACGAACAGCATCAAGAAATCACTTCACGTGTTTACGAAGTTATGTCATTTCTGAGAGGGTTTTAGGGCTAGGAAGTTACCACTTTTTAATGTTTTTTTTTTCAATAAAATTGAACTGACAAACAAACATACAGTCTACCTGAAGTAGTTACTACTATAGCCCGAGAAACTTGGAACCAAATACAAAGACAAGGCTTACAGACGCATTATTACCTCCGGACCCTAAGATTGAATGCCTCACAACCTGCAATAATCTCAATGCTAGCTAAACACACAACAAAATGCTCTCAATACCCTTTAAAACACTGCAATGTGCGTTGTCACTCTTAAGGCCTAAGATGGAATGACTATTCCATTAAAAAGGGGCTCCGGTTCTCTACACTCATCATACGAAACACAGCAGCATTACACTGCTATTTTACGCTGGTATTCTGTGAGAGCGTGGTCCTTCCCCGGTCGAGCCGACACATTCGTGCTACAACCACAGCTGCAGTGTGGCTCCACCACGTACCTATAACACGGGTATACTACTTAACAAATGGAAGAAAAAAATTAAAAAGTTAAACGTTAAACCGCTCACTAGATGGCAGAAATCCTTTTTAGATTTTTGTCCATCTAGATTGGGACTACACTCTTAATCATATCTGCCGCCAAGGAGTAGTGTGTACACTGTGGTGTTTCAGCCTGAATAGTAAAAAGAATCAACCAGTATACAGGTTGAGAGGCATTCCACCGGAGACCACCCATATGAAGTCTTTTTTGTTTTAAATTTGTTGCAAAATTCCATAGGCTGTAGCAAACACCTGCCATCAGGTGGAATGATATTTCATTTGTCATTTCAATTTTATAGAAAAAAAGAAAACAGACGGCCATAGCAGGGTTTGGTTCCATATTCTTTCATTTCTCGAATACTTATTTACTTAAACCGTATGGTTTTGGATTTATACGTCAGGTTTATCCTCTCGGATTTCAAGTACCTCATTTAATCTTATTTTGAATTTATACGAATTCAAGCGTCATTCAAGCAAAGTTCATTATTAAAAAAAAACAAAATATAATCTCATCCGTGTCAGTGCTTTCAGGCCTAACATTAATAAATTTAAGGCATAAACGAAAAGTCACCCTTCAAGAGTAGATTTCAAACAAATGGATTTTATTTGACATGGAAATACAAATTCTTTGTGCTATCTTCTGGGACGGATCTGGACGACTTTTACAACATTTCAAACCTTTTTCAACCAGGATAATTTAGTATAGAAACTGTTGGATTGGTGGAAGTTAATAAATTAGGCCAGTAGACATATTAAATATGTACGTTTAATACTTACAAAATAACAGAATAAAAACAAGATAACGGAGTATCTACATACATAGAAGCAAGTGACGCGATCAAACAAGTCATGGCATTTTTGTAGCGAATAGAGGGCGCTAATGTTGCCACAATGAAATCAAGAAGACTTTCTAAAAACAAGATTATAACGTTTACCACAGATTACAACACGCCTCATTAAATTTATAATTTTGATCATTTACATAAATAATGTTGTTATAAACATATCTAAATTTTAAGGGGAAATATAATCTCAAATGGCTTAGCAAGATCCTCCGTTATACCGAAAATATTGCAGCATTAATTTTGAAATAAATATGTGGTAAAGTTGAGGATTAATGTTAAGGATTATGTTAGACGAAAACACGATTTCGTAAAATTTTCTCGATAGAAAAAAAATCCAAAGTTACCTCCAAAATAAACAATAAACCGCTGTTATTCACAAAATACTTTAAATAAGATCATGAAACTTTGCATACTAACTGAACTAACTATAAAGCAGTGCTTATGTTATTTAATTTTTTTTAAATACCATTATTTTCACTGTAAAAAGAAATTACCTAAACTATCGGCCTTTTGAAGCGTGATTCCTGCAGCACGGGCATTTCGCCTAGGCCTTTGAACGGGGAGGTTGTGTCGCTTACGATCAGAATATACATTACGCAACAGTACGACGTAAAATTAAAATGGGAAATAACCGTGATAAAAATAAGAAGCGGCTGGCTTAGCGTTAAGAAACAGGCATAAATATGATAAACCTAATGAAATAAGTGTCTAACGACCTTTCTACTTACAGTATTAGTGATTACAAACATGTCGGTACATAGCATACGACGCGCGGGCAAGTGGGGACGAAATTAGAATTTGAGCTGACTTACTCTATCCTCTTAACCCTAACCTATTATTCAAAAATTTGTTCTTGTCTAAACTTTTAGTTAACAAGTCTGCTAAGTTAATATTATAGTGAAAACTATGTCTATACATATATAAAAAAATGAAGTGTATGTAATATTAAAATAGTAAGCTTAGATTAAGCTCATGGGGCTATTTCCATACTATAAAAACATGAATAAAAAATTGAAACTTTTGTCCGTATTAATCTACGGAATGGTTGAACTGACTGTGACGGAACTTCACGAACAGATCGTGAGCAATTTCTGAAGGAATCCAGGCTATCTTTATCCGAAAGTGTTACTAAAGTTAGTAAAATTACGTTGCGTACATCCGCTAAATGAAATAAAATGATGTGTCTTACCTAGTTTGAAGATCACCTCCCGCCCTCCCTCAATTGCGGGAACTATCCCCGTCACCACTAATTCCAGAATTAATACTTCCAACACAACTACACTAGGAAAGACACATCACCGACGATACTTATGACAGGAGGTTCTCCTCAAACTAGGTAAGACACATCATTTTATTTTATTGAGCGGATGTACGCAAAGTAATTTGTACTAATTTTAATATTATGGATTTCTGGAAAGTAACACCTGATTCTATTAATAACGAAAAATCTTACATTTAAAAAATAAAAAATAACGGCATTTGATCCTATACAGGCGAAGCAGAGATTGGTCACTTGTTCAAAATAAGAATATAAACACACTGATATAATTTTTTTATAGGATAGGGATGACAAACGAGCACCAGTCCACCCGATGGTAAATTGATGCTGTGGCCCATAGACATCTACATTTAACCTCTATTAAGAATCAAAATGCTGATACGTTGTCACCCTTGAGGACTAAGATGGGACACCTCGACTCCAATAAAATGGGTCTCCGGTTCTCTACAATCATCGTGAGAAACACAACATCATTAGGTTGCTATTTAACCTAGTATTCTGTGAGAGCGTGATCCTTCCCTGGTCGAGCCAACCCATTCATGCTGCAATCATGATAGCTGCAGCGTGGTTTTACCACGTATAAATAGCAAATACTGAATAGTGGATGGAATATTTATATATTATTTGCTAGTTTAAGAGCATAGAGTTACATGAGTTGCTACACTATAGAATTGCCGGTGGGGTGTTCTATAAGTGTTTTACCCCTCTGTTTTATAATTGCTGTTCCGACATCCGATACGGCTGAAGTTAGTTGTTACCATACATTGAATATTATGACTCATTTGAAATGACAAGCTCGACGTGCTAGCAGATGAAAATGACAGCCTTTTTTATATAGAATAGGGTGACAAACGAGCATACAGTCCACCTGATGGTAAGTGGTTGCTGCGGCCCATAGACATCTACATCTATCTTCCATTACAAATCAAAATGCAGATGCGTTGTCACCCGTGAGGACTGAGATGGAATGCCTCATTTCCAGTAAAAAGGGTCTCCGGTTGTCTACAATCACCATACGAAATACAGCAGCATTAAGCTACTATTTCACGCTGGTATTCTGTGAGAGCGTGGTCCTTCCCCGGTCGAGCCGACCCATTCGTGCTACAACTATACTACTAATATAATTGCAGCATGGCTCTACCACGTAAGAAGAGCTTATAATAATTATATAATATTCATCATGCATCCATTACAGCCTACAAGAGTGTACTGGTGAACATAGGTCTACTCCATAGGAGAGATAGTTGTCATAGCGATACGAGCGGGTTGGAAACCGCGGTTTTTTATATACAACATGTAACATAATTGACGCACTTTGAGATAGTAGTTTGTTCAGAATCGTTTACTGAATCGATTTCTATCATTTTTAATATAAGTAATTTTTTATCCCAAAAATAATTAAAACTACGTAAATTACAGTCACACTAAACCTGTACAGTCAAAACAAACTGAACTGGACCGTAACTTAAGGCAATAAGACTTTTAAAAGTGCAGTTTTATTTGTATTATTACTAATTCTGTTATTCAATGAAAATAAAAAAAATGAACTTTATTTCAAGCGCGTTAAAGTCTTTGCGTTCGTGGATTTGTACTGTGACCACAACATTCTTAAGTAAAACTAATTTGATAAATAATCAGTGCATAAAAACGTTTAACCAAAAATTCAGTGTATGTATTATGATTATAACACAATATACTAATTGGGGTGTCTGAGGGTGTGCGTTAATTACGTTACATATTGTATATGAGTTGTTATAAGGAATACGCTGCTGCCCATCTCCCGCTTTAGTTTCTCTCTGTCACTTCCTACGACACCCATGGGACAAAGTGGGGCTATGGATTATTTTACGCCGCAGTCACAATATTTTTTTAAATATCTTTTGAATCCATTACTGGCTTTAAAAATATGCCTAAGAACGCATTGGCGTAGCGGGTAGTAGTGGATATTCTTCTTCATACTACACGGTTTTTATTAGCCGGTTAAATTCCGAAACAGAGGCCTCTCACGTTGCAGAGGGGATTTCTATAATCATGCTGGTATCGCAGACGGATTGTCGTTTGCAGTACCCAACGTGAACTCATGACGTTGCTGCCCATTGTGGGTTTAGGTATATTACGGGTTTTTTTTAAAGATGGGTGACAAACGATCACACAGTCCACCTGATGGTAAGTGTTTGCTGTGGCCCAGACATCTACATCTATCCTCGATTATAAATCAAAACGCAGATGTGTTGTCACCCCTAAAGACTAAGATGGAACGCTTCGCATCCAGTAAAATGGATCTCCGGTTTTCTACACTCACCATCCGCAGCTGTCGCATCCGAAGCTGGAAGCTTCAGGAAGCGGATACTAGGGACAAATATCACACGAGGGTAGCCGAAAAGCTTGACACCATCGATGGCAGGAAAGAATGTGTGGAGAGAATATGGCAGAACCTTAGGGATGGAATGGTAAGTGCAGCGGAAGAAGTATGTGGTACGACAAAAAGAGGTAGTAGTAAAAGAAGAGATGCATGGTGGAATGACGAAGTGAAAGAAGCTGTAAAAAAGAAGAAAAAAGCATGGTTAGACTACTTAGCCTCTAGTAACGATGAGCATATGAGAGAGAAGATGAAAGAAAGATATAAGCTGCAGAAAGTTCATGCGAAAACATTGATTGAGGAAGTACGTGAAAGGTGTAGAATAGAAGCGGACGAGAGGTTGTCGCACAACTTTAGGGAAAACTCCAAACTCTTCTGGAAAGAGGTTGGAAGGTCCCGGAGTGGTGCGACAGCTTTAAGAATGAACAAAGTGCTTTCGAGAACCAATGACGTCCTCTCAGAAAAATCGGACGTCATGCAGCGATGGAGTGAATTTTATAGAGAATTGTATGCGTGTCATGATCTTAGTGAAGGATCCGGGGGTGACGCCGTGACTGGCACGCCAGACACGGACCTCGATGACACTGAGGTCATCAGCATGAAAGAGATTGAACGTGCGATTCGAAGTTTGAAATGTGGTAAGGCTGCGGGACTAGACAGAGTTACTGCTGAAATGGTCAAGTACGGTGGGCCTCGCATCTGGGACAGCTTTCATCTGCTGTGCAATTTGTGCTGGCGGACGGGAGATGTCCCGGATGATTGGCGATCCGCGGCCATTGTGCCTTTATATAAAGGTAAAGGTTCACATTTTGACTGCGGGAGCTATCGGGCGATCAGCTTGACCAGTTTAGCAAGTAAAGTTTATTCGAAGGTTTTGACACGCAGGATGCAAGAGAAATCGGAAAGATTCTTATGGGAGGCACAATGCGGATTTAGACCTGGAAGAGGATGCACGGATCAAATGTTTTCTCTCCGCATGATCACGGAGAAGCTTCTGAGTGTTAACCAGAGGATTTTCTGTGCTTTTGTGGATCTGGAGAAAGCATTTGATAAGGTTATAAGGAAGAAAATGTGGGAACTGTTGCCGGGATATGGTGTGGATGGTCGATTGTTAAGGGCTGTGCAGTCACTCTACTATGACTGTAAAGCCTGTGTGCGGGTAGGGCATGACCTGTCACCCATGTTTAGCGTCCAAGCGGGCGTAAAACAGGGTTGTGTCATGTCTTCCTGGCTGTTCATACTGTATCTCGACAGCTGTTTACAGAAGCTGAAAGATAGCTGTTTGGGTGTGAAATTGGGTGACATAAAAGTTAATTGTCTGCTGTATGCTGATGATGCAGTGCTTATTGCACCATCAGAAGCAGAACTGCAGGCATTAGTCACGTGTATGAAAGAGGAATGTGAAATTAAAGGTCTCCGTTTGAATGCTAATAAAACTAAGGTTCTGGTATTTGAAAAGGACGAAGAGAGAACGAAATGTGAAATATGGGTAAATCAGGAATGTCTAGAACAGGTAAATGAAATTGTATACTTGGGGAGTGCTTTCAGCCGGGATGGAAGATGTGATTTAGATGTGGATAGGCGTGTCGCTGCCGGAAACAAAGTCAATGGTGCCCTGAATGCATTAATAAAAAGGCAAGGCGTGGTGAAGAGTGCACGTCTTGCAATACATAACGCAGTGTTGGTACCGACTTTGTTATATGGCAGCGAAACCTGGGTATGCCAGAAGAAGCATAAAAGCAAGTTGAATGCAGTGGAGATGCGATCTCTTCGTAAAATGTGTGGCGTTACCATAGCCGACCGAAAGCGAAACGAAGAGATTCGCAATATGGCAGGATTGAAAGATGACCTTATCACAAAAATTGATAGGGGCGTACTCCAATGGTTTGGGCACGTTGAACGAATGAGTGAAGACCGAATGGTGAAGAAAATATATAGAGCGAAAGTAAATATTAAAAGGTGTCGAGGTAGACCGAGACTAACTTTCGAAGACCATGTGAGCAAATTGCTCGAAGAGGGGAGGGTCAAGAGTACTCGGATACCTAGACGTGCATGTATGAAGAAGTTAATGAACCTGAAAGAAGCGAAAGAGGTATGTAAGGATCGTGACACTTGGCGATCTGTTCTCTCTGGCTACCCCGTTAGGGATTGTGCGTGACGATAAGTAAGTAAGTAAGTAAGTACACTCACCATACGAAACACAGCAGCGTTAAGCTACTATTTCATGCTGGTATTCTGTGAGAACGTGGTCCTTCCCACGTCAAGCCGACCGATAGTTGCAGCATGGCCATAGCACGTATATATATATATATATATATATATATATATATATATATATATATATATATATATATATATATATATATATATATATATGTTTTGTTTCTTGATGCTTCTTCCCCAGACATATTTTCAGAAAAATAAAATTCAACATATAAGGTAAACATATAAATATAAGGTAACAGTAAATCAAACATTAGAATGACTTTCAATAAATAAAATAAGTATTAATATTTTTAACCTGTATTGAATAAAAAAGTTCCCATTTTACGTTGTAAATCGGCGCTTAAATTACAATTTACAAGTCATTTGGTGATAACAGAGATCCAACCCCGGGTTTCTACTGTACTGTGATATTTACGGCAACGCTTAGCCCCGGAGATTTTTACATGGTGTGAAATTAAATTACAATCAACAAATCATTGGTGATGGCGGAAATCGACTCAGTGTTTATCTCGTACTGTATAATTTATGGCGTGCTCTTAGCCCCTGAGCTACCATAGCTTATATAAATCCATATTTTGTGTAAGAATCATTGTGTAAAACAGAACAAAATACAGAAAATATATTTTCAGCACAATAAAAGTGGAGAGCAGGTGTAGATGTGACCGCATTCTACGTCGTATTTTTCCGATTTGTAATAAGGAGATTAATTCAAGGAATTTCAGGCCTGAATAATAATAATAATAAGGTTTTTTTTCTCTCTATTATTTAGATTTATTATATTATTTAGAAACTAACATAACTATACAGCTTAACAATAATTTGCTACATTCAATTTGCGAAAGACTTTTGTGTATACTAAGATTCCCTTAGACTTCCTAATAGTTTTAAAGTATATATTACCGGTATTTTTATTGCAGGCTCATATTTCCTTTAAAAGTTGAGCGTAAAAATATATTAGAAAGAGTAGCATATAAAATTTTATCTACATATTACATATAAAATGGCCGCAATGAAAATACGCGCAACTAAATAATAATTACTCATTTCGAAAATATTACATTACTGTGTCTTTTCACTAATAATCTTTAAAAAAAAATAATATGTAAATTACAAGTGGACTCACAGTCTACCTGATGGTAAGTAACTACTGAGGCCAATAGACATCTACAACCAACTTAAAACAAAGATGGCGACATATTCGTTATTTCTTTAATCATGCGTTGTCTCTGATTACCGTACCCTTCAGACACAACAGAACACATACAGTAAATATCGCTTTAAGATAATATTTATGCGTGACAGAGCCAAATTGCAGCTATATTATGGTTGTATCACGAATGGGTCGGCACAAAAAAATTTCACATTCCGCCTGTGGCACCGCTTCCGAGCGGTCGCATCCAGGTAGTCCGCGCTTTCGTTCCTGTACGGTAGTGCTCTCCCGCCCTCGCGCCTCCGCTGGCCCGCTCGCGCTGTACAGCGCCGACGCAGTGCTCAGTCCGCCGGCGGCATCGTTCTCGGACGGTCGCCTCCTGGTGGTCCGCGCTCCCGTACAGTACGGTAGTGCTGTCTCGCTCTCACGCGCCTCCGCTGTCCTGCTCACGCGGAACAGCGTCGAGGCTGCCGGTGAGTCACTTTTTGCTACAGCTCTTACCCCCCTGTCTTCGGGCAGGGAGGTCTGACTGACCTCCGCTTTCATTTTCATTTTTCATTCTCTTTTCATTTTCATTATCATTTTCATTTTAATTATAATTTTTTCATTATAGTTTTCATTTATCATTTTCAATTTCATTTTTTTTTTCATTTTTTTTTTCTCATTGTCTTATTTTCTTGTGTTTTTCTTGCATTTTACTTTTACTATTACGTGCATAGTGTGTTGTAGTACATCCCGCGTTCTAGTCCCTGTTCTACCGAGAGCAGGGACCCGTCCTCATCCTCATCTTCTCTTTTAACCCAATATGGCCAACTCCAGTTTCACTGAGTCCCTAGCCGCCCTCATTACCCAATACGGGTTAAACGGCAATGAGACGGTCCGCGCCGCCATCGCCACCATCGCCGCCCAGGCTCCCCCCCCTGCCCCTCAGGCACACCTTCCGCCGCCAGTACTAGCGGCATTCCTCGAAACGAGGAACTCCTTTGCCCCGCTACATTCAGCCCCCTCAGAAATGGAGTACGCATGCTCCGAATCCTCGGCGTCTACCTCCCGGAAGAGGCCCGCCACTACCTCAGGCTCCGGTTCATCGGAATCCTCTGACTCCGACGGAACCGGTGAGTCAAACTTCACCACGGTCACCTCTAAGCGCAACGGAAAGCGCGCCGCGTTGAAACGCACCCCCCCTACTTCAGCGGCCCCTGCCGCTCCCTCAACCTCCGCAGCTCCTGACGCTGCCCCCGTCCCACTGATGTCGTTGGACATCCCTACTCCATCTAAACCAGCCTCTCGTTGTGCCCCAGTGCTGGCGAAGAAGCAAGTCCCGCCCCCTGTCTTCCTAAGAGACAAGGCTAAATTCACCCATCTGTCCAAGACCTGCTACGACGCAGGCATCAAGTATGACCATGCAGTCAACCTCGGGGAGGCCATTAAAATCATCCCTAGCTCCATCGAGGACTTCCGCTCAATTACCCGGCTATTCACAGCCGAAAGGGTATCCTACCACACGTACGCTCTCCCCGAAGAGCGTAAAGTCAGGGCCGTCATCCGAGGCGTCCCATTTGAGTTCTCCAACGAGGAGATACTTGAGGACCTTAAGTCCCAAGGTTTCCCAGTTGAAGCAGTGCACAAAATGCACAATCGTACGGGCAAGAGGTACAACCTTGCCCTAGTAATCTTGTCCAACGTGCCGGAGGCGAAAGCCATCTTCCGGCAGGTGCGCACAGTGTGCGGCCTGTCAAGGGTGAAGGTTGAGCCCCCACACAGGCCCGGTTTCCCGGCGCAGTGCCACCGCTGCCAGCTCTATGGTCACGCGGCGGCCAACTGCTCCGCCCCACCCAGGTGCGTGAAGTGCCTGGAGCCTCATAACACCAAAGAGTGTCCCCGGCCCAAAGACGCCGAATCCCCGCCCGCCTGTGTCCTGTGCAACCAGACAGGTCACCCGGCGAACTACAAGGGTTGCCCACGCGCACCTCAACCTCGCCCCAGTAGGAAAGCTCCACCGCCGGTGAATGACCGCTCATTCCCGGCCCTCCAACAACGGCCCCGCCAGGGCCCTCCTCAGCCTATCCAGGGCTTCCCTCGACCCTCTCAGGGTCCCCCCAGGCCCCCTCAGGGTCCCCCTAGGCCCCCTCAGGGTCCCCCTAGGCCCCCTCAGGGCATAATTCGGCCCCCTCCGGGCTTCTCAAAGCCAATGCAGCCTCCAGTCTTTCCCTGGGGGCCCAAAAAGGCAGACCCTCCGCGGACAACCTCGTACGCACACGAGGCAGAGCCCACAATTGATGACTACAACACACTATATTCCGCGATTAGGAATATAGATGTTAGGGAGATTACAGTAATCTCACGCAAACTGCGCGCGGCGAAGTCCCCCCAAGAGCGTCTCATCGCTCTTGCGGAACACAATGATCTTCTGCTTGCTCTGTTGTAAGTTAAGTTAACTTAATTAACTTAACTTCAATGGCTGATAATAATATTAACCTACCAAGATCCCACGGTCGTATCAAACCTAAGGGTTTATCGCTTGTATCATTCAATATTCGCGGCTTGCGAAATAACCTCCCAGAGCTAAAGCTCTTTCTTCGAAATCGTGAAGTCGATTTCCTCCTCCTACAGGAAACTAATCTTAAAGCTAAGGACACTAGAGGCCTTTCTATTAGAAACTTCTCTCTTCTTCGTAATGACAGACCCGACCGCCGAGGCGGCGGAACGGCCATCTATTACAAGAAGACACTTCATTGCTCGCCCATTTCTACTCCGCAGCTTACCAATATGGAAGCCACGGTATGCAAGCTAGCTATGACTGGACATCAGTCCATCCTCATAGCCTCCTGTTACATCCCTTCAGGAACCTATCCCCTCAAAAAAGATTTTGAAGCCATTTTATCCTTGGGCAATTCAGTCATTATGTTTGGAGATTTTAACTCCAAGCATACTGAATGGACATGCCGCACTACGTCCCCTAGTGGCAAGGTACTGCTCGATATCACGCAGTCTCTTGATATCACTGTCCATAGTCCTCTCGGTGTTACTCACTTTCCCGATAACACCGATCACTCTCCCGATGTGTTAGATTTTGCGTTACTCCAAGGAGTCCCTAGCTAAAGCTCTGGACTCACAGGATTCTACCATCTCCATACCGTCGGACTTGGACAGTCCCGAAAAAATCGACACCGCGGTCAATTCACTCTCCACCCTTATTAAATCCTCCCTTAAGGAGAACGAAAGGGTCGTCCCGGTTGCTAACAATAGTGGGCTTCCCCTACATATTAGCAACCTATTAAAAGCCAAAAAAGCTGCTTTCCGGAGAGCAGCAAAATATCCCACCCCCGAATATAGGCGCGCGGCCAATCGTCTTCAACGAAAACTCCGCTTCCGCCTCTCTGAATTTCAAGATCTCGAAAAGAGTAAGCTCATGGAGAATATCTCTCCATCTCACACAGCGTACTATCAGATGGCTAGAGCCCTCCGCATAGACGCTATCACCCACACTCCCCCTCTCTCCCGTCCCGACGGCACGGTTGCCTTCGAGGACGAGGAAAAGGCTGAGTGCTTTGCGGATAGCATTGCCGCTAAATGCTCCCCTAGTTCTCAGCCTGTCGACCCCTCACACGTCCAGACAGTGGAGGATGAGGTCCGCCGCCGGAACTCACCCCCTACGGCCTCCGAACCTATCTCTGTGTCCAATGATGAGATTTCATCCCTCATCAAAGGACTTAAGCCTAAAAAGGCCCCGGGCGCGGATGGCATCTCCAACCAAGCCCTTAAACACTTTTCCGAGCAGGTGTTAACCTTTTTATCTATTATCTTCAACGCCTGCTTCAACGTTAGTTATTTTCCCACTTCGTGGAAAGAGGCAACTGTGATTGGAATTCCCAAGCCAGGCAAGCCTCTCAACCTCCCCTCCAGCCATCGCCCCATTAGCCTCCTCAAGGCAATGGGCAAGCTCTTCGAAAGAGTCATCCAAACACGGATGAGGCGCTATCTGTTTCCCACAGACGGTGACCCTCTCATCATTCCCCACCAATTCGGTTTCCGAGCCAAACACTCATGTCCCCAACAAGTTCACCGCATTGTGGAATATATCCTCAGCGGTTTCTATCCTCGACGTCATAAAACCATCGCGGTCTTCTTCGATATAGCCAAAGCTTTCGATATAGTCTGGCACACAGGCCTCATCTACAAGCTCTACAAAATAGGTCTCCCCGATCGTCTAGTTCGTCTCGTGGCCTCCTATTTGAAACACCGTACCTTTCGTTTTAGACACGAAGGCACGCTATCTTCACAGCGAACTATCAAGGCTGGTGTCTCTCAGGGCTCAGTACTTGCTCCTCTGCTGTACATCCTGTTCACCAACGACATTCCCATCCCGTCGAAAGGTGTTCAACTCTCCCTCTTCGCAGACGACACTGCCATCTACTGCAAAGGTGTCTCACTACCCTTCATACGGAACAAGATCCAAAAGTCAGTTGATGACCGAGGAGATTGGTTCAAAAAATGGCGCATCGATGTGAACCCGGAGAAGAGCTCCGCCGTTCACTTCGATTATAAACGACGCCGTCTTAAAAACACCCCTCCAATACGTGTGCTAGGGACCCCTGTCCCCTGGCATACGACAGCCAAATATTTAGGTGTCACACTAGACACAGGGCTCACTTTTAGGCCCCACGTCAAACGAGTCACCCGTCATGCACGGTTTTACCTGAGTAGGCTCAACAGTATGTTGGGCAGACACAGTAAAATGTCCCTACGAAACAAGCGAACCCTCTATAAGGTCTGTATACGACCCGTCATGTCCTACGCGGGCCCCGTCTTTGCCCACGCAAACCCCAATATTTTAAATGAACTCCAAATAGTTCAGAACCTCTTCTGTCGTCGAGCTGCGAACGCACCTTGGTACGTCCGTAATGCCGACCTTCATCGGGACTTAGATCTCCCAACAATTCAACAATTCCTCAAAAAACTCTCTGAGAACTTCTTCAAAGCCTCAGAGTCGCACCCAAACAATTTAATTCGTGAGGCGGCTTCCTATGCAGCCCCACCCCCCTCTCGCTATCGTGTCCGCAGGCCGAGAAACTCTCTCTCGGACCCGCCTAATAAACTGTCAAACGACCTGAAATGCCTCCTGGCGGCTCAGGCCAACTCTAATTAATTAGTTTAAATTATTGCATTAACCAATATTAATTTGCCTTCGTAGGCACTCCCTCAGCGGCTCTTAGCCGCCTGCGCCCTCTTTTCCCAAAAGAGGGTCGCTCATGATAAGGCACAATAGAGCTTAATCAGCCGGCTGCCTGTCCCCAAAGGCGGTTTTTAGAGGGTATCACTTAGGGTCCCCGGTAGGACAGTGAGTCCCTCATAACCACGATAGACCGGCTATCGTGGTATGCGTAATGCATTTTCCGCCTCCCTACGTACAGGGTAGCCCTTTAATTGCTTCGGGCGCAAAAAAAAAAATAAAAAAAAAATGGGTCGGCTCGACCGGGGAAGGACCATGCTCTCACAGAATACCAGCGTAAAAAAGCAGCTTATTATTGCTGCGTTACGTATGGTGGGTGTAGAGATCCGGAGATCCGGAGATCCTCCGTCCATCCGGAGATTTACTGGAAATGAGGCATTTCATCTTAGTCCCCAGGGGAGAAAACACGTATGCATTTTGATTTTGATAAATGTAGATGTCTATGGCCACAGGCCACAATATCAATTTACCATTAGGTGAACTATGTGCTCGTTTGTCACCCTTATTCTATAAAAAAAAACCACCTACACTTCACAAGTTCAAAAATAATACATTGCATATGTGCCGTAAGTGGCGGTGTAAGAGAATGAACAGGATTATCTTCCTGCCAGGAGATCAAATAATAATAAAAAAAAACTATGGTTGCCAACTCGCCTGCAAACCGTGGCAACTATGGCAAATATCGCCCCTATGATGTAATCTATCGTTAAATGTGTTCAACAGTGTATTTTGATAGGCTGTGTTTTATTCCATATGTACCTCCATATTGGTTCTTATGAGTTAGGGCTAACATTCTAACTAGTTGTCCCTCGGGGTTGGTGCAACGTTATCTGTTCTGCGACCAAAATGCACTTGTCGCCGTTTTTTTAAATATAGAACGGTGACAAACGAACACACAGTCCACCGGTAAGTGGATAATGTGGCCCATAGACATCTACATTTATCCTCGATTAAGAATCAAAACACAGATGAGTTGTCACCCCTGAGGACTAAGATGGAATGCCTCGTTTCCATTACAAACCTCGGGATCTCAACACTCACCGTACGAAACACAGCAGTATCAAGCTGCTATTTTACGCTGGTATTCTGTGAAAATGTGGTTCTTCCCCGGTCGAGCCAACCCATTCGTCCTACAACCATAATACAGCGTGGTTTGTGTCGTTTATTTTGAGATAAAAGATTGTTTAATTACAAGCTGTAAGGAATTCCTCTAAGTCCTCTGATATGTCAAACTATGCTGCCCTATGTTTGAAGTTCACAGGTTCCCAGAGCTTCAGGAGCCACCATCAGTTGACGTGTGAACATTCTCAATCTCAACTCAACGAGACACGGATGATATACCGTATGCCGCACAACCTTTTATTACATTGGCTCATTCCATGAAGACAGCAGTGGTGGTATTGCTAATTGGTGCAAAAATTGATAAATGAGTTACATACTCTCTCTCTCTCTCTCTCCTTTCATTTCGAGGAGGTCATTCTGTATCTTTTCGTTTATAGAAGGGCTAGGAAAATTTCTCCACACGGTTATAATACGTTTACGAAACTAATTTTATAATAAAAACCGCGGTAACATTATTGTGTAACAGGCAGAGTCTCTAATGATAGCATAATACTAGATTAGCATCGCGAACGTGTTACTGATGTAATGGCGTTGATTTACAATAATCAAATATGTCAAGTTAATGGTAAAGTTTCATTTTTAGTGTTGAAACATTTGACGACTGCACGATTTCTCTTTTTGGCATATTTATAATAACATAACAACAACTTTTGTGTTATGTTATTGAATATATTTTCTACATAAATTATGATATTTTGATCAAGAAAATACAATTTCTATTTTCCATATTTTCCATATTTCAAGTATAAATCCATATTCTACAAGAAATTAAATAAATTTATCCATATCTTCATTATTTTATGTTAGATGGATCAGCAGCTCTGTGAAATGTCTAAAAATAAGTTTTAGGTGACGAAAATGCCAGCAAATCCTTTTTATTGGCGTGTGAAAAACTTCTTTAATGCAACCACCAAACGTCAATAAAGCTTTTAATGATGCAATGAGCGTTTTGTGGCCTGATGGAGTTAAACATGACCAAGTTTTCTTGCTACTTAGCGATGCTGCTCCTTGTATGGTAAAAGCTGTAGATTCCCTACAAGTTTTGTATCCAAAAATTATTCATGTGAAGTGCTTGGCTCATGGTAGATTAGCTGAACGAATAAGGTCTCAGTTTAAAAGGGGTGACAGTTTAGTATCAAACGTAAAGAAAAAGTTTATGAAAGCAGCAAGCAGGATCTTAAAATTTAAAGAGATGTATCCCGACATTTCTTTACCGCTAGAGCCATTGCTGAACCGCTGCGGAACTTGGCAGCAAATGAATACTATGCCCAGTATTACACTGAAATCAAAAAGATTATTTTTGAATTGGAGAATAACGCTGCTGATATTTCAATCTCAAAAGAACTTCTCCAAAGTTAAACTACGTAACTATTTGCTTTATATACATAAAAATCAATTATTGCTTTTTATCATACCATATAAAGGCACTCGAAAATTCTTCCACTTCTCTAAATGATAATTTGAAGATTATCGAATATATCGAAAAAAAATTTTTGAATCAGAAGGTCCCGTTGCCGAAGTAGCGGGGCAAAAATTACTCTACGTACTGAAAAAAAAAAACAAAGCATTCCATACGCTAAAGAAAATCAACAGCATACTGTGTGGAACATTATAAAGCACCATGGATATGCCCTACTCACTTGCAGAATTATGCAAATTTAAATATGCTACAATCACATCCTATGATGTTGAAAAATCATTCAGCCAGAATAAAGCATTATTTCGTCCAAACAGAAAGAATTTTAATTTTGAAAATTTAAGGAACCACGTAATTATATACTGTAGTTCAAATAATAATGAAACATAAGAGAAGTAATTTTGTATTTTTTTGGTTTTTCTTAATAGGAAATCGTTTTAATGTACAACGTCGTTATCTTTTACTACACAAATTTTTTCCATATTTTAGGATTGTAAGTCCATATTATATGTACATATTTTGATATTATATATATATACATATTAATCCGTGCCCTAGTCATTACTTATATATAAAATACAAACGATTGAAGAACTTGATAAAAAAGTGGTAACGCTTACGAAAATCTCAATGTCAGTCTATCTTTATTAAACAGGGTTTTAGCTGAAATTTAACTTATAGTTAGCATCAGTTACACGTGGTATAGCCACGGTGCAGCTATTATGGTTGTAGCATGAATGGGTCGGCTCGACTGGGGAAGGATCACGCTCTCACAAAATACCAGCGTAAATAAGTAGCTTAATGCTGCTGTGTTTCGTATGGTGAGTGTAGAGAACCGGAGACCTGTTTTACTGGAATCAAGGCATTCCATCTAGTCCTCAAGGGTGACAACGCATATGTATTTTGATTCTTAATCGAAGTTAAATGTAGATGTCTATGGGCCACAGCATCCACTTACCATCAGGTGGACTTTGTGCTCGTTTGTCACCCTTATCCTATAACAAAAAAATTTCAGCGTTTATATCAGTACGAGTAACTCTCTAAATATTTTCGATTCTACCATGGTATTGATCAACGCTCTGTTCAACATTGTACATAGCGGGATCTTGTAAGGGATAGACAACATTAAACTTTTGTAGGACTATTCGTTCCGTTACTGCACATTAAAGTCCACTGCTGAGAATAGGCATTCCCCACAGATTACCTCATAGGGGGATTTATTTGCCACAGTTGCCACGCTGGAAAGCGGGTTGACAACCGTTGTCTTTTTATTTTTAGTCGTTATTATGATTGATGGATGGGAGATATGATAATGATATAGAACGATGAGTGAACGCAGGAAATAGAGTAAATGGGGATCTACACTTTATTGTGGAAAGTCAGAATGTGTCAAAAAAGGTACGTTTGGCAATTCACAATACTGTGCTAGTCCCTGTTTCAACGAAACTTTAACGAAAGTTGGGTATGGCAGAAGAAGCACGAGAGTAGAATAAACGCAGTAGAAATGCGGTCGTTAACTAATATTTTGGCTGAATCTGAGTGACAGGGTGAGAAATTGTGTAATAAGAGAAGAGTGTGGTATGCAAGATGATGTAGTGACGAGGATTAAGAATGGAATGCTTCGATGGCTTGGTCATGTAGAAAAAATGAATGAGGAAAGAATGACAAAGCAAATTTATGTTGCAGAAGTGAACGGCAGAGTCGGTAAAGGAAAGTTTGTCGACCAAATTGACGACCTATTGAAAAGACGCAAAATTAAGAGTACCCTCAACCGAGGAACATGTATGCGTAGGTATATGGATGTGGAAGAGGTGAGAGAGGTGTGTGAGGATCGTGCCAAATGGAAGTCTGTAGTCTCTGCCTACCTCTCTGGGTGACAGGCGTGAGTGCTTATACATGTATAATTTTTAGACGTTGACGCCCACCTCCTGATTTGTTTCCCTCCGTCTGCTCTTATGAAACCCATGAGATGATCGGTGGGATTTTTTAGGATTTTCATACACCACCACTTTCAGGTTTGCATGAATATATTTGTAATTATTTATATGTGGATTTGCAGTTATTATTGTGATACATAAAAACCATTGATTTTTTATATCTTAGTAATATTATAGATATATAAACGATAAAAAAGAAAACACGACGACAAATTACTCCATTGCGTACCCACAAAAAGGTCCTGAAAATTGTTACAAATACCTATTAGGCGCCATTAGGCCCTACCAATCACTGCTGCGGCTAAAATGTCAAGCCTTAACCACTACGAGCACTGCTCGTAGCTTAACCCTGAAAATAACTTTCAAGATATTTTTGGAACGTTCGCGAGACTTGTAGTGGTGATTTAGTCATTTGTCTAACATGGATACTGTTATTAAAGTCAGCAATTTTTCACATTGATTAACCTTGTTGAAAATTCAATTTTTTTAATTTTAATATACTAAAATTATTCGATTCACAGGGAAACATTTTTTTAATTTTTCATATTTTGTTACAGATAATGTAATGGTTGTGACCAAATAACATTCTAAAATATGTATCGATGGAAATACGCGTATTTATAGACGCGTCCTCATCATCATCATTACACTGCTGAACATAGACCTTCCCCAAGGAATGGTATAGAACGCGTTCCTGAGCCACCTGCATATATGTTCTATCCATTTAGTGGCGGGCCGGCCTTCGCTAACCAGTCCGGGGCTGTCAATCGAGAACTTTTCTTGCCCGTCGGTTGTTCCTTTAAGCTTTACGACATTGCCATTTTAACATACTGATCCAAATCGGCTTGGTAGAGTTCAGGAGGTTGCTACACATCTTCTCGTCTCTTAATCGTACCTGGTTTTCACTACTGGCCATATGACCACCTCAAAGTTGCTCAGCGAGCTATTGAGAGGGCTCTTATCGGCGTTGCTGTCGATGATAGACATCGTAATGAAGATATCTGCGGTAGAACAAAAGTATGTAGTAATAGCTGATGATTATACATAATAATAAATTTAAAGTAAATAAATCAAATGGAGAATTTTCAAATAATCAAAGTCAGAGTTTATTGCAATTTCTTCATCGTTATTTACCATGTGGTAGAAAAAAATTCAGTCTAGAAGTTCGCCTAAATTCGTTCCAACATTTTATCAATTTCTGTGTTTTAGTTTACAGTGTGAGGGAACCAGTGCTTAACTCTTATGAAAATTAACCCAATATATCAACGCTCCTGTGGCCGTTTTTACTTTGCAGTTATCCATGGGGCAAGAACCAGTTACCATCAATTGGATAGTTAGCCATTTGTGATTCCAATTTTATAAAAATAGCGTGGTGGAGCCTGCTAAAGTATTATGGGTGCTGAATGAATCGGTCAGCTCGACCGGAAAAAGGAACACGTAGACTTACAGTATAATGTTGTGTATCATGTGGTGAGTGTAGAGAACGGGAAACCCTGTTAACTAATAAAGCACTACGGTGGTTGCAAAAACGCGTGTCCTGTAGTTTCTCAACAGAACTACAAACAATATAAACTATACTAGTACTTGCGAGTTGCATAAATGTAATAGATATTTTGATACAAGTACAATCAGATGGATTGTGTGAGCGTTTGCAGCTATAAAGAACTTTTTGAAAGAACTATGACAGTAGGTATATACCGAATACGATGTGATAAGAAATATAATTATTGCCTTATAACGGCTGGAAACTCCAGTGACTCATACTGTACACGTCCTCAACCGATGACACTATAACTTATTTCCTGCATTATCCAAACTTTAAAATTCCATACGCGTCTATCACAATAAACGCAAAATGATTATTAACAAGTGGTAAAATTCAAAAAAAATTGTACAACCGACTTCAATACGAAAGAATCAATATATTCAAAGTCAAATAAATACCTATTATTTAAGCATAACTTAAAACTACTGGTCAGATGATATGGGACCTCACGAAAAGCACCAGCTTTCAAATAGAAAATGAATCATCAAAATCGGTTTACCCAAAAAAAGTTCTGATTTAACACACAAAAAAAAATATAGTCGACTTGAATACCTCCTCTTTTTTGAAAGTCGGTTAAAATAGCATTAATGTGTGACGGGATCAAAGTTTTATTCAATATATGCAAAAGTATACTACATTTTGTTCTATAATATGAAAACAACACACATAAAAAATCTGCGCAGTGTTTTGCGCAGTTAAAACTATGTTTATCCGTAAAATGTTGGCCGTATATCGTAAGAAATTAAGTTAATTGCAACTTATTTGAATTTTTAAATTCATTGCGAAACACGGTTTATATAAATTCGCGAATTTAAACTATCAAACATTTACTAGCCATCTAATACTTTCTTAAACTATAGCTTAAACTCGATAATATCAATAAACTACGTTTTAAAATGAGATCGAAAAGGCTTTCGGGTATTCATACATATTTTAATGTTACCATTACCAGTGTTAACTGTGTAGTGTCGGTTTAAGAATATCCACTACCAATATCATCCCGTGGGTGTCGTAAGAGGTGACAGAGGTAAAGTGAAACAGGAGATGGGCATTTCCTGATTGACTGTTACTTTAAATAATAAAAACTGCGGTTGTCAACCCGCTTGCCAGGCGTAGTAACTATGGAGAAATCCCCCTTTTGAAGCAATCTATGGAGGAGCCCTATGTTCAGCAGTGCAAGCGGCAATGGATGAATTACCAGTGCGGTGCTAAAAAAAGTGATTCGTATTTTTATATTTTTTTTAAAGAAGAGTTATAAAAAATATAGTTGCAATAAATAAGCATGCAGTTAACCCAATGGTAAACGTCGACCGCGGTCCAAGAACAACTGAAACATTATAATAATGTGTTGTTGAGTTATGCCACAGCACGTGGCTATAATCTTTTTAAATTCTTTTTTTAAAACTTAATTTAAAGTAATCTTAATGGGTACGTTTGGCAGAAAAAGCGCTAGCAAGCGCTTGTAAGCAAAATATAGGAATAAGCAAATTATAGTGCCCAAGTGTATGCGCAAGCACAGGTGGACTCTCTATTCCCTCACTCTCATAAACCAATGGGACAGTAAACCGACATGACCGGAGAGAGACCAGGCGCAGCACCAACGGCTTTTACGTGTTTTCCGAGGCACGGGAGTGAGGAGACCGTCAACTTCCTGACTCCGGGCAGCTACAGAGAATTTTTTGACAGATTAACTCAATAATTGATTTTTTGGCCCGAACCCGGGATTCAAACCCAGGACCTCAAAATAAAAAACTGCGGTTGCAAACCCAATCCAAGCGTGACAACATTCCCTCTTAGGTAATCAATGGGGGGGGGGGCGGTGGCTATGTTCAGCAGTGGACTTTGTAAAGCTGTAACGGTAACGGTAACTGTAACGGTGATGCAGTTGTGCTTCTTATGGTGAAGAGAACCGGAGCTTATTGGTGCTAACGAGGTTGTCCAACATAATCCTCAGAAGTGACAATCCATCTACATTGATACATAATCGAGGATAAATGTAAATGTCTATGGTGCACGTCATACACTTACTACCTGGTGTATTGGGTTCTTTTTTACTCTTATATGTACAAACAAGTATTTAGCTATGTGTATATGTATTTCAAAGAATCAACAACCGTTAGGAAAGAAATGTTCTCAAGTGGCAGTGGCAGGGCACCCCCCCCCCATATTTTTAGGAATAACAACCTGATAGGAAGTTGATGAATGCAGGAAATTCAGGACCGTGTTTTGTGACATTTCTTGGGGAGCCTATTTTCGCAGTGAACATGAAAAAGGCTATAATAATGATGACAATAATGATGATGGTTTTGATAATGATGATATGTATTTGTATGTGCTCTTGGTTCCTTGTTATGGCACATGTTATAATAACTTATTATAATTTTTGTCTAATTTTGTTACGCATCTGACTGAAGGTACCTGCCTCCCTAAATACCTGACTCCAAAAAATAACCTCTAAAGTAATATATTGAATGCAAAGAATGCAAGTTTGCGGTTAGTATGTATTAAGAATGAGTCATTGACATAAAGCTTCTTCGAGTTTAGTTCTTAATTCTTTCACATAAGATGCAGATATGGTTATATTATTATTAAAGACTGGGTATATAACTGAATCAACTGATTAATAACGTCTAATGGCTGAGCCAAGATCTATAAATAAGTGAAAGCATGATTTAGGAATTATTGGCTGATTGTGTGAATTTTTCGTAACGGGAATAAATAAAAACTGTGGCATAAAAATATTTTAATAGACTTTTTTGATTTTCGTTTAACTCTCAACGATTCCTGTGTTTTGTATCGTGGTTACAAGATTACTTAGATCATAGTCAAGTCTACAGCTTTCAATTAATATTTTCTCCACCTCCATTGAAATAAAAAACCTATTTTTTAAAATATTCTCACGAACAGTTTTTGGTAGTAATCGATTTCATTTCGCTAGGTATTTGATCAATTTAAACTCAAGTTATAGTGAAAGACGACGAGATCTTAGATATCAGTGCGGCCTCCAGCAGCGTTAGTATTGCACGCCAGCCATTTAAAATATTACGTTCTTTTACGCGGGTTTTTACAGATCTTTTTATTTGACATATAACGGAGAGACCACAAACTTTAATTCCACCATATTTACTTCAATGTGCAGCATTTGCGTAACAAATCATTATCCCGTGATTATGTTCACAATTAACCGAATGTTGCATTGGTACATATAAAAAAATTCATTTTATTTAAGTCAAAATCACTAACTATTGTAAAGCTTAGATTTTAAATTTCTATACCACTAAAAGTCACATTTCTAGAATTAGTATATTTTTTGTATACGATCAATATGACAAAGACTCATTCTGAAAGTAATATATTTTGAACTAATTTACAACTTTAAGATATTCCTTTAAGATATTTCATACCCAACATTTATGGAGTCATTTCTCATTGCCCGTGGGAATGGTTTTTCGAAAATTATATACCTTACGATGGAAATACAGAAATGAAGTTCAAAATACGAATTTTGATTAACGATTGTTTTAGGGTTGAAACGTTTAATAAAAATTAAAAAATAAACGAGTTAATTTTTTTTGAATATTTAAAGGCGTTTATTTGCATTATGTTGTGTTTAGTAAAAGCAACTCAAGAGCTCAGCATTTGGCGTAAATATCTGTAGGCGTGCAACCCCGGTTCGATCCCCGTCGGCAACAATGAAATTATTAATTGTATTGATTTACTATGTAATTGTGTTGATTTACTACGTGCTCGGCTTTTAAGAAAAA